>BTPG01000006.1:180118945-180519450 GCA_036245525.1 Semisulcospira habei | reverse complement strand
TTGCTGCCAAGAGACAATATGTCCATGCTTAAGAAGAGTTTAATTGTAATACAATGAAACCCTGATGTTTTAATTTGTTATCTTGAAACTCTTAGCTGTGTTTTCATTGGGTGCCTGATAGGCAGGGCAGAGGATCATTGACTGTCGTGAAGCTCATTAACACATTGGGGATGTGTTGTATTCAGATGCAAGGCTTCATGCCATCTGGGTGTGGCACGTCTCGAATGAGTTAACTTTCTGAGGGCTAGGGACATTAATTCATGTCAATGATGAATGATTCCTACCGGCAAAATGTATAGATACTCATGAAATTAATTTTTCTCTAAAATGTATTTTTTCGAAAAATACTTACCGATGACATGACTCGGAGGTCCCTCCCTCCTCCCCGCTTGCCGCTGGTAACTCCGTAGACAACTGGCTAAAGGAGACACCACCTGGCGCCTGACCGGATGGGCAGGGGAGGCTACTCTCGTCCCTGTTAGGGATCCCCGAAAGCTCTCTCGTCCCTGTCAGGGATCCCCGAGAGCCTCCTGGGGGGACCCTTTGGGTCTTAGGCTAAAATTGGTAAGCAAGTAGACTATTTCCAGTTAGTCATGTCATCGGTAAGTATTTTTCGAAAAAATACATTTTAGAGAAAAATTAATTTGTTTCCTCAAAACACATTACCGATGACATGACTAACTGGAAGAATGGCAAAGAGGAGGAGGGTGCCGCACAATCCCTTTTAGAAACCTCTTCAGGGACGAAGACGGCCCGTCACTCCTGATCACCCACTCCCGACAATTTTAGCGAAGTGCCGCCTAAGCGCCGAGGGCGCCTGGAGGGAGTGTTGCGCCGCAGAAGTTGCCCACCAGCGTAAGGTTGTCGCGCTGGACTGTCAGGGCGCGGGAGTAGAAGCGGCAATGGTAGATCCATCCTGCCACCCCACCGCCGCCACAGTGTCCTTAACCACACCAGCGCGGCGAAGGTGAGACGTGCGGCCCTAGCGCGCGTTCCATGGGCGCGGATCTTCAGTGCCTCGGCTCCCTGTGGGGAGAGGTCGCGATAGGCGGACCGGAATACCCAGCGGAGCGAGGAGGAGAACGTTTGGGCTGAGAAGCCGGTTCTGCCAGCGGTCGGCGGCAAGGGACGAGACCGTCCCCTCCGCACGGACTTGGAGCAGGTAGATACGAAGTGCCTGTCCCGGATCTCGCTGCGGAGTGCCCCGAGGAACCGGGTCGTGTAAGCGGCCGAGCGGCGAGGGCCGGAGGAGCTGTCAAGGGAGACCTAGGCTGAGCGAGAAGGAAGGATCCGGGAGTAGCTGCACGGAGCCATCCACTCGGAACTGCAGGCCGGTGGGGCGAGACGAGAGCGTGTGGAGCTCGCTGACGTGGGGCGCCGTGGCGAGGGCCATCAGGAAGCAGGCCTCCGAGTCACGTCAGCGAAGCGGGCCAGATGGAGCGGTTGAACGGTCCGAAGTCAGTCAGGGGAGGACCAGGGAGGTCCCAGCGCGGGCCAAGGGAGAGGAAGACCGGACGCTGCACGCCGAAACGCGCCATAAGGTCGGGCAGGTCCTTGCAGGCGCTGGGTCGGGACGGCCGAGGTGACGGTAGGCGTCGGCGATCAAGAGGGGTAGCAGCTGCCCCAGAGGGGAGCCAACCTTGGTCTTGGACGAGCCAGAGAAGAAGTCCGCGAGCTGAGGAGACGTCAGGCCGACGGTGGAGAGGCGGCGGGGTCAGAGCACCAGGCACGAAGCACGCCACTTTCCCTCGTAGACACGTCTGGTAGGACTGCGGGCTGAAGCGATAGCGTCCGCTGTCGCACTCGAGAAGCCTCCAGCAGAGAGGGCTTGCCGCACAATCGCCAGGCGTGTAGGAGAAGTCGCTCGGGGCAGGGGTGGAAGAGCGGCTGTCGGCGCTGCTCGAGCATCGTGCGGGGGTTGGGAAGAGGGAGGGTGAGCCCGTGGCGAGACTGAGAAGGTCGGAAGTCCACGATCCGGTCCGGGAGAACGGCTACCAGGAGAAGGACTGCGTTGCATCCCCGGAGGGTGAGCAGGACTTGAGGACCAGGACCGCCGGAGGGTAGGTGTAAAGGACCAGACCGACCCAAGGGATCAAGCGCATCGACTGCCCAGGCCAGAGGTCGGGAACGGGGAGATGAAGAGGGAAGCCGGAGGTTCCACTTCGTGGCGAAGAGAACAAGGGGGGAGTCTCCCACCGAGCGCAGAACCAGCGAAGGATGTCCCAGCGTAGGGCGCAATCCGTGTGAAGAAGCTGCCTCCGTCGCAAGAGGTAGTCTGCCAGTACGAACAGGAGACCTGGACTGTGGCGGTCTGGGAGGGAGAAGTCGCTGTCCGCGCACCAGCGAAGGGGCGATAGAGGAGGAAGCAGAAGTCGGGAAGAGCGGGTTCCTCCTGCGTCTGAAGGCAAGCCACGAAGAAGGGTTGTCGGAAGGACGAGGAGGTCCTGTGTCCAAAGATCGTATCGCCAAGCGCAGAGGGCCTGCCAACTGCAACCAGTCCCAGCGGGTTGACGTGCCACGAAGTCAGGTTCGCGGGCCAGCGGCCGGCCGACGAGTGGAATTCGGGAGAAGGAGAGCGCCCCAACCGACGAGACCGGCAATGACGCAGAGAGAGAGGGGCAGTGGCAGAGGTCAGGGGGATCCGGGAGCCGAGCTAAGAATGTCCGTCCAGCGAAGCCGATGTGGCGCAGCACAGGGGAGATCGGCACCCGGGTAGAGAGATCGCCGGAGGACAGCCTCCAGAGGCGGAGTACAGAAGACCGAGGGAAGGAGATCAGCCGCTGCACTCATCAGGCGGAGGAGCTGGAGCCGCAGTCAGGAGGGGACCGCCGTGCCCGCAGCTGCCCACGGGCTAGAATGGCAAGGACTGGATCCGAGGCTCGTGAAGACGCACCAAGTTGCGGTCGGTCACCAAATCCATTCCCAGGTGAACAGGCGGCGAGGGCGAGAGGCCGGACCGTAGGCGCTGACCAGGGCGACCAGGCGAGCAACCGGAGGAGGAGAGCATCCCTGCCCTACGAGGAGGAACCACTGACTGATACCGCAGAAGCAGGTCGACCAAGGAGGAGAATGGCTGGCGGAAGATCGAAGGTCCCGGGCAACCAAGGCATCCACGATCCACGCAAGGACCCAGGGCTGAGGGGAGACCACACCAGAGAGGCCGAGCTGGAAACGGTCCCGTCGACGGCCAGCGAAGACAAAGGCGGGGGCGGGAGGCATGGGGACGCGTAGAAGCAACGGGTAGGTCCAGGCTGGCGGCGACAACCAAGGGCTGAAGGCGGCGCAAAGGGTCCGAGGCGGGGGAGCCGTGCCGAGCGATGAGCAGCATCGCAACTTCCCAAATAAGAGCGGAGACCTGCGCGCGAAGGGCGAGGGCCTTGTTCCGACCGGGCGGGAACTCAATCCACAAGGGTGGAGTTGGGCCCACCGGCCTAGAGGGGTTCCTTCAGAGACTGCCCGGCAGGGCCGAAGGGCGCGGGTACCCACAGAAGCACGGTAGAGCTGCGACGTCGCATCAGGGGAGATAGTCAGGCAGGAGCCAGGCCGCCACGAACGAAGGAAGGCAAGGGGCGGAGGGTTCGAAGCCACGCGGAAGATCTGCTAGAGCTGGGAAGGGTTGCCGCAAGCACGGGCGCCGGCGGAACCACCGGAGGCAGCGAGCACGAAGGGAGCGAGAGGCCAGCGAACCGGGGAGCCGAAGGCTAAGACGCCAGCAGGCCAGAGACGAACGCAGGACGCCGAGTCATCCCCCGGAGAGGGTCGGGGAGACGCCGGAGGCGAAGGGTGCAGGGAGCGGGGAAGAGGATGTCCCGAGGAGACCGACAGCGCCGCACCAGGCAAAGGTCGACAGGGACCCCGGAGGGAGTCGAGGGGCGGGCGACGACCGTCGGGCGCCGCAACTATCCAGGCGACGAGGGCGAGGAAGTCGATCCCCACTGCACTGGGTGTACCCCTAGGGGCACCCAACCAAGCGCCAACAGCGCGACGTAGCTTCACTTCGGTGAACCGACGAGAACCGGTGAAACGTGGAAGGCCGTAGGCGCCAGGGGAAACGGCCCGAAGTCCCGAGGTACAAGAAGGCCGATCCAGATGCAGTGCGCGAAGCTCAAGTAGGGGGCACGTAGCTGGCTGGGGACTCGACGGCGGAGTCAGCGGTTTGGAAGGAGGGGCCATAAGCCGCGTAGGGTACCAACAGGCGATAAGGGTCGCGGTGCCCGGGGCTCAAGGAGGGGGCACAAGCGGCTAGGCGACTCGCCGTAGGAGTCAGCGGGCCCAGAGACTGAGGTCGAAGTGCCGAAGTGAGAACGAAGGAGACAAGGTCGCGGTGCCCGGCTCAAGGAGGGGGGCACACGGACTTAAGCTGGGGCCGAAGGCCGACGCGTGAACTAATTGGCGACCAGGTCGCAGTGCCCAGGGCTCAAGGTGGGGGCACAAAGCGGCTCGGCGATTCGCCGGAGGAGTCCGCAGGCTTAGGCGGGGCCGTGAGGCCAACGCGTCAACAATAGGCGACAAGGTCGCAGTGCCCGAGGCTCAAGGAGTGGGGCACGTAGCCGGCTTGGTGACTCGCCGGAGGAGTCAGCGGGCTGAGCAGGTCCGAAGGCCGACGCGTAGACTAGTTAGCGACAAAGTCGCGGTGCCCGGGGCTCAAGGAGGGGGGCACGTAGCCAGCTAGGCGACACGCCGGAGGTGTCAGCGGGCTTAGATGGGCCGAAGGCCGGTGCTTAAGCTAATTAGCGACAAGGTCGCGGAGCCCGGGGCTCATGGAGGGGGGCACGTAGCCGGCTTGGCGACTCGCCGGAGGAGTCAGCGGGCTTGAGGTTTGGCCGAGGGGCCGACGCGTGAACTAAGGCGACATGGTCGCGGTGCCCGGGGCTCCTTTTTACGGGAGGGGGGCACGTAGCCAGCTTGGCGACTCGCCGGAGGAGTCAGCGGGCTTAACGCGTCTACGAATAAGCTACAAACTTACCAGGGACGAGAGGAGTGGCTATCCCATGTCCGAGGGCAGCTGGAACAATTCCGCCGTGCCGCGGAAGGTCCCAAGGAGGCGGAAGTCGCAGGTCGCTCGGCGGTGGAACACCGGAGTAGAGACCAAGAACCTCCAGTCAAGCAGGGCAGCCAGCGCAGCCGATGACAGAGGAGCAGGTGGCACCCGGTCTACAGTATGGCGGACACCAGGCCACTGGAAGCCGCCGTCCTGGGCAGCAACGCACTTGGTACTGCAACACATACCCATACATGAAAGGTGACGGGCGGCGGGCAACTAACGCCGCCAGATAAAGCTCCGAAGTAACGAGCAAAACTCACCGTTAAATGCGGAGAGAAAACAAACAGAAGTCCGAGCCAAGCACGACGTCCGGCCCCGCCGGGGGAGACGTAGGTAGCGGTCAAGACTTTACCTTTACATGGCGGAACTGCAGAGTGACGAAGCACAAAGCACCGGACACTAGGTCACTGGAAGTCGCCGAACTGGGAAGAGGCGCACTTGGCAACTGCAACCCAAACCCAAACATGAAAGGCGACCGGCGGCGGGTAACAAACCCCGCCATTTAAAGCTTCGAAAATTAAGAGACACGCGAAACTGACAGTGAATGCAAAGACAAACAACAGTAGCTCGAGCGAAGCCCGACGTCCGGCCCAGCCAGGCGAGACGTAGGAAGTGGCCGAAACTCCACCTTTCCATGGCGGAACGGCAGAGTGACGAAGCACAAAGTACCAGACAGTAGGTCACTGGAGGTCGACGTACTGGGGAGAGGCGCACTAGATAACTGCAGCCCATACCCAAACATGAAAGGCGACCCCATATAAAGCTTTGAAATCAAGAACACTCGAAACTCACCGTGAAATGCGGAGAGAAACCAACAGTAGCTCGAGCGAAGCCCGACGTCCGACCCAGCCAGGCGAGACGTCGGAAACGGCCGAGACATTACCTGTCCATGGCGGAATGGCAGGGAGACGACGACGGGAGCCTAGAAGGTTCCAGGGCCAGCCAAGAGCACGAGGCACAGACGAGGGCTAGCAGAGAAGACGGAGGCCACGCCAGAAGCAGTAGACGAGAGGCAAGGCGAAGGCAGGCCGGCAAGGGACGGTCGCACCGTACACAGTCTTTCCAAGGGTCAGAGGCTCAGGTAAAAGCGTCCGAACGCTAACAGCGAAGTAGACAACTGGATAAAGGAGACACCACCTGGCGCCTGACCGGATGGGCAGGGGAGGCTACTCTCGTCCCTGTTAGGGATCCCCGAAAGCTCTCTCGTCCCTGTCAGGGATCCCCGAGAGCCTCCTGGGGGGACCCTTTGGGTCTTAGGCTAAAATTGGTAAGCAAGTAGACTATTTCCAGTTAGTCATGTCATCGGTAATGTGTTTTGAGGAAACAAACGCTGTAGCTGCAGGGTCTCATGAGAGTCTGGGCCTTGTGCAAAAGGAAACTGTAAATAAACTGAAAATAGTTCAACCCTTTGTGTGTCGGTAGCGGTTTTAGTCGCTACCGACACACAAAGGGTTAACTTTTTTTTTCTTCTCTTTTCCAGCTTGAAAAGCTGATGTCCAAGAACTACTTTCTGCACAGGAGCGCACAGGAGGCCTACAAAGGTTATGTCCGAGCGTACGCCAGTCATGCCCTGAAATCAACATTCGATGTTGAGAAACTGGATTTGACAGGAGTGGCCAAGTCATTCGGCTTTGCCGTTCCACCTTATGTCGACTTGAGTATCCTTTCATTAGTGTTGTGATGCTGTAGTCTGTGTGTAGCATTGGTATTGTAGTTCAGTCCGTTGTGGAAGATTGATTTTTAACTGTTCCATTTCCATGGCCAGTTATGGGAGATGGAATGACCATTATGGCTCAAGGATTGTGCTTCATTAGTTGGGTGCCATTAGCTGTAATGGTAAAATCATCTTCTCGAAGAGGTGACATGCTAATCAAATGTGGATGTACATGTGGATGTATGCTCATTTTTTTTTTTTTCATGCAAGAAAAGTCAACTTTGTGTTGCTTTAGAGCGCATAAATACCTTACCTCACAGTGGTGGAAATCTGTTTTATTAACCCCTTTACTGTTGGAGCACAATGAACAAACCCCAAAGTCAAGAGACATAGAATCTCATGAGCCCTCACATCTTTGCAAGAGTCATAGGGGCTCATGAGCCCCCGCATATGCGGGGGCTCATGAGCTCCTATGACTCTTGTTGACCTCTTTCATGTTTGTGTGCTTCAGGCAGACAGGGGAAGATGAAGAACCATGACGCAGCGTACGACTGCTAGCCATCAGCGTGTAAGCATTGTTCAGTCAGCGCTGCTTGTTTGCTCGATGGACCACCATTAGAAGTTCTGGCTTTAGTTAAGGAACATCGTGTTTATTTATATAAATTTTCTCATCATGTAGAAAGTTTGTATTCTTTAACCCAGGCAGATGTACACAGCGTAGGTGGAGCCAAGAGGAAACGTAACGAGTCCATGGCAGGCTACCAGCGAGCAAGCCGAGCGAAAAAGGCAAAGATTTTCCATCAGCCAAAGAAGAAGAAGGCATGAGGTATGGCATCAAAAAAACATTTAAAGTTCATGTGTGCAAAGCTATCCGGGCACCATCCTTGAACTATTATTTTCAATCTCTCTGTAGAAATGTAATGTAGTCTTTAAAGTTATATTGCCCAGGATCAAGCATCTCAACACAGTCGGAAAACTGTCTGCAACAGATACTGCTGACAGTATGAGTATGGGTCCTTCGTGTACTGTCTTAGAGCTTTATGATGTAAGTACAATGCGAAATGTCAAAATTCATTGTTTGAATGTGTATTATTTTTGTACCCGAGTTGTGGATTTATCGTCTGCATCGGCCTTGTTTTGAATTAATATGCATATTTATGAGCCTACGTCCCAAGGCAAAACCCGGCCGACTATCAGTGTATCGCAATACTGCAGGTCACGAGGTCATCGGTGTGGTGTACACACGTGTCAGTGTACACATGTACTAATGTTCTCCGGCATCCCTTTGATGTAATTTTTCATGAGAAAGTAGAATAAACCTTCCATACTCACTATGCTGTTAAAATCACAATGCGGTTTCTGCTCGACCTGCTAGTATTTACTAGTAACGATCGTGCGTACAGTAGTGCACCGAGGGCGTGACCTTTGATCCTTTCGTACCCCTCAGAAATAAGCACCGTCTTTCCATCATTGAAACAGAATGTTGGTATTTTATACCCACTTTCTGTACTGCAGTCAATTTCACATCTCACACATCAAAGTCTACTTAACTGAAAGCATCATCGGAAATGACAAATGCACCATCGCAGCAGAAACACTACCTCTCTAAATCAAGTGAATGAGAGCCCGCACAGACATAAACATGTTAGGACCAGCGATGTGCAACGGCTTTGACACACACCGTAGTTTTCAGATCCTTGCAGCACCAAATGTGATAAATAGCTCATAACTATATGATAAAACAGGTTTAAAATCTTGCGAAAGCAGTAAGAGATAAATTCTACTGAAGATCATGAATTCTGAAAATCACTAGCACGCAGAACTATAGGAAGATCAACAAAGACCGTAGATTACTTACTGATTCAGCAGGAAAGCGTCAAATTCCGCCGAGTGGGAGGTCAAGCCAAGCTCTTGTTTTACACGTTGCCTCATGTCCATATTCCCTTGTCTCTCTTTCTCTTTATTCTCTTTAATTCTGAGTCTGTCATTGTCCGTGCGAGTCGATGATTCTTCCTTCTTTCTTTGCTGGTTCATCCACCATCTTATCTCTGATTGGTTATAATTATGCAGATGACCTAAGGTCGTATAGAATAGTTATGACGTCAGCTACCATCGCCTATCAGAAGCAATTTTGTTACGTGTCCTCATCAGAAAATTCCGGTGGGCCTCTTCGCTTTTAATGGATGAAAGAAAGCATTTGGTGGGACAATAGGGTGGTCACTGTCTAAGTGGGTACATGTATGTATACTGAAGCCCAGTAAAAGCTTTTTGTGAACTGAAGCCTTAAAAAAGGTCGGGCGTGCCCTTATAATACATGTACTTGTAGAGTTGTGGAGACTTTGAATACAAATTGTATTACGATCACCCTTATGACACTACAGAAAGATCGCTCACAAATGATAGTTTAAGGGTAGTGCCAGATTAGCTTGGTGCTTTGCACGTGCCAAGCTAATCTGGCACTACCCTAAGTAATCTACTGGTATCGTGTATTAGCTTAACCCATATCATACTGAGGCTAAAAGCTTTAAATTTGTACACTGCCATATGCAAGCTACATTATAGTACTTACAAATATGGATATAGACAAATGGCTTTAGTTCAAGGATGGTGCCAAAATAGCTTGGCGCCTCTAGGCGCCAAGCTATTTTGGCACTACCCTTGAACTATTTTAGTCAAACTTAATTCACACACTGGTGCATTCCGAATGATATGGGTTAAGGGGACTGACAGTGGTTTGCTTATGACTGTTCTTTTATTTCACTTATACTTCATCTTTTTCACAACCTGGGGGGAGAGTGGGATGTCCATAAAGAACATGAGGCAGCTTTGGGAGATGGATCAGCCAAGATTATCTTTAGCTTCCCTTGAACTATCAATTATAATGAGTTAAAGCCATCAGACGCACTTGACAATTGATTTTTTCTGTTCTTTCTGACAGAATACTGGGGAATGGGATAGCACACTTCAGCTTCAACAGACCGCTCACTTCACTCCTACTGTCACCAACACTGCTTCTAAAGTAATGGACGCTGCCTGGACTTGTCGAACCTGTTTACAGCAGTTAACCAGGAGACTTTTTAAAAAGTTAGTCGCCTTCAAGAGGTGGCCAAGTCATTGTGTTGATCTTTTTAACAAAATGCGGTTGAGCTAGATCGACTTTGTATGCTGTTCTGTGATTTTGGAACTTGCAGCTTACAGCCGTAAGGTATAAAATGACAGACCAGCACACATTTAGCATCAGGCAGCTACCTAGATTTGACTCAACCTGTTGTATTTACATGGAACTGTGAAACTATTCAGGATTGATCTGGATTCTGTGACAGATTGTCAAATGCATGACAGTTCAAGGGTGGTGCCAGAACAGCTTGGCGCCTGGAGGCACCAAGCTGTCTGGATTCTGTGACAGGTATTGTCAAATACTGAATAAAGAGACATGATGTTGATTGCTTTTTGGTTGTCGTTATTTAGTGCCAGTTAATTGTGTGATGTTCTGTGCTTCTAAATGTTATTTTTTCTTTTTTGTCTTGTCACATTAGTAATCAATGAGTATTATAAATAAAAAAATACTTGTAAACTAAACATGCAGACAAAAATGCAAGCTTTTGTTTAAAAAAAATTGGGTGAGCATGTTATTTTCATTGCACACATGAGAGTTACAATGCATGCATACATAAACGTTAAATCTAGACAAAAGACTGACGTGTGTAAAAAGAAATGATAATCCCGAGAGAAACATGTCTGTCTTTGCTAATTTTTATTTTGTAAATTTTCTTTGTATAGATGTTTCAACATTAAATTATAAAAAGCATCACACCACCCCCGCCAACCCCGCCCAAAAAACAAAACGAAATAACGACAAAAGAACTCGGAAGAACGAAATAAATGAAGGGCATACAGATCCAACGGAAGCTTGGCGATGCAGTGAATAGTAACGAAGCCGGTGTGTGTAGGGCCACGGTACCTATGAGCCATCGACGAAATAGTATGCTGCATCAGGGGACACTACGCTGACGACAACGGACGATAAAAGAGCGGGTGGTTGGTTCTTTCTCGACGTGGTGCACGTGTGGAATTTTGTGGATAAAATGGAGAAGGGTGACGGTGACACGGGAGAAAATGTTGATGCAGTTGAATTAGACACAGAAGAGAACTTCATTGCACTTCATAAACCGCAGTTTTTAGCGTCAGGAGTCCCAGAAAACCTTTGGCCGGCTGTCTATCGTAAACTCGGAGAGCAAGTAAGTTGGGACAGATTATAATTTTTGGTCATAATTTATGTTTTTGAAAGAGCAGTGATTTCGTTGAATTTCATATGATTTCAAATCGATATATTTGTTGTTTGTTTTTCCCAAATATGTTGTGTTTTAAGCTAGTTTCAATGATATAGCAAAGACACTAAATGGTAAACGAGGAGAACGGCATTTGGTAACATCTGCATTCTGCCATTGACAACATCGACCCAGCAAGATGTGTCATAATGCACAGGCCACGTTGAGATCTGTAACGGTGTAAACGTGTTTCTTAACATATAAACGCGTGGTGATAAGAATGTGGCACAAGATTCGAAGCAGATATTACTTACTTTAATTTTGCTTATTTTTCCCGTTTTGCTCATCCAGTTCACACACTGGTTTGGTGCTTGTCATCAATCTGTCAGGTTGTTGACATGTTTGTTTTGCTTATGCTTCAAAAAGTATCTGTGCTCTAGCAATTTGTGCAATATTGATAAACGTTCACCTTTCGTGTTATGAAACAGAGAAAATGGGATGGGCGACTTGAGTGCACAGCTAATGCTAATACATTGTGATTCAATGCTATTTATTACATGAGGGAAAATGTTGTGGTTGCATGGAGTTGTGCAAGTTGTGAGAGCATAGCTCTGTGTACATTTGTTTCTTCACTTGTTGCCTCCATCACACACACATGTAGAAGATCGAGGGAAGCAACCAGTTTGTTGTTTGTTTGTTGCTGAGGTGTATGATGCTGGTCAGTATGTGACGGAGGTACAGGAAGAGTGTGAAGATAGTCCCCCAGTGTTCAACATCAGTGTCTCCGCAGAAAATGGACTGGATCCATCAGACCCATCTAGGTATTGTTTTTCAAAACTTGGACTGGCTGTAGCATTTTTTTTTGTCTCAATGATTCCTGCAGGAATCATCACAATAAAAAGCACTACCAACAACCAAACTGTTAACTTTTTTCCTTAGAAAATGGCTAATGCTAAGAGTACGTGTTGAATTTACGTGCTGCACACTCTTTGGAGAAAAAAACCACTATGGGAGAGAGTGACTCATATGTAAAACAGTGTTGAGTGCTTTCATGTTTAACCCCAGGACCTTGCAGCAGGAGATGGATTGATCATGATAATTCAAGGGTAGTGCCAGATGAGCTTGGCGCCTGAAGGCGCCAAGCTCAACTGGCACTACCCTTGAATTATCATGATCAATCCATCTCCTACAACTGGTACATAGTCTTTAGTCAACACCTCCAAAAGTTTGGGAATGCGGCCGTGGGTTAAGAGGGTTATTGACAGTATTTTCATGGTAGTCTTTTTATCTTTCATTTCCTTTTCATCTTCCACCTTGACTAGCGTCCCCAGCATAACAAATAAATTTGAACAGTTGAGAATTTTGAGAGCACATGTTTGGATACATTTACACAATGCTCCTCTAGTGTTCCATTTGATGTAGGGAATCACTGAGCTGTATTTTCTTGTGCAGCATTTTTATCATCGATCATGCGTGGTCGTTTGAGATCAAGTTTGCCCATCTGCAGTTGATGCATCACCCAACGCTTGTGGACAGAATGAGTCGGATCATGAGTGTTGACAGCTCACTGCCTAAGGAACAGAAAGTGGATCTTGTCATGAAAAACTTATGGAGGTTTATGATTAAATTTTCTCTTTTACTGTGATGTACCTGTACCCCACGAAAAAGGCGTCCTCATACATATAAAAAAAAATCAGCATGAAATTTCTCTGCCGACGAAAGTATTAACATGTTGAGCCCTAAGTTAACATTTTAAAATTTGGAGTTGTCCTTTAAAGGTGCACAACTGAACTTTTTGAAGGCGTCAGTTCCCAAAAAGCTTTTACTGGGCTTCAGTATACATACCCACTTAGACAGTGACCACCCTATTGTCCCACCAAATGCTTTCTTTCGTCCGTTCAAAGTGAAAAGAGGCCCAGCGGAATCTTGTGACAGGACCCCATGAAAAGATTGCTTCTGATAGGCGATGGTTGCTGACGTCATAACTATTCTATACGACCATAGGTCATCTGCATAATTATAACCAATCAGAGACAAGATGGTTGATGAACCAGTGAAGAAGAAAGTATCAGTCGACTTGCATCCGCCGACAATGACAGACTCGGAATTGAAGAGAAGACATAGGAAGAGACGAGTAGAATTGACATCGGACAAGGGAATATGGAGTTTGGCTTGACCGCCCATCCGGAATTTGTTGCTTTCCTGCTCTATGAATCAGTAAGTAATCTACGGTCTTTGTCGATCTTTCTTATAGTTCTGCAAGCACTGGTGGTTTTTGTAGTACCATGAAAGCTGGCTCAGTCACTTTGCGCGGAGCCGGAGTCAAACAAGGCCAAGCCCCCAGCCGTGCACTGACAATGCAGTACGATCGTTACTATAATACTTAGCTGTCAAGTGGAACCTGCCCATTGTGATTTTGACAGCATAGCGAGTATGGAAGGTTTATTCTACATTCTCGTGGAAAATAACCTCAAAAGGATGTCGGAGAACATCAGTACACGTGTGTTCGCCACACCGATGACCTTGTGACCTGCAGTATTGCGATACACTGATGATAGTCGGCCGGGTTCTGCGGCCTTGTGACGTAGGCTCATAAATATGCATATTAATTCAAAAACAGGCCACAAACAATACACCCTGCAAACAATGAATTTGACATTTGGCATTGTACTTAAACATAAAGATCTAAGATAGTACACAAAGGACCCAAACTCATATTGTCAGCAGTATCTGTTGCAGACAGTTTTCTGACTGTGTTGAGATACTTGATCCTGGGCAATATAACTTTAAAGACTACATTACATTTCTACAGAGAGATTGAAAATAATAGTTCAAGGATGTCATGCATATTTGATCCATTGTCTGTTGTAGTGTATCATGGTTGAATGGTTTGAAACAGAAAAATGTTTACTATGATTATTGCCACTGTAGATTTGGTTTAATTTTAAGGAATGTGCTGACCTTTTCGTGCTTTCAGATTTGCTCAAGTTTGCAAGATTCGGACAGCCAACCAGGTGAGTAAGATTTATTTTACTTTTGCCTGAAGGTAGTTTATATGTTTAAGCATTGTTTTGTTTATTCCCAGTATGTAAATTTCAGAATTTTTTTAATATGTTTTCAGCCGGAAGGTGAAACAGAGCCATTCTGGTACGTAAATGATGAGGTAGGGAGTGAGATTCAACACAGCGATGACCCAAACTGCAAGATGATTCCCTTCTACTGGCACAAAGATACAAATCTCTACACTCTTTTGTGGCCACTGAAGTTCATTCCTTATGGAGGTGAAGGAAATAGTTGTTTTTTTAGTCTGAAAAAAAACTAATTTTTGTTTATAAGGTGTGTTATAAGGATATGTTCAACCTGAGAAATAGAGATGGGTGTATATGAGACTGACTCCTACCATCAAGAGGCATAGATTTTCATGAGCCCTTGCAATTAATTGCAGGGGCTGATGCAGACCTGTTGCTCTTGCAGTTTTGAACACTGACAGGCTGGTTTCCCCAGAAAACAGTCAGTTGTTTTCTCAAAACACATTACCGATGGTATTACACTTAGGAAATGGCTCTTAGCTAGCCTAATTTTAGCCAAATTTGGTTGTGTCCGTATACGGTATCGTTGGCAGGAGTGGGGCGCCATAGAATAGGCCACCGCCAGAATAGCCTCCCCTTCTTCCCATCCGGTGCGAAATACCCGTCATACCCCAGTTTAGTTCTTAGCTGGCCGAGTTCGGTTGTGTTCGCTTCGAGCTCCGTTCTGATTTGACCGGTCGTTATCGACATTGGATGCACTTGCTTCTGCCCTCAGCGGCTACTAGTCTTCGCCTGTGTCTATTCTTCACCGAGCCCGGCGGTTTCTGGTGACGGGAACTTTGCAGTGGGGACTGAGTCTTGCCTAAGCGCGGCGTCGACTTTGCTGCAGACCGGTCGGACTTAGCGGCGAGCTACCTTTTTGCGTCGGGGTCTTCGCTTCGCTGGAGAGACATGGGTTGACTCCTTTCCTGACATGGCCAGGTAATATCTCGGTGCATGCCCTCGACCGGCGCTCTGGGTGGGAAAGAGCGCCGAGCGTCGGCACGTGCGGTGCACTCGGTTCGTTTTTCGAGTAGGATCGATACATTTCGCGGGCGGTCTTTTATTGCGTGGCCTTAGAGGCCACGCTCGCTCGTCCTTCATTATGCTATCTTGTTCCAGATACAAGGTTCATACCTGCACGAGGTGTCGGGATTTCCAATGGCCCTCGGACGAACACGAGTTTTGCCTACCCTGCTCCGGTTGTGATTCAACCCATACCTGTGATGCCTGCGCCTCATGGCCGGAGGAAGAGTGGTCAGACCTGTGGCGCTTTTACTGCAGGGAACGTCCGAGGCCTATACAAGACCGGCCGACCGTGACGACCAACGCTAAGGAGAGAACCAAGTCAGTAGCAGGGACTTCGTTGTCCCACAGAGACCATTCCAGGCCTAGCAGAAGTAACCTGACTGAGACGACCGGAGGTCCGAAGGTGGGACCCATGTCAGTAGTAGGGACTTCGTTGTCCCGCAGAGACCATTCCAGGCCTGGCAGTAGTAACCTGGCAGAGACGACCGAATGTAAGAAGGTGGGTGCCAAGTCCGCATGGAGACTTTGTTGTCCCACGGAGAACGTACGAAGCCTGCCAGAGAGCGCCTGTCAGAGAAGTCTAGAGGTTACAAAGGGACTTCGTTGTTCCGCAGAGACCATAGGACACCTCCGAGAGTTCGCTCCTTAGAGGCGACCACGGGCACCAATGGAGGACCCAGGTCAGGGCCTATGCCTGTGACGAACATGTTGCCGGAGCCTGGAAGTTCGTCAGCGGGTGAGTTGGCTGACAATCCGTTCGTGCAAGAAGCGGCAACCAGTGATAATGCCGCAGGGGTGGCGGCACTTGGCGTTCCCACGACGCTACCAGCCCTCGCTCAGTCAGAAGATCGCGGGCTCGACAAGTATAAGCGCCTGCGGGAGGGACGGCTGTCGGGGACACTGGTCCATGAGGAGCAGCGGGACTCGACCCCGAGTGCGGCCTTGGATGTCAACTGGCCGCAGGATAGAGCGGACAAGAGTCGCACAGAGAGATTGCCGCCTTGCCGAGTCTCAGGCCCCCGGGGGGCAGGCAAGCCGGCTTCGAACACGCGCCCTCCCTCCAGATCACAGGTTAGAGGGGATACTTCTGTTTCTCCCTGCCTAGCGCGGGACCACAGCCCACGCGTCAGATACAGTTTGGAAAGACGACGATCGACCTCACATAGGGATCCTGATCGCCGCTTTCGTTCTAGAGAGCTTAGCTCTTCAGACTCGAGTTACTACCCCTTACCACGTGGAGACACTCAAAGGATAACGAGTCCGGGACGACGAACCAGTACAGCGGGCTCTTACCGTCATGTTAGCCCTCATTCCTTTCGTCATCACGCCTCGCGGGACCCCCCTTCCAGGCGACGCTCAGCGACGCGGACGAAACCGGACTACGTCGGTCCCGGCGGACCTCGCACAGTTCCCGCTCTTCGCGTCACAGCCGCTCGCCACGGGTTCACCGTGTTCCCAGGAGGTCACCTTCTACACTCGCTGGAAGACGACCTCTTCCCACCATGGCTTCTTCGCCGCGGCACTCCACGACACCTCATGCACCCGTGGATACCGTGAAGGCTTCAGACAAGCTTGGAATCACCACTCGTGTTGTGGATTCCGTCAGCCTGACTCCTGGAGACTCGGTCTCCGCCTGGCTGGACGCCGCGCCGAGCCTTCCGCTCGGCTTCTCCGGAGGAAGCGGATTTTCCCCCAGCGCCTCTCGGACACAGAACGGAGACCGTGCGTGCCTTAGATGAAGCTGCGCGGCTTATTGCGGCTACCTTACCGGCGGAAGACTGCCCTCCTTCTCCACCGGTTAAGAAGAGAGCCTCGGCCTTTGTGGACGCGGAGCTCCACGCCAAGCGTTTCAAGTCTCTACCGCAACCTCCTGGTTTTCGGGACATCCGGGATGCCCTGTCCGCTCATCTACTTCAGGGATCACTTGGAGATACGGGATTCTTCTCCGACCACAAGTGGCCGGCGGACCTGATGATAGCTTTCCAGCAGAAGTGGTACGCAGGACATTCTCAGGCCTTCGCTTGTCCCCTGCCGGCGGTGGATCCTTCAGCGACTTCCTGTGCGGGCCTGTCTCGACAAAAAGAAAGATCGGTATTCCCCCCTGGGCTGACTAAGACGGCGACACTCATCCGCAATGCGCTAGCTTCGGCAGGGTTTTTGGACTTGGCGACTCGGGCAATAGTTCGACGGGTGGAGGAGGCTTGGAGCCCGACCATCGCCCCTCTCTTGACCGACATCTTAGCTTTGACCGTGTCTTGCAACCGGGCAGCCTACCACACCTCGGTCAATGCGATGACGGCGGCGGCAAATTGCGACCTCATGCGTCGAGATGCTGTTTTACAAGCCTGCTCACTACCGTCGGAGATCAAGAACCAGCTGCGTCGGGCCCCGCTTGGCAACGAGCTCCTCTTCGGCCCTCATTGGCAGTCAGTTAAGGAATCGAGCAAGGATTTGTGGCCCACCAGGTTCGCCCCACCCCGCTTTCCTCCAGCCCGCAGGCCCGCGGGTCGAGGCTTGCGGTCCGCCAGACCCATCGTTCGCCCCTTTACCAGTCATGGACGTCTTCCCCCCCGCCAACCGGCCTTTGGTCGTCCCCGCCGACCTAACCCCGGCCCCACAGACGCCCCCGCCCCTGCTTGGCCTAGACCTGCCCGACGTCCTTTCGGGCGGGGTAGGGCCCGCTGACTACACTCCGGCCACGTCTCCCCCAACCGCTTCCGGGTCTCCTGTCGGCGGGAGGCTAACTCTTCACAGCGACGCTTGGACCTCGCTGTTTCCCGACGACCCGTGGATTCTGTCGACAGTTTGCCAAGGACTACAGCTGTCGTTCCGCTCACCCCCACCACTGCGCCGGTCTCCACTTTGGACGTCGATACCTGGCGATTCGCTCAGAGCCGAGGCACTACGCAACGAGGTGGCCGCACTACTCCAGAAGAACGCCACAGAGGTAGTCAGACGCCACGACTCTCCGGCCTTCTACAGTCGTCTGTTTGTTGTTCCCAAGCCGGGGGGCAAGTGGCGTCCGGTCATCGACCTCTCCGCCCTGAACAAGTTCCTCATCGCCCCGCCCTTCCGGATGGAAACCGCCCGAGCCCTGCGTTCCGCGGTGCAGCCGTTCGATTTTGCCATCAGCCTCGACCTCTCAGACGCCTATCTACATGTTCCCATGCACCCGGCGTCCAGACGCTTCCTTCGGTTCGCCTTTGCCGGAATCGTCTACCAATTCCGCGCTCTACCCTTCGGTCTCAACCTCAGCCCATGGGTGTTCACCAGGATCATGGACGCTGTCGTCGCCAGGGCCAGAAGGACGAGCTCAAGCCCTACGTCCAACTACCTCGACGATCTCCTTCTACGAAACCAGGTGGACTCCGCCCTGGAGAGGGACCGAGACGCACTCCTAGACCTCCTCGACTTCCTCGGGTTTATCGTCAACAAGGGCAAGTCCGACCTCTCGCCGTCCCGCTGTTTTGTTCACCTGGGAATGGAGTTCCATACCGATCTCAACTTAGTTCGACTCCCGGAGGCGCGTATACAGAAGATCAGCGATCTGGCGAGACAGGTGGCACAGCAGGACAAGGTCTCTGCACGGGTGTGGCTACAGTTGTTGGGCTTGATGAGCGCTGCCTCCGACCTGATTCCCCTGGGACGCCTCTATTCCCGACCGCTCCAGTTGCACCTGCTACTTCATTGGCGACCCTCGAAGGACGACATCGACGCTCTGGTTCCGGTTCCCCCGATGTTACATCCACACCTGATGCGCTGGGCGGACCACAACTGGCTGGCTTCGGGAGTCTCTCTTTACACACCGCCTCCCAGCCTGTCACTTTGTGTCGACGCAAGTCTCACCGGTTGGGGAGCCTATCTTCTACCGTCGTTCACGACAGCCTCGGGGGTGTGGCCCACGGATCTTCTGACCCGACACATCAACTGGTTGGAGTTGCAGGCGGTGTGGCAGGCGTTAATGACGTGGGACTCTCAGCTCCAGGGTCAGGAACTGCTCGTGCTGTCCGACAATTCAACAGTCGTCGCCTACCTACAGAAGCAGGGCGGTACGCGCTCCCCATCTCTGTGCATCCTCCTTTACCAGCTGCTTCGTTGGTGCGAAGATCGGGGCATCACTCTGCGAGCCAGACACATTCCGGGTCATCTCAACGTGCTCGCC
Source organism: Semisulcospira habei (assembly GCA_036245525.1). NCBI lineage: Eukaryota > Metazoa > Mollusca > Gastropoda > Semisulcospiridae > Semisulcospira > Semisulcospira habei. Next base: position 180,500,225 of record BTPG01000006.1, on the reverse strand, counting down.
GACTCCTTATCACGCCGCGGACAGCTCCTACACACAGAATGGTCACTGCGGCCGGACATCTTCCAGATGATCGCGGCCAGATGGGAAGCTCCCATGATCGACCTTTTTGCCACTCGTTGGAACCGCCAGTTGCCGCTGTTCGTCTCGCCGGTGCCAGATCCACTAGCTTGGGCAGTCGACGCGCTGTCCATTCCCTGGGACGGGCTCGTCGCCTACGCTTATCCACCGACGGTGCTGGTCCCGAAAGTCCTCCTCAAGCTTCGCGGCTGCAACGCGATCCTGTTCCTGGTGGCGCCCTTCTGCTGGAACAAGTCGTGGACGACGGACCTGCTGAACCTGGCCACCAGCCCACCACTTCAGCTCCCTACGCCTCGCACGATGCTCAAGCAACCTCGACAGTCCCTGTTTCATCCTTGCCCAGAGCGTCTCCTCCTACACGCTTGGAGGTTGTGCGGCAAGCCCTCACCAGAAGAGGCTTCTCAGGTGACGCAGTGGAAGCTATCGCTGCTGCGCGCAGACCCTCTACCAGACGAGTTTACGAGGGGAAGTGGAAAGTGCTGTGCGACTGGTCTGGTGACAACAACCTTTCCCCCACTGATTTGACGATGCCCCAGCTGGCGGAGTTCTTCCTCTGGCTGTTCAACTTCCAGAGTTTGGCTCCTATTACCATCAGGGGATACCTGGCAATGATTGCTGACACCTACCGTCATCTGGGCCGAACCGATCCTGGTGCCTGCACAGACCTCGCTGATCTCATGGCGCACTTCGGTCTACAATGCTGTTGCCTAGATGGGACCTGCCTTGGGTGCTGACTTGGCTCAACACTGCCCGTTTTGAACCCCTGCAGTTGGCACGCCTACTGGACGTAACTCGAAAGACGTGTCTCCTGTTGGCCCTAGCTACTGCTTCCAGGGTCAGTGAGCTTCACGCGCTGTCCACACGATCAGATTGCCTGCAGTTCCGGGCTGACGGCTCCTTGCAACTGCTTCCTGAACCATCCTTCCTGGCTAAGACGCGGTCGCCTCTGACGACCCCACAGATGATGACCATTCGACCTTTACGTGTGACAGATTCCAACCGGGAGACCAGACAACAGGACCCGGTGAGAGCGTTACGTGTGTACCTGCGACGGACCAGACCGCTGCGCAGAAGACGCACCCGCCTTTTTCTCCCTTTGTCCCCAGGTAGACAGGACATTTCAGCCCAGACCATCTCCTCATGGATTTGATGGGTGATCCGCTCGGCCTATCAAGACCTCGCGCCAGAAGCGGCCCAACGTATGCACATTAGGGCGCACGAGGTCAGAGCCATGGCTACAAGTCTCGCCTTCGACCGCAACTGTGCAGTGAAAGACATTGTGGCGGCCGTGGGATGGCGAGCGGAGTCCACGTTTGCCCGATTCTACCTGAGGGACCTCTCCACCCAGCGGCAGAACCTCACGCTGGTGGGAGACATCGCAGCAGCGCAACACTCCCTCCCGGCGCCGTAAGTATCTTAGCTAAAATTATCGGGAGTTTGCTGTGCGAGGGCGGGTCTGTGAACTGTGTCGTTGGCAGTAGGGGCAATAGGGCGGCACCCACCTCATCTTTGCGATTCTTCCTAAGTGTAATACCATCGGTAATGTGTTTTGATAAAACAAATGAATTTTTCAATTAAAATATATTCTTTTGAAAAATACTTACCGATGGTATTACTCGAAGGTCCCTCCCACCGACCCCGCTTGCCGCGGTTGGCTAAGAAACTAAACTGAGGTATGACGGGTATTTCGCACCGGATGGGAAGAAGGGGAGGCTATTCTGGCGGTGGCCTATTCTATGGCGCCCCACTCCTGCCAACGATACCGTATACGGACACAACCAAATTTGGCTAAAATTAGGCTAGCTAAGAGCCATTTCCTAAGTGTAATACCATCGGTAAGTATTTTTCAAAAAAATATATTTTAATTGAAAAATTCATTTTTCTCTGGTATGTTTGCCCCAAGGCTGGTTTCTTTGTCGATGCATGTAAATCCGACCACATCACTCCCCTGCTCAAACTCCTTCGCTGGCTCTCCATCTCCCAACACATTCAGTACAAGATCCTGTCTCTCTGCTACAAATCCCTTAACTACGCTTCTGCCTATCTCTCCAACTTATTTCACCCCTACACTCCTTCCCGCTCTCCGCTCCGCCTCTGACCCTCTCCGCCTCCACATCCCCCGCACCAAACTCAGTACTTTTGGCCCCCCGCTCCTTCTCTGTCTGCCGCCGTGAGGTGGCCTTAGTTGCCTGCTCGGCGTTAAACCCAAATAACTAACCTTCTCTGTCTGTGGTCCATCCACCTGGAACACTCTTCCACTCTCTCTCTGTCAGAAACCCTCTCTCTCATCCTTCCAGTCCGCCCTCAAAACTCACCTCTTTCAACAGTTCTATCACTCTAACACCACCACACGCCCCACCCTTAGCTGACTGTCATAACATATTTGTGGTATGTGAGTCATTGTTAAAAGCATGCACATTGTTGCGTGAGTTGTGAGTGCACGCTTAGAGTTATAATTATTATAAGATAAGCACATTATAAATACTGTAATTATTATTTATTATTATTTAAAGTAGGCTGACCTGTAATAGGAAGAGGAATAGTTGGTAGCGATTTTGGTTGAGGTGATTCCTGCAGAAATCACCTCGACCAAAATCGCTACCGACACTCAAAGGGTTAAAAAAACATTAAATGTCTATAGAATTTTCTGGACGTGAAATGATAAGTTTGTCTAAAACACACACAAAAAAAGAGGAGCCATACTGTAAAATTATCTTTGAAATCAGTAGTTCTAGATACTGTATGTATTCTCTTTAATTTTGTATTATTTAAAATAGTAAGCAATTTAAATTGTTGCTGCTGTTCAGGCTAATAATAATAATAATAATAATAATAATAATAATAATAATAATACATGTAATGCCTCTGCTCCTCCAGCAGTTTTTAACATGCTCTTGTTGGCTGGTAGTCTAAAAAAAAGCTTGTCAGTTTTTCTCATAGGTGATTTAGTTATAGTCAGACCTGTTTACCCATACGTTTTTTGCGTATTTTCTACGCAGTTTTTAGGAACAGTACGTGAGTACGCAAGAACGAAAATCAATTCGAGTCTTCATGACAGTCTCACGAAGAACGCTGGTGTACAGTTGCTTCACTTTTTGTGCCTCAGAGTTGCTGACGGTGGATAGAGTGATGGCCACCACAGACCCAAAATTGCGACAGGCTCGAGTTCAACCTTGGTGCCCCACAGATATGACAGACATTCCCTTCACTCAGCCTGAACCAGATGCCTCGTATTTCTCAGTAAGTGGGCTTTCTGCACTGCTCCAAATTACAATGTTAACCCTTTTCATCCTGATACACTACTGCTTGAAATAAATATGACTATGTTAGTTCAAGGGTGGTGCCAGAATAGTTTGGTGCCTCAGGCGCCAAGCAATTCTGGCACCACCCTTGAGGTAATATGGTTGATCTCATGATCTGTCCCCCATCTGGGTCTGCCCTGGGAGACTTGGGTGGGGTTCACTACTTTTTAGTTCCCAGGGTCACCCTGGTCAGCCCCACAGGGTGGGTTTTCCCCTCTATTCTGGGCCATGTGTTTCTGTCTACCCTTGGTCATTCACCTGTATTTTCCTTTTGTAAACTCTCCCTACTGTCTGCGCTGCTGTAGCTCTTGATATTGGATGTGTGTTGCTAAATGGTCTTAGCTTTATTTAGGCCCCATGTCGTAGGTGTATTTAACGTATTGGACCGGCTGGCGACATGCATTCAATATTCTGTTTAGTTTTTTTTCACAAGCAGTGCAGGCACGTCCTGAGAAAGTCTTGTTGCTGTCGGGATGTTCAATGTACAATCAATCAATCCTGATCTGTAATGTAGCCTTCATAAGACAATAAGCAAATTTTTGAAAAATTAATTTTTCTCTAAAATGTATATTTTCGAAAAATACTTACCGATGACATGACTGTCAGGAAATAGTCTACTTGCTTACCAATTTTAGCCTAAGACCCAAAGGGTCCCCCCAGGAGGCTCTCGGGGATCCCTAACAGGGGCGAGAGTAGCCTCCCCTGCCCATCCGGTCATGTGCCCGGTGGTGTCTCCTTTAGCCAGTTGTCTACGGAGTTACCAGCGGCAAGCGGGGAGGAGGGAGGGACCTCCGAGTCATGTCATCGGTAAGTATTTTTCGAAAAAATACATTTTAGAGAAAAATTAATTTGTTTCCTCAAAACACATTACCGATGACATGACTGTCAGGAAGAATGACAAAAAGGAGGAGGGTGCCGCACAATCCCTTTCAGAAACCTCTTTAGGGACGAAGACGGCCCGTCACTCCTGATCACACACTCCCGACAATTTTAGCGAAGTGCATACCTAAGGCGCCGGGGGCGCCTGGAGGGAGTGTTGTGCCGCAGAGATGTCGCCCACCAGTGAGAGGTTGTCGCGCTGGACTGTCAGGTCGCGGAGGTAGAAGCGGGCAAAGGTGGTTTCGGCCCGCCACCCCACTGCAGCCACAATGTCCTTAACCGCGCAGTTGCGGTCAAAGGCGAGACTTGCGGCCATAGCGCGAACTTCATGGGCGCATATCCTGAGGGCCTCGGCTCCCTGGGGGAGAGGTCGTGATAGGCGGACCGTATTACCCAGCGAAGCCAGGAGGAGATCGTTTGGGCAGAGATGTCAGTTCTGCCGGCGGTCAGAGGCAAAAAGAGACGAGTCCGTCCCCTCCGTACGGACTTGGAGCGACGCAGGTAGATACGGAGTGCACGCACCGGATCTTGCTGCCGAGTCTCCCGAGGAAGGTCGGGCTCTTTAAGCGGCCGAATAGCGATGACCTGAGGCGCCGTCAAGGGAGATCTAGTCCTAGCGAGAAAGGAAGGATCCGGGAGAAGCTGAACGGAGCCATCCACTCGGAACTGCAGGCAGGAAGGGCGAGACGAGAGCGCGTGGAGCTCGCTGACGCGGGCTGCCGTGGCGAGGGCCACCAGGAAGCAGGTCTTCCGAGTGACGTCCGCGAAGCTGGCCAGATGGAGCGGTTCAAAACGGTCTGAATTCAGCCAGGTGAGGACCCAGGGGAGGTCCCAGCGTGGAACGAGGGAGCGGGAAACCGGACGCTGCAAGCCAAAATGTGCCATAAGGTCGGCCAGGTCCTTGCAGGCCCCCGGGTCGGGACGGCCGAGGTGACGGTAGGTGTCGGCAATCATGGAGAGATAGCCACGGATCGTGATGGGAGCCAAACCTTGGTCTTGGAAGAGCCAGAGGAAGAAGTCCGCGAGCTGAGGGGTCGTCAGGTCGACGGGGGAGAGACGACGGTCAGAGCACCAGGCACGAAGCACACGCCACTTTCCCTCGTAGACACGTCTGGTGGAAGGTCTGCGGGCTGAAGCGATAGCGTCCACCGCCGCACTCGAGAAGCCTCTAGCGGAGAGGGCGTGCCGCACAATCGCCAGGCGTGTAGGAGAAGTCGCTCGGGGCAGGGGTGGAAGAGCGGCTGGCGGGGCTGCTTGAGCATCGTGCGAGGGGTGGGAAGTGGGAGGGGCGGTTCCGTGGCGAGACTGAGCAGGTCGGTGGTCCACGATCTGTCCCAGGAGAACGGGGCCACCAGGAGAAGGACTGCGTTGCACCCCCGGAGCTTGAGCAGGACTTTGGGAACCAGGACCGTCGGAGGGTAGGCGTAGGCAACTAGTCCGTCCCAAGGGATCGAGAGCGCATCGACCGCCCAGGCCAGCGGGTCGGGAATCGGGGAGACGAAGAGGGGAAGCTGGTGGTTCCACCTGGTGGCGAAGAGGTCGACAAGGGGAGTCTCCCAACGCTCGCAGATCAGGCGAAAGATGTCCCTGCGCAGGGTCCATTCTGTGTGAAGAAGCTGGCCCCGCCGTGAGAGGGAGTCTGCCAGAACGTTCAAGTGACCTGGAATGTGACGGGCTCGGAGGGAAATGCCGCGGTCCTCGCACCAGCGAAGGAGTCGGTAGAGAAGGATGCAGAGGTCGGGCGAGCGGGTCCCTCCCTGCTTCTGTATGTAAGCGACGACCGTGGAGTTGTCGGAGAGGACAAGGAGGTCCTGTGTCCGAAGATCGGGTTCCCAAGCGCGGAGGGCCTGCCAAACCGCATTCAGCTCCAGCCAGTTGATGTGCCGCGAAGCCAGGTCCTCGTTCCAGCGGCCGGCCACATAGCGAAAACTCGGGAGAAGGTGAGCGCCCCACCCGGCGAGACTGGCATCGACGCAGAGAGAGAGACGGGGCAGTGGTGAGGTCAGGGGAATCCCGGAGCCGAGCCAAGAAGCGTCCGTCCAGCGAAGCAGATGGGGCCGCAGCATAGGAGGTATCGGCACCAGGGTGGAGAGATCGCCGGAGGACGGTCTCCAGTGGAGGAGAAGATGCAATTGAAGAGGACGAGAGTACAGACGACCAAGGGGAAGGAGATCTGCCGCAGCGCTCATCAGGCCGAGGAGCTGGAGCCACACCCTGGCGGGGACAGCCGCTTCCTGAGCTACCAAACGGGCGAGACCGGCGAGTTTCTGGATCCGAGGCTCGGGAAGACGCACTAGGTTGCGGTCAGTCACAAACTCCATCCCCAGGTGCATGAAGTGGCGAGAGGGAGTGAGGTCGGACTTGCCAGCGTTGACCAGGAAGCCGAGGCGAGATAACAGGAGGAGGAGTGCATCCCTGTCCAGGAGAAGAGAGGCCACCGACTGGTTCCGCAGAAGAAGGTCGTCCAAGTAGTTGGAGATCGGGCTGGTAGAAGAATGACGGGCTCTGGCTACGACGGCGTTCATGATCCGCGTAAATACCCACGGGCTGAGGTTGAGGCCAAAGGGGAGGGCCCGAAACTGGAAAACAGTCCCGTCGATGGCAAAGCGGAGGTACCGGCGGGAGGCTGGATGGATTGGGGCGTGCAGATAGGCATCGGACAGATCCAGGCTGACGGCGAAGTCCATGGGCTGGACGGCAGCGTGAAGGGACCTGGCTGTCTCCATCCGGAAGGACGGGGCGGCGATGAACCGATTCAGGGCGGAGAGATCGATGATCGGCCTCCACTTGCCTCCTGGCTTGGGGACTACGAAAAGTCGGCTGTAGAAGGCGGGGGAGTCGTGGAAGGCGACGACCTCCGTAGCGGCTTTCTGGAGAAGAGCAGCGACTTCTCCGCGAAGGGCATCGGCCTTGGGCGGATCTGACGGGATCTCGGTCCACAGGGGGGAGCGCCGAAGCGGGGGCGGGGAAAGAAAGGAGATGAGAAGACCGTCTGAGACAATGGAGAGGATCCACGGGTCGTCCGGAAACAGGGAGCGCACGTCTCCGTGCAGGGCGAGCCTCCCGCCGACAGGCGAGCCCAAAGCGGTCGGCGGGGGCGGAGGCGGGCAGAAGTCAGGGGGCCCTCCCACGCCCAGGGCGGCGGGTGGGCTTGGGCCAGGCCGGGACGGCAGGACGGGCAGAACGGGCAGGACGGGTGCGGCCAGGACCGGGCGCACGGGAAGAGGAGAGTAAACGGGAGGCCGAGGCGGAGGCAGGGGCCGTCGCGGAGGGTCTGACGAACCGCAGGGCGCGACCCGAGGCCTTGTGGGCTGGCGGAAAGCGAGACGAGGGGGTGCTGGGCCAACGGTCCTTGTTAGCTTCCTTCAGGGACTGCCAGGAAGGGCCGAAGAGGAGCGGCGCGCCGACCGGGGCCCGGCGGAGCTGCGATTTCACATCACGGGGAAGACCCGGGCAGGACTGGAGCACCACATCACCCCGCATCAGGTCACAGTTGGCGGCGGCCGCCATGGCGTTGACGGACGAATGGTAGGCCGCTCGGTTGGCTGCAACTGCCAAGGTGTGAAGATCCGACAGCAGGGGAGGAGCGGAGGGAAGCCAGGCCGCCTCGATACGATTAATGAAGGCTTGTGTGAGGAGCTCCAAAAATCCCGAACATGCGAGGGCGTTTCGGACGAGGGATGCGGTACGCTCCAAGCGGCGAGGCAGGACACGGTTGAGCTGGGAAGAGCCGCCGACGAGCAACATCGCAGGCGGATCCACCGGAGGCAGCGAGCACGAGAAGGATTGCGAGTGGCCGGCGTACCAGGACTGCCGAAAGGCGATGTCGACACCGGAAGGCCAGCGGCGGTCGGAGAAGAAGTCCGAGTCAGAAGCGGAATCTCGCTGGAGGTGCGCAGATAGGGCGTCCGTTAGGTCACGGAAGGCAGGCGGCTGGGGAAGCGACTTGAATTTCTTAACCTGACGAGCAGCGTCCACAAAGGCGGCCGCTTTCCTCTTCAGCGGTGGGGAAGGTGGGCAAGAATCCGCGGGAAGGCAAGCCGCGATGAGACGAGCGGCGGTGTCCAAGGCTCGGAGAGTCTCGCCACGAGGAGTGGAAAGGGGAGCTGGAGACTCAGGATCATCCACCTGGGAGGGGGAACGGCTGCCGGACCCAAGCAAGGCCGAAACGGAGTCCTCCGGCAGCAGGCTTAAGGTCTCTCCATCGATGGCAGACGGTGGCGGCGGAGAAGACCGAAGCACAGGAGGTAAACTGACGCGCGCAGGCGGCAGAGGAGGAGCCGAGGGGCTACGCTGACACCGCCGCGGGGAAGTAGGAGGCGAAGGGCGGCGGGAACGATGAGAGTGTCGGTCCCGATGGGAACTACTGCGCCGAGAACGAGGCGGAGTCCTGTCGTCTCTACGACTCCGAGAGGAGTGCGGAGAACGACTGCGCCGACGGGAAGCATAGGATGAAGTCGAGCGAGAAGACGACGAATGCCGGGGGCTACGTCTCCTAACCACGCGACGAGGGCTGTGCCGACGGTCCACATCTCGACGCCTGGAAGAATGGGGACGGTCTCTTCTGTCCCGAGGCGGAGGAAAAGGTGACAACTGTCGCGGTGCCCGGGGCTCAAGGAGGGGGGCACGGCGCGGGCTAGGCGACTCGCCGTAGGAGTCAGCGGGCCTAGCAGCTGGGGCCGAAAGGCCACGGTGAAGGGTAGAAGGCGACAATAGTCGCGGTGCCCGGGGCTCATGGAGGGGGGCACGTAGGCGGCTAGGCGACTCGCCGGAGGAGTCAGCGGGCTTAGGAAGGGGGGCCATAAGGCCAACACGTCTAGTAACAGGCGACAAGGGTCGCGGTGCCCGGGGCTCAAGGAGGGGGGCACAACTAGACGGAGGGGCTGAAAGGCCAACGCGTGTTTCGATGAGCGACAAGGGTCGCGGTGCCCGGGGCTCAAGGAGGGGGGCACAGAGCCGGCTTGGCGACTCGCCGGAGGAGTCAGCGGGCTTAGGTGGGGCCACAAGGCCCACGCGTCTACTAACAGGCGACAAAGGTCGCAGTGCCCGGGGCTCAAGGAGGGGGGCACAATGCCGGCTTGGCGACTCGCCGGAGGAGTCAGCGGGCAAGGGCGGTGCGGACACCGTAGCAGGAATAGTCTTACCAGGAAGACGAGGCGTGCGTTTCTCCACGTCCGAGGAGGGGAGCTTGACTGGGTCCCGGCGTGCTGTGACAGGACGCTCGCGCCGGTAGAACCTCCAAAGCTCCGACCAACGAACCTCCGGCCACGATGAGCAGACAGCGCAGGCGAGGTCCGAGGAGCAGCCGGAACACTGAAGACAGACTTCATGCCGGTCACTAGGCCACTGAAAGTCGCCGCACAGGGGACAGGTGCGCACTTGATAACTGCAACACAAACCCAAGGATGAAAGGCGACCGGTGGCGGGAACTAACCCGCCAACATAACTTCCGAACAAAGGAAAACGAGTGAAGCTCACGACGAAACGCGGGAGAGAACCAAAATAGTTCGAGACGAGACCGACGTCCGGCCCAGCCGGGCGAGACGTAGGCGGCGGCCGAGACGTTACTTTTCCATGGCGGAGCGCCGAAGCACAAACCACCGTGAGCGACGGAAGAGAAGCAGAAGAAGGCCCCAGGCCCAGCTAACAGCATGAGGCGCAGACGAGGGCTAGCAGAGAAGGAGGCCACGCCAGAAGCAGAAACGAGGGCTAGGCGAAGACAGGCCGGTAAGGACGGTCGAACCGTACACAGTCAACGAAGGGTCAGAGGCTCAGGTAAACGCGTGCGTACGCTAACAGCGAAGTAGACAACTGGCTAAAGGAGACACCACCGGGCACGTGACCGGATGGGCAGGGGAGGCTACTCTCGCCCCTGTTAGGGATCCCCGAGAGCCTCCTGGGGGGACCCTTTGGGTCTTAGGCTAAAATTGGTAAGCAAGTAGACTATTTCCTGGCAGTCATATCATCGGTAATGTGTTTTGAGGAAACAAATCATGATCGGGATGTAATGGGTTAACTAAGGGGGAAATGATTGAATGACAGCTGAAGGACAGTGACCTGATTTGCTTTGTGATGGAGGTTTTTACTGATGGGAAGTGGGTGAAAAGAATGTACAGATTTGTTATAATCATTAAATTTAAAGGGTGGACAAACATGATAATATGACATAGTTACACTCTCTTGATTCAAAGATTGTGTCAGATGACCTCAATTTAAAACCATTTGGAGAAGTGCTACACTATGAATCGGACAAGCATTTGTGAAAGCAGTCGATTTGTGAAGGGGCCACCTGTCACAGGCTGCTACTTTCACACATATTTGTAACCCCTTCACTGCTGTGATGCAGGGAACATAAGTTCAAGAACTCCCACAGTCACAGAGGTCTATTCCTCTTGCTGGCCTCATTCATTTCTGTCTGCCGCAGGCATGCAGTAGCGAGTCCGCAACTTTTCAGGGATAACATTTGTAGCCGGTGTTGACAGTGATGCAGTTGCTTCATGATTACACCACCAGTGATGCAGCTAGACATTTCCGCAGATGGGTCAAATGTCCTGGGTTTGCCAACATGTCCACCATGTAGAAATTTAATGCTGACGAGCAAAAGAAATGCGACATCATCCGAGACATCGGAAACACTGACCTGTTTCCGATGACTCGAATGATGTCACATTTGTTTCTTCAAAATTCATACCGATGGCATTACTGTATGGAATACACCTTTAGCTTACCGAATTCAGCCTCAAAGCCGTTCATGTTTAACTACACGAAACGGAGCGTAATAGTAGAGAGTCGTAACCAAGCACCTGGATAGTCTCCCCTCCCTCCATCCGGATGTGCGCGCCGCGTTCCCGTCAGTTTCTCCTTAGCGTGTTGTGTTACACTTCAGCCACACGCAAGGGGTTGTTGATGGAAGACGCAGCCACCCAAGAGTGTTTCCAGAAAAGTCTTTATTTCTTGAAAAGAAGTACCCAACGGAGAAAGAAACACGCTTAGAAAAGACGGGTACAACACAATTTATTAATATTTCGGGTAAATACCCTTTGTCAAAATAGGCTAACAAACAAACAGAGATTAGCCGCTACTTTATTTCTTGAGCATCTTTGTTGACAATAGGTTGGCAAAACCCAACCTACTACGAAAGTGTCGAAATGGGAGCCCGGTTTCTTGCTCCTCAGCTCTGTCTCTTTTGCTTTTCAATTCTGTCTGTCCCTTTGCTTCTGAGTTCCCCACAATATACAGAGCTGCCAAGTACTACAATTTAGGCGTAGCATGCTACGATTTCTACATGCTTGCTACGATCGGCCGGAAAAACTACAATTTTTGAAAACATTGACGTGATTTATTTTTTTTGACCTTAAAAAAAAAAAGTCCATTCATAAAAAAGCGAGCGACTCGCGGGCCAGCCACGTACTGAACTGAAAATAAACCTTTGACCTTCACGTAGAATCGTGTACTGTAGCCGACCAATCGCGTTGTGTTTCAACCCCGGGGCGGAAGTGCCGGAAGCACCCGAAGCGTTGTTGTTTTACCGTGAAAATGGCGACAAAGCGAAAGGCACCCGCAGAAACTAGCGATCCTGCTGCTACTCCCCCGAAGAAGGCACCAAAGTCTCGACCCAGTTGTCGGCAATTCAAAGCAGACTACACCAAGGACTATCCTTGCATCGTCAGATCTGCAAATAACTGCTCAGCAAGATGCACATACTGTGCTTCCGATTTTTCGATTGCTCACTCTTTTTCATTCTTTGGCGCGTCTGCGTGTGTGCTACTCCTTTTTCTTAAATGCTACTCCCAAAAGCTCTGGATGCTACTCTTTGGCATGATGGTGGGTTGGCAGCTCTGAATATATCCCCATTCTGGGGTCAATGCCCTATCATCGAAGGCAACTCTTCTGGTTCCCCAATCTTACCCATAAAAACGAAACTTCTTTGAGCCCGTTCCCCCCATCCATCAAAAAGGGAGTGAACTCTCAACCATAAAAATGAACCTCTTGGAAGTCCGACATAGTACGTCGTGGGAAAGCTATATCTCCCGATCTTGATCTTTCTTACTTAGTACTACTCGCCCTGGGAAGGGTGTGTGGCCGATGCATTACTCGCGTCAATGCTTGGCCGTGCCTTTCTGCCGTTAACACTCTCAGTGTATGTTAACACTTTCAGTGTAACATTGCGTCATGCACGACCGGACCTGTCGGCCGTTAATACCTATAACAGTTGGCGGCGAGCTGGGCAGGCGGGAGGGTCCTGTGAGTAATGCCATCGGTAAGTATTTTTCGAAAAAATATCTTTTAGAGAAAAACATTTTTTTTTGCTTATCAGTATGTTAGGTACACATAGATAGTCAGGGTTTATTTTTCTAAAACTAGGCTAAATGGGCCAGTTGGTCCACTAGGTCAAAATTCACTGTGCAGTGGGTCAATCATTCAAAGCCAAGGTGATCGGCCAGAAAAACTGTAAACAAGATGGGATGAACCATAACCCACAAAGTCCCTTTTATAATTATGAGCTGTCCTCGCTGCCAATGGTCTCTACCTTTTGTCTTTGACCTGATTCTGATGTTGAATTATCTCCTATTGAAAAAGTCTCGCAGATCTGCCAATGCGTCAGTGAGTTCTATAAGGGGCGCAGGACATACGCGTCATTGATTTGTCAAACGTCATTTGTCATGATGTAAGTTTTAATTTTTACGTAATTTTATATTTTACGTGATGAGTTTCACTTTCGCTTTATAGGCTTGAGAAAATGGTGACAAAACCAGAATTTCACAGTACAATTTCAGTCTTGCTATAATTTGTGTGAAAGCAGGTTGATTTTACCTAGCTACATGATATACTAAGTACACGGGTCACCTTCACTCTCTTCAGCGCGTCGTGTGTGTGCATGTTAGTGCGTGCGTGCGCGCATGCTCCAAACATCTCCAAGAGGCATAGATCCTCATGCACATGGAGGGCGCATGTGGATCTATTCCTCCTGGAGATGCGCGCATGTTTGTGTGAGAGAGAGTGCTGTGCGCGCGAGAGAAAATGATGTCATATTTAGAGTATTATGTCGGTGTCCTTTACGTCTCCGCCACTGTCAGACTTTCTCTAGAAGCAAAGGTTTTTTAGTTTGTTTTCTCAAAATTCTTACCAATGGCATTACTATTAGGAAGGTACACTTAGCTTACCAATTTCAGCCTAAGCATCCATTGTGTACCCTACACAACCAGTGAGTAGACTCCAGGGAGTCGTTACCTGCTCAGTCACTGCGCCTCCCTCCCCGCGTCGGTGAAGATGCATCTGCGACAGGCGCCGCTCGGTGGATCTCTGCTCTTTGGGGACACCTGGCATGCAGTCAAGGAGGCGTCCAAGGACATCTGGCCCAGAGCTCCCGCCGCCTAGACCTCGCACTTTCAGGCTGCCCGCAAGGCCGTGGGTTGACCCCTGCGGACCTCCAGACCCGTCTTCCGCCCTACAAGAGGCCCCCAAAGCTCCTACTGCCCCCCTCCCAACGGGCGTTTGTGCGCCCTCCTCGCACCCGCCCACTCCGGACCCAGAGGCGCCCGGAGACCCAGGCGTGGTAGGGCCCATTGACTCGCCCCCCTCACCCCTGCCGATGGCTGCAGGGTCTCCAGTCGGCGGAAGGCTAGTGCTACACAGCGCCGCCTGGCGCGCACTGTGTCTAGACGACCCCTGGATTCTGTCGACCATCTCGGAGGGCCTCCAGATCTCGTTTCGGTCTCCCCCTCCCTTGCGCCGTTCCCCCCTTTGGACTCGACGTCACACACACACACACGATCTAACAGGGAGACAATCCTTTCAAAGTGAAAGGTTTTTTGATCGGCTTATAGAATGATGGTTCTCATTGGTTGAATGGTTGAGTGAACCAATTGCAGGCGAGAATCTATGTTGAGTAGCGTGATGACACGTGACACATTCCTACAGCGAACGGCACCGATCGAATTGTCAGGGACCTTTTTGAGTTTCAGTTAAGCCAGTTGTGGTTAGCTGGTTTGTTTCAAGCATCGATTATAGAGTTGTGCAAGAAATAAACACATGGCTGGCACGTGTGCACATAAAAACGATGCACCCGATGTCGCACACCCCGGAAAAGCAATGGGTCAACATGAGATTCGATGCGTCAATTGGCGCGGGGCGCGTTCCAAAAATGAACCCTGGATAGTGTTTTGTGAATGGTCACTGCGTGCAACGCAGACTTTATGCAACGTAAAATACAAAGTCCAAGACGACAGAAAAGTGATCAGACATAGGCAGCTTCGAGGCAGTTATAATAGTACATTAATCGGATATTTTATCCCTGCAATTTGGTCTATGACCGATGTCTGATGCCTAGTTGCATCACTGCATCACTGTCAACTCCTAGAAATTGTATCTCTGAAAATACACAGCAGGTTAACTTCTTGTTCATGCAGCCTTTGGTACTGGTAGCTGTACCAACAGTTGCATGCACATGGGGGTCAACAGTCTATTTTTACAACTCTTTCTTTTTTGGCAGGCTTTCCGCATAGAAGAAACTCTGCCGGACCCTGATGCTTCGTACATCGCCATTCCGACTGACAGAAAGGTCAAGGTGTTCGTGAGGTACCAGGAGTTTGACAAATTCCTGACTGACCCTCGCTTTGAACTGACAGACAACTCGTCAGAAGCTGATATTCTCTGGACGCTGATGTCGTTCAAGGACTTCAGGTAGATTTCTTTCTGCATTCTGTAAGTGGTGATAGTTGTGTTCAGTGGCGTTTTGTCAAACACTTCACAAATGGAAATATTGAAATATTGACAAGGAGTCTTCTTTTAGGCTTAATCCAATAAATGCTTGTAGTTGTACTCTTTGCATTTCATCACCTGCTGGCAAGAGGTATGAATTCTCATGGTTGTGTGTTGGCTATATATACCCACTACATGTGATGTGCTCACCGTGCAATTTCTGATTTGCTGCTAGCAAAGGCTGTAACATTCACATGAGCCGTAGCAGCTGCAGGGGCAGATGGGAATTTGTGCCTCTTGCAGTGGGATGACTGCTTGAGCTATGTACAGTTTCAGGCCCACTTCTAAACAAGCAAAAATTATTTGAAAGGGGGGTGGGGGGGGGGGTGGAACAGACACTAGGCCTTGTTTCCAGGGGCCGAAAAATCAAACAACGGGGGGGGGGGGGGGGTGGGGGGGGGGGGGGTGGGGTGGGGTGGGGGGGGGGGGTCAGACGCGCACTGGAAGCAAGGCGTAGCATCTAAACACTACCAACCCACTCCCCCCGCCCCCTGCCCCCCCCCCCCCCCCCCCTGTGATTTTTTGGCCCCTGGAAGCAAGGCCTAGTGTCTGTATACCCCTTCCCCCCCCCCCCCTCCCCCCCCCCCCCCCCCCCTGTCCCCTGTTTGATTTTTCGGCCCCTGAAAGCAAGGCCAAGTGTCTGACCCCTCCCCCCCCCCCCCCTCCCCCCCGTTGGTTGATTTTTCGGCCTCTGGAAACAAGGCCTAGTGTCTGTTCCCCCCACCCCCCCCCCCCCCAACCCCCCATTCAAATAATTTTTGCTTGTTCAATTCCCATGCCTGAACCTGGTAGATAAAGGTGTAAAATTTTCATACAAAAAATGTTAAAGTAGGTAACCACCCAATGCACAAAAGGCCATTGGCCCGCACACAGCCGTGCGCAGGCCAATGTCGGCCCGATGGCCTTTTGCGCATTGGACAGCCATCTATTTCGTGTTGTTAGAGGACTGAGTGAGCACCACCCCAGCTGCCATATCAACCAGTTTCCTTGTGAGATGGTGCTGACCATCAAAGATCTTTTGGCCATCGTTGCGCGCCGTGCAGCCAAGGAGACACCTGTTGACCCGCTCCAGCCTGGTCCCCCATGGCTGCCCGTCACCTTTAACCTGGAAACAGAGCTGCCCCAGTTCGTTTCGTATTACCAGACAAGGGCGAAAAGGTTAGTGCACTGTATCTGATGGCCATGATGAAGTAAGCAGTCACTCAGTGTCAACCCGTGACTGTGTTGTCAGTATCATTAACAGAGTGAACATAGTTTACTTTTGTGGTCAATGGAGTTTTGTCAAACACTTTACAGATGGAAATATTGACAAGGAGTCCTCCTTTGGGCTTAACTCATTTAGCCCCGACACACCACAGCAAGTTATGAATTGAGCATGATGGTTCAACTTCAAGGGTGGTGCCAGAATAGCTTGGCGCCTATGGTTTCTGTTATTTGCTACAATGTTATTACCGGTTCTGCTCCCCCATATTTGTCTGACCTGGTTCATATTTACACACCTTCAAGATCCCTCCGTTCAGCATCAGACACTCGTATTTTCAGGGTTCCTTGGCAAAAGAAGTCTACCCAGGGCCAGCGTGCCTTTTCTTATTTCGGTCCAGTCACCTGGAACGACCTTCCAGCCCATGTCAGACATGCTCCAACTCTTGTCTGCTTTCAGATCACTGCTCAAGACCTATCTGTTTTCTTATGCGTATAGTTAGATGCATTTCCAGTGTGTTAGCAATCTTTGGCAGTAACTGTTCTTGTAACGGTGTGTGTGTAATGTGTGAGTGTGCGCTTTTGATATGTGTCACTTTAGTTTTTTAACATTTATTGTAGTGTTTTCTTTCTTGTACTTTTTGTTCTGTGATTTTTTTATCTTGTAAAGCGCTTAGAGCAGCATTCATATGGAGGTTAAGCGCTATATAAATGTACGTTATTATTATTATTATTACTGTATGTTCGTGACAACATCCTCATCAGATATCTTGGAAAAGTTTCCATACTCACTGACGTTGCCATCAGGTCATCCAGGTTTCTGTAAGCCTTCAGTTCTGCACAAGCTCTGCCATTGACAATCATAGGCTCTAACTTTGGGATTGCCCGGAAACGGAACATTTTCCATCACTTGTCTAATTTCCTTTTACTCCAGTAATCAATTTCTGTCTCCTGCAGTGTAAACTCTACTACATCTTTATCATCTGACTCCCTCATTTCCAGAAAGATTTTTATATAAAATCTTTGCTGTCATTCATCCTTGTATGTAATGGTAATGGCATATAAGAACACTTTAGCAGTCAGCAGAGCTTTTTAACCTTTTGCGTGTCAGTAGTGGTTTTAGTCATGATGATTCCTACCACTACTGACAAAGGGTTGAAACAGACTTAACCCTTTGGCTGTTGGTAGCGCTTTTTGTTGAGGTGATTCCTGCAAGAATCACCTCAACAAAAAGCGCTCCAACATCCAAAGGCTTAAGTTTTAGGTTTTTTTTTTCTTCAGGGGACTTGATAACCTGTGGATCTGCAAGCCGTGGAACTTGGCTCGCGGCATGGACATGACCATCACCGATGACCTGAATCGCATTGTACGGCTGCCAGAAACAGGACCAAAGGCAGGTGCCAGCCGCTTCACATGTTTCCTCATTTGTACCGTTACATGACAAAGGCCACTAAGTTCATTTTTTTAGAAAAGCGAGATTGTCATTGTATAGCAATGTGTGTGTGTTTGTATAACAAGGAAAATCACGCTTTTCTTTAAAATGGACATGGTGGCTTTTGCCATTCAACGGAGGCGGCAGGTCTTGAATGAGTTAATGGCTGATCTGCGGCGTGGTTTTGAGTTTGGACCTACGGCCTAAAACCGTAACAGACGGCTTTAATAGCGGTTGATCCGAAAGTAGGTCATTTTGCCCGCACTTCAAACATCCTTTGGATTCATCCAGCCTGCTCAAAACAAGTTGCCTCATGCATCCATGGTTTTGAGGTACTTATCTGGTACTAGTAACTGTACAGATGCTAGGCGAATGCATGCAACAGTCGATCCAGTAAAACTGTCTCTTTAAAACTTACTACCTTTCCTTACTAAGGGGTCAACCTCCTGTCTTTGGCCTGATTTTGATTGAGCAATAACTCCTGTTGTATTGTACATTTGTGAAAAGCAGGACCTAATGTGTGGTGTAGCTTGCTCACATTTTGAATGTGTGCTTGTCTCCAATTTGGGATCTTAACCCATATACTGAGGCTAAAATCTTCAAATTTGTACACTGCCATATGACTCTATGACAAAAGGTGGGACTCTGATTTAGGACAAGGGGTTGAAAAATAAACCCTGCATGAAAGAGTTCTCTGTGGTACTGTCTGAAACCTCTCAATACCAAGCATGAGTGTGTGGAAGCAAAAGATAATCAAAAGCTTGGTTTTTGAAATATCTTAGTTTATATGTTGGAATGTCTGAAGTGTCGCGTGTCAAACATTACAACATAAATGCACATACAATATTTGTGTGGTAAAATGCTGCAGACCCAAGATACTGTTTTTATATACCTTATAGCATGCCGAAATGTAATGCTATCATCTCCGTCTGATGTCCACACCCTGAACATAATTTATGGACATGTAATGTTGTAATGTTTGACATACGACACCAGTCAGATTTTTAACAATTTGCCACCAGGCCCAATCATACGTTTTATTTTAATAGAACTAATCTGCACATTCAACACACACAAAACAAGACAAGCTATATGTAAGTATTCCAAAAAGAAGACATATATTTCAGGAAAAAGATGATTTCCAAAAAAGTGTCGCGCGTCATTATTACAACAAATCACAACATGGGTCTTGTTTTCAACATCACCAGACTGACACAAACAGAAAATGACGCAAACATTAACTTATGGACCAATCGGAACAAAACATTATCCAACTAAGTCCACCGAGTCACTGTAACCTGTGCTAACGGCATGGGCTGGAGGTGGCACTTCATCGTGGACCAATCTGAACTAAACATTCACGCACAAAGGCCACCGAGTCAATGTAACCTGCGGTAACATCTTTCTGGTCTGAAGTCAACAGTGCTAACAAACTTTGAACAGCTTGCGCCTTTGTGTGGACACCTTGTTCATTAACCTAAGGGTGACTTCCCTCACAAGAGAACTGTGCGGCTCCCAAGAGTAGTCTGCTACACTCCAGCACCACAGGCCATTTCTAGCTTTTGACATGAAGTGCACACAGACTACTCCTAGGAGTTTATCCGTCTCCAACACCTGACAGGGATATTCAACACCTGACCACCTGATCATGGAGGTGTTTCCTATAACAGGACACTGACATGGCTTCCTAAGGATGGCCATGGGAACGAAATGGTTGGAGGTCCAGTGTTCCGCAACCATGTCGTCCCTGGACGAAGACCACATCACTGTCAGCGTCGTGTTGTTTGTGCAGCCAGGCGCACGGATGATCCTGTTGCAGTGCTTTTTATATACTGGCCATCCAAGTGGTGGAAATACTGATTGCACAGCCCTGTTCAGGGCAACGAGGCAGCAAAGAACTGCCCCAAACCTGTGTAGACAGCATTCCCAACCACTGCCATGCATTCATTCCTGAAAGCATCCTCTGGTATAGCCGTGGATGCAGAAGGTGTCAGCACTGCAACACGAATCACATGCCCTGCCGCGAGGTTGTCTGATGGTGCACACCAGTTCTGGCCATCAAGGAATAATCTTTCCTGTAGGCACATGGTGACAACCACACGGACACGGAGTTCAGTGTGGTGGTCCTCACCGCCAAACAGTAAAAGACTCTACGCCCTTTAAAAAAAAAAAAATCCATCACCTTCCACAGCAAGTGGTCGACACCTGCCCCTCATATCTGGCTGCAGCAACTGGACAGATCGGAAATCGTCTGCCTTGTCCTGAAATTGGTCGTGGCCTTCAGGCAACATAAATTGCGCCATGTCCTCTTTCAGCCCAGCCGATCTCGTCTGCAGGTCATCATATGAGGAGCATGAGGCCAGAGACAATCTTGTCGCATGAAAAAACTATAAACGCTCAAAGTCAAACAGAACGTCAGTATATATTGACTGACGGGGATTCACGCTGTCACCAACAATGGTGCTCGCGTCAGCCAATAAAGCCTCGTTCAGTTCAGCGCAGGAGTTACCAGGGTTGATCGACTCGATGTCGGATTCACTGCTGTTCTCTGCATCGGCGTCGACATCCATGGTATTGTCAAAGTCTGCCTCACTGTCAGAGTCAAGGCCTGAAGAGCGTAAGGAGACATCAAGCTCCCCATCCTCCTCAGACTGTGAATCTGACACAGGCTACATCTCCTTCCTGTCAAACCTCATCTGGATAATCCTCCATGGAGGGACATCAGGTGACCTGCACAATTCGTATTGTGCTGCCTTGCACGGAGTGGAAAAACAGGACAGCTCCCTGGTCGCCAAGAGACCTGGGCCAAGTGACCGTATGTGGTGAATCTTTCTGCAGCCAACAACTTTTGAGACACTGCTCGACGTCACAGTGCGGACAACATCCGACTCCCCCAGGTACACAAACTTCCTTGTCTTATGTTGACAGGAACCTTGTGTACCAGAGACAGACAGTGTTTCCACGCGGTGCTGATACATGTCAGCTGCAGATCTCACACAAACAGCCCCTTTGGCCAGGTCTCTTGTGACTGCCCTCTTAATTGCACCGCCTGACCAGTCACTGTCATTCTTGCCGTGCCTGGAGCCAAAGAATACCTTTTCAATGGACACCCCAGGTACAGACATCCTTGAAAACAAGAGGAAAGCAGCTTCGATTTGAATTTTGCTGCACATCCATCACTGGCCAAGATCACCTTCTTCAGAACCGGCCCCAAGTCTGCAGATAGCATCTCTACCACTCTGTCAATGCAGACCTGGGATATGTGTGCATCTTTTACAAGATCATCACTGAAGAAGGCGATCTCGTCCCTCTTCAGCTCTGGACAGTGCGGGCATCTGTAATAAATCACAGCAGGAAAAAGAGTTACCTGTTTGTATGCCCAATGGGCACTCTGGGGTTCATCTTGGAATTTGCAGAGGAAATTCTCTGCAAAATCACAAGTGACCAGTGCCCAGCCTGGTGGCAGATCTTCTTTCAGGTCATGCACCTGTTTTCGCTGCCGCTCGGCAACAAAAACATGTGCATACAGTGGCCCAAGCTCTTCACACAACTCATCAACACACTCCCTTACACTGCCCTTTTTCGTCACCTTATCCATCCTGTTGGACTTGCCCTCTTTTACATGCTGCCACTTTGACCAGCCCACTTGCTCTTCCAATCTCACGTCAAGCTCACCCAACAATCGCCTCTTCACTCGCTCAATTCCACACACTCTACACTTTCTTTCCACACACTCACGGTTTGGCTCTGCATCAAACTTGCACACACTTTCCACTAACAGATCTCTGACACACGCACACTTTCTCACAAGATGACGATTTATCGTCTGAAGCTTAAGTTTTGGGTTCAGGCAAATTTCACACAGGCACTGACGAAATTTTGCCCGCCCCACATATGCAACATTCTTAGGCTTCAGACGATAAAACGTCCGCAGAGACACTTTCGCAGAGGGGTGACTCTTCTTAAAGTCCCTGTAGACTTCTTTGACTGGCTTCAGAAGCTGCCTCTTCTTGTGCGACTGGCAAGGATCTGCAGATGACTGGTCCTCGTAGAAATTCTGCACCAGTTGCTGCAAGCCATTCTTTTTTCGCCGGTACAGCTTGCCAGTCTTGGACGCCCGAATAAGCTTGCGTGAGAGGCCAATTTCCTTGTAGGATGAGCTGTCAGCATTCTGAAAGGCTTGGGCAAGGCATCTCTTGTGACTCAGAGTCGACACATCCCGCTTTGCATTGATATTGCTGACATGTTCTGCCAGCGTCTTCCTCGGGGACTTCTTTTCTGGAGTGTTGAAGGAAACATTTAGTTCCCAAAGTGTCTGCTGGGCTACCTTATCTGCGCTCTTCAGCACTCCTTTACAAAGGTAAGCCAGCCTGACACCCCTGGCCCTCAACTGTTCCTTCACACGCCTAACAGCTCTTTTAAAGCTCTCAGTGGTGGGGTAGGGGCACCCTGACACTCTCTGAGTGGCTTTGCTGTTGTTGCGCTGCTGCTCCATAGGACCTGCCTCTCTCACAACCTTCTTCTGATAGTAATATGCCATGCGCTTGTCCCGAACTCTGCGCTGTTTTTGGGCGGATTGTTGGGAGCGATGTTTCTGGACTGCCAGTCGATTGGCCTCTTTCTTTTTGACTTCCTTATCAACATCTAGCCTCGTTCTTCGTGCTGCCTCTTCTGCTGCCTTCTTTGCCCTAAACACACATACACACCCACCTATAGTCTACCGGACGTAATCAGGTCCTCTAAGCAAACAGTACCTACCGCTCAGTTTTCACAAAAGGGCAAGACAGAAGGGATCATTTTTGGCGTCGGTTTTGCGGTCACTGACGCATACAAATCTGAAATGACGCGTCGTTTTTGCAACCACCTGGCCAATTGACTTACTGACTTTTTGTTCGCGCGATCAGCTGGTGAGAATCTAGACCGAGTATTTTCCAAAATTTCCTATTACGATTTTTGTGACCTGGTCAAAAGACCTATAGTATGATATGCTCCGCCATGAATGATACCTGAACAGATTATCACTAGAAAATATTACAAACAAGATGGACACTCCCTTCATTCGGTCTTTGAACTTATATGAATGACGTCACACACACACACACACACACACACACACACACACACACACACACACACACACACACACACACACACACACACACACACACACACAAATGTCAAAGTATAATCAAACGTTACTTACAGATATCGTTTCTGGCGCTCCAATGCCTTTTCACGATGTCGTTGAAGTTGCTCTGGTGTTTTCGCTTTCTGTCGATTCTTTCGGGCCCTTTCTTTATTTTCGTCTTTCTCTTGTTGAAAGCGCTCAGGATTCGTTTCTGCCAGCTTCAATCTCCGCCTCCGACACCTTTCAGCATTAGTCAAAGGTGGTTGTTTGGGCTTCGTCATAGTGGACCTATTTTCAAAAATCAAGGAAACACGTCATTCAGTATGCCCTTATTCGATTTCAACAGGTTGACTATTTCAGGACTAGACTGTATAAACACAAGCAGATACTACTTACATATCACTGTTGACGCATCTAATGATAAATGATACAATGTAGCACTGCTATGTTTATATCTATCAAATACAACCATGAGTATCAAAGTTTAACCCTATAAACCTCATATAGCACCGCTGAACTGAGATGCAAGTGGTTTTAGGGTTAAAGAGGTTAATGCTGGTTTCCTTTGTATTCAGTTAAAATTAATTGTTTTTCCCCGTCACCACGTGTTGTCATATTGACGTGCGACACCATTTCGGCACAAACAAATGAATAATTCACCCCATAGTCAACAAAATCCTACATCATTAGTTCAAATGTACGGCATACATACCGAAAGTTTTACTCAACCATCTCGCGGGTAGACATTTGTTTCTTCAAAAACATTACCGATGACATGACCTTATGGGAGATGTCTACTACTTACGCAATTCTAGCCTAAGAGCTCGATGTGTTACCACACAACCCGGGAGGCACTCGGGGAACCCCGAGGGGGCCGAGAGTTATCTCCCGATACTTCCCATCTGGGACAGAGTACCCATAGTCCTTCAGTCAGTCTACTTAGGCTTACGCTGTTCAGACGTGTTTGCTCTAGCCTACGGACTTGGGATTTTCGACCGGGTCGCCGGTCGTCGACGGCCTGGGTTCTTCGCTTGAATTCTTCTTCGTCCGTCCTCCCTGTGCCTCGCGTGGCTCTGGTGTCCCCTTTTCGTTGGCAGCTGCCCTTTGGCTTCTTGGTTCCGGCCTGGGCTGTGCTGTCTGCTTCGCTGTGACTTCGCCGCGCGTGCCTTGGTTGAGATTTTCTCCCCCCTTCCCCGGTCCCGTTCCGGGAAAAGGTAAGGTAGTTGGGTTGGCCCTCGGCCGGTCCCCGCGCTGGGCACTGGTTGAGCAGGCTCGAAGGCGGTCTTCTTCGGCGCGGTTGCTTTGCGCCAAGATTCTTGACTTTTACTTGGCGGGCCTCGCGCCCGTTCCCTATCTCCTTCCGTGTTGGTGTGGCATTATTATTTAACAGGGTCAAAATCTCCCTTTCTCAAAAGAGGGCGTTTACGCGTGAGGAAAGGAATGAGACGTTTTTTAGCTGGAACGGTCATTCTTAAACGGCTCAGATCCACAGGTGGTCAGCTTCGTTTTCCAAGATGGCGTCTAGCGATGCAGAGCACCTTTTCCTCGCGGTTAAAACCTCTAATGGAATGGGAGTGGTGGGAAAGATCGGTGACAGTTAAGTCTAACTTTATTCGGGCGCTTACCTACTCACTTGTTCATCACCTACTCTTTTTGTACCTTGTGGGGTTCGGGGAATGTGTTATGCTCCAGCATTTCCTTGACGCATTGCGTTGGTGAGTGTGGCGAGAGCCGACGCTTACTTTGGTACTGTGTCGGTCACGTAATGCCTGGTTTGCGTAATGCAGCCCTGTTACCTTACTCGGGGGCTTATTAGGTACACGATTTGGCTGGTGGGTGAACATTCTTGTGCACTTTTATACTTGGCATCACATGTTTCTGTTCTTGGATGTCAGGCGTTTGCCTACTTGAGCGCAGGGCCACTGGTCGCCACGCCTTGCTGCCGTTTTTTAAGGTCCAAGATGACCTTTTTGTGGCTGTAAAAAAAAAAAAAAAAAAAAAAGTTTGGCTTGCCGCCACAGGTGCTGCTCACATTTATGCATGCGCTCGTTCCGCAAGTTACAGGAACAGAGCTACGAAATGGACATTGCTTTCGGACGGGTGGAGCCCGTCGCCTAGGCAGCTAAGGGCCGGCGCCAGTGACCTCATCCCAACCCGAACCTACCTGACGGAAACAGAGTGCTAAGACAGCCCTATGTCTCCTGAACACTTTAGTATATGCTCTTTGGTTAAATTCCTCCTTGCCTAAGGCTTGTGCATGTGAATACAAATTACGGTCCAAAGGAGATTAATGGCCTGTATAGGCAACATAAAACTACGATCAAAGCTGCACCTGGAGGCCCGTCGCTATAGTACAGCGCCGGTGTTCAGCGGAGGGCACCACTCCGACTAAGGTTACTGTGCCTGCCGCTTGCTTCAGGCCTATACTTGTCATGACATGCTTGAGTTGTTGTGCATGATGTGTTGCGAAGGTTAACCTTACCAGGGCAGGGTCCCTCAGGCCCACGCCCGCGTGCCTTCGGTTTTTATATGTTGCAGTGGTCTCTGGACGACCTGCTCACTACATGGAGGATTCCAGTGACCGTCGGACTCGCACAAGGTCTGTCTACCATGTGCCGGATGTACCTCCGAACGTTGGTGTGACGTCTGCTCCACGTGACCGGAACGGCGCTGGGCGCTACTTGGGGCTTCCTTTGGCGAGTTCGCCCGGCACCTGTGACTGGTTCCAGACCTGCTGAAATACCGGCTGCTGTTCCCGGTACTACGATCGCTCGAGTTCCGACGAGATGACGGAGAGATCACCATGCCGGACGCGTCAGTATAGTGTGCAGAGTGGGTTGATCGATGCGGTGGTTCCCAGGAGGGAACGCACCAGGACCAAACATTGTGGCAGACAGGAAGCCCGCATCGACACGGAGCTCGGTGCGGAGGGACGTGCGCTATCCGTCCTTGATCCTATGCCGATCCCCGCTCGTCTCCTAGAAAGCCTGCTGGCTCCTACGCGGAGTCTCCTCGCTGGCAGCGAGCCCACCTCGCCATAGAGCTCGGTTCGCGGAGACATTCTCGCACGCATGCATCGTCTCGGCACAAATGGAATCCGCTGGGCGCACAGTACGGAACCCACACACCGCTCAAGGTCAGCTTGGAAGCCGTCCAGGCAGCCGATGACGAGGCGCAGGTTATCGCGCTCGGAGCGGGTATGCTGGCACCGCCCTCGCTCCCTGGAGGGGGCTCCACCAGGACAGCGCTGCTCGTCGGGAGACACACTGAGCCGGCTGCTAGTGGTTACAGAGTCCTGTTGGTGACAGCCGGCTAGACAGAGGTTCCAGTCTCCGTTCTTACCGCTCGATTCCTTGACGATCTTGGGGAGAGATCACCACGCCGGTTGCAACGTTCCAGTACACGGAGTGGGTTGATCGATGCGGTCGTTCCTAGGAGGGAACGCACCAAGAACAAACCTTATGACAGACAGAAAACCAGCACCGGCACGGAGCTCGGTGCCGAGGGACGTGCGCCATTCCGTCCTTGATCCAATGCCGATCCCCGCTCGTCTCCTAGAAAGCCCGCTGGCTCCTACGCGGAGTCTCCTCGCCGGCAGCGAGCCCACCTCGCCATAGAGCTCGGTTCGCGGAGACATTCACGCACGCGTACACTTTCACGGCACGATTTGGGATCCTCTCGGCAACATTGGACCTCCTCTCTCGAACTCCTACACGCAAGGAGGGACCGCTCCATGGGATGCTCGTCCGCTACGGTTCGCCATCGTTGGAGTCACTCCTCGAGCACTCTACGTCTACACTCCGCTCTCTCCACTGCGGGCGTGCTTACGAGTTGCCGTTCTTCACGTCGCTCCAGGGATCCTGTCCCGTCTCGCTCGTCGGTCCCCTTCGCGTCCGGCTGCCGTTCATCCCATTCCTCTCCCCTCACTCAGCCATTTCCCCTTCTTCGTGCTCCGTCCCAGGGCGCCTGGCTGCAGTCGCTCCATTTCTGGACGCTCGACCCCCTCCGGTGGATCCTCGGGGAGGACGCTGTCGTTACTTCGCCTAGCACAGACCTGTTTACCTACACTTGGGGGTTAAAGTACACATATTTGCTTGGGTTACACTTACATGTACACTTTCTACACAGTTATACACTATATACACCTTTGGAGATCTGACTACTCACTAGCTTGTGACCTTTTACGCGTGAGATCCAAATTACCCTTAGTCAGTTGGAAGGGTTTTGACTTCACACGGGGGGTAAACAGGTCTGCGAGCGCTTCGGCTTCTGTCTCCACTGGTGCCCTCTCGGATACAGCTCGGAGTTGGCCGCGGCTGCCGCACTTCGTGACAGGCGCTTCGACTACCCTGCGCTTCTTCTCTCGGTTCCCGGAGCTTCTTGCTTCGCCCTCCTTGGAGTGGTCAGCTGTTGGCTTCCCTCGGCGGGACCGGTTCTCGGGAGGTCTCAGGAGTTTGCCTGCCCCTACCGGCTGCGGATCCGCTCTTGACTCTTCTTGGACTAGATGACCTCTCTCGTCCGTAACAACCTACACTGCGTGGGATCGGGGAGCTCCTTACCCTGCTCTTCGTTCTCCAGTGGACGGCTCCTGGCCCCTGGCAGGGCGTCTGGCCGCGGAAGGACCCCCTGTGCTGACGACTCGGCTGACCCAGGTTCTTCGGAGTTCCTGGACTTCACTTCGGGGAGCAGACCGGAGGAGGCTGCTAGGACCTTGGTTGCGCTTACGCTGGTGCCAGATGGCGATGGGATGCGGTCCGCGCAGGTGGTCTTCGGCTCCGCCTCCAGATCTTGGGCTGCGCCTTCTTCCGGAGCTGCCGACCCTTGACTCCAGTTACCCGTGCACTCGGCCTCCACAACGTTCCTCGGTTCACCTGCGAAGGAGTCACCGCTGATGTAGGCTCCGCTCCTGTTCGGTTTTCCGTTGGATTCACCGGGGGTCCTCAACCTACCCATGGACACTGTGGAACCAAAGCGCAGCGCCGTCTCCCGGGTGCCTAACCTATTCGACATCCCCATTGGGCGCACAGGGGTACGCCGGAGTTTGGACAGGTGGTACGGCTGCGGCGGTGCTCGCGGTGGAAGGGCCTAGCCACTGCTCAGAAGTCGGCTCTACTCTCCGTCGGTCGTCTCGCAGCCCGGCTGCTATAGCTACGCCCCCTACTTCCGTGGTTCTTCTCGAGGTCCAGCCTAGCCTCCGGACCTCGAGGACAAGAGCGTGAACGGCTTGGATCCGACACGGACTAGGAGGTCGGCTCGTGGGAGGTCTGCGCCAGCCTTTTCCCCGATGGAACCAGTTGCTTCACTCGGTATGCACGAGGATACCTTCGGAGGATCGGCGAGATGGCTTAGTGGACCTGTTCGCCGCAAGGTGGGATCTCTGGCTTCCCCGCGCCTTCGTGGGATATAGCCCTCCTGGACGAGATGCCAACGCTCTGACCCAGCCTGGGAAGGATCCTCCTCTCGTCCTGTTGGTCACCCCTTTCCCTGGCACCGGTCCTGAACCTCCTTCCCCTCAGCTCGCCACGGACCCCCCGCTACTGCTTCCCGCATTCTACTAGGTCCGCATGCAGCCGCGATGGTCACTGTTCCGCCTTGCTGGAGCGCCTACCCCGGCACCTTGGCGGTTTGCGACAGACCCTCAACGCTGGAGTCTGCGCATGGGCAGCGGTCGAAGCCTCGCTACGGCCCGCTTCCCCAACTTGACGCCTCTACGATGAAGTTGGCGAGGCATTGTGCTCTTGGACGGCGTCCGTCACCTCTCCCCTACCGACCCTGCTGACCCCAGCTGGTAGACTTATCCCCAGGAGACTAGGCAGGATAGCCTGAGCTTGCCTCACGTATGCCTACGACGACATAGCCGTCCGGGCGGACGCGCACGCTTCTTGGCCGTGCCCGGCAGCTCTGAAGCTACAGGGCAGTCGATCCTCCTGTCTACGCTCAGTCATACGATCCAAAGTCCAGGATCCCTCCCTCAGGGAGCTTAGAGGCTAATTACGACCAATCAGCTACGTGCAGGGCCATGAACGCC
This sequence comes from Semisulcospira habei, assembly GCA_036245525.1. Taxonomy (NCBI): domain Eukaryota; kingdom Metazoa; phylum Mollusca; class Gastropoda; family Semisulcospiridae; genus Semisulcospira; species Semisulcospira habei. The sequence continues at coordinate 180,471,417 of BTPG01000006.1, read as the reverse complement.
ACAGCCGTCAGGAACTGGGCTGCCCTCATCGTGGCTATTGGAGGGCTGGCGCGCAGGTGCTCTCGATCGCAGAGTTCTGTCAGCCTAGCGAGGTTACTCGCTCTGGTGGGGGACATCCCGGGGGGGGGGGGCTCTCCTCCCTCCTGGCGCTTCAGCGCCGTCGCTTATACCTTCCTAGAGTTGTCGGGAGTTTGCGGTTGGGAGGACGGCCCTTGGGGCCTCAGGTGTGCTAGAGCGCGGCACCCTCCTCCTTTTCGCCATTCTCCCATAAGGTCATGTCATCGGTAATGTTTTTGAAGAAACAAATGCATTTTTCTTTAAAAGGTATTTTTTCGAAAAATACTTACCGATGACATGACTCGGACGACCCTCCCACCTGCCCCGCTTGCCGCTGGTAAGCTAAGTATCCTGACTGAAGGACTATGGGTACTCTGTCCCAGATGGGAAGTATCGGGAGATAACTCTCGGCCCCCTCGGGGTTCCCCGAGTGCCTCCCGGGTTGTGTGGTAACACATCGAGCTCTTAGGCTAGAATTGCGTAAGTAGTAGACATCTCCCATAAGGTCATGTCATCGGTAAGTATTTTTCGAAAAAATACCTTTTAAAGAAAAATGCATTTTATAAAACAAAGCGCCAACCTAACGCACAATAATACCTTGGTGTCGAGCGTCAAAATGACAACAAAAATGTGTCAAATGTCAAAATTACCACAAACGCCTTTGTTGTAAGAAAGGAAGGAAACCATTTCTCTATTCATTGTTTTGTCGTCAGAATCAGACTTTCCTGGGCTTACTGTATGAAGCTGACCAAAATCAAATGAACGACAAAACCCGCTTTGAAGATATTTGTACAATATACTGCACGTTTTGGTGTCGGTCGTCAAATATGTCACACGTCAAAACAAGGAATTTATATTATGACATACCTTCAGGTGCTGACAGTTCTTCATCAACAGCAAAACTCGTGCGAAATGCATGCGACCACAAGCCAACGTATAACGGCCGTGGGTACCGGAAGTGAATACCATCGATATTGCGATATCTTCGCAATGCGAAGGAATATTTTGGAGTGGGTTTCGAATGTCAAATATTACAACACATCTTCTGGACGGCAATAATCGCGATTAAATAAACAGATAAGGATACGCTCAATACTTTTAACTTAATAATGACTCACAATCGTAGTCGAGAGTACACAATGACGCCTTCTTGGAATCTCTAACCCACACCGTTTATAAAAAAAAGCGCACTCGCAGTTGCGACGGCGGTCTTACAACGAGGTTTGACGTGTGACACGGAAAATTTCAACGGCCAGAAAAAACGCATCAAGCAATTTCGATCCATTCGGCAAGTTTGTTTATGTTAATCGATGTATCTTTTGATCACATGCTTCATTTCCAGCGCTTTAATCAAACCTAGGCTGAGCACGACATCTTCGTTGAGGGCCACCTACGCAATGTCCGTTTTCGACGCCTTGATTTTTACGACAATTTTGTACAATATTTCACATGTAGAACAAAATACTAAACATTGCGGCTTGCAGTGATCCCCACTATCAGTACATTCATTTTGCCACACAAACCACAGGAAAACACGGGTTTCAGATGTTAACATACTGTTTTTATTACAACTTTCATGAACACCCTCCCAGCACCCCACCTTTTGTCATTTAGTCATATGCAATCTACATTATAGTACTTACAGATAAGGATATAGATCAATGGCTTTAGTTCAAGGGTGGTGCCAGAATAGCTTGGCGCCTGAAGGCGCCAAGCTATTCTGGCACTACCCTTGAACTATTTTAGTCAAACTTATTTCACACACTGGTGTATTCTGAATGATAAAGGTTAAAGCTTCACCAGAATCACAGAGTGGCACACACTGATGGTTTGTGTGTATTTTCGCCTTTTGGCTGTCAGTAGCATATTTTGTCGCTATGATCCCTGCAGGAATCATTGCGACAGAAACCACTGATGACGGCCACAGGGTTGATTTTGTTCATACTTGCAACTGAGAATGAAAACATTGATTTAGCGACACTGTCTTCTTTGTCACGTTCAGGTGGCTTGCAAGTATGTGGAAGATCCAGTGCTGTTCAACCGTGAAGGTGTAGGTCGCGTCAAGTTTGACATTCGATACATCGTGCTGCTTCGCTCGGTCTCTCCGCTTCGACTGTATGCTTACAAGGTCTTCTGGCTTCGCTTTGCCAACATGTGAGTTGTCAGTGTAAACATTTGTACCAGGCAAGAGGCATAGATTTAATGGGCTGCTGCAGCTGCAGGTGGTGATGAGAATCCATGCCTCTTGCTGAACAAGATTGATTCTAGTTGTTCCTGAAATTGAGCGGTTATTATAGGTTTAGCGTGTAGTTAAATGATAGTTGTCGGATCTGGTGGTCTGGTGTTGTGCACACCAAATTTTGCAGCTGGTCTGCAGCAATAGAATGTGCACATTTTCCTTTTGTTTTTTTAGAAGATTCATTTGACTTATTTGCATTGATCTGACATAATAATAATAATAATAATAAAAGAATAATAATGGTAATTAAAAATTTACTCATTATGTGAGGTCTTTACTCATTTCTATGAATCAGCTTAAAGCACAGCAGACTGAAGCCAACATGCATGCTTATGTGAAACACACACACTCACATTGGAGACCGACACACAAGTCAAGCACAGAACATTCACATGGTGGGAAGGCTTTTGTCAGTGTATATTGTATATTTTTCTGCATTTCAGTGCCTTTTCCCTGGACAGTTTTGAAGAGTATGAGAAACACTACACCGTCATGAACTATAAGGAAGATGCAGAACTCAAACAGGTAGGAGACAGTTGTGTACAAACTGATGAGCAAACATATACATCAAAACAGTTTGATTTAAACCTATTCTGACAGGCTACATGTACGTTTGTAGCAGTTGAGCAGCCTTAAGTATTGGGCTACACCTGTGTGCAATGGGATGGACTGACTTACTTATGCCTGTCACCCCTCACAGGGTATAGGCCGTCGATGAGAGACCTCCAGCGACTCCTGTCCTGTGTTTCTCCTTCGATTTTACTCCAGGTGGTTCCCAGTCTCTTGATGTCTGCTTGGAGGTCTCGACGCCAGGTGTTTCTCGGCCTGCCTCTTTTCCTCTTTCCCTGGGGGTTCCATGGGATGGAGCATCAAATTAAATACATCCGTCTGAATCTTATTTATGAGTCCATGACGCCAGGTGTTTCTCAGCTGCCTCTTTTCCTCTTTTCCTGGGGGTTCCATGGGATGGAGCATCAAGTTAAATACATCAGTCTGAATCTTATTTATGAGTCCAAAACACCTTTTTGAGGTGTTCCCTTGCTAATTTACATGTTCTTCTGGTTGCTTGTGCTTCAAACACTGTAGCAAAAAGGAGTTACAGCCGGCTACCAGAAGTTTGTTTCTTTGTGTCAACCTCAGGCAGCTGGAAAGCACTTGCCTGAGGCACAGTCAGTCAGAATAGGGTTAACCCTTTTAGCCCCAAGGTCCCATTTCTCAAATTTTGGAGGTGTTGCCTAATGACTATGTACTGGTTGTAGGAGATGGATTGATTATGATAATTCAAGGGTAGTGCCAGATGAGCTTGGCGCCTTCAGGCGCCAAGCTCATCTGGCACTACCCTTGAATTATCATGATCAATCCATCTCCTGCTGCAGGGTCCCGGGGCTGAAAGGGTTAAAAGACAGGTGGTCTCTCAATCGAAGCAGGGCTTCCATTTTCACAGCAGCATAAAAGGTCTTATTATTTTAAGTGATCAGAAAATTGGATCAACATGCACTGAATTATTTGCATGTTCTTTTATGAGTCAGTCCTGAATGCAGTTTGGGCAGCTGTGGTAACCAACTCATCAAAAATACGAGGGCTTTTACGGTACACATGGTGGCTTGCATCACACGCGCATATTCATTGAATATTAGTGCATCTGCCTACCCCTACAGTGCATTATCAATATGTGATTTTGAATTTTAGTGCATCATGGACGTGATTTACACAGAAATGGGAGCCCTGGAGAAGTCTTGAAAAGCACAAAGCGTTGGCTGTCAGTGATATTTATGATAAAGACCATACTTTGTGTTGTACCGTTTTTTCTAAGCGTGTTTCTTTCTCCGTTGGGTACTTCTTTGCATACTTTAAGGGGCTGCAGCCATCTATATAATGGTCTGTAGTATTCTTGTTGCTGATATGATTTTTTGTGATACAGGTTCATTATGATGAGTTCATCCCAATGTTCGAAGAGCAGTATCCAGAATTTCCCTGGGCCACAGTTGAGGTGAGGCTTTTCACCCGATTTGCTCATGTGTGATGGACTTTTCATGCAGTTGACAAGAAGCGCATTAGAGCTCATTAGGTTAGGCGCCAAATAAATCTTTATTATTATTTTATTAACCTGAATTTAACCCATATCATACTGAGGCTAAAAAACTTCAAATGTGTACACTGCCATATGCAAGCTAAATTATAGTACTTACAGATAAGGATACAGACCAATCGCTTTAGTTCAAGGGTAGTGCCAGAATAGCTTGGCGCCTAGAGGCGCCAAGCTATTCTGGCACTACCCTTGAACTATTTTAGTCAAACTTATAAGGGTTAAGGGAGGTTCAAAAATAGTTTGGCACCCCCAGACACTGATCTATTCTTGAAGTTGAATGTGGTCTTTATTGGACAGCTCCAAAATTTCAGAATTTGACCCTAGGGCCCGGTGTGTTAGCCCAAAGCAGGAGCTGGATCGATCATGATAATTGAAGGTTAGTTGGCACCAAGGTATTCTGGCACTACCCTTGAATTATCATGGTCGATCCATCTTGGGCAACTGGTACATAGCTATTGGGTGACACCCATAACATTTGGGAAGTGTGGCCTTGGGGTTAAAGTGGTTAAACTGAACAGGCCAGTTGTACCTGGAAGAAGACAGTTGTGCTCTAACCCTTTGACAGTTGCTGATGATACTGTTCGGCGGAAAAGATGCGTTGTTTCCTCTCAGCAGTATCATCAGTAGCAGACAGGGGGTTAAAGAAGGGTGCTGTGTGTTTCACATTTTGTGATTGGTTCTGTGCTGTTAGAGTGACTAGTACATTTATCTTCTTGTTTCCTCCCCGCCCAGGAGTCTATCTTCACCATGTTGAAAGAGCTGTTCCAGGCGGCCACTTCCAAACCCCCGCCTGCTGGCATCGCTCCCTCCAGGCAGTCGCGTGCTGCATACGCTGTAGATCTGCTCCTCAAGTGGGACAAAACGCCCAATGGTAGGTTAACTCATTTGTGACATTCCACAAAAGAACATGCTGCAAATGATGGTTGTGTTTGAGATGTGCCTCATGCAGCAGGCCTCAGACGCTAGCATCACTTGGTGTGTCCTGTTGTGTCGCGTTTGGAAACCTAACTTCTGTATGTGGCATGTCTTTATTGCTTCATCTGCCATATATCTGTCTGTAGCATGTCTGGAATTTGTAATGCTGAAGTTATCTTATTTGTTGATTATTTGTTTAACCTGTTCAGTGCCGGTTGATGCAGATTGTGTTTTTGCATTTGTTTTCTCAAAACACATTACCGATGGTATTACTTTTAGGAAAAGGTTCCTTGCTAGTCTAATTTTAGCCCAAAATTGTTGTGTACGAGTATGGTCATGATGGCATGTGAGGGGCGCCATAGCTAAGGCGGTAGCCTCCCTTCCGGTTCAACCACGCATGCGCTCAGCGCTTACCCCTTCAGTCAGTTTCTTGCTAGTCAGCAGTAGGTTGTGTACGCCTTTGGCTCTCTACGTTCTGACGTTTTTTTTTGTCTTCGATGGAAGACTGGTGTTTCGAGGATTTCCTAGGAAGGAAGAGAAGAGTTTTGTGGCCTTTGGGCTTGGACGCTTTCGTGTGGTTACGAACTTCGACGTGCCGGTTCTCAGACGACGCCTTGTGAACTTGACTCACTAGTTGGCCGGTCGGCTTGTGTCCTCCTAGGCTTGTGCCTTTTGGCTTCGCCCTTGGCTAGCTTCGTAGACTCGGATGCTACCTGGTCGCTGCCTGTGTCTCGCGGTTCTGTTCCTACTTCACCGTACCAGTTGACTGTCGTCTCTGCGTCCTACCCCGTTCGCAGCCCTTGGCCTGACGGAACCGGTCTTCGTCGCCTTTTTGATGGGACGGCGCCGGGCTACGCTACGTGCCTGTCCTTTTTCGTGCCTCTTCTTTTGCTTTTGGCAAGGTAAAATCTCGGTCACTGCTTCCGTCCGGCGCTCAGGGGAAGGGTAGAGCGCCGTGCGTCAGCATACGCCGTGAACTCTTCTTCGTTCGTTACACTTCGTTTTGCGTGCCTGCGGGGGCACGTTCGCTTGCATTTCAATGCTATGCTTTGTTTTGCAGTTGGCACTTATGCACCTGTTCAGATGTGGTGGATGCCAGTGGCCGATTGACGGACATGAGTTGCCTGCCTGTTCGCCTGTACTTCTGCGCTGCCGTGTCTGGTCTACGCCCTGGCTGGTAGAGAGTGGACTCGGCTATGGAGCTTTACCGACATAATCGGCCGACACCAGCACGGACGAAGGGTCAAACACCGGCAAGAACCACAGACCCGACTAGTGGGTATTACCTGGTGTGAGGACAGTCTACGCCGCAGCTTAAGCCGCGAGCCCGTCCTCCTGCACCGGCAGCAGGCACAGACCCGACTAGTGCACGCTGTACGGTCGCAGATACAAGAGCTAAGCTTCGAAGCAGACCCTCTTCTCAGAAAGTATAACACGCTGGTGATCACCACAGACCCGACTAGTGGTGCTTACCAGACGTTAGAACAGTTATGCTGCGACGGCAGATCTACCACACCGGCAGCTTACACAGACCCGACTAGTGTACGCTGTCCGGTTCGGTCGACTTCGTCGACACGAGATACCTTAAAGTATCACAGGCGACTGGTGGTTCTGGCAGGCGACACTACAGTCAACGCCGCGACTTCGGTCGCGTTCCCGTTCTTCTACACCGGTAGCTACCGCAGACAGACTAGGGACGTTCCGGTGCGGACGTTTCGTCGACACGGGATCTTACAAGTACATCACGGCAGTTCTACAGACCCGCCTCTGGACTCTTCCCGGTTCCGCCATCTTCAGTGGCAAGTTTGGCGCGGGAACAGGTTCAACACCGTTAGCTGGTTTCACACATACGTTGCTGCTTACAAAAATATGGAGCCTCGTCCTCGTCGCTCTTAACGCAAGAGGTCAGCGCTTCAGGCAGGATCTCCCCGAGGGGTTCCGGTCCAAGGGCAGTGCTACGGCGATAGATTTCTATGAGAGAAGAAAGAACTCCTTCGCTGGTAGCAGGTTCAGACCTCAGAGGACGGCTCGGGCTACACTCTACGGCAAGAACGCAGCTCTACAGTCCGGTTCCGGTTCCTCACTCAGTCGAGCGCACTTGCCGGACACACTTCCTCTCTTCAGGAAGCGGTAGTAGACGCGCTGCGTGCAGTTGGGACTTGGAGTCGTGCGGAGCGGTTCTTCGTTATTCGCCGCCCATACAAGTCTGCGCCGGCACGCTGGTGGGGACTTCCTATGACCAGGTTGAGACAAGTACCCTGAACAGATGAGTCTTCGAGACCATTCGACTTCCACTCGTTAGATCGGGGAGTTAGGCGCACCCATCACGAGGCGACCAAGGATAACAAGGTAGGACCAAGTCGGGAGCAGTGGCTTGTTGCCCCACACAGAGCGCACTTCGCCTATCAGAGATCGCCTGGCGGAGACGAGATCGCCGGACAGAGACGCCCAAGAGTAACGAGGTGGGACCCAAGTCAGTGTCGGTGACTTGTTGTCCCGGTCCAGTAGAGCACAAGACACCTTTCCTGGGCTTTTGTCAGCGGGAGGATTAGCTGACAAAACTCTGCTTAGAGGCCTTAAACCAATGATTCTTCTGCCGGCCTGGCGTCGGCTTCCGACCAGACCTCGCTTCCAGGCCTGGCTCAGTCGGCGGATCATCGACATGACAGCGAGACCCTTACACTCACGGGACCCGGCCTCGAGAGATGACCGCTCCACTGTCTGTCCGCAGGCCAGAGTGGACAAGCGACAGTTCGACAGAGCCGGCCAGAGTAACAAGGTGGGACCCAAGTCAGCGGAGTGACCTAGTCGTCCCGGTCCAGTAAGCTTGTAGTCGCTTTTCGCGGAGGGCCCTCCTAAGGTTCCCTTACCGTGGCGACCAAGATACCATATCTTGAGCACTTGCCAGCCGGAGTGATAGCTGGCAACCCCCGTTCTTCGGATGGCTAAGACCAATTATTTCTGCCGGGCTGGTGTCGGCAACTGAACCTACGACGCTTCCAGTCCCGGTCCAGGCGACAAATCATAGGACATGCAGAAGCCACTGCTCGGCTTCTCGGGCTCAGGTCAGTGACGCTTGTCTAGGTGAGAGCATGACTCGCGCGGTAGCGTGCACGTTTTGGGTATGTTAGTTTGTTGTGGTACGGCAACTAGAGCCTATTCGTTCCAGCTAGGCGTTTAACCCTTTTGCCACAGGTGTTAAAACGTATTTTTCTTTAAAATAAGTTTTTTTGAAAAATACCGATGGTATTACCACTAGGAAATGTTTCTTAGCTAGTCTAATTTTAGCCCAAAAATTGTTGTGTACGATAATGGCCATGATGGCAGGAGAGGGGCGCCATAGGTTAGGCGAAAACCCGGTAGCCTCCCTTCCGGTTCAACCACGCATGTGCTCAGTGCTCAAACAACCAGTCAGTTTCTTAGCGGAGCAGCGGCGAGCGGGGCAGGTGGGAGGGACCTTCGAGTAATACCATCGGTAAGTATTTTTCAAAAAAACTTATTTTAAAGAAAAATACGTTTGTTTTCTCAAAACACATTACCGATGGTATTACCACTAGGAAGAATCCCGAAAAGGAGGTGGGTGCCGCTAACCGCCCTACCCCTGCCATCGAAGCTACTAGAAGAGTCCACCCCAAGCAACCTCCCTCTAATTTTAGTGAAGATACTTACGGCGCCTAGGGCGCCGGGAGGGAGTGTTGCGCCGCCACGATGTCTCCCACCAGCGCTAGGTTCTGCCGCTGGCCGGAGAGGTCCCTCAGGTAGAAGCGAGCGAAGGTGTTCTCTGTTCGCCAGCCCACAGCCGCCACGATGTCCTTGACCGCACAGTTGCGTTCGAATGCGAGGCTCGTGGCCATGGCTCTGATCTCGTGCGCCCTGATCCTCATGCGTTTTGCTGCATCAGGGGCGAGTTCCTGGTAGGCGGATTGTATCACCCACCGAAGCCAGGAGGATATAGTCTGGGCTGAGATGTCCTGTCTACCTGGGGACAGAGGAAGAAAAAGGCGGGTGCGTCCCCTGCGGAGGGGCTTGGTCCGGCGCAGGTACACACGTAACGCTCGAACTGGGTCCTGCTGTCTGGACTCTCGATTGGAGCGTGGTTCTCTGAGTGGTAGTATGGTGACCAATTGTGGTAAGAGTGGAGATCTGGTCTTGGCTAGGAAGGTCGGGTCGGGAAGCAGCTGCACCGAACCGTCCGTCCAGAATTGTAAACAGGTGGGGCGAGTAGAGAGGGCGTGCAGCTCACTGACTCTGGAGGCTGAGGCGAGGGCTAGCAAGAAGCAGGTCTTCCTCGTCACGTCCGGTAGTCTCGCCAGATGTAAAGGTTCAAAGCGGGCCGAGTTGAGTCAAGTAAGGACCCAAGGTAGGTCCCAACGTGGTAACAGTGTACGTAGAGCAGGACGATGCAGACCGAAATGGCCCATCAGATCGGCGAGGTCTTTGCAGGCGCCCGGGTCGGGACGTCCCAGATGCCTGTAAGTATCAGCGATCATGGCCAGGTAACCTCGAATGGTGATGGGAGCTAAACGCTGGTCGTGAAAAAGCCAGAGGAAGAAATCCGCCAGCTGAGGGACTGTCAACTCGGTGGGGGAGAGGCGTCTGTCGTCACACCAGGTGCTGAGAACTCTCCACTTGCCCTCGTAACTCGTCTGGTCGAGGCTCTGCGGGCTGTAGCGATCGCGTCCACTGCCGCACCTGAGAAGCCTCTAGCGGTGAGGGCTTGCCGGACAACCTCCAGGCGTGGAGGAGGAGACGTTCTGGACAAGGATGGTACAGAGACTGCCGAGGTTGCTTGAGCATCGTTCGTGGAGTGGGTAGCTGTAGTGGGGGGGCCGTTGCCAGATTCAGGAGGTCGGTCGTCCATGACCTGGTCCAACAAAACGGGGCCATCAGAAACAGGATAGTGTTGCTGCCTCTCAGCTTGAGAAGAACCTTGGGGATGAGGACCGTGGGTGGGTAGGCGTAGGCGACCAGTCCATCCCAGGAGATGGAGAGGGCGTCCACTGCCCAGGCCAAGGGGTCTGGAATCGGCGAGACGAACAGAGGGAGCTGGCGATTCCATCTCGTGGCAAAAAGGTCGATCATGGGTGACTCCCAGGTAGCGCCGATAATCCGAAAGATGTCTGGACGCAGAGACCACTCGGTGTGTAGTAGTTGACCGCGACGGGAGAGGGAGTCGGCCAGCACATTCAAGTGGCCCGGGATATGACGAGCACGGAGAGAAATGTCCCGATCCTCGCACCACCAGAGCACTTGGTAAAGGAGGATGCAGAGAGATGGGGAGCGGGTCCCGCCCTGCTTCTGGATGTAGGCGACGACCGTAGAGTTGTCCGACAACACCAGTAGCTCCTGGTGAAGCAGGCGAGATTCCCACACACGAAGGGCTTGCCAGACGGCTTCCAATTCCAACCAGTTGATGTGTCGGTCCCGGAGATCCAGGTCCCACCGGCCGGAGGTCGTCTCGAAGGAGGGCAGAAGGTGTGCTCCCCAACCGGAGAGGCTCGCGTCTACGCAGATGGAGAGGGAGGGCGGTGGCGAGAACAGCGGCACTCCTGTCGCGAGCCAGAGGGGGTCCGCCCAGCGTAGAAGGTGAGGACGGAGCAACGAAGGAATCGGAACCGGAGACTCTAGGTCGGAGGTCGACGGACGCCAGTGTAGCAGAAGGTGCAACTGTAGAGGCCGGGAGTAGAGACGCCCTAACGGAATAAGGTCTGCTGCAGCGCTCATTAGCCCCAGCAACTGAAGCCACTGCCTGGCGGGGATCGAAGACTTCTGGGATACCTGCCGAGCTAGATCCGCCAGCTTCTGAATGCGGGGTTCGGGCAGCCGGACGATATTGCGGTCGGTGTAGAACTCCATGCCTAGGTGAACGAAATGGCGCGACGGAACAAGGTCGGACTTGCCGAAGTTGACTATGAAGCCCAGCGTCTTGAGGAGCTGAAGCAAGGCATCCCGGTCCACCTCCAAGGCGGCAGGGGTCTGATTCTTCAGGAGCAGGTCGTCCAGGTAGTTGGACGTGGGGCTCGTGGAAGTCCGTCGTGCCTTGGCCACCACGGCGTCCATGATGCGTGTGAAGACCCATGGGCTGAGGTTGAGGCCGAAGGGAAGTGCGCGGAACTGGTATACCACACCCTCGAAGGCGAAGCGTAGATAACGTCTGGACGCTGGGTGCATGGGCACGTGAAGGTACGCATCCGCGAGGTCCAGGCTGATTGCAAAGTCGAAGGGTTGCACCGAGGCACGCAGGGCCCGCGCTGTCTCCATGCGAAAACGTGGAGCTACTATAAACTTGTTGAGCGCCGACAGGTCGATCACAGGACGCCACTTGCCGCCTGGCTTGGGAACTACAAACAGCCGGCTGTAGAAGGCTAGGGAGTCGAGTCGTGTCACCACCTCTGTCGCTGCTTTTCGAAGTAAGGCGGCCACCTCGTTGCGCAGAGCGTCTGCCTTGAGCTGGTCTGTCAGAACCAAGGTCCACGCCGGAGTACGTCGCAGTGGGGGCGGGGAGCGAAACGAGATCCGCAGACCGAGGGAGATGGTTGAAAGAATCCAGGGGTCGTCCGGAAACAGCGCCCGCCAGGCGGCGCTCTGCCGTGCGAGCCTCCCGCCGACCGGAGGTCCCAGCGCGGTCGACGGGGCCCGAAGGTGGAGAACGTCAGTAAGCCCTGCCCCGCCCGGGGCGTCGGGCAGGCTTGGGCCAGGTCCTGGAAGCGGGAGCCGAAGAGGATCCTGCAGTAGGACGGGTACGGGGGAAGGCAGGGGGCCTGGGGGGAAGACGTCCACCTCTGGTGTAAGGCCGGGAAACGGGTCTAGTCGCCCGCAGGGGGCGACCCTGGGTTCTGCGGGTATGCTGAAAGGGAGAAGGCACTGTACGACTTGGCCAGGTGTCCTTATTTGCCTCCTTAACCGCCAACCACGTGGGGCCGAAGAGAAGTTCTCCGCCAAGGGGCACCTGACGAAGTTGAAGCTTCAGGTCATTGGGGAGAGGGCAGGAGCGGAGGAGGAAATCTCGACGCAAAAGGTCACAGTTGGCCGCCGCAGCCATAGCGTTGACACAGGTGTGGTAGGAGGCACGGTTACCAGAGACGGCTAGAGCGAGCAGATCTCCCAGCAGCGGCGTAAGGGACGGATACCAAGCCTCCTCTACGCGACGAACCATGGCTTGAGTCAGAAGGTCAAGAAATCCCGCGGAGGCTAAGGCGTTGCGTATGAGATTAGCTGTCTGATCGATTCCTGGAAGCAGAGGGGTCCGTGTCGGAATAGCCGCCAGGGCCCAAGCAGCTGGGTCCGGTTTGGGTAGTGCGCAGGTAAAGCTCTGAGAATGTCCCGCGTACCAAGATTGCCGAAAAAACATGTGTAGGTCCGCCGGCCACTTCGAGTCATTGAAGAATCCAGCGGCGCCCAAGTGTCCCTGAGCGAGTCGAGCCGAGAACGCGTCCCGTAGGCTGCTGAAACCCGGAGGTTGAGGAAGAGTCTTAAAGGTCTTGGTATGGAGTTCCGCATCTACATAGGCCGCGGCCTTCTTCTTCGCAGGCGGAGAAGGAGGCCAGTCTTCCGGCGGTAGGCACGCCGAGATGATGCGAGCTGCCTCGTCCAGGGCACGCAGAGTCTCCAACCTGTGTCCCACTGCTGACGGATGTTGTTCCTGCTCATCTTGATCCACGTCAGGGGGCGCCGTGATAGAGTGCGCGGGGCTGTCGTCCCGACGTAAAACCGAAACTGAGTCTTCAGGAGCAAGGCTGAGCGCGTCCTCCTCTAATTGCAGAGGGAGGTGGGTGGGGCCGGTTCGAGCTAAAAGTGTGGGCCCAGCCTCCGCGACGAGCCGGGAAGTGACCGAGGCCTTGGCCGGAGAAAGTCTCACGGAGCGGTGACGCCACGAACGGACCGGGGAGGTTACTTGAGACCCAGACCGAGAACGATGAGCGTAGCGTCGAGGCGATCTCCTATCCCGCGGGGAGGACTCACGGCGAGAGCGGGGACTCCTAGAACGGGAGTGGCGGTGGCAACGTCGACTGACTCTGGACGACGACGGCCTAGAGGATGGAGTAGATGATTGGCGCGCTCTCCGAGTATGTCTCATAACTGGGGAATGCGGTCTGGACCGACGAACCACTTGCGGAGACCCGACCCCAGACACCGTCCACGATGGTCGACTGGCACGGGAAGATCTGGAGGCATGCCTATGCCGCGGTGACCTGTCCCTAGAATGTGAACGGTGGCGAGAAGAGCGGGAGACCGTCCGGTGCTTCTGCTCTCTGGAACGAGGTGAGTATCGGTCCATACCTGAATGCCAAACTCTGTCGATGCGTGGAGGAGGAGTATCCTTTTGCTGGGAAGCGGGCATCTCCTGAGTTGAGACCGCTACCGGAACTGAAGCCTGCAACTGTACTCTCTCTCGCACCGATAGAATCAGCGGAACCGGACAGCGTGCACTAGTCGGGTCTGTGCCTGCTGCCGGTGTAGTAGAACGAGCTAGCGACCGAAGTCGTGATGGAGAACGTTCTAACGTCTGATAAGCACCACTAGTCGGGTCTGTGGTGATTACCGGCGTGTCTTTATTGTTCAAAGAAGCGGGCCTGACTGAAACTTCAGTTCTAGTCTCTGCTACCGGACAGCGCGCACTAGTCGGGTCTGTGTTCGCTGCCGGCCCAGGAGGACGGGCTCGCGGCGGAAGGCGCGGCGTAGACTGTCCTCTCACCAGGTAATACCCACTAGTCGGGTCTGTGGTTCTTACCGGTGTATGGCCCTGTATACGTGCTGGTGTCGGAAGTTCACGACGGTAGAAACCCCATAGCTGAGTCCATTGTTCTTCCCGCTAGGGGGCGCAGACCAGGCACGGTTGGGAAGAGGTACAGGTTGAATAGGGCAGGCACACCTCATGTCCATCACTCGGCCACTGGAATTGTCCACATCTGATACAGGTGCGGACTTGCCAACTGCAACACAAAGCAGAACCATCTATTTGAAAGTAATCGAACCTGCCGCAGCCGGCAGGCAACGAAACGCGCGAAACGAACGAAGGAGATACGGCGTATGCTGGCGTGCGGTGCTCAAACCCTCCCTGAGCGCCGTACGGAAGCAGTGACCGAGATTTTACCTCGCCATGTTGGGAAAAGGAGAGGAACGAAGAGCGGTGCCAGCGGTGAAGCCCGGAGCCGTCCTACCAAAGGCGCCAACCGACTCCGACAGGCCGCGAAGGGACCGGTGCCAGGCGCAGAGACGACAGTCACTCGAGTCGACCAGGAAAGCGCCGCCAGCCACAGAACAAGGCCTTCCCACGAGGTAGGCCAAGGACGAACCCCAAGGGCACCAGAAGTTGAAGGCGACTGGCCGACAGTGAGCACAGCTCACCAGCGTCGTTTGGAAGTCCTCTCGAAACAACACACACACGAAAGCATCCCAGCCCAAAGGCCACAATCCCTCTCTCACAGTAGAAAGTCGAAGAAGTCGAAGCCAGTGAACGATAGCCAACGAACCGAAGGAGCCACAGGCGTACACAACCTCACGCGACTAGCGAAGAAACTGACTGGTTGTTTGAGCACTGAGCACATGCGTGGTTGAACCGGAAGGGAGGCTACCGGGTTTTCGCCTAACCTATGGCGCCCCTCTCCTGCCATCATGGCCATTATCGTACACAACAATTTTTGGGCTAAAATTAGACTAGCTAAGAAACATTTCCTAGTGGTAATACCATCGGTAATGTGTTTTGAGAAAACAAATGTTGCATTCCCAGCGGCGCGGCGGTTCGCCAGACCGCTGGGGCACAACACCTCTTATCCTTAAAAGGCTATAATCCTGGAACCACTGAACCGTTTACTTCAGCCTTGAGAAAATGGAGATGAGAAAACAGGGTAGTATTCTGACTCTTTCAATAAGTATTGATTAATTAATTTATTATTATGATTATGATTATTGGGCGCCCTCGCCCCGGCTATACTCGCGTTGGCGCCATCTCCCGTCGCGGGTTACACCGGCACTTCGACGGCTTGCGGCTTCAGCAAGGGCTACAGGACCGCTGCACTTCACACGACAAGATCCCAGCTCAGTGATGTTGGGCCACGCCCTCGCCCCGACCGTGCATACGAGAACCCGCTCTAGATGCAGTGCAGAGAGACGACCCCACGATGGGACCCTTTCCCGGCTATCGGTCACGATCTTACAGTTCGCCTGACTTCGGAAGCAGTGCTCACTACACAGAGATCAGGGATACGTGGAACAGGAGACGACGTCCCAGTTCCATTGGGTCGCTACGAATGGGAAGTCGGGCGCTCCGAAGTTTCTTCGTCGCCGTTCGAGTTCGTGGGGCCGGCCCTCGGAGACTACGCTGTTCCTTCCAAGTGCTGGGTCCACCTTCATTGGATCGCCGCCGCCCGGGGTTCCCCGGGCTTCGGAGCATTTAGACATCCATTCTCCTGTGTGCGGGACAGACAGCTTATTCCGCTTGGATCCAGAGGACATCGTTCACCGTGGCGGGGCGATGATAGCTACTCCACGTCGCTACGCTCGCAGTTACGAGAGGTCTTGGATTCGCCGCCAACTGCCTGGAGATAGAGGAGGGATTCTCCTCGGGCCGTGGACGAAGCAGGTCCCCTCATCGCGTCAAGCAGTTCAAGTCTCTCCCTCATCCGTTCGGGTGCGGGTACTTGTCGCTGGCTTCTGTCTCCGCTTCAGGGCGCTGGGAGGCACTGGTGGCCTTCAACTTTGTGATCCTACTTCTATTCCGTTGCCAACGCTTCGCTGCGGCTACAGACTGCGATCTGATGATTCGAGATACCGTCCTGCATGCTTTCTCGCAGCCGACCGAGGTGGAGAGCCGGCCACGCAGGGCTCCGCACGGTGGAGAACTTCCTTGGCCCCCCTAGCAGACCCACAAGGAGGCTAACAAGGACTGTGGCACAGCCGATTCACGCTGCTTACACAGCTGGATGTAGCAGTCTTCCAGGAACACCGAGGCAGGACAGGCGTGCGGTCATCGCAGACCGTCGGACAGGATTGGCAGGGACCACTCTTCCGCGGAGGCGCAGTTCTTCTGCTGCACCGGGATGGCTTACATCCGAGGGACGGAGGCGACGTTTGTGACGTCGACGGCACAGTCCCGGGAACGTCAATGGCAGCATACTCCAGGCGTGCATTGATGACTAGCAAGTAGCAGTCTACCTTCTTCGGTCTACATCGGGGATAACGCGCACAGTTCAGTTTAAGCTCCTCCTGAGAGTAGTTCTCGGCTCGTCGCATCCTTCTCCCGGCGGGGTGCTACCCTCCACTTCGCATTGACCTGTCCTTGGTCAGCTGCGACAAAGCACTGCTGTCCTCTTCTAAGACGACAGTTTCGGGACCTAGCGGAAGCTTTCGCTTGCCTGGGTGGAGTCGACTTGGAATTCCGGCATTCTGCGGCGCCTGACCGGAGCGGATGGACTTGCCCTCACCTGGCTCTACTCGACCCGCTTCGAGCCGATCCAGCCGGCGAGACTACAGGACGTGACTAGGAAGACTTGCTTCTTTTGGCCCTCACCTCAGCCTCCACGGTCAGCGAGTGCGTGCCCTTCGGCGCGTTCCGCCTGGTAGCAGTCCCGGATGGTTGGTTCTGTTCACCTGCTACCCTACCCGACCTTCCTAGCAAAGACCAGATTCTCTTGTCTGCTTCTCTTTTGGTCTCCACAGACACAGTTAACGTTATTTCACCGGCGAGACCTGTAGTGGCTATTACCTGGTGACGGGACTCCCAACGTCGCATCCGTGCCTGGTCTGCGCCCCCGGGCTGGAAGAGCAATGGACTCAGCTGTGGGGCTTTTACCGTCGTGGACTTCTGACACCGGCACGATACAGGGTCAGACACTGGTAAGAACCACAGACCCGACTAGTGGGTATTACCTGGTGAGAGGACAGTCAACACCGCAGCTTAGGCCGCGAGCCCGTCCTCCTGGGCCGGCAGCGAACACAGACCCGACTAGTGCGCGCTGTCTGGTCACAGAGACTAGACCTGAGGTTTCAGTCAGATCCGCTTCTCTGAACAATAAAGACACTCTGGTAATCACCACAGACCCGACTAGTGGTGCTTGCCAGACGTTAGAACGCTCATCATCACGACTTCGGTCGCTTGCTCGTTCTACTACACCGGCAGCAGGCACAGTGCACGCTGTCCGGTTCCGCCGTACTTATCGGCTCGAGAGTTGTTACAGAAACGTCCTCCTGCACCGGCAGCTTCCGCGGTACGTACAACCATTACAGATCCAAGCGCCACCCGTGTGTCCAGCTACAGGACCCGGTACGAGCATTACGAGGGCACCTGCGCCAGAACAAAGCCGCTACGCAGGGGACTCGCCCTCCTACTCCTTCCCTCTTCCCCAGGTAGAAGGGCATCTCAGCACAGACGTTTCCTCCTGGCCTCGGTCATTGATGACCTTCCTGCCGGGAACTCGCCCCTGATACAGCAAACATGAATTTCAGGGCACACAAGAACAGAACTTGGCCGCAAGCCTAGCATTCGACTGCAACTGTGCTGTCTAGACTTGTGGCAGCTGTGTTAGCGAGCGGAGTCTTCCCTCGCAAGTTTCTACCTGAGGGACCTCTCCACCCAGCGCCAGAACCTTCGTGGTGGGGGACATCGGGACGGCGCAACACTCCCTCCCAGCGCCCTAGGCGCCATTGGTATCTTGCTAAAATTAGAGGGAGGTTGCTTGGAGAGGACGGCGCTGGCAGCCTCGATGGCATGGGTAGGGGCGTTATAGCGGCACCCGCCTCCTATTCGGGATTCTTCCTAAAAGTAATACCATCGGTAATGTGTTTTGAGAAAACAAATGTATTTTTCTTTAAAATAAATTTTGTTGAAAAATACTTACTGATGGTATTACTCGAAGGTCCCTCCCACCTGCCCCGCTTGCCGCTGTTCCGCTAAGAAACTGACTGAAGGGGTAAGCGCTGAGCGCATGCGTGGTTGAACCGGAAGGGAGGCTACCGCCTTAGCTATGGCGCCCCTCACATGCCATCATGACCATACTCGTACACAACAATTTTGGGCTAAAATTAGACTAGCAAAGAACCTTTTCCTAAAAGTAATACCATCGGTAAGTATTTTTCAAAAAAATTTATTTTAAAGAAAATACATTTTTTGGGTGAATTTAGCACTAGCATGTCCTAGCGTTCAGTGTCCTGGATTCAAAGTGCTGTCGGCAAGAGGCGTAGATCCTCTTGAGCCCCCGCAACTGCAGGGTCTCATGAGGATCTACACCTCTTGCAGCTGGTTGGTGTTCAGATTTTCTCAGCACTGAATGGATTAAAGTCTGTGGATTATATTAAGCGCTGGGGCCCTATTGGGGTCGACACATCTTGTCGGTTTTATTTGTGTGTATGAAATTAAAATAGAATACTGCAATGAAAAATCTTTGAAGTGTAGTAGGAAAAAAATGTGCTTTATTCCCCATGTGTGCCAGCCACAGGTACTGCAAACAGTTTGTTGCCATTATAATAAATTGACTTTCTGGTCTTCAGGTGATCGTACGATTGTTCCCCAGTTGTGCGAAGTTAATTTCTCCCCCGACTGCCATCGAGCCTGCAAGTACCACCCATTCTTCGTCAATGATATCTTCAGCACACTGTTTCTAGATGATGCGGAAAACAAGCATGTTGAAACATTATTGTAATATCAATGAAAGCATCGCTTCAAGCGAGCAGGAGCAATACTGGAGGATCACATCTTGCAAATACTCACGTCCATGTTACCATGAACGATATTCCGCAATGACTTTATATTTTTGTGTGCATTTTATTGATGCATTTGATTATTTTGATGTTTTCAACTATCACCATGATAGGTGTGCTGGTCTGTGATTTTGAACCTTGCAGCTTGAAGCTGTAAGGTCCAAAATGACATACGAGCACACTCTCTTTGTAACTTGCACATGATTGAAGTACATGAGTGGTTGATCAAAACAAATGGTTTTACTTTGAATTATTACTCTTTAAAAAAATTGTTACTCTTCGTCACTGTCATAACCAACTCTCAAAGCACCAAGCAACATGTATTCTGGCACTACCATTGAGCTGTTTAAGTTGATCCATAATGTGTTTGAAGTGTTCAGCAGAAGAGTATATAATGGAAATTGTTTTTCTTTTTGCTGTTAAGGGAGAAGTTGAGTTGTTCATGTTAGTGGGTGGGAAGTGGAGTTCATGTTAGTGGGGAGGAAGTGGAGTTGTTCATGTTAGTGGGCAGGAAGTGGAGTTCATGTTAGTGGGCAGGAAGTGGAGTTCATGTTAGTGGGTGGGAAGTGGAGTTGATGTTAGTGGGGAGGAAGTAAAGTTGTTCATGTTAGTGGGGAGGAAGTAAAGTTGTTCATGTTAGTGGGCGGGAAGTGGAGTTGTTCATGTTAGTGGGCAGGAAGTGGAGTTGTTCATGTTAGTGGGGAGGAAGTGGAGTTCATGTTAGTGGGCAGGAATTGGAGTTGTTCATGTTAGTGGGTGGGAAGTGGAGTTGTTCATGTTAGTGGGGAGGAAGTAAAGTTGTTCATGTTAGTGGGTGGGAAGTGGAGTTCATGTTAGTGGGGAGGAAGTGGAGTTGTTCATGTTAGTGGGGAGGAAGTGGAGTTCATGTTTGTGTAGAGTGACTGTGGTTACTGTAAATTGTTTAACTCATTTAAGATATGCTGCATACTGTTATAGGCCAATAGCCTGGTATGCATGTGCATGTGGCACATCCTGAATGTGTTGACCCGTTTGATCTCATTGGCGCTGTTTGTCACGATGCTGCATACTGTTATAGGCTGAAAGCCTTGTATGCAATGTGCATGTGGCACATCCTGAATGTGTTAACCCGTTTGATCTCATTGGCGCTGTTTGTCACGATGATTCCAAAAGTGCTGCTAAAAGGTTAAGGTGTTAAATTTGATATTTGTTTTATGTTTGAAGAATAGGCAATTCAAGGTTAATAGTTCACAACATCTTCTTCATAAATGCTCCTAGTACCCCGGTATGTCATACAGTAATGCTGGATAAGAGGACTAACTTGTGAAGTTTGAAATGTCATAAATAACAGACTTTTATGGCAATTAAACTTTATTGTAACGCACGCAGACTTGCCCACAGCCGTACGCACAGACTCTCACGCAACAGACGCATACACCGCCACTGACTCAGACGGGCGCATTCATGCGGTAAAACACAACACACGGGCTCCCTTTCTAAAGTAACCTTTATACACTATAAATGAAAAAAGAATGACTTAAATAACTATCAACTATATACAATGCCCTCCTATCACACACTCAAATCACAGTATCTTTGCCAGGCTAGGTTTTAGTCTCTCAATGTCTCCAACCTGTTTGATGTTGTTGCCTGGTTACGTTGGTCCTTCTCACGTCTAGGCGTGAAAGTCCTTCGTCGTACGCTGATTGCCGTCCTGTCTTTTTGGGCACGGACGTCCTCGTTCTCGTACGGTACTCAGTTTTCACTTGGACTTGGGTGTCTTGGTCCCAGTCAGAATCACTCAGAAGAGCTGGAGGGATGACCTCACGTAGGTCCACTCCTGCGACTCGACGTCGCGGCGTCCGTCTTCCACTCTCGTTACAAGAACTCTAAATAGATAACAAAAGTCCCAACGTAACACTTGCTAAACACACAACATATTGGATCAATGAGAAACGTCACGTAACCTGGCTGATACAAATAACTCGCACGTTCATTCACACACACACACACACGTGCTTCATAAACTATCTTCGTATCACCCCCATATATCAGTCACTATCTTGAAACAGACTATAGCCTAACTGACACTCTTGCTATACCTTACTCTATACCCTGGAAAAGACTATGCTTACCCAACCACGTACTATCTTCATAGCGGCTTAGACATACACACTTCATATTCCTTTAGTCATCTAACTCGGTAAACAACTGTATACAGAAACACCGGTTACTTCACCGAATTCTAAACATACTATAACTAAACCAAACCGGAACACCGCCATACAACCACATTAATCTTACCACGCATACTGTCTTTAACTAACAACTATCAATACTACGTTTATAGAAACATACCTGAAATCTAGGCTTCAGAGTCTTGGAATGCGGGCTAGGTAACTCAAACAACCGTTCCATACAACAAAACAGCCCGCACTCCCAATCTAGACCTCTGACAGTCATAGCTTCCGCCTAGAACTCACTAAACAGAGCTCACTAAAAAGACCCGTGCTAACCATGTCCTACAAATTTCACGTGCGTCTAAAGCCACATGGACTTTCGGCACAAACAAACCGTTAACAAAAACCGTACCGTACTAATCCTATTGTGCGAGCACTATGCACAAGCATAGAGCTTCATCACATTTATAATCAAAGAAAACTTAAGATAGTCATTTCATGTNTAAGATAGTCATTTCATGTAGCATAATTGTGACATGTCAAGAACATTTATAAAGGGACATTATAAGCTATTAGCCCTTTCTTGCTAATAGGGTCATATTGACGAAGGTCCAAATTTGCTAGAAGTCCTGTTGGTAGAAGAGTTGATTGTGATAGTTCAAGGTGTGTGCCAGAATAGTTTGGCACTTGGAGGCCAACCTTAATCTGTCATCGTTTCATCTGCACGATGATGTATGTGGTTCTACCCTGTGGCTCGCAGTGCCAACTAATGTCCATGGGGATGGATTAGTCATGATAGCTAAGGGGTAGTGTGTGAATAGAATGGCACCGTGAGAGGCATGAAGCAAATCATGACTGATGATACGCTCAGTGGAAAAGACGTGTAACGGTGACTCTTTTCTGCTAAACGGTATCATCAGTAGCAGTCATGGGGTTCAGCACATTCAAGATGTTCCATCATTCGAGACGAACGGCTTCCGGATATACGGCTTAAGCCGCGTATCCGGATGCCGTTCGTCTTGAACGCCGCGTATATGGATGCAGCACATCTCATATGAGTTAACCCTTTCAGCCCCAGGGCCCCGTTTCTCAACTTTTGGAGGTGTTGCCTAATGACTATGTACCGTTGTAGGAGATGGATTGATCATGATAGTTAAAGGGTAGTGCCAGAAGGCGCCAAGCTCATCTGGCACTACCCTTGAATTATCATCATCAATCCATCATCTGCTGCAGGGTCCTGGGACTAAAAGGGTTGAGCTTATGTGTATGTAAATTGTGTCATTGTACATTGATGAATGGTTAGATTCAGATATACGGTGTTTCCTTCGGCAAGGAACATAATGACTGTTGGTTCACTGTGAGAATGAAGTCCATGTCACTTTCACTGCCAGTGCTGGCTGTGGGAGATGCAGTGATGAACATTTTGGTTAGAGCCTAATGAGCTTGAACAGTCAGTTTGGCGCTACTCTTGTGCAGGGCCTGTCCATCTCTGGCAGATAGTTCTACAACATGGAATATTGCGGTCTGCGTGTGAACATGTAGTGATTTATGGCTGCCTTCAGTGTGCCTACACTGTCCAAAGGTTGTGACAACAGATTCTTGTTTTATTTGCATGTCTCAGTCAATGCAGTATTTTCACTTTTCACAACTTACAGGTAAATAGAAGCTGTGGAATGTTCAGGTTTGAATGCAAATACCCCATGCTCCAGGAGGCAAAACTATTTTTGCTAACTCGATAGTCGGCAGAACAGTTCTGCAGAGAGCTACTCCATAAGATCTTACAGATTGGTGCTCTTTTCCCCACTAACAAGGCTGATGAATGGATTGCCGTCACTTGTACATCCTCGTAAACTGCAGCCTTCTACTAGTCAGGAAGCATACTTCTTGAGTGTGTATAAACGTGCAGTGCAGCACTGACCTGGACTCTCAATTATTGTGAATAGTGAGATTTTTCTTTTGTATTATGATAAGAATAATCTCGCTTTTCGTAAAAATGGACTTGATGCATTTTTTTCTTTCTAGGACAGAGTAGTACAAGTGCTGACCATTCACTGTCTGCCTGGTTTTGTTGTGTCACTGTTTGCTCCAATAGCTGCGGAAGTGTCATAGGAGATGGTATACGACACTTCTGCAGCTATTGATGTCAGGCACCTTGAATGAGTTACCTGTGCTTCTTCTTCTCAAATGCTGTCACACTTGGAGTTTGGCTCTCAAAATGAAATCTGTGGTCTTCTGTAGCGCCTCCACAGGCCCGTACAGTTTCTCTTGTAGGGTGGCGGGCTTCGGCCATAGTTACCTGTGCTAACTTTGTAACCATGTTATCATGACCGTGTACAAGCACTTCACTATGATCTCTGCCCAAAACATGTTTTTGCATCTAGGTGCTTGAGGTCAACAGAAGTGCAGACCTTTTGCCCACTTGTGTTTGCACCCACCGGTACTGTTTATGTTTCTGGTGTCTGCATGTACAAGGGGATTAACCCTTTGGCTGTTGGTAGTGCTTTTTGTCACAAAGATTCCTGCAAAGGGAGCGCTACCGACAGCCAAAGGGTTAAGCAGGGAATCCTAGTCCAACATTGATCTAGTTTTATCCTGAATGGAACTGCACCCATTTACCGCTGGTTAATAATGTGTTTGAAACCATTGCGGACTGATCATCCAACAGTAACTTTCCTCAGCGATAATGTGGAGATCACTGGGGCAAGCAGGAGGCATAGATTCTCCAAAGTCTTTGCGCTCGGGCTCTTGAGGATCTTTGCTCCTTATGGTTAGGCGACTGTTGAATGTCCTGGCAATGAAAGATCCGCAAACCAAGGGAAATCATTCAGGGCTGAACAAGGATGAGATCCCTTGACTGCTTCGGCATGGCACCTAAATGGGTGTAACAAGGAAGGGGTCAGAGAAGGTGTTTATCCAGCGATGAGTGATTTCCTTGGGTGCGTGGACTACTGGTGCTGTCCTGGCCTTTGTGATTGATGGCTGTGAGGGGTTTCAGGGCCAACAGAGGGATAATTTACATTTGCTAAAGATTGGTCATTATATTGGTCATTATGATAGCTGAAGCATATAGTCTGATTAACTTGGAACTGTAAGACCTGGTCCTTTTTTTTGCTTATATGCGATAGTGAAAGTGGGTCTCCACCCCCAGTAACATGACGGCTGCAGTGGGCCCACAGTGGTCGTCGTGGGCCCGAGGACCTTTGCGCACTGGGCATGGTCTGTCATCAGTATGTCGTAATTAAATATTCACCGAACTTCACAAACATGGCTTCAGACTTGGAACATATCTGCTTTTGTTATGGAAACTAGCTGTTGGCTTCGGTGAAGCTTTGGTCTTGTTGGCTATAACCTTTACAAACGGCTGACATCGACTCGGACGATCTTTACCTCGCGCCGAGTTTGTCTTCATTCTTGTAACTGTTTAACATACAATTGTTGTACAGGTCAGCCTCACTTTATCCAGCATCCAGGAAGTACAAGGGCAGGCTGAGATATTAACCCATTTAGCCCCGGGACCCTGCAGCAGGAGATGGATTGATCATGATAATTCAAGGGTAGTGCCAGATGAGCTTGGCGCCTGCATCTGGCACTACCATTGAATTATGATCAATTCATTTGGTAATATAGTACATAGTTGTTCAGCAGCACTTTCAAAATTTGGGGACAGCACCCGTGGGGCTGAAAGGGTCAATGAAGAATATCCACATGGTAAGACAAAGGTCCTGGGACTGACATTCTAAAAATGGATGACACCAATTCAGCCTGTGGACGTTTTGCTCGCAGGGCATCCCTGTGTGCGTTATATTAGATACCGGGGCATGGAAGTGTTGGTTAGGCTTTGACACGCGCACTCATACAATCGCACCCTTGTCTGGAATGTGGTATTGATGTTTTCATTGTAGTTTAATCGTCTGTGCTTTTTGGACAAACACATAACATCATTGTGATCAGTAGGTCAGATTTTGTCTTGTCTAATTGTGTGATGACCTGTGATTTGGGACCTTAACTCATTCAAGGGTCCCCACATCAGTGGCTGTGGAAGGTGTCACAGTGTTGCCGCTGACAAAGCTGTATGACATTTTTGCAGCTATTTATGCGGGGCAACTTGAACGAGTAAAAGCTGAAAGCTGTAAAGTGCAAAGTCACAGACCAGCACACCAATATGTAATGCGTGTAAAAATGTATCTAGGACACCAAACGTAGAACAGCACACAGTTATGTATATGTACATGAATGGGTCTATATCAACATTGCCAACAATAATTATGTCTGTACAGTGTACACAATGATCTTGATCAATTGTTTGCTGTTAGACCTAAGTCGAAAATCACAGACCATGACATATGCTGACAACATTTCTCTTATATTTTATAGCTTGACATACAATGAACATCACCCTTTGGCTGTCAGCAACGTTTGTCACAAAGAATCATCACCAAACAGTTGCTACCAACAGCTAACAGGGTCGGTGTCCATAAAACAAACATTTTGAAAATATACAACACTGTAACAATGACAATGATTTGGGCAGGCAATGGATTACGTGTTGCATTCTTGGCCCAGATTTTTCTCTCTAGAAATTGCCAATTCTTTTTTGGCGAGGCATCTTCATCATTTGGTTAGGATATAAAGCTGACTACATGTAGCAAGAGATTAATTTGTAGTTGACATGGAGTGCCAAAAGTCTGATGCACAAACATAATCTGTGTTATGTGTCCCCAAAAATATAAACTTTAACCCATTTAGCCCCAATGCCCTACAGCAGGAGATGGATTAACCATGATAATTCAAAGGTAGTGCCAGATTATCTTGGCGCCAAGCTAATCTGGCGCAACCCTTGAATTGACATGGTCGATCCGTCTCCTGCGACTGGTACTTAGGCATTAGTTGACACCTCCAAAATTTTGGAAATGTGCCCATGGGGTTAAATAGGTTAAACTTGGCATAGGAACAGCTGTTGGGCATTCTGATGCACATTATTATTGCTGTGACTGAAGCTGAACCCATATGCACAGGATGTGATCAGTAGCTATGGGCATGGTGTACATTCTGTAGACATCAAGTTGTAGGTAATTCGACATTGGAGCACACAATGGTTTTTTTTGTTGCAACTGACCCGCGTTTTCATGAGCTCGTTTTCATGAAATGACAAACACCCATTTTCACTTGAATGAGCAAGTTTGTAAAGCTAACACAGCACAGGCACAAGTGGGCACGCCTGATTTCATCATTGCTCATGTTCATTTGTGTCTATGTGATCCAATGTCAAATGACCAATTACTATTTAATGTGTATGCTGGCATTATGTCTGGAACGCAAAATGCCAGTTGTTTGTAAATGAAAATTTTCATTGTTATTTCAATGAAAACAACACTTTCCTACAAAATATAATGGCAGATTTGTAATTTTCAAGCAGTTGCAAAGGAAGCAATTTTTTTTTTTTGGGCCTGCAAATCATGAAGTCGACCTGTCCTTGTCATTTTTAGTGCAGTTCAGCTGGGAATTCTAAATGTTCCGTTGTATAAAAAGTGTCCGACATAACAGCAAAATTTGATTTTGTTCAATAGCAGTAAATGAGGGGACAAGATTTGTCTCGCTGTTGTGTCTGAGTGCCTGTAGAGAGAGGGTGTTTTGCCCGTGTTAGACAAATGTGTGTTGTGGAGAGTATGATTAAACAGACGCAGCATTTCTTAGTGTATGCTTTGTAGTGCCATTGTGAAACAAAGAAATCAAATTGCACTGTGCACTGGGGCAGTCTGTCTTGCCAACACGAATTTATGCCTGTATGTGCCAAGAAACGGCTTCACCTGACAGATGAATGATCCACCTGCATGCCACCAAGGCCGCATTTCCCAAATTTTAGAGGTGTCGCCTAACAACTGTACCAGTTGCAGGAGATGGAGTGACCATGAGTCGCCAAGCTAATCTGGCACTACCCTTGAATTAACATGGTTGATACATCTCCCCTTGTAGAGCGTTACAAGAAAACGTTAACACGATCCAGCCACAAGAGACTTAAATCCTCGAGAGCCCCTGCCTCTGTAAGGACACACAATGTCCCTTGGCCAGCTTTGGCATTCTATTAACCCTTTAGCACCACAAGTGCAATTTCCAAATTGTGGAAGTGTAAGTAGGCTTGATCATGCTCATCTGACACTACCCTTGAATTATCATGGTCAAGCCATCTGCTCTAGGACACCGGGGCTAAATGGGTTAACACATATTTGAGAAATGGGGGTATCACAAGTTTTATCAGTCTAATGATAAAGCCTGCACAATGTGAACAAAAACTGACATAAAAACGTGGTGATGCACCAATTTCAGATGGACGCCCAGTGCGCAAAGGCCATCGGCAGCCCGATGGCCTTTTGCACAATGATGAAATCATTAGTGGTCCACCTGAAACTGAACCTTCATCGATTTAAAACAAATCAAAGGGACACAGTATCGGGCTGTAGCAAACATACATGCTGAAATAACTCTGTTCAGTTGTATTCCAACAAACCCACACCGACAGTACCCCCAAGCAGTTTGACAGCGGCGCAAGGAAAGTGCACTTCTCTGCACCCCTCCAACCAAGCCAGAAATATCCCGTTCAATGTGCTTCAGAACTACTGTTATGAAAAATACATGTATATCACACAGAAGCTTCAAGACAATTTTATTCATTAACAAGTGCGTGTGTGAAAAACAACCTTCAAAATGACAAACACAACCTTCTAAGTAAAGGTTTAAACAAAAATAAATGTGCTTCAAATGGCATATATACCTGTATGCCTCTCTTCAACTGCTATCAAAAACAACTTGTATACTGATCTTATCATAACAAAACAATGATGGGGAATGTCTTTCGCCAAGTCACTTGGAATGGCCAACAAATCCAGGCAACAAACATGTTACACTGTACAACAAAAAAGTATATAATAAACAAAGTGACGATACCTTTGCACTTGCAAAAAAAAAAAAAATACAACACAATGTTTTCACAGTTTAAAGGTCATCTCCCACAGGACTTTGACTGTAGACAACTCCATGTTCAGAAATTGTGCCAATTCGCAATTTTTGATCTTGCGGCTCTAGGCCGAGGTCCAAAGTGGACCAGCACAATAAACAAAACTCCATTTTATTTGTTGGAAATTTGTCGGTTTCAAGCATGCACTAATATCATACACTGTTAGCAGAAAAAAACCTCCCTCAGACATGTGTGCCTGTTAGCAAAAACAGAACTTGGATGTGTTCGTCTGTGATTACTACTCTTGCCTTTGTAACCCTTTGGCTGTCTTGCAGCAACCATCTCGACAAAAGGGCCATCAACAGCCAAAGGGTTATGGGCAAATAGTAGTGAGGCCCCAAATCACAGACCAGCAAAAAACCCTCTGGCTGACGGTTGTTTTTTTTTTTTTTGTTGTTGTTGTTGCCACAATTCCTTCAGATCATGAATTTATAATTCAAGGGTAGTACCAGATTAGCTTGGCGCCAACAGGCGCCAAGCTAATCTGGCACTACCCTTGAATTATCATGAAAACAAGTTACTCCCTGTGCAGTCTTACTCCTACAATAGAGACTTTGGCAGGGATTAAAAAACAAAAACAAAAATCTGTGTTAATCTTTACAATGCAAGCACACTTCAGGCTATTATGACACTTGACCATCTAGTGCATGCAGGCATCAGTGCTGGCTGGAGCCCCCACCCGGGTCTGCCCTGGGGGACTTGGGTGGGGTTAGGTATTTTTTAGTTCCCAGGGTCACCCTGGTCAGCCCCACAGGGTGGGTTTTTCTCTCTATTCTGGGGCATGTGTTTCTGTCTACCCTTTGTCCATTCACCTGTATTTGCCTTTTTAAAACTCTCCCTACTGTCTGCACTGCCTGTAGCTCTTGATATTGGATGTGTGTTGCTAAATGGTCTTAGCTTTATTTAGGCCCCATGTGTTAGGTTTATTTAATGTATTTGACCGGCTGGCGACATACATTCAATGTTCTGTTTAGTTTTTTTTTCACAAGCAGTGCAGGCACGTCCTGAGAAAGCCTTGTTGCTGTCGGGACGTTAAGCAATGTACAATCAATCAATCAATCATCAGTGCTGGCCACAGTTCCAGTGGCTGCCTGCAAAAGAGGGTTAACTGCCAAACGAGTTCCAAATGTTTGAACGAAGTCCTTAAGATGGTCCCTTTGGTTTTGTTGAAAACAGGGCTAACCCCTTGGCAGTCAGCATATTTGTCGCGGTAATTCCAACAGGAATCATTGTGACAAAAACTGCTACTGACAGCCGAAGGGTTAACTACAGTATGAAGAGGTTTTCTCTGGAAGCTGGAGAAGCATTGATGTAGACACACCAGAGATTCTCTCTGGACACACTGACATGTTTCTGTTAACTCACCTCGTGCATGCAACCACCAGCAGTGTTTTTACAGTACTGGTGGCTGCATGCACAAGGGGGTTAACACATTTAACCCCATGCCTGTATTTCCCAAATTTAGGAGGTATCACATAACTGTGTACCAGCTGCAGGAGAGGGATCGACCATGATAATTCAATTAGTGAGGCACCACGCTAATCTGGCACTACCCTTGAATTATCATGGTCGATCCATCCCCTGCTGTGGTGTGTCGCAGATAAAATGGGTTAAACAATACTAGCATACATCAACCTCACACATATGAATGGCACCGGCGCACCTCTCTACAAGTAATGGCACACAAGATCAAAAGTAGGATGAATGCCTGACGACGAGGGAGACGGTGGCTTCGTCACACATCAGGGCAGATTCAACGCCATGACAAAACAATACACTGGTGTGTGCTGTACCACGAAACAAAATGTGTTGTTTCCCTTGCGTCGCCGTGCATTGACTCTTTCACAGCCCAGGACACGACCAAGCACAACCCAGCTGCAAGAGTGACATAGACCCTCATGAGCCCTCGCGACTGCGGGGGCCTCATGAGGATCTATGCCTCTTGTTGACCCCTGTCCTAGGCTAGAAGGTCCAAAATCACAGACCAGCGTACACAAGTACTGCTATGCCGTCGAAAAACTGACCTACTTCGACTTCACATAGTATTTCAACATAATCTGAAAGTGACCTGTATTAGGAAGCTATCTGCGTGAAACTATGCCCATTGCATTCTGAAGTGGATAGAACACAACGCCTTGTCTAACTCGTACAGGAAGTTAACAATAGTAAAACATCTTTCAATGGGTGACAACTCATTTAACCCATACCATACCGAGGCTAAAAGTTTCACATTAAGTTTTTGTGCACGGTCATATGCAAGCTACATCATAGTACTTACAGACAAAGATATAGACCAATGGCTTAAAGTTCAAGGGTAGTGCCAGAATAGCTTGACGCCTCTAGGCGCTATTGTAGTCAAACTTATATCACACACTGACTGGTGTATTCCGCCGAATGATATGGGTTAGGGTTCCGATGGGAGAGGAGCGTTTCAATGAATGATCACCCACTGGACGATTGTGAAATAAGCAATCCAGACCAAAACGGTGACTGCCAAGCGTGTGAAATGGCAAAGACTAAGTACCCAACGGAGAAAGAAACACGCTTAGAAAAAAACGGTACAAGTTACACAATTTATTAATATTTCGGGTAAATACCCTTTGTCAAAATAGACAAACAGAGACATTAGCCGCTACTTATCTTCATATGCAGAAGGAATGTGGCAACTCAACCACATTCCTTCTGCATATGAAGATAAGTAGCGGCTAATGTCTCTGTTTGTTTGTCTATTTTGACAAAGGGTATTTACCCGAAATATTAATAAATTGTGTTGTACCGTTTTTTCTAAGCGTGTTTCTTTCTCCGTTGGGTACTTCTTGACTATTGTGAGCCATCCTGTCGATTACGTCCACTCAGTGTAGGCGATGGATCAGACAGGATAGTTCAATGGCAGCGCAACTAATTAGAGAGTGCAAAAGCCCTTCCCAGGCATCAAACTAATCTGACACTCCCCTGAACGATCACACCGCCAATCCATCTCCCACTGTGGTGTCTCATAACCCCGCTTTGCCGCGCTGTCAATAGTGCATTTGGGTGAAGCGATTCCTACTTGACAAAATGTGCTACTGACAGCCAGTGGGTTAACCCTTTTAGCCCCATGGGTGCGGCACCCTTCCCCCAAATTTTGGAAGTGTTACTTAACGACTGTGTACCAGCTGCAGGAAGTGGATTGATCATGATAATTCAAGGGTAGTGCCAGATCAGCTTGGCGCCTGAAGGCGCCAAGCTCATCTGGCACCACCCTTGAATTATCATGGTCAATCAATCGCCTGCTGTAGGGTGTTGGGGCTAAAAAGGTTAAGGATGAATGCATCAACTTCTCTACCAGATCGTATGAAAACCTTTCCACTGAGCACAAATGGCCCTTTACGGGCTGATGTCAGCAACGACTGGCCTGGGTACACAGTACCAACCGCATCTGACATCAGCCCGAGGGCCTTTTGCGCACAAAGAGCCTGCATCTCTCCTCGTCAGACAGAGAAAGGCTTTGGGGGTCTTCCCCTGTGATTTCTTGTGGAGAAGTCTTCATTTTTTTCCCTCTCTGACAGCAGAGAGCTTGCAGCAGGCCGCAGGCGACAAACACAGCCTCCAATCCGTTGCAACACCTTTGCAATTTTTTTTTAATTCAATGACAAAGCCATCCCCCCCCCCCCCCCCAGCACATGTGTGCTGTCTGTGAGTTTGGACCACATGCCTTCCAGCTGTTAGGTCCAAAATCACAGACAAGCACACGTGCAAGCTCACGGTTAACACTGAGACGTGCCGCCTCCGGATACGCGACATACGCCGCGTATCCGGAGGCGGCACGTCTCGAATGAATTAACACTGGACCATATTTTGCACCAAGCAACACTGGCAATGATAAAAAGTGACGCTGTACTTCAATGGTCTACTCTCACATTCTTACAACAAAGTGACTTTTGGCCGGATAGCTACAAACGTCCAGCCATGATATTTGCATCATTCACAACGAAGAGATGTGTACATGTATGGACTAGTTGACTGGTGATGGTACAAGCTGACTGAATACGGGGTTAGTTGGTCACACACAAAGATGATCTCTGCTGGTCCGCTAGGTAACGACACGAGTGTAGCTGTACAGGTGATCCCATCACACACAGACACTCTGAGGTACCTAAGAATTATCGCATCAGGTGTACATGCACTTAGCACAATATTCCATCCGCAGAAGGCATAGGTATTCATGAGCCTCTTGCATCATAACAAGAGTGCAGTTATTTGTCTTCACACCTGCAAGAGCCACATATTCTCATGTGCCCCTGCATTCACAGGGACCCATGAGAATCGATGCCTCTTGTTCAAGTTCATGAGAATCTAGGCCTCCTGCTGGCAGAGACTGGACTGACTTACATCCTCTGATGCAGAAAATCACACGAGTCTACGTCTACAACTGGGGATGTCATTTTGATGGCCGCTGAGTGCAGTAAAAAGCCAGATGACCCTGCTGGCTTTTGTGTAGTGCTGACTGCTGTTGTTTGGCAACTTAAAGCTCCAAGTATACCGTGCGACAGGCGACCATAGCGTATCCCTTAGAAATACTATGATGGCCCCTGACACAGTATACAACAGGCTTCAACAAAGAGTATCTCTTTTCGTCCTACCGCAAAGCACTCCTCAGTCTTTCAAGAGGTGCCACTGGGCCACCTGTTGGCGAGGTTTGGAGACCATGTCGTTCCAATGCCGCGTCTCCATGGGGCCCGAGCGACAGCCCAGAATCACTTTGCCAATCAGCTCGTTGCGGCCGAGCTTGTCAAAGTCCATGACGGATACCTCGAGCGATGCCTCGCGAATCTTCTCCCACGGGATCTCGAAGATGAAGGACTCATTGTAGACGGGGTTGAGAGATCGCATCTTGATGTTGGTCTTCTTCTTCTCGATCTTGGTGCCTCCGAAGTGCAGCCAGATCTTCACGTAGGGATCTGAAAGGCAAGAGTACAGCTAGATAAAGGACAAAGACACACAAAAAACCCTTAGCAAATTCAACCAACCTCTGCCAGCAAGAGGCGGATTCTCATCAGCCCCTATATTGCTTTAGACATACAACTGCCATTGTCCTTCAACCCAATTAGCCCCAACGCCCTACAACATGAGATGGACTGACCATGATAATTCAAGGGTAGTGCCGGATGAGCTTGGCTCCTATAGGCGCCAAGCTCATTCAGCATTACCCTTGAATTATCATGGTCAATCTCCTTCAACTGGCACCGTCTTTAGGTGACACCTCCAAAATTTTGGAAATGCGCCTGTGGGGTTAACCCATTCAGCCCTGACGCGCTACAGCAAAGATATGGGTCGACCTTGATAATTCAAGGGTAGTGCCAGATTAGCTTGGCGCCTGTCGGCGCCAATCTAATCTGGCACTACCCTTGAAATTATCACGGTCGATCCATCTCTGCAACAGGTGCATAGTTGTTAGATGACGCCTCCAAAATTTGGGAAATACGTGCGCCGGACTGAATGAGTTAAACGGGTTAGTCAGCCTGTGCTCCAACGCACACAAAAAAGGTCACTCAAACTCTTACAAATTCTCAGCTAACCGAGCAACAGGCACTCCTTTCTTAACAAAATGAAACCAACTGCATTAAGTTGGCAAAGACCATACAAGTTGGCTAAAAGTGTCACCGTTAATTCGGGCGGACCGTCGGGGGTTCTTTCTCCGGGTACTCCGGTTCTTCCACCCTCCCCACTTTGGTACCGGACTCAGGCCAATTATACAAATTTCAAATACAAGCGATCAAAAATCTCTGTAACTTCAGTAGCTGACTGGCCCTTCGTTTGTCTTGTACTGTGTTTGTCTTAAATGGCGTAAATCCGTGTCTGTTTCGTGAGTGTGTGTGTTGGGTTTCAGGCGCGGCGCTTTGAGTCGATTTCCCCAAAATTGAGAAAAAGCGCCTATATAATAACGGTATTATTATTATTATTATTATTATCTTCCATTCAAATTTCCCTGTCAGTAATTATTTTTGAGGGAAAACACCATTTCAAAGCACATAAACGTAACGAAAAGATAAAAACCCAAGGATCATGTATTAAATTGTACAATATAAACAGAATCTTTTATGAAACAAAAAGCAAGCTCTTCAACTCTTGACTGCCCGAGAAAATTGACCACCACCCAACTGCAAGAAATATAGATCCTCATGAGCCAGCCCCCCCCCCTCCCCCACCCCAGATCCTCATGACGAGCTACGCCTCTTGCTGAATCCTTTTTGTATCCTTGTTCCGTTTTAGGCTGAGTTTAACTCATTGTGCTCGAGGTACGAAATACCCACATTTTGGCGTTATCCTCTGAGAACTGCATTACAATTCAGGAGACAGATCGACCATGATAGTTCAAGGGTGGTGGCAGAATAGCTTGGCGCCTATAGGCGCCAAGCTATTCTGCCACCTCCCTTGAACTGTCATGGTCAAGCCGTATCTTGCTGCGGCGTGTCGCGGGCAGAATGAGTTAAACTGATTTCAAAATCACAGTCTGAATGCACTGGCAGTGAAGGGGTTGAAAACATAAATATAAAAAAAGCTGTAAAGAATATGCAAAATAAAAATTAAATCAGCCCCCGTTATGCCAGCAGACACTGACACTATAAACTGTACTGGCACCTGCAGACACACAGGGGATTATGCGGATAGGATAGTCGTGTGTTTATTGACAACAAAATAAAAAGTCACACGTGGAACAAAATAAATACCGAGTGCATGAAAAAAGAGCAAATGAAAAAATATAAAGCAGTCGATGGATGCAAACACTCGGCAATGTAAGCAAATGCATACTTCAATCCTATTACAGAAGAAAACCTAGTTCAAGGGTGGTGCCAGAATAGCATGGCGCCTGTAGGCGCCATGCAATTCTGACAAGTTCCTTGTATTTTGCAGAAAATCATTATGCAAGGGGAGGAAAATCAATGTTGGAACAGAGAAGACTGTCTGCTAGCTATTCCCCTAAGTCTCCCCTGACCTTCCCACTACAGTACACAGACTCTAGTCTTGCCAAGGCTGATCCCAAAAAGATGGGAAAACATTTCCATAAAGAGATGCAATATGGTTCCGAACAGGAAAATTATTATGTATGAGAAACCACAATCCCC
Source organism: Semisulcospira habei (assembly GCA_036245525.1). NCBI lineage: Eukaryota > Metazoa > Mollusca > Gastropoda > Semisulcospiridae > Semisulcospira > Semisulcospira habei. The sequence continues at coordinate 180,436,145 of BTPG01000006.1, read as the reverse complement.
TAGGAGTTGGCCTACGTGCACCAAATACCAGAGTGAAAATGTTTGTTCATGATAAATTCAAATCACTGGTTTCCCCGAGAATTAGACATACCACTCGATGAAGCTTTAAATCCGGTACGACTAAATTTTAATAACCCTGGAATGAAACAGTGTGGATGAATACAGGAATACTGTCTCTGACTCGTGACTGCTTACCGGTAAATCTACATGGCACAAATCGCATCATGAAAGTAAATCTGCATCAAAAGCCACTCTTTCTTTTGAAATTACAGAACAACATGTACTGTGTGTGTATGTGTGGTGGTCTGTCATGTTTGACTTCACAGCCTTGTCCTTAAGGTCTAGGGCGGTAAACTAAAAAATCACAATGCAGGAACATGGTCTCCATAAACTATTCTAAAATGTGTTAACCCTTTGACTGCCCCTGAATTCCAAGTTCCTTGAAGGGCTGTGGCTCTTTGGAGTCGAATTAACCCATTACATCCTGAGGGTAATTAAAAAAAATATTTGCCAACAAATTTCGTTCAAGGGTGGTGCCAGAATAGCTTGGCGCCTGAGGCGCCAAGCTATTCTGGCACCACCCTTGAACTATCGTAGTTAAATTAATTTCAAGCAGTGTGTATCAGGATGAAAAGGGTTAACAAATATTTTAGAAACATAACCTGCATCCACTGACGGTGATGGCATTAAATTCACTCTACCGCGGTCATCTGTCTCCAGTTAGTCATGAATAAAATGCCGACGGGCTTACATTTTACTGCATTTTTACGAACAAAATTGTGTGGTAATTCCTCCTGGTGCACTTTCACAGGATAAATATAGTGACAGCAAATAAACCATGCAACTGACAGAGCTACTGACAATATACAGAGATACATGGTTACATAGAAACATCCCATTATCAAGGACATAATCAGTACCCCTAGACGAAACTGAATGCACAACCACATTTTGCTCATGACATAAGCAGCAGATGACAAGCGGACTGACCTGATGACCCTGTAATGTCCTTGGCCTTGAGGTCTTTGGCCTTCATGACGATGACAGTCAGACGGCCGATGTTGGGTTGATAACACAGTGAGAGTAACAACTCTCCCAGCTTACCCTGAAACACATGGAATCTCAAGATCATCATTTAGTCACAATAAATGTCCCAGACCCAACTTTAACTCATTCAGCCCCGACACACCACTGCAAGACATGGATCGAGCATGATAGTTCAAGGGTGGTGCCAGAATAGCTTGGCGCCCTTAGGCGCCAAGCTATTCTGGCACCACCCTTGAACTAAAGCCATGGGTCTATATCCTTATCTGTAAGTACTATAATGTAGCTTGCTTATGGCAGTGTACAAATTTGAAGCTTTTATCCTCAGTATGATATGGGTTAAGAAGCCGTTTATCAGGCTGAATCCATGTGTCGTGCTGACAGATCAGACCCATGCACATCCTCAGATTGAAGAGGGTGTCCAGATTCAGTCTACAACCAGATGATAGACACAGGATCTACCATGACGATTCACAAGAGCTGTGGCAGAACGGCTTGGTGCCTTCGGGTGTCAACCTGACCACCCCCACCCGGGGTTGCCCTGGGGGACTTGGGTGGGGTTACCTAGCTTTTAGTTCCCAGGGTCACCCTGGTCAGCCCCACTACAGGGTGAGTTTTCCCCTCTATTCTGTGGCATGTGTTTCTGTCTACCCTTGGTCTATTCACCTGTATTTTCCCTTTTTAAACTCTCCTGTCTGCGCTTTCTGTAGTTCTTGATGTTGGATGTGTGTTGCTAAAAGGTCTTAGGTTTATTTAGCGTATTAGACCGGCTGGCGACATACATTTAATATTCTGTTTAGTTGGGTTTTTTTTTTCCACAAGCAGGGCAGGCACGTCCTGAGAAAGTCTTAGTGTTGCTGTCGGGACGTTAAGCAATGTACAACCAACTAATCAACCTGACCAAGCTGTCCCGCCTCCAACCCTGAACTTTCAAGCCGTTTGTGTACTCACCCTGGTGTCCTTGCAAGGCTGCAGAAACTTCCAGACGACAGGTGACTGAGACAGGTCAATTTCATTGAGAGGAATGTAGGTCTCCCCAATTGGGTCATCTCGGCTGAAGCGGTCGTAGTCTATCACTTGCAGGTACAGCGTCTTCTCCAACAGTTTGTTATGAGGCCAGCCTGCCCGAAAGAAACGGAGCTTTAAACTTGCCAGGACCTTTTGGCTTACAAACAAACTCTGCAAGAAACATACATTCACATAAGCCCCTACAGCTGCAGCGGCTCTGTGCCTCTTGTTGCAGGGGTGCTGAATAGGACGGCCTGGGTGTCGGTGGTGATGGTGGTAATCGACTGGAATAAAAAATTATTTCATAACAGTAGCGTGGCTGGCGACCTAACAATCTAGAGCTCACCAAAAAGCATAGGTTGCTCTGGAGTCAATGTCCAAGTCTGTATATTAACCCATTTAGCCCCAACAGCAGGAGATGGATCGACGATGATAATTCAAGGGTAGTGCCAGATTAGCTTGGCGCCTGACGGCGCCAAGCTAATCTGGAACTACCCTTGAATTACCATCGTCGATCCATCTCCTTGTGACACCTCCAAAATTGGCAAAATGGGGCCTTGAGGTTGTTAAAGGGGTTAACAGACAATAGATGAAGTGTGGCTGGCAACGGAATTTTATGTCATGCTACTACCGTTCAAATCTTGTTACCCTGACTGGCACCCCGAACTTTTAGGGATTCAGTATTCCTTTTAGGCATTCCTGTTGGTGGCAGATGCTTAAACTAGAGTAGTGCTTTAACCCATTTAACACCGGGGCCCTGCAGCAGGAGGTGGGTTGATCGTGATAATTCAAGGGTAGTGCCAGATAAGCTTGGCGCCTGAAGGCGCCAGGCTCATCTGGCACTACCCTTGAATTATCATGATCAATCCATCTCCTACAACTGGTACATAGTCATCAGACAACGCCTCCAAAAGTTTGTACTAACATGCGGTCGTGAGGTTAAGAGAGTTAAACCAATGTAGAAAGAACTTCCTTGTTAAATGTATACGTCTTGTTAGTTCACTAATTGCTGGACTATGATAGCAGAACATCACCAAAGTCAAATAAGCGGAGAACTACGTCCTCTTTTTGTATCAAAGTGCAATCCTCAGTGCGGACATGAAAATGCCATTGTCAAATCCCTTAAAAAAGCCCATATACTCATCTGACAGGGCAGAAAACCACACAAAGAGTTGCAGTATTCAATAACCGAGTTGTCCCTCGCTAACTCGAAAATGATTTCTATAAATGTTGCTCAATGCCACTGGAAAGAGATTTGGTTTTCCGTTATTCCGGATAAAAGTCATTTTCCCTTCGGTACGTGCACACAAAATGCCCAGGGGATTAGCAAATCAAATTATGCTGACAGAGACAAATGTGTCCATATTGCAGCTGAATTTTACTACACACTAGCTATAGAACATAGCCATATCTTCATTCTGTAACTGAATGTTATGCGGGGCAAACCGTGTACTGCTGTTGTGGGTTATTTAGCCCCAAGGTCCCATTTCTCAAATTTTAGAGGTGTTGCCTGACGACTATGTACCGGTTCTAGCAGATGGATTGATCGTGATAATTCAAGGGTAGTGCCAGATGAGCTTGGCGCCTTCAGGCGCCAAGCTCATCTGGCACTACCCTTGAATTATCATGATCAATCCATCTCATGCTGCAGGGTCCCGGGGCTAAAAGGGTTAAACAAAATGAGGCCGCGCGCAACAAAACTGTAAAGCAAACATTCACAACAGAGTTAACAAATAACCCTATAGTTGCTATCCCCAATATTGAAAAGTTGCCTAAATGATTATGGTTCAGAGATAGTTCAAGTTCCCATGGTATTTCAAAGACGATGCCTCAAAACTCACCTCTTTCAACAGTTCTAGCACTATACCACCACACTCCCCACCCTAAGCAGACTGTCGTAATGTATTTCACTATTTGTAGTACGTGAGTCGTTGTCTAAAGCGTGCGCATGCGTGCGCGAGTTGTGAGTGCGCGCTTAGAGTTATAATTATTATAAGATAAGCGCATTATAAATACCGTAATTATTATTATTATTATTTATTTTAAGTCAGCTTTGCACCAAGCGGTGTCAAGCTATTCTGGCGATACCCTTCAATCCACATCTTCCCGTGTATTGGGGTTGAATGGATTTTAATGACAGGAAAAAACTCTCTCTCCCTAAACATTCGTGTCACACTGCCTTGGTTCATATGATTGACACTTGGCTGCTCAACATCAACAGAAACAAAATGTCTGGTGCTGTCTTTCTAGACCTAAAATAAGCGTTCGACCTTATAAACCACGAAATTTTGTTAGAGAAACTAGACAGCTACTTTAACAATCACAGCCCAGGGACACTCTCATTCTTTCTTTCATATATCATAGGGAGAATTCAAACTGTGTACATCAACGCTACCTTCTCTTCTGAAAAGCGTGTTGAGTATGGCGTGCCCCAGGGATCCATACTAGGACCGTTACTTTTCTGTTTGTTTATAAATGATCTTCCACTTCATATATCTAATCCAAATACCGAATGTGCCATGTTTGCCGATGATTCAACTCTTCACGCTAGCGGAAAACGAAAAGCTTGCTAATCACAAAATGCCAAAAGCATCAGCTCCGCCCCCATTCACTTAGCCTCTCTTTTGATTCAGTTCCCATTGAGCACGTCAAGGTATATCGCCTCCTCGGGGTAATTGTTGACGACGAACTGTGCTGGTTGCCCCATCTAATACATCTAGGGAAAATATTACCAAAGGAGCTATTTTTACTGTCAAGATTAAAATCTATCATTGATACTAAGACACGTAAGTTATTTTTTAACTCCTACATAAAACCTCACATTGACTACGCATCTACTATTTGGGACGGCTGTAGTAAGGCTAACCTTAAGCGGATTAATTAATTCTCTATACAATCGCGCAGTTAAATTGATCCTTCCAATCCCCTCTCTAACTTTGGAGGAAAAGCTACGGGCAACAGGGCTCCTTCCTTTACATCAACACCTTACGTTAAATAAGTGCGTACTTATGCACAAAGCACTGAACGGGAAAGTCCCCCTCTACCTGGCTAAGCTTTTCACTGAGAGTGAAAGGGGTTACAGCACTTTGAGGAACAGTCTCGTCCGCATTGAACGGCCCCGATTGACTTGTTTAAATCCAGCCTTTCGTACGCGAGTGCCTATTTATGGAACTCACTTCCTCCACATATACAGCAAACGAGACATCTTCCATTGTTTAGGACGAAAGCTTTTAAATACATCTCTGAGCAAACTTGAAAGAAAGGTAGATAATATGTCCAAAAGAGGCATGTCAATGATTTCCTGTGGCCCTCCGTTTTGCACTTGTTAGTTTTTACATAATCTCTCTCTTTATCGTAGTGTTTTGCCTGTTCACTTAATTCCTACACATGAGTAGCTGTATCATAAGCGTGCAGTCGCTTTCTATAAACACACTTTACATCGCAACCCCCCCCCCCCCCCACCAAGGCCCTGTCATTTTGCTGTGTGTGTGTGTGTAATCTTCAGCGACTTTGGAACTTGTATCGGAATGTAACACAAGTGACCTGTGGCCGGGTGTAGCCGCTTGTTTTGTGCTGTTAACATATTGTTTTGCTTTTAATGTTGTAGTTTAGCAAGGACAAACACGAAAAGAGGCCTGTGCGCCTATTGTTTCCATCCTTGAGAAATAAAGTATCACTCACTCACTCACTCACTCACTCACCCTCTCTCGACAGCAACCAGACAAAAGTCAGTCTCATCAAGTACTTATTTTTGTCAGCAGCATCCCCGTGACTGTGCACATATTGAAAAATACTATTCCTGATTAGATCATTAATTGCGTGTATCCCAGGTTTTGATGACTCATATTTATTCGGTACAGCTTGTGTCTAGCCAGCTACTCGTATGACTGACTAGCTTAATGTTATACTCCGCGTAAGCGTGTGTGTGTGTGTGTGTGTGTGTGTGTGTGTGTGTGTGTGTGTGTGTGTGTGTGTGTGTGTGTGCGCGCGCGCGCGCGTTTGTGCGTGCGTGCGCGTGCGTACGTCTATATTAGAGATAGAGAGTGGCATGCTCAAATGTGCATGCGTTATGTATGCGTATTAGGTTGCGTGTATTCTTATTATATTACTTTAATTAAACCTCACAGCATGTCATTATGCCCGACCAGTAAAGAAGGTAATTCCTATGTTACTTCCCCCTTACGTTTTTTTTTTCTTCTTCTTCTTTGGCTTGTGTTGTCTCATGTAATTTTTTTTCCGCTGTTCAGTAGTAGAGACTAATTAGTGCGATAGTAACTCAGTAATCAGTAGATTAGCAACGGCAAGTTCGAAAAATGGTTGTTATTACCAAAACTTTTACCGTTGTCAAATAAAGGATCATTGTCATTGTCTCTCTCTTACATGACTTGTGCTACAGTTTTAAAAAGTCATCTAAACTAATTGAAACTGTATTCGGACAAACACTTCGAAAGTTATGAAAACTGTTTTCAGACAATACATGTACATAACACTAGCAAGCTTATACATAAGCTTGTGAAAAGTAATCATTATTATTATTATTCAACCCTGACATGGTACCATCCGATGCCAGATTAGCCAGGCATCTGTAGCTAGTCTGGCACAACCCTTAAACCGTCGGCCGGCCTAGACTGATACACCCACGTGCAGTCTTCTTCTTAATTCTTATCAACGCGGCAGGCCCTTCAGTTAGGCTATTATTCCACAGCAGGGGAGTGTGCAGTCCCAATGAATCATTTGAATCCTAGCCATCAGTACAGTGCTGCCTGCTCTACGGTTAAACCGAAGATGCACCTTTAGGACCCATTCCTTTAACCCTTTTCGTCCTGATACACCCATTGCGTGAAATAAATTTGACTATGATAGTTCAAGTGTGCCTTTGGCGCCAAGCTATTCTGGCACTACCCTTGAACTAAAATGCTTGATCAATCTCGTAATCTGTACTGTAGCCTTTACAGGACAATAAGCAAATAATAATAATAATAAAAATAGCCTCAGGATGTAACGGGTTAAAGTTAAACTGTCAAAACAAAGACGTGTCCTAGACTGTATGATGCACTCTTCTGAGGTCAATTCCCAAGTTTTGTAACGTCGTTTGTGGCTCAATGTTCTGAAGAACACCAGTCAGACCACTGACCTTCAAAGAGAAAGCACTCGTTCCAGTGTGGGTTGAGGTTTCTCTTCTTCACTTTGGTGAGCAGCTTGTGCTTCTTGTCCGGCAGGAGCAGGATCTTGACGTACGGGTCGCTAGTCCCGGTCACATCCTTGGCTGGCAGCTGCACCGCGCGGATGATACGCAGGGTCAAGGTCAGATTCTGGAAGTCGTACATCAAGCCAAACTGGATGCGACCCAGCTTGAAGTCAACACCTTCAACGATGGGGCCCGTTGCAGTCGACTCCACCACCTGATGGATCAAAAGTGTATCACTGTGACCAACATTCGAACAATTGGTTTATGATATTGTATGCAAGGTCAATCTGAAAGCAGAAACAACCAACCAACCAAAACAGCCATCTGACAAAATAACCAAAACTGATGCGGAACTGAGGTGCCAAGCCGTATCCTAAATTTGAGCTCGTCAAATGCAACTTAGATTTTGGAAGAGTTTCAATCCGAATGTCGGAATTAATCGCCGTTTAAGCCGCTAATCTGACTGACTATTACATTTTACAGACTAAAAAGGACTATCTGAATTTTTTTCGGAAATTTTGATGGCTTGTATTTGAAATTTATAAAGTGGCCCGAAACCAGTACCAAAGCCGGAGGAGGCCGAGGAAGAGCCGGAGTACCCGGAGAAAGAACTTGTGAATTTGTGACACTTACTAGAGGAGAAAAGTCCAACCTCGCTCCTCAGTTTAGCACTGGTGGCATGCGCCTTTACCACTGCGCCACGGACCGCCCCTTAACCGCTAATCAAACACAACCCGTGAATTATCATGGTCCATCTCTAACTGGTGGATATTCCTTAGACGACACCTCCAAAATTTGGGAAATACGCGGCCCACGAGGTTAAATGGGTTGCAACAATAGGCACTTAAGACAAACGCCAGGCCATCGGGCCGACATCGGCCCGATGGGTTTTTGCGCATTGGGGTTGTACCTCTGGGTCATCCATAAGCATGGTAGCAATGGACTTGACATTTTTCCACATGCTGCTGCCCCCGTCCCCTCCGTCACGGTCCTCTTCCGACGCCGACCGGCTCTGGCTGCTGAGGCTCACACCCTGCACACACACAAACACCACCATGACGGTACTAATCCCATGGAAACACACACTTGACAAAAATGAGTAACTCAGCGGATACGTTTTTTCACACTGCTTGTCTCGGTCAGTTACTACGATTTGTTTGTTGTTATTGTCAACAAAGGGAAAGTTGTCTTTGTGAATATATATAATCCAAACAAAAAACAAAAAAACAAAAACCGCAAAAAATAAAATCGGCGTAAAATGACAAAAACTGTGCGGCATTTCTTCATACACACGATGCCAAACTCTCACTGAGAAATCCAAAACCAACAGCAGCAACATAACAAGATTTACTCATTCCGAAAAATGTCTGCCACTCGTTCAAATTGTTAATTCGTCTATGTGTTTGGCGGCTGTTTTGCCGAGTCCAAAACTGTTTTATTACACTATACATACAACTGTCAAACATATTAATAAAATTACACTGTGCAAGTGAAATTAATTTTAAAAGGAAAAAGTAAAAATAACAAATAAAAGACAAGAAACAAACATCAAGTAAGAAATATTATTGAGAAGCGGGGAAAAAGAAGTAAAACACGGCTAGGTCAATACAGGGCATAACTGATTCTGTTACTAATTAGCTCATTAAGTAATCGTAATCCATTTTAGCCCCTCCAGACAAGGCTTTGTAGAACTTGCACAAATAATTCATATCTTTAGCAAAACTCCGCCCCCCCCCCCCCCTCCAAGAAAAACAAAACCCCCCCCCCCAAAAAAAAAAAAAAAAAAAAAAAACCCAAAAAAACAAACAAACCAAACAAACAAAAAAACAAAAAAACAACAACAAAAACACAAAAAAACCAACAACCACCAAAAAACCCCAACAACAAACAAACAAACAAAAAACCAACCAAAAAACGGGCTCTTCGGTTTTTAATAATACATTAATCTACGATTTTTTTTTTCCCCGACTGAGTCGGAATTCCAACCCACACACCTGCCCGCCCCGAAACTTTCTAGCCAGATTGGACGGCTTATCCGCAAATCTACCGATCCCGCCACCGAGGCGCCCGCACCAAAACACATCTTTATAAACCGGGACTTTCTTCTTTGCGCTGAAAGGGTGCAACACGGAAGACCAGTTTAGCACGTGGGACAGTCATGCATCAGTTGGCGTCAGTTGCCACCACTCGCTCACTGGTTTTCCACGCGGCATTAACTCATTCCAGACGTAAGACATACGGATACGCGGCTACTGCCGCGTATCTGCATGTCTTACGTCTGGAATGAGTTAACTAAACTTGGACCTAAACTCAGGCGGTCCAACCGATGTGCCGCATGCATTACAGCGTGGAACAGACTCAGGCGGATGCAATTCGCAAAGTAGGATTTGAAAAAAAATCTTCACGCTGGGAAAACTGATATGAACACAGGCCGTCAACCCTTTGAGTGTCCGTCGGTAGCGGTTTTAGTCGCGATGATTCCCCGCGGGTTGATACGGGTTAATAAGAACACAAACGTCATCTCCTCGTGGTCTGGAGCCGTCCAGCACAACGAAATGTCTTATCTCCAGCACTACGACATCACCACCACCCTCTTCTCTCTTCATTGTTCACGGCGACGATATCCTACTGATAAGGCCGACGAGCAAAAGAAATGCGACATTTTTGGAATCGTCGGAAACACGATTCCAAAAATGTCGCATTTCTTTTGCTCGTCCAAAGTGATTCCGACGATTCCAAAAATGTCGCATTTCCTTTGCTCGTCAGTATTTACAAAACATCGTTGCAATGAAGTCACACATATCACAGCGGTTGACACTCAGTGAAAACATTTCTACAGGAAAATGCGTAACAATATTAAAATAGTATTTTGCACTCACAGGAAATAGCATTTTCATTGGCCACAAACACAAAACGACACGTGACACTGGCATCAAAAGGTGGACACATGGCGTCTACACGCATGTAGGATATGCGCCCAGACGCACTCACAATCACACTGACAATATCAATCGAATTGCGTTATTTTGCTTCAAAGTGCTGTTTTAGTTATTTTCGGGTGAAACTTAGTAGATTGTGGCTTGCAACAAAAATTAACATCCCTTTCGGAACTGAACCCAGGGGCTGATGAGAGTCTGTGTGACCTAAAGATAAAAAAAACACACACACACACACACACACACACACACACACACACACACACACACACACACACACACACACACACACACACACACACACACACACACACACACACACACACACACACACACACACACACACACACACACACACACACACACACACACACACACACACACACACACACACACACACACACACACACACACACACACACACACACACACACACACACACACACACACACACACACACACACACACACACACACACACACACACACACACACACACACACACACACACACACACACACACACACACACACACACACACACACACACACACACACACACCACACACACACACACACACACACACACACACACACACACACACACACACACACACACACACACACACACACACACACACACACACACACACACACACACACACACACACACACACACACACACACACACACACACACACACACACACACACACACACACACACACACACACACACACACACACACACACACACACACACACACACACACACACACACACACACACACACACACTATAAAAGTGTGAAAATCGACTTGATCAATCAAATACCTGCAAAGCCATTCTGGAATCCACTCAGCAACACGATCTAAACTGTTACTTCCACAAGTTCTGCCATCCCCGTATTTTAGCAGCGAAAAGTCCTAACTCAGTGCATCTCCGCCGCCTCGTAACGGTCTACCAAAGATAGAGGAGGCATCTACAGCAGTCCCACGAGTCAATTTTTCCCAGTCCTGAGTGGGGCGCATGATATAACCGAAGACAGTATATTATACAACGCGGTGAATTTAGTGTCCGATCGAACAGTCGTTACGCCCAGCTACACTCATAGTGTACGATTTCCTCCCGTCTGCAAGAGGCATAGATTCTCATGAGCCCCTGCTTCAGCAGGGGCTCATGAGAATCTATACCTCTTGCTAGCACCATTTACATCGTCACGTGAGGAATCGTTAAGGGTTAATTGGAAAAGCGAAAGAGAAGCTAGCTGGCCGACATCCAATTATCCGTGTTAGTTTGACAGAGCTCGATCGCACACCCACGCCAGTTTTATTTACCATTGAAACGGGGATCAGCGGCACGCAAACTAAATCTGTCAAAGATAGGAACAACGCGAAACTGGAGCGCAAGTTTGTTGATTTCCTGAGAAAACACGAACTGGCGGACATTTTCTTGTCAAACACCTCACCCTTCAACTCAATGTATGGACTTTTTACCAACGATCGCCGCAGTCAGACAGCAAAGCAAACATTAACGCCTCCGCCACACCAAGCTATTGAAAATATGAGTGAGCAGGAAAATAATGGGCTAGTAAGTGGTGACAAACAAACAAACAAACAAACAAACAAACAAACAAACAAACAAACAAACAAACAAACAAACAAACACATATTTTAAAATAAAACACCACAGTTTAAAACTTATTTACTCCCCCCCCCCCCCACACACCCCCCCCCCAAAAAAAAAAAAATAAAATAAAAAAAAATGTGTATACAAGACATCCGATATTGTTTAAAGTTGTATGTGTTCGAATGAAATACACACTCAAACAGCAGAACATTACCCTCAGTAAGCATACTACTCTGGCAGCAAGTCATTGACTTTTCAGATTTTTCCACGACATTGGCTGATTTCTTGAGGATTAGTCTCTTGGTAATGTCATCAGGACCTGCAGGGGAATCGTTGACGTCGGTACCACCGCCCCGTACATGTAATTAGATCCCGACCCACCATGAGAGAAAACCAATGTGATTTAGACCAACTAGCCAGAGCAATAATAAAAAAAAGCTTTATTCGGTTTGAGAAGCAGATGTGTAAGTCTTCCGAGTTTCCAAGGAAACACGTGAAAGAGGCATAGATTCTCATGAGCCCCTGATTAAGCAGGGCTTATGAGAATCTATGCCTCTTGCAGACGGAAGTGCCTTGGTGAGCATGTAAAAGACCTTGAGTCTCGTCCGTCAGAAGATATGCGAGGCAGCCAGTACGATCTGAAAACAACCAGCGTGGTGGTGTTTCCCAAGACCCATCGACCTGACACACACGTTCATTGGGCAATGATTTGTATTCATCTGTGAATGCTGATGCGTGCAATGTTGAACATTAAGGCTCTGAGCCGGAGAGAAAATCCTAGGGCAAGCACATAATTATTTACAAATACACACAACACGTTTGAAAAACAAAACAAAACATTTAACCCATTTAGCCCTGACGCACTACAGCAGGAAATGGGTCGACCATGATAATTCAAGGGTAGTGCCAGATTAGCTTGGCGCCTGTCGGTGCCATGCTAATCTGACACTACCCTTGAATTATCATGGTCGGTCCATCTCCTGCAACAGGTGCATAGTCGTTAGATGACGCCTCCACAATTTGGGAAATACGTGCGTGGGGTTGAATGAGCTAAAACAACTTAACTGTTTGTCTGTCCAGCGCTGAGTGATTTCCCTTGGTTTGTGTACAATTCTGCCAGCGCTAGCATCACCTATCTGGTTTGTGAGTAAAACAACTTAGTTTTGAAGTCCTTGCCCACAAGACAGCCAGTCTGAACTAGAACACCCAGTGTAGGATCTTGCTGTAACCGCAAATCTGAAAATAATAGTCGGAAATAGCTCGGTCACCATTCCTCCCCATTTCAAACCCTCCCAAAGGAAGTCCACACTTATCTGAGACGCCAGAAGAGGAAGGAAAAATAAACACAACAACAACAAGTAACAATTAACAAGTAGTAACGTCTAAAGTACCTTCCAGAAGAAGTCCATCGATAAAGAGGAAAACATACTCCTGGCAAAACCACTGCTGACTAGACAATAATTACTTATCCGACCATCATTTATCTCACGACTGGTACGTGTGCAAGACGGACGCAAAGAACACTAACATTTACTCACAAAACACCACCAATTAAGTGCGGTCTGTGATTTTGGACATTTTGGCTGTCAAGCAGTAAGGTCCAAAATCACAGACCAGCACACACAATAGCAGATTAGAGACACAACAGAACACTGGACAAAAAAATATGAAAGGAACGTACAGGCCAAAGTTCAATGAGAAACGCCCTTGGTATCCTGGAGAGGTCCATGCTGGCTCAGTGGGATCAAAGCGAGACCTCTAGGGAGCTCCAGACGGCACACGCAGCTTCAAAATATCACTTCCTTCTAACAGTCTGATTACACTTCACGTTGTCAAATTTCATCAGCGGCCGAACTAGCTCATGGCCATGTTTGTGATGAAGCAACACTTATGGACGGAAGTCTTTTTGAAGAAGACTAATTCAAATGAGAAGCCCTGTCTTCAGTCAAGTCATAATCGTAGTACAGCCGTCTCACGTGCAAGATTAAAAGACACAGCAAAGTTGCGAGCTGATATGACGTGGTCTGTTCATCGTGATGTTGTCAGTTCATGGACGTCACAATGATCGTCCTACGATGCCGTTTGCAGCGCTAAGTCAAGTCAGTGACGAATTGTCGAAGGTCGTACACATCACTAAACATGCACCATCGTCACGGTCACAATGCAGCCCGGCAACAGTAGTATGATCTAGTAGCACAACTTCAAGCATGTGGGAAGCGCCAAGACCCGACAGAATTTCAGCTGAATACCAACAGATTTTCTAAGAAGAGGCGGCACTAGCTTAACTCATTCGAGACGTGCTGCATCCGAATACGCGGCATAAGCCGCGTATTCGGATGCAGCACTCCTCGAACGTGTTAAAGACGATATGTTTAGAAAGACCTTATGGAGATGTTCCTGGGGCTAGGACGTGAAGAGGAAAGGTCACTTTGTTGACTATACAAGTCTCCTCGCGGTCACACTGTTTGCCCTTTGGCTGTCGGTCGCGGGTTTTTTCGCGATGATTCCGGCAGGAATCATCGCGACAAAACCCGCTACCGACAGCCAAAAGGTTAAATTACTTTTTTTTTTAACACGTCAGACGCCTCTACCGACCCCGGTGAATAAAAGTCCCTGAGGTGGGCGTATTGTCCTGAGACCGAAGTCGGCCCGAGGACCTTTTGCGAACGAGCACAAAGAATTAGATATTGGGTCCACTTTGAACCCTTGCCATTTCCAGCGCAACAGTGACATCACAAAGGTAGTGCTTTATTAACGATCGCGATATCCCTCCGCAAATTGTGTATTCATTAACCCATAAGATCCTGAGGCTGATTTGGTAAAATTTGCTTATTGTCCTATGAAGGCTACACTACAGATTAGGAGATACAACAACTGTTTTAGGTCAAGGGTGATGCCAGAATAGCTTGGCGCCTCAAGCGCTTTTCTGGCAATACCCTTGAACTATCAGTCAAATTTGTTTCAAGCAGTGGGTGTATTAAGATTACACGGGTTAAGCACAATTGTACATGGGCCCTCACAAATCCATATCTCTCGAGTTTCCGCTACAAAATGCAAACTCCATGCTGCGAGAGTATTTTCCCCAAATATATGAATATAAACATGCTGACGATAATTTTTGGAGTTTCATGTGTATTTCTGGAGAATCTCTACATGTTTATTTTTTAATGAGGAATTTACTAGTGTTGTAAATAGTAGCCATAATAATAACAATTGTAAAATTATAACAAGAACAAAAACAACAATAATAATATTAATAATAATAATAATAATAATAATAAAAACCACATACACCATTTTGTACTACATTATGATGCATTTCCGAGGTCTTCTCTGACTGAGCCAAAATAAACACTTTATCTCTCTCACCAAATAAATGTAAATAGAATAAGGAAAAAGTGGAGCAAACGTCAAAGAAATTAAAGAAGAAAAATAGGTAGGGGTGGGGGAGGATGCGACGGGTTTTGAAAAAATAAAAACAGACAGAAAAAAATCAACAAATATGAAAAAAAAAAAAAAAAAAACAGGAGAAGGGGAAAAAACTCAGAAAAAAACATGAATATATATATATATATGGTTAGTATTTGCAACGGTAATTAAAACAAACAAACAAACAAACAAACAAACAAACAAACAAACAAACAAACAAAAAAAAACAGCTATGGATACTATTCCCAACACTAATGATAAAAACTAAGAAGAAAAAATCCTCCTAATCAAACATTTGTTTTCATAAGTTTCAAAACCTTGATGTCTTTTTATAACACGTTCAGTGCCTAGAAAATACGAACACCACTCATCTGCAAGAGGTATAGATTCGCATGAGCCCCCGCAACAGCGGGGGCTCATGCGGATCTATGCCTCTGGCTGACACTACTTTGAATCCATGATCCTGGGACAACTAGGTCATTTTGGTGTTGAATTAAGAATGCAGAACACCGTTTGCGTCGACTGGTACTGAACGCCGGGGTTAAACGAGGGAAATCGTGTCTGGTTTTACGGTGACCGGAAGAAATAAATGCTGCATACTGTATAACATATACGCATGGTTAAAAACACATTTCTCTACCCCGGCCTGTGCGCGTATGCTGTTCCTAATCTAGAGCCCCACTTGATTATTCCACATTATCTCGACCGGCAACAGATGACGCTATGTCCTCAAATAATTCATGACTTGTGGCTGGTAATTCCTGACTTTCAACAGTCTCATCCGTGCAGCGTTGGTTAGTTGGTGAACAATCGAGGCATTTCGAAACTACAGGCTTGGCCATCAGGGGCCTATTCTCCCACTGTTGGGAGAAATCAGTCCCAATTAGATCACGAGATCCACGTGTCTTTTGGTTAATTGTCTCTATAACAATGACACATTCGAGACTTGCTGCATTCGGATACGCGGCGTACGCCGCGTATCCGGATGCAGCACGCCTCGAATGTGTTAAAGGAAATTCCGGCCCTTTTTCAAACTAGACACTGTGATAAACAGCAAACCGTTCTGTCGCTCCGAAGCGTGATTAGGGTGTCTCTCCGTGTTGGTTAAGTAATTACATTTACACGCTTGGCAGCCATTCTTTTCGGCATGCACGTTTTTTTCCCCGATGTTAGAAACGCGTCATTATATAATAATGGTTTAATAATCGGAATATGCGAAAATTCTGTAATAGTTTCTGTAAACGAAATCTGTACACAAGGGACATCTAAAACGAACGGAAGGTCAGTTATGGCACATTATGAAAAGGAGATTCCCAACCCAGTAAAGATTATTGCGGGGGTTGGGGGTGGGGTAAAGCTGGGTGGGAGGAAGGGGGGTAGGGGTGTAATATAGGTCGACGTGACAAACACTGACTAACTCCGAAAAAAAGAGTAGAAATGCGTTAGGCATCTGATGTTTGTGAAACGTAGAAAATCTTCGACCGGGGCCCGCCATATAGATCCACACAAAAAATGGCGACTTGCAGTTTCGTAACTTATGTCACAGACACTCCAACTAGCATGCAAATAACCCATTTCCCTTGCCAGTCTTTAAATTGCCCTCTTTAGTATGCAAGAGACATAGATTCTCATGAGCCCCTGCTTCAGCAGGGGCTCATGAGAATCTATGCCTCTTTCTGGTAGACTATTGGCATTTTTCATCACTTCTCTGCTACTCTGATGAAGAGGATTAGTTGAGTTATGCTGGAGTTTGTCTGAAATACGCCGCAGTGATCAATAAGATACAAAGCCCTGACTTTTGGGCCGTCAGAAATCTATAAGGGCCATGCAAAAAGTTCCTGGAAACCACAGCCGCACATGCTTCAAACTCTTTCACTTACGCATGGAAACGGTGAACATTTAAGATTACATGTCGTCTGCTCCACTCTTCGTACAAGCGTCGGGAGACGGATGGATTTCTTTTGACGTGAAGATAGGAACAGTAAAGGGCAA
The DNA here is from genome assembly GCA_036245525.1 of Semisulcospira habei. Taxonomy (NCBI): domain Eukaryota; kingdom Metazoa; phylum Mollusca; class Gastropoda; family Semisulcospiridae; genus Semisulcospira; species Semisulcospira habei. The sequence goes on along the minus strand of BTPG01000006.1, from coordinate 180,418,923 downwards.
TGTTTAGAAATCCCTGGGAAACACATACAACACGCTTTGAACTTTTCACATACAGATGGAAACCGTCCACATTTCAGATTACATGTTGTTTGCTCGGCACTTGGTACAAGTCGCAGGAGACAGATGAATCTCTTTAAAGTGACGCTGAGTAGGCGTAGGAAGCACCACGGTTACAAGTGTCCCAAATGCCAGCTTCCAGGCGTATAAACTGACACAAGAAGCTCTGTTTGTTGATTCGGCCGCAAGGACTTCAAAGTAGCACAGATTCCACACAGCTGACAACATGAGCACTGAAGTAAATTCCGTCAAGCATACGATATAATAATAATTTTAAACACTGCTGAATGAATTTTGGCAGAGCTGGGGCACATCTGCTTGGTGGTCGAGATCGCGACTGACCAGTACTACCGAAATTAAGACTAAACTAAACAAATCCTCTGGATAGTGAAGAACACAATAGACTCTATATTCGACTGACTAGAACAACTGTCCCAGCAAACAAAATGTCAGTCCTCAGGCAGATGTCGGCCCGATACCCTCTTGCGCAAGTGGGTAGGAAAACTAGACTGTTGGCAAACCACAAACCACATGGGTTCTGTAGCAGAGCGAGGCAGATTCCGCACTGTCGTGATGTCAAGAAGAAAGCGCTGTCGCGCAAACCACATCCCAAAGCGCAAAAGGCGATCGGGCCGTCGTCGGTCGACGTCGACCCGATGGTCTTTTGCGAAGTGGGATGGAGCCAATAAAACCTACGTCCAGATGGTAAGGCCCTCCTCTCCAGACCTCACAGCAATCACTGCCTGCGCACAGCGGACCGCACGATAGCGAATGCTTGAAGCGTCCGAGTTCCCATGGCAGTAAATGAGGACTGTTACAGAACCTCTTAAAAGCCGCGGACCTCTGGGCAATCAGATAATGCCGTCCAAGCGGTTATCACCCCTTTCCTTCCAGCCGCCAGCTGTGAAAAAGTGACTGACCGTCATGGTTAAAAGGTAGTGTCTCATTAGCTTGAATGCAAATGAGAGATAGTCTGCGTTGCGTCGACGGCCGCGTTGAAACTCAAATAATCAAGTAATCAACTGAATCGGAGCGACAGATAAAAAAAAAAAGGTCAGCGTGAAGCGACCATAATCGTTCAAGGGTAGTGCCTGAAAAACGTGGCGACTTGAAAGGCGCCAAGCTAATAAGGAACTATCCTTGAGCTGAAACGGTCGATTCACATCTTGCAAATCGTACATAATACTTCACTGACGATGTCAAGCACCAAACTTATCAGGCACGACCTCTGAACTATTATCGGCCGATTCATCTCCAACGACTTAACAGTCGTGCTCACACAATGCGCAAAAGGCCACCGGGCCGACGTCGGCCGCCGTTGGCCCGCGCACGGCCGTGCGCGGGCCAACGGCGACCGACTTCGGCCCGAAGGCCTTTTGCGCATTGGGTAGTTAATGATGGAAAAGTGTGAGCGGGCACTTTCTAGCAGTGGACGGCGTGACACGCTGTTCCGAAGTTAGCAAACTCGAGCGTCTGAAGACAGAGCTGTTTTGCGCAGGGGGAAAAAAAAGACAGGAAGTCCTTTTTTTGTGAAAAGCGTGATTGTAATTGTAATACACGGAAAATCTCGCTTTTCAAAAAAATGGACTTGCCACCTTCCGCTTTCACAGGCAGAGAGAACCATCGTAAACTGACCGACCAGTGACCCTTCCTTAAGTCTACGACTGTAGATGCACATCAAACATATACGAGACACAAATCCTCAAGACCTTCAACGTGTGTTCTACCAGGGCGATCTGTAACTCCTAACTGCTTCTGAGTAGTGTCCGCTGTGAGTGTCACATTTCTCAGTTATTCGGTAAATGCGCATCAAACCAGCAGGTCATTAATAATACTACAATATCGAAGACAGTAAGCAATAAATCGTGCGTGTATAGGTACCAAATCGGCACGCGAAGGCAAGAGACAGTAAATCCAGTTGTGTAAAAAGCGAGATTTAAAGGGCAGCGAAATCACAGGGCAGACACGCCCTCATCTGTCAAGGTATTTCAAAATGAACAGCTCATCAATAAAAAGTTTCGACATGCTAAGACGCAATAGTTTTTAAAGAAAAGTTACATGTTATTTTTTTTTCAAAGGCAGTAATGAAAATACGATAATGAAATATACTGACGAAAAAAAGAAAAAAGAAATGCGATATCATGATGTCGTATTTCTTTTGCTCGTCATGTAAATACAGGGAAAATCTTGCGTTTTGCAACAACCGAACTTACTAACGCTGCCTTCACAGGGCACAACACCCAACTGCAGCGTTAAAGTGAGGGCTGTCTCACTGTAATTTTTTCCGCCACTTTAGTCTCGCCCAACAGCAAATCACAGACTGACCCGTCCGTCACAATAGCCTGCAGACCAAAGTGACTGGTCAAGCCACGGCAATCTCTTGGGCCACCAGCTCCTGAGGCCAATAAGCCCACGGACTTTCACGCCGCTGCTAGACTTTTCTTGGTCTTACTCTTTTGAGTTTCCAAATTTGGGAGGCGAACTTTGACGAGTTCGCACAGCCAGCGGTCAGTTTGCATGAGTGAGCTTAGTCCTGCGCCAGACACTAAGCAAGGTGCTCCGCTGTAGCGGAGCACCTTGCTTAGTGGCTGACGCAGGACTAAGCTCACTCACGCATCTGGCCCCAGAAGTAAAAATTATTGGGTTTTACGCCGAGCAGACGACTCTGGTCATCTGGCGGCGGGAAGAGTAAAAGCCTGGCCAGACGCACTAAAAGGAAGGTCTGAAAACGGGAAGTAAATATATTTTAAAAGTCTTCATGGCTAAAATGTCGCAGGCGTCTTTAATTGAGGTGCATGTCGGCAGACTTTCGTCAGAAGGTCACAAACACCAGATGTAGCGGATAGATGGTGACAGCCCGTGATAGTTCAAGACTAGTAGAACCTGATGAGCTTGGCGCCTCTGCCGGAGGCACCAAGCTCATCTGGTGCTACCCTGTAACTGTCATGGTCCATACAACTCCTGCAGCACTTTGTTCAATGTGAACATAAGTCTTATCTATATATATATAGATAATAGACTTATAGAATCTTTCAGGACCACTTTTACATAGCAACTAACCCCACACCACCATATGTCCTAGTCGGCCTACCGCGCGGTGCTTTCTGGGACACAGAGTACCCCTCTAGGCGGCAAACCAACCACGGTTTACTCTACACTAGAATCAACGACATCGCGCTCCTCACGTAAGCGATAAAACAACTGAAAGTGATGCAGACAAACCTTTACGATTTATCGTCACTGTTGTAGATATGCAACATTTACATTGTTTGCTCTGCAAAGCAGCGAAACTCAAAACACAATCAGCTATTAGCGGCGCAGACAGGCGCAGCCCGCGACAAACAGGCTAAAGCCACACTGTCGTCTGCTTTGTTTGATTTTTGGTGACTCAGTGGATTTATGTTGTGAATGATTCAATAAAACAAAGAAGTGGAGTGTTCGTATACTATCATTTCTAGACAGACCGAGCGACCCCCATTCTCAAACTGTTTGAGAATGGGAGTCGCTCGGTCTGTCTAGACTGAAATGACAGTATACGAACACTCCACTTCTATGAAATAATGGTGTGAATGAGTGAGAGGGTCAGCTTGGAACTCCAGTTAATCCAGCAAGGGGGCACAGTCAGATCCTTACATGACCTCGAAGACCACGAGTACAAGAGACTGGTAGACTGTGAGAACTGGAGTCCACCCTATTGCGCAAAGGAAATCCGACCGACGACGGCGCACGCCAGGGCCGACGAGTCGGACCGATGACCTTTTGCGCATCGGGACCCTGCACCTATACCAGGCAGAAGGTCAGCTCAAGCCAAACGTGACAATACCTATAAACTTTACGGCCAAACTGCGGTGGAGATATGTGTACTGGTCTGTGATTTTGGATTTACGGCTGAAATCCGTAAGGCTTAATATCACAGACCAGCACACACAAACGTAAACATTCTGCAAGGCAATGTGCGGATCTTCCAACTATCACACACATCAACTGTCCTCAAGGCACACGCAAAAGAACGCCATGCATCAGCTGACCAGCATTATTTGTCATCGATGGCAATATTAGGGATAATTAAGGTCAGCGTCAAAGTATTATGAGCATGGAGGAAACTTCAAAAGGGCTTCATTGTAGCCCATCGGAGACAATTAGGTTTTCGTCGGTTCGAACGTACTTTGCACTGTCTGGTAGGCGTGACAAAAAAAGCTTACTGTGACACGACTAATATCGTCCTTTCGTGTCTCTGAGCTCTTGAAGTGTAAAGACCGCTGCACTACTCTGACCCTTGTAAGACCTTTCGTGCGGCGCAGTGGACAATAAGCACCGGCCAATAATGATGTGAGACTGGGTTTTCCGTAGGTGCACTGTGTATGTCCGAGGCTGAAACACTTTTCTCTTGCAGCCAGGGATCGGTTCGTTGCTACCACATGCAAAACAGAGAGTCTGACTGTAGCACTTAGCCCATCACATCCTGAGGCTGATCTCGTTTAATTTGCTTTTTGTCTTATGAAGGCTACATTGCAGATTAGGAGATAGATCAACCATTTTAGTTCAAGGGTGGTGCCAGAATAGCTTGGCGCCTGAGGCGCCAAGCTATTCTGGCACCACCCTTGAACTATCATAGTCAATTTTTTGGGTGTATCAGGATGAAAAGAGTTAAAGCGACCTACTCAGGCAGCACTAAAGGGTTACTTGAATAGCTCACAGTGTCTCCTGTATGGATGTTCTTAGTATGTCTTACAATAATGCCGGACGATAGGGTTACTTTACATTATCAAGTTTACATGTCGTAAATTGAAAGGCTTCAGTTCCTGTTCTTCTCCTCCTCTGTACGTAAGAGAGTTCCTTCGGTTAGGTTCAATAGTCAGTGGGGGAAAAAAAACTTCTAGTACGTACGTGTGCCTTATGAGAGTCAGACGACACTGATAAGATAACCGGCTGTATCCGCGAATCTTAGCAGTCAAAGCCCGCTGCGGAGCAGATCGTTTCAACCCATTCAGCGCCGAGTAAATGTCAACACCGCCCAACTGCAAGAGGTATAGACCCTCATGATCCATACCTCTTGCTGACACCACTTCTAAGCCACGTTCCTGGACACCTAGAATTTTTTTTTTTAGTCTTGAGTTGACGAAGACTTGCAGAACCACTATCGGTATATGGCTATGTTCGGACCATCCCCACATAATAAATACAGGAACCCAGGGACATTTATACATGAACAATTTGGTGTGCCGGTCTGGAAGCCGTAAGGTCCAAAATCACAGACCGGCACATCATTTTGCAAGTCGAGCAACTTACTCGGATATTCCGACCATCCCAACTTATTATGCAGCAATCCACTAGGAGCCGTACACTCCAGAATGGCACGCCGTCTCACAGTTTCGCATGTCCAGCAGTCATAAAGCAGCGAAATGCTTTTCAGACGCTGGACCATACGGCTACAAGGGTATCGGTGTCCCCCAGTCAGATTAGTGCAGACGACCAGCACGCCGCAAGGTAATAAAAGGCCCGCAATCAATACGCTGCATGTAAGAGTCCGAAATAGCTCAGGCGGTTAAACGTCGGAGCAGGAGAGCGAAGGTAAACGCCGGGTCGTGGGTTCGAATCCCGTCCCGGCCCCGGCAGCTGGACTCACAATCAAGGGGGGAAAAACGGATTTGTTCAATAGCATGTCCGTTGAAAGGTCCTGGTAAATCAAAGTGGCACAGTTGGAGTGCGCCTGAGTTCAGGTCGTACTCTATAGGCAATATATTTCCCTGTCCCCCAAAACCCGCCCGTCAGGGCCGTCCAGGATCACCTCGGTGCTGTGGACGTTAAACATGAACTAACCAACCAACGCTACATGTACTTTGTCTATACAGTTCAGCGTTTGAAAGAGTCTATCAAAGCCATCCTCGCAAACAGGTCGGGGCACGGCCAGCAGCACAAAGGTATATTTAAAGCAATGGCGACTGTCATTATGATGTGACAGTACAGGGTTCCATGTCACTCCCAAGTCATTTTAGTAGCCTACCGATGCTCAACATGCGTCACTTACAGATCACGATGGTCAACATGCGATGAAACGCAGAAGTGAAGCACTTGACATAAAATGGTTAATATTGGTAATAATAACATAATGCGATTATGTACCGTGAAGCTTTGAAACACTACATGCAGTATAAGTAAGAAAGAAACAGACGAGAAATAAAGAAACGCGTTCCGCAGTAATGAACACGAAATAACGAAGAAATAAGTCACACAAGTAATAGCAAAGGACAGGGTGATTCGGAGATTGCAAGACCCTGCAATGTCCAGCATATACATGTAGACACAAAGATATTTTAGACACAAAAATATTGCGATGAGAAAACAATCTTTGTCTGTGATAATGGACCTAACGGCGCTAGGCTGTACGGCCCAACGTCGCAGACAGGCATGCAAACAATGAACTGAATTTGAAATTAACCCATTTAGCCCCAACGCCCTACAACAGGTGATGCCGGATCGACCATGATAATTCAAGGGTAGTGCCAGATTAGCTTGGCGCCAAGCTAATCTGGCACTACCCTTGAATTATCATGGTCAATTCGTCACCTGCAACTGGTACATAGTCGTTAGGCAGGACCTCCAAAATCGGGGCGGCCGTGGGGCAAAATGGGTTAAGAATACATCAACAAGCAAACAAGTGCCGTAAGATGACCTCAGCAGCGCTCAATGCCCCCATATTTATCTACCTGTCTATCTACCTGTCTATCTACCTGTATGCAAACAAATCAAATACACAAACCATTCTCGTCAACACCTGAAGTCCAAATAAAACAAACTCTGCGTGGCAATCGTCATCCCCATCTCGGAGCAGCCCAATCTAACTGCACAGATTGAAACTAACGACTCCTATCGCCTTCAACATCTACACCAGTGTACTGGTCTGTGATTTTGGACCTTAGGGCTTTCAGCCGTAAGGTCCAGAATCACAGAACAGCACACACGTGTTCTGGTCTGTGATTCTGGTCCCCGCGGTCTACAGCCACACGCTCCAAAGCGACGGACCATTACCGCTTAGTGACACCGCTTTGTATAAACACCATCTGGCACCAGGTCCGATGCGCGGAGCACTGGGGCAAAACTGGCTCCAGCTGTTCGGTCGTCTCAATTTCAACTCAACCACTTATTTTGTGGATGACTTCTCCGTCAACACATGCTAGTGGCTGGAAATTTCACAGCCGTAGTTCAGAATTGATTTATAGACAAATGTTCAGTGGCTGACAATTTCAGTGCTCCCGTTCAAGTAGATTTATAGACTAAGCCTGTGACACGTCAAAGTGTTGATAACTAACTCCACTCAAACGTTAATGGCTGACAAATTCAAGCGCAGTTCACACCTGGTTTATGCTGTAATTTATAGACAAAGCCATCACTAATAACACGCCAAAAACAAACTAGAACGTCAAGAAAGATCTATTGAGCACCAAACTCCACTCCAACAGTGACCGGATGAAGTCAAGGGCTTCAGCGCTGAACTTCTACGAAGGTTTATTCTAAAGCACACGACTAACATAACATAACCTTGTGCAAACTCTACGCACGCACCTTTACGTGGGAGTGAGTTCGATAATTGACTGATCTGAAGGGTTCCATGATGTCGCCAAGTGACCACTTGAACCGACCAATCGTGTCGTTGATCACTACGGTCAAGGACCAATGGCAAGTGTTATCGCCGTCACATGACACATTTCCACAGACAGTGAGACAGTTAATACGCCGGTACTTGGCCAGCATTAGTTCACGCCTTTCGTCTACACAACGCTTTCACCGCTAAAGCCAGCCGTGGGAGATGGCAGGATCGACCATGGGCCACCCACCAAACTCAGGATCTGTCGGACTTGAACATGACCAGCAGCATATAAACGGAAAAGAAATAAAACAGATCAACCGTGATGGCTCAAGGGGTGTGCCAGATTAGCTTGGCGCCTGAGACGCCAAGATAATCAGGCACACCCCTTGAGCCATCATATCCGTTCATAGCCCATAACTTCAGCGCTGTGCTTAGCAAGCGATTAAACAAATTATTCATTTGGGTATTGGGGAATTAAGCAGATAAGAAACGAAAGGAAAATTGCAGTCCCCTCCAATCTATCGCACTGACAGTGACAAGTTGTCTACTGCACACACACAGCTTTAGCACCAAACTTATCTGGCACAACCCATGAACTAACACGGTCCATCCAACTAACCGCAACTGGCATGCAGTCAGAAGAGGGCATGGCGAAAAAAGTGTTGAGATCAAGATCCTCCTGGATTACCTGAAGATCTGCGTTAAGCTGATGTCACGTCACACAGGATTAAGACACGAACAGACCGGTGGGTGGGCGAAGGCTTATGTTTTCAGCATGTAAATTGCATTCTTGAGACGCTAAAGTACATAAATTTGTATCCAGTTAGAACCATATCATGGGCAGAGTACTAAACGGACTTGTCGTCTGCAAAATGCCATCTTTTGTGTAAAAAAGCAACCTAAAAAAATTACTTTAAGCAATGATGATCATTTACACATAGACATGTAATCATCTGAAGTGTAAAAACAAACACTTCACATTTTTTGTTGTTGTGAGGTAAAGATGGATATCTGTATTGTGATTCAATGTCCTTTGACCATACATGTACAGCGGATAGTTTTCCCTACAAGATCCCCTGGCACAAGTCAGTGCCAAGGGACTTTAAACTGTATTCAGTCACTCAGTCACTACAAGGACTATTACTTTACAAACTGGTCGGTCAGTGACGTGCTAGTCTGTGATTTTGGACCTTACGGCTGAAAGCCGTAAGGTCCAAAATCGCAGACCAGCACACCGTTGGTCAGCAGATCCATCTTTAACTTTAATCCCTTGACCACTCAGTAACGGTAGCAGTCAAGGGGTGAAACACTTGACCGGCCACAGTATAGGTGGGGCGGTTAACACCAGGAAAAGAAAACTTGTGTCAGGCGTTACTCATTTTCTCCGCGCAAATCCTTCTCCCCGGGAGGACCGCCGCCGCTTGTCATCGTCTTGCAGTGCCATCATACCTGACGCAACTTTCATACTCTCAGGTCATGTCACTCCCAGTATATTGCATTGTTTATCATGTTGTTTTCTTCAGCTGTGTCCGCTCTTAACGCGGACCGGCTGCTGAGCTGAGAAGATCGTTACCGACAGATGCACACTAAATCTCTTATGCACAACGATCTTATTTCTTTTTATTTCCTGTATTTTATTTCACGCGGGCACGATTCTGATGACAACTCCTCAACAGCCAAGTAACGCCCACTGAGTTTATTTCGCACCATATTCGTTTATTTCAATTCGATATATAAGCAGACGACACTCCTAGCAACCTCGACTCGTTCGTTTCCCTGCTGCCCACATGCTGAACATTTCAGACCCGTCATCTGTTAGTCAGTGTACGTGTACACGGGCCACTGACATGGGGCAGTTGCAGAGGCTCGTGATCATCATGATAAATCATGCCTCTTGCAAACTCAAGGGTAGTGCCAGATTAGCTTGGTGCCTTCACAGGCGCCAATCTAATCTGGCACTACCCTTGAGCTATCGTGGTCGATAAGTTTCGCCAGACGACGCTGGAAGATAAAGAATTTACTTCCACAGCTTTTATGGCGCATCTGTTTTATTTCAAGTCGATCCACTGCCGATGACAAATTCTCAACAACAGCATATGTGTCTATGATCGTATACTCAATATTGTAGCTAAAGATATTTTGTTTACTACTGCTTCGTTCGATGATTCGACGGTCTGCGATTGTGGACCTTATGGCCCTACGAAGTAAAGTCCAAAATGCCAGGTCCGCGCTTTGCGAAAAACACGGTCATAGCAGAGACTCCGTGTCCGGAGCCTTAATAACATTCAGTATGAAGTTACAAGGTTTGTCCACAACTCCTTCCACAGTCTGAGTCGCAGACATAGATGCAAATGGGTCAACATCGACCAGCAAAAGGCATAGATTCTCATGAGCTCCTGCAGTCACAAGAGCTCATGAGAATCTATGCCTCTTGCATGCAGTAGATACCGACTGTGATTGATTGATTGTACATTGCTTAACGTCCCGACAGCAACAATGCTTTCTCAGGACGTGCCTGCACTGCTTGTGAAAAAAAACAACCAACTAAACAGAACATTGAATGTATGTCGCCAGCCGGTCAAACACATTAAATAAACCTAACACATGGGGCCTAAATAAAGCTAAGACCATTTAGCAACACACATCCAATATCAAGAGCTACAGGCAGTGCAGACAGTAGGGAGAGTTTAAAAAAGGCAAATACAGGTGAATGGACCTCGGGTAGACAGAAACACATGCCCCAGAATAGAGAGAAAACCCCACCCTGTGGGGCTGACCAGGGTGACCCTGGTAACTAAAAAATACCTAACCCCACCCAAGTCCCCCAGGGCAGACCCGGGTGGGGAGATACCGACTGTGGTGGGCCCCCCGATACAGATATTTCAATAGCACAATCAGTGGTCGTATTTTTAATATCCTGAACTTGAAGGTGCAACAGGTGTTTAGCGACCTCTCTGCGTCTTCAAGAGCCGGTAAATTGCAATTTCGATGTATTTGTGGTACTTCGCCGTAAACCGCAAATACAACAATGGTGTTTGTTTAATATTAAACGTTGTTTGATGACGTGTAAACATTTCTGATTGGCGAATGACTCACTCAAGACGAGCTGTCAATACAAATTCATGGTCAAGGTCAGGCATAATTGCAATTAATTGTCGTACTGGTGGTTCTTCGAGGTCAAATTGCAGACACAGTAGGAATGATTGTTAATAATCAAATTATTTTAATTATTACTGTTCAAACCCATTTGTACCGGTAACTGCAGTCAAAACTTGGGGTTTTACACGTTCAGTGCCGAGATCGCAGATTAAGTTTCTGCATTCAGTGTTAATTCAACACCGAATGTCCGAGCTTTCCCAGGAACATGGATTCATAGTGGTGTTAGCAAGAGGCGTAGATCCTCATGAGCCCCGCAACTGCAGGGGCTCATGAGGATCTATACCTCTTGCAGTTGGGTGGTGTTCAGATTTTCTCGGATAAACCATTCCTCGGGGCAAATCATGACCGTTTAGGGCGTGGCCGTTTCACGACAAATTACTTTTAGGATCACGCTACAAGACGGGCATCTGGATACTGGCTAAATGCACTCAGACCATGGTCAGTTTCATTATCATAATTGCAATCACTGATTCACTGCACGCATAGACGCAGCTCAGATGATACAATTTTGTTGTCTGTATGATGGTCAAACCCCCAAAATACAAACAAATTATTAGAAGAACCCAACGGAGAAAGAAACACGCTTTGATGATGGAACGAATTTCTGTGGTCTGCATTTTACATGCTCGGCAGTCGCCTTTTGGGTCTAAACAAAATCATGGTTCTTTTCAAATCGATAGTCATGAATGCAGGCACGCCGCTACTGAGCCGCTCATTCAGTTAGACATATATGCACACTGTTACCTAACCTCTCATTTTTGCCGGAGTGAGTTCGACCACAGACTTTCGTTTCATCGACCAGAGTGAGTGGCTATCACGGCGGGCCGCTGCCAATCCATAGGCTTGTTTGCAATAAACATTTCCCGACTCGGCGAAGTAAACCGATCAAGAAAAGGGTCGAGTGTTTACAAGTACAGACCAAGCGCGCAAAAGGGTCCTCGGGCCGACGATGGCCGCCGTTGGCCCGCGCACGACCGCCGCGCGCGGGCCAACGGCGGCCGGCTTCGGCCCGATGACCTTTTTGCATACTGCGGTGATAGTGTCGGCGAAGGAGAGGGTGTATATCGACAAAACGATTAACTCACGAGGGGCCGAAAAAGAGCCACAGAGAGAGAGAGAGAGAGAGAGAGAGAGAGAGAGAGAGAGAGAGAGAGAGAGAGAGAGAGAGAGAGAGAGAGAGAGAGAGAGAGAGAGAGAGAGAGAGAGAGATTGGAGAAGGTAAAGGGGGGAAAGTAATTGCGTGCCGGTCTGTGATTTTGGATCTTACGGCTCTAGGCCCCGAAATCACTAAAAAAAAAAAAAAAAAAAAAAAAAAAAAAAAAAAAAAAAACCCACGGCAATTAACCCGTTAACTGCCGGGGCAAGGCGAAAGCTACTCAGCTGCAAGAGACCCAGCTGTCCAGCTGTCGCTGGAGCTCATGCCCGGAGGGTTTAAGCCTCGGCTTGTTAGTCCTGTGTTCTTTAAGTCCAATTCTGCCCCATGTACACCTGTGTTCTCCGCGCGAATGTCGGCGGCCAGTGTGAAGTCCTCGCAGACGCGCAATTCCAGATACCTGGCAGCAAAGGGTTTTTGAGGTCTGAGGGTTTATAAGTGTTAGACAAATACGTAAGAACACTTGTTAGACCAGCTGTTGCAGGTACTTACTTACTTACGCCTGTCACCCCTACCCGGGTATAGGCCGTCGACGAGAGACCTCCAGCAACTCCTGTCCTGTGCTTCTCCTTCGATTCTACTCCAGGTGGTTCCCAGTCTCTTGATGTCTGCTTGGAGGTCTCGACGCCAGGAGTTTCTCGGCCTACCTCTTTTCCTCTTTCCCTGGGGGTTCCATGACAATGCCTGCCTAGTGATACTGGAAGCTGGCTTTCTCAGACTGTGACCGATCCATCCCCATCTTCTTCGCCCAATTTCATTCTCTGCTGTTATCTGCTCTGTTCTCTCCCAGAGTCTGACGTTGCTGATCTTCTCTGGCCAGTGGATTTTCAAAATCTGTTGCAGGTAGTCAACTCTATTACAGGTCCACAGCGTGGAGTCTTGCAAGGGTCCTACATACACTGTACAACAAAACTAGAGCTACACTAAACATCGACTCATGCAGCCCGACGCACGTATTTCCCAAACTTTGGAGGCGTCATCTAATGACTATGCACCAGTTGCAGGAGATGGATCGACCATGATAATTCAAGGGCAGTGCCAGATTAGCTTGGCGCCGACAGGCGCCAAGCTAATCCGGCACTACCCTTGAATTATCATGGTCGACCCATTTCTTGCTGTAGTGCGTCACGGCTGAATGGGTTAAGCGCGCATCTGGTCTGCGATTTTGGACCTTACAGCGTGAAGATATATCATAGACCAGCACATTTACGTGTACAAAGAAACGTCCTGACTGGATCAACATTTATAGACATGTAATATTTGTGTTATCCGGTTTTCACAATGATGTCGGGGTGAAACATGACAAATCAACACAACCAGCCTTTGACTCCAACTAGTTGGCCACACCAGTTGCGGTCTCCTTCGCATGCTGCGCTGATCAGCGCAGCAATCGAGGGACACAACCAGTCTCAGTGCTATAGTTGGTTTGTATGTCACAGCAACACTCACGCTGTGAACTCGAAACAGTTTGTAGGAGGGAACACGTTCAAGATTTCTCTTTCGCTGTAAAGTACGAAATCACGGCCCGGTCTACAAATGACCCTGTGACTTCTAATCATCATAAATTACGCCGTTATCCGGCATCAACAATGGTCTGTTTTCTTCTTGACTTGAAGAACCTGCCGATCCTGTCACGATCCCAGCAAATCGTGATAAGTGTTTGCTGTAAAAAAAAACAAACAACAACAACTGCCCATGATATTGTGAAGTGTGATTATAAGATTGAGTGAAGCAAGTGCACGGCTCATGTGGAGATGCGATGAGTCTGGCTTCCCCCGGTAACAAAACATCTTCGGGCCCACGACGGCCGCGGTGGGCCCGCGCACGACTGCGGCCGTCGCGGGCCCGAGAACATTCGCTTACTGGGTTCATGCATTTTATTGAACAATCCTAGCGAAATTGGACAAGTTCAGGTTAAAGTTATTTGCTTCGAGCGATCAACTTTATGACAGATCACATGTCAATAACCCATTTAGCTCCGAGTCCCCACAACAGGAGATTGATTGACCATGACAATTTAAGGGTAGTGCCAGATTAGCTTGGCGCCTGAAGGCGCCAAGATAATCTGGCACTACCCTTGAATTATCATGGTCAGTACACCTCCTGCAACTTGTACATAGTCGTTCAGTAACACTTTCAAAATTTGGGAAAAGCACCCGTGGGCTAAAAGAGTTAAAGACAATCATTCAGGTGGCTCTGATGGTTTTCTTACGGCAGGTGACATTTCCCGCTCTTCGAGACCTTTCTGTAGAGAGCACCTGTTTCGTACGATCTTCTTTCTCGCAAAAAAAGAAGGTAGTTGCAAAAAAGGCGGCTGCTGGAAACATGTTCTGCTGCAGTTATTTTCTGTTACTTTTTTGTTTTTTTACATTTTAGCTATTTTCATAACCAAAATTCTGCGCCAATTTAAAAGCCTGAAATTGTTTTTTTTTTTTGTTTTTGGTTGTTTTTGTTTTGCGCTTTGCAATAATACAAAAAAAAAAAAAAAGGCTTTTTGCTATCAAGATAAGATTACCGCCTCGGCGCCTTAAGCACTTCCTCATTATCGCAAAATGCATTGAACCACAATGCATGTTTCTGCGCGACTAAATAGGTCAATACCCTGGTAGTCGCTCATAACAGAAGCGTTACACGAGTTATCGAGCTATTGAACGAAAAACGGCAAATGTCAAGAGACTGTTGACAGTGCGTATGATGGATGCTGATTAAGGCAAATACTGAAGTCCCACGCAAACATGTCAAAGCGACAGCCTGTATACAGCGACCACGTGTCTACGCAGACCATTAGTTTTCGGTCCAATGGTCTTCTCTGTGTTACGTCCATGACCCTCTGCAAAAAGACCGCCTTTGTCTAAGGCAACCGCTTTTGGATAGTCACTTGTGTGGGGGGTAAGTGCATGTACTTTGCTAGCGAACGGCATTCATGGACAAGAGGCATAGGTCCTCATGAGCCCCCGGGGGGGGGGGGGGGGTGTTCATGAGATGTTAATTTTGCCTGCTGGCGCCATTATTACATCCATTCACCTCGAATTGAAGGGTCACAGGGGTTCAGTGTACCACAGTGCAAGCTAAGAAGCGGAGGTCATTTCAAGCTGTTTGACCACTTTATTGAATAAAGCGAAAAATGAACGCCACCCAACTGCAAGAGACATAGATCCTCATGAGCCCCCGCAGTTGCGGGGGGGGGGGGGGGGTCATGAGGATCCATATGCCTCTTGCTGACACCACTGTGCGTTTATGTTTCTTGTACGGCCGGGGCTCTCTTGCGATGAGGTAACACAGAGCTCGGACACACAATCTGCGACTACTGACAATGCAGGGGTTAATACCGAGTCTGCGGAAGTCCATGAGGATCTGTGTCTCGCACTGGCCACATTTACTTCCTCTCAAAGGTCACGGGAGTTCAGGCTACCAATGTACAGGCTAAAGTATAAAGCCTGACTGTCATTCCAAGCTGCTGAATACTTCAGAGCATCATAATTTGGGGTTGCGACATACTTGTCACAACGTCGATGAAAAACTTAAGACTAATAATCAAAATCAATACTGGCCAGAGTTCCGTACAAAAGAACACTTTACTTGAGTACACACGCACTGTGTACTTGGGGATTAAATAAAACGATCAAAGCACAACATTTCTGTTGTTATAAGCGAGATCGACTGTGTTCCCCCCCCCCCCCCCCCCCCCCACGCCACTCTGATTCATCATGTTGACAAGGTTAAAAGCCAAACAATTCAGGAAATGTACATTTTTGCAATGCAGTACGCGATAGAGTGATGTGAGGGTGGGATGGGTGGGGGTATAAGGGTGGGAAAAGGGGGGGTGGGGGAGGGCGAACGATGTCACCGACCTTATAACGACGCAAAGCATGTTGCCAAGCATTGTCGCATGGTTCCTTCTCTCCACCCTTAATAGCCCTCCCAAATGGTAATGGCGAAAATGTCTTAGTCTACAAAAACACCAGAAGTCTGCAAGGGACATAGATTCTCATGAGTCCCTGCTGTTGCTAGACAGACTCCACATGGGATCAGTTTTCATGGCAATCCCTTCGGATATTCAAGAGACATCTGATTTTATGAATTTCTTCAACCACAAGAGGCATGGAATTTCATGAGTGTTCTTATGTGCTCCTGGAGCCGCATTGGTTCTTGAACACCATTCCCTTTCGCTGGTAGCGACAACATTTATTTAACACATTCGAGGCGTGCCGCATCCGGATACGCTGCGTTACGAACTGATGAGTTTCCCTATACACCTTACACAAGAGGAAGGCGGTTGTGAGCGCTGAATCCTGCACTGTGGGAAATACGCCAACAAGAACACACTTGACACATTTAACGTAGGCCACACAGGCCCACCATACGGCCGTAGGAAAAAAACAACAAACAAACAAAAAAAAAAAAACCTGGCAGTGAAGGAGTTTAGGGCGGGTTTGACCGTCTGACGTCAAGTGCACTAACATGCGTCACTCTGGTCCCTTAAGCGGCCCAAATTTGCATCAACGAAACATCCACAATGGCCATCGAGAGAGGTGAACAAGATGCCACATTTGCATAACTTATGATGCGGCTGACCAACAGTTGAGCAAGGTTTGGAATCTACTGCTGGATAGGGAGCAAGACAGCATTGACTTCATAATAGTGCTGGTCATGTGCTAGTCTGTGATGTCATTCTGGGCTCTACAGTTCTAAACCGTAGCCGGGTCCAAAATGACCGACCAGCACACAAATTGCGTCATACAAAGCAGACCCAGTGCGAAAAAATGTACTGGGACGACATCGGCCGCGGTTGGTTCGCTCACAGCCGTGCGCGGGCCAACAGCGGCCGACGCCGACCCGAAGACCTTTTGCTCACTCGGGAAAAGACAGTGAACCCACGACCCTAACAACCAACACGAAGAAAACAGGGCTATGAAGACACGTTAAGTTAAGCGCGAACGAAAAATGGACGCAGTTCCTATGACTGCCTTCATTAGAGAGCTAGCGCAGCCCTGCAAACCTGAGTGAGGCACGTGCACCAGAGGACACAGACGTCCATCCAATTATAAACAAGATGGGATGAACTATAACCCACAAAGCCCCTTCTATGTGAGAGCTGTCTTCGCTGTCTTCACTTGATTCTGATGTTGAAATATCTCTTTTGAAAAAGCCAATGTGTGCCAATGCGTCATAGTGAACTCTATAAGGGGCGCGCGCAGTGCATACGCGTCATTTGTTTGTCAAACGTCATTTGTCATGACGTATTTTTTTGTTTTTACGTTTTCACCGCCACTGTCTGACTTTTTCTAGAAGTCAAGGTTTTCACTGTTTTAATTCTTTTCTGAAAACTCTCAGAATAAATTTTTACTAAAGAAGTTGAAAGTATACAAAGCTGGCTATCGAATTCACCCAATGTCTTTATCAGAAACTAGCTATATCCAAAATTTTAATTAAATATGATACGGACTCTAATCTGGGCCAACCGACTTCCTATAAACGGTTGTTTATGTATTAAATGAGACATTCAATTACAATATGCTCGGCGGCTCTCTTAGCCACCCCTTTAAGAAAGTATTTCGCCAAGTTTCAAGCTTGTGTGTACAGAAATATCGGAGATTCTCTTGTTTACATAATTACGCACACACACACACATACATACATACATACGCACACACGGCGCTTCGCGCCAAATGTACGTTCAGCAGCGAGGTTAGCGTAACTAGACATGACTTAATCGATATCTTGTTACTTCAATTGTGAGAGGTTTAGGCCTGCCCGCCTTTGACATCATGGACATGCTATTAACCCTTATCATTCGGAATACACCAGTGTGTGAAATAAGTGTGACTAAAATAGCTCAAGGGTAGTGCCAGAATAGCTTGGCGCCTCTAGGCGCCAAGCTATTCTGGCACCACCCTTGAACTAAAGCCATTGGTCTAGATCCTTATCTGTAAGTACCATAATGTAGCTTGCATATGGCAGTGTACAAATTTGAAGCTTTTAGCCTCAGTATGATAGGGGTTAAATTCGCCATACAGCGAACCGTCCTAAAAAGCCCCATCTATAAATAGCAGGGACTTAAAAAGACGTTGAAATTGTGCCGCGGATGTATTGGCCGTTTGAAATCGGAGCGCACGTTTTTCGCAAATATCTTCGCAAAGAACTACTTTTCTATACCGATCTTGGCACAAATATCATTCAGTGACAGTTGACCTAATGCGATTTACTTTTAACAAACTCGGACAATGTGTCAGCTTTGCGGTACAGTCGTAAAAATTCGGGTTTTTAAATTTTTAAAAAAATTTCTTCATGAAATGACTGATTTTACATCCCTAAATGTGCACCATATATATTCAGCCCAGTATCAGAACGGCGCATTTTCACTTGAATGAGTAAGT
Source organism: Semisulcospira habei (assembly GCA_036245525.1). Classification (NCBI taxonomy): domain Eukaryota; kingdom Metazoa; phylum Mollusca; class Gastropoda; family Semisulcospiridae; genus Semisulcospira; species Semisulcospira habei. The sequence continues at coordinate 180,400,589 of BTPG01000006.1, read as the reverse complement.
TGGCCGAGTTTTCAAACCTGAAACAGCGCAGGCATACATGAAGTCCGCATGTTTGACCTCAATATTGCAATCTGGCCTTTTTCCCGCGGGGGCTCTATTACTTACTTACTTACGCCTGTCACCCCTACCCGGGTATAGGCCGTCGACGAGAGACCTCCAGCAACTCCTGTCCTGTGCTTCTCCTTCGATTCTACTCCAGGTGGTTCCCAGTCTCTTGATGTCTGCTTGGAGGTCTCGACGCCAGGAGTTTCTCGGCCTACCTCTTTTCCTCTTTCCCTGGGGGTTCCATGACAATGCCTGCCTAGTGATACTGGAAGCTGGCTTTCTCAGGCTGTGACCGATCCATCCCCATCTTCTTCGCCCAATTTCATTCTCTGCTGTTATCTGCTCTGTTCTGTCCCAGAGTCTGACGTTGCTGATCTTCTCTGGCCAGTGGATTTTCAAAATTCTTCTAAGGCAACTGTTCATGAAGGTCTGTACTCTGTTGACTGTGGTTTTTGTCAATCTCCATGTCTCTGCTCCATATAGGAGAACTGCTTTTACATTGGAGTTGAAAATCCGGACTTTGGTGTGTTGTGACAGCTCTCTGGAACTCCACACTTTTTTTAACTGGAGAAAGGCTGCTCTGGCTTTACCGATTCGTGCTCTGACATCTGCATCAGTGCCACCTTTTTTGTCTATGATGCTCTCGAGATAGGTGAAGGACTCCACCTCCTCCAACGGGGTGCCAGCAAGCAAGATTGGTTCTTCCCTGGTTGTGTTCAGCCTCATTGTCTTTGTTTTCTGTTTGTGAATGGTGAGGCCCACTTGGGACGAGATGTCAGCAAGCCTCGTGGTCTTGTCCTGCATTTGTTGACGAGTGTGGGACAGTAATGCCAAGTCGTCTGCAAAATCGAGGTCGTCAAGCTGTGTCCACAGTGTCCACTGTATTCCACTTCGTCTGTGCTCTGTGGTCATCTTCATGACCCAGTCTATGGCCAGTAGGAAGAGGAACGGAGACAGCAGACACCCCTGCCTCACACCAGTTCTGAACTGGAGCTCCCTGGTGAAGTGCCCTTCGTGGATCACGCGACATGTCATGCCATCATAGCTGCTCTTGATCAGGCGGACGAGCTTTGTGGGTACACCGTAGTGTCGTAGGAGTTTCCACAGAGTCTCTCGGTCCACGCTGTCAAATGCTTTCTCATAATCCACAAAGTTGACGTACAGCGGGGAGCTCCACTCCAGAGACTGTTCCACGATGATGCGGAGAGTGGCGATCTGGTCTGTACATGATCGGTTCTTCCTGAATCCTGCTTGCTGGTCTCTCAGCTGGGGGTCAACAGAGCTCTTCATTCTCTCTAGGATGATCCTGTTGAAGACCTTTCCTGGTACTGACAGCAAGGTGATTCCTCTGTAGTTGGAACACTTGCTGAGGTCGCCTTTCTTGGGAAGCTTGATTAGGTACCCCTCCTTCCAGTCAGCTGGCATCACCTCCTCTTCCCAGATCTTTCCAAACAGTGGGTACAGCATCTCCACTGTTGTCTCTAGGTCTGCTTTCAGAGACTCCGCTGGGATGCCATCTGGCCCTGCTGCTTTGCCATTCTTCAAAAATGCCACTGCTCTTCTGATCTCTTCTCGGCTGGGTCTGTCACAGCTGATGGGTAGGTCGGTCTCTGCCGGCTGGATGTCGGGGGGGGGGGGGTGGGGGGGGGGGGGGGTCGGGTGGGCTAGGTCTGTTCAGTAACTCTTCAAAATACTCGGCCCATCTGTCGAGTTGGTCTGCTCTGTCTGCAATAGGCTTGCCTTCTTTGTCTTTTACTGGTCTTTCTGTATGGCCATACTTACCCGCCAATCTTCTGGTAATGTCGTAGAGCCGTTTCATGTTGCCGCTGCCTGCTGCCTTTTCTGCCTCTGCTGCCAGGCTGTCTGTGTAGGCCCTCTTGTCTGCCCTGATACTCCTCTTCACCTCGCGGTTGGCTTCCGAGTATTCCTCCTGTGCCCTTACTTTGGCTGCTCTCGTGCGACTGTTGTTGACCGCTGCTTTCTTCTGCTTCCTCGCTTCTATCTTCTTCAAGGTCTGTGCCGACAGCCAGTCCTTGTGGTGGTGTTTCCTGAACCCTACAGTGTCTTTGCAGGTTGAGTTCAGCGCCTCTCTAACTGCCTTCCACTGCTGCTCTGTGGTGACCGCCTCCTCTTCATTTACTAGCTCCTGTAGCGCTTGAAAACCGGTTGGACAGCACCAGTTTGAACTCTTCTCTAACTCCAGTTTCTCTCAGGAGGCCTACATTATAGCGCTGTCCTCTTGTTGTCTCTGTGCGGCTTTTCTTTAGCTTGAGCTTCATTCTTAAGGTAAGCAGATGGTGGTCTGAGGCGACATCTGCTCCCCTCCTCACTCGAACATCTTGAAGGGATCTTCTAAATTTCTTGCTAATGCAGATATGGTCTATTTGGTTCTCTGTTGTATGGTCAGGTGAGACCCAAGTTGCTTTGTGTATTCTTCTGTGTGGGAAGATGCTGCCTCCAATGACAAGTCGGTTTAGAGCACAAAAGTCTACAAACCTCTCCCCGTTCTCACTCATCTCCGAGTCTAGTCCCTGTCTCCCCATCACCTCTTCATATCCGGTGTTGTCCTCCCCTATTTTGGCATTAAAATCGCCCATGACGATGGTGATGTCTCGCTCCGCACATTTGTCCACGGCACTCTGGAGTCGGGTCGTAGAACTCTTGTTTCTCTTCCTCGTCACTGTCATTGGTGGGCGCATAACACTGGATGACGTTCAGCTTGAGCTTTTTCTTGGTTCTAAAGGCTGCTGTGATAATTCTTGGCCCAAGAGGTTCCCAGCCCATCAGCGCTCTCTGTGCCACTGGTGACAGCATGAATGCTACTCCTTCTGTATGGGGGGCATTCTCCTCTTCATGACCTGAATACAGAATCATCTCCCCACTTAACAGCCTTTTCTGGCCAGACTGCGTCCATCTGGCTTCACTGATACCTAGCAGGGAAAGGTTGAACTTTTGCATTTCCGCTGCTATCTGGGCGGCCTTGCCGCTCTGGTACATGGTCTTGACATTCCATGTGCCCATGGTTGTGTCCCTGGATAGAGAGAGGCGGCTCGGTCCTGTGGCTTCCGAAGACTTCCCTTTCACCACAGGACGTCATAAGTCTTCTAGTAGAAGAACCTTCCTCCTCCAGGAAAGGAATTACTGTTAGTCTTTTCGTCGGCGTTTTTGTAGCTATTTCCTTTTTTGCAGGGTGGGGAAGCTACCCCCACGCCCAACCCCCTTACTAGGAGGACCAGGGGTTTTCTGTCGGGGTCACCTTCCCTTAGACCATGTTGGTTCACGGCACCTTATTTCATTCGGTGCACCCCTCTCACGAGGGACCCCCTATCCACCACCCAGGGGACGCGCCTCAACGCCATATGGTCCCAGCGCGAGGGGGCTCTATTAGGGTATTGGAAATGGCTTGTTCTTGTATTTTCACCAATTTTTCACGACTGTAGAGCATTATCAACAAAATGTTTAGAGTTCAGTAAAAATAGGTCATATTAGGTCAATTGACACTAATTTTGTTCTTAAAGTGGAACAGAAAAGCATTTCTTTGCCGAGATATTTGGAAAAAAACGGCTGTGCGGCGCTCCGATGTCAAACGGCCTATGATGTTATTCAAGGAGAATGTCAAGGAACATCGGTGTGTCATGAACGCCACTGGAGTTCAAGCCAGTACAGGCTAAAGCGGACGCTGTCATTTCAATCTGTTGACTACTCGAGCACAACACGGAATTGCAACATTAACCCATTTAACCCCAGGGACGCATTTCCCATATTTTTGAAAGTTTACCAGCTGCAGGAGATGAATCGACCATGCAGGAGATGAACTGACCATGATAATTCAAGGGTAGTGCCAGATTAGCTTGGCGCCTGAAGGCGCCAAGCTAATCTGCACTACCCCTAAATTATCATGGTCGATCCATCTCCTCCTGTAGGGCGTTGGGGCTAAATGTCAGAACAGTAATCCGAATAGGCCTAGAGCAGTCAGGTCATACATCACAGGCAATCACACTGTGATTTTATTTAGCTGTCGGTCGCGGTTGTTGTCCAGGCGAATCCTACAGGAATCGCATCGACAAAAACCGGTACCGTTGGCCAAAGGTTAACAACACCCCCCTCCCTCCCCCCCCCAAAAAAAAAAAAAAAAAAAAAAAATCATCCTGCCCTACATTCCTTTGAGATGCACAAAACCAAACTTTTTTTTTAAAATCTCGAACTAGTAACGGCAACATAACATTTACGCTCCAAAGTCCCTCAAACACTACCGTAGACTTAATCTGAATGTCAGCTATTCCCTTGATGTCGGATACGGAAGAAATCGCACATGAATGAAGACACCAAGTTGCACAGATTTTCCTAAGCTCCCCCCCCCCCGCCTCCCCCCGCCCCCACTTACACAAGTGGAACAAAAATTAACCCTCCGAACACTTTCTGCAGTGACATCAAGGAACATAAACTTCAGTCAGCCCCCCAAACAACAAGAACAAACAACAACCACCACCATAAAACAAGATGGGATGAACCACAACCCACAAAGTCCCTTCTATATGAGAGCTGTCCTCGCTGTCAATGGTCTCTACCTTTTGTCTTTGACCTGATTCTGATGTTGAATTATCTCCTATTGAAAAAGTCTCGCAGATCTGCCAATGCGTCAATGAGTTCTATAAGGGCCACAGGACATACGCGTCATTGATTTGTCAAACGTCATTTGTCATGATGTAAGTTTTAGTTTTTACGTAATTTTATATTTTACGTGATATGCGTTTCACTTTCGCTTCATAGGCTTGAGAAAATGGTGACAAAACTAGAACTTCACGGTACAATTTCAGTCTTGCTATAATTTGTGTGAAAGCAGGTTGACTTTACCTAGCTACACGATATACTAAGTACACGGGTCACCTGCATGCTCTTTTGAAAGCGCGTTGATGTGTGTGTACGTGTCAAAAGTTCCAGTAAATATGACAAAAATTACGGACTCTAATCTGGGTCGCCCGACTTCCTATAAACGGTTGTTTCTGTCTAAGTTAATGAGACATTCAATTACAATATGTTCAAAGGCTCTCTTAGCCACCCACTTAAGAAAGTATTTCGCCAAGTTTCAAGCTTGTGTGTACAGAAATATCGGAGATTCTCTTGTTTACATACATACGCACACACATACATACGCACATACTGCGCTTCCCGCCAAATGTACCTGTACGTTCAGCAGCGAGGTTAGCGTAACTAGACATGACGTAATTTTTATCTTGTTACTTCAATTGTTAGAGGTTTAGCCTGCCCGCCGTTGACAAGAAGGACTCCGGACATGCTATTAAATTCGCCCTACCGCGACCCGTCCTAAAAAGTCCCTTCTATAAATAGAAGGGACTTAAAAACGGCAGAGAGATACAAGTAACAGAATTAAAAACCTTGCATTTTTCAATTATTCAGTTTTTACTGCCCTATATTGAACCCCAAAACAGTACTTTTTGTGTTTGTCGAACAGTAACCGCATGCAGCAGAACCTCACGATCCAACGTTCTTCATAAACCACAGCAGTCGACAATGTCAAATAACCCCCATAACGTCAATAAATAAGAGAATGGACTAGAACGACGTCAGCAAGAGACACAGATCCACATGAGCCCCCGCAGCCGCGGTTGCCCATGAGGATCTGTGCCTCTTGCAAAAGACAGTCTGAGGAATTCGCTGTACACGCTGTAAAAGATTTAACGACTTCCTGCTAGAACACTGTAGAGAGAAAAAACTCCGACCTTCTTGCAATGTCATTAAGTGACATAAACGAAAGTTCAGCGAGAGGCAGTAAAAAACGGCGGAGGCTGAATGGGAAATCGTTACGATGTTGGGGATTGTCTCTGAAGTCAGAAGGATCTCAGAATGGCCGGTTAATAATTCATTCACTCACATCCCGTCATGAACTGGATTGTCGTGCAATTTAACGCTTTTTGTAAAAGGCGATGAAAGCAGATTGGATGAGAAAAGCCATGCCCCGCAGTTAAAAGAAATGTAAGCATGTACCCAATGCGCAAAAGGCCATCGGGCCGACGTCGGCCGCCGTCCGCCCGATAGTCTTTTGCGTATTGGGTAGGAAACAATGTGGCCAGAAACTCTGAAAACAAGAAAAATGTGACCGGAGAATGCACCAATAGCCCAAGAGGAGTCAAATTGCGTACACATGCACCGACGGACCGGTCTGTGTTATGGGGAGAAAACCGAAGTTATGGCGAGAGTTGTTCGCCTGACTCAGAGCGTCACTAATATCCTATTGAGTTATGACGCTCTGAGTCAGGGGCACAACTCAAGTCATAACTTCGGTCTCTCTCTCTCTCTCTCTCTCTCTCTCTCTCTCTCTCTCTCTCTCTCTCTCTCTCTCTCTCTCTCTCTCCCTCTCTCAGTCTCTCTCTCTCTCCCCCCCCCCTCCCTGTTCGAACCCCGAAAAAAAAAAAAAAAGGTTTGATGTACAGTGTGTACATCATGTATGACGTCATGTATCGTGTCGGCAGAGAGAAAACAGATATGTTGATAAACCGTGATAAAAGTTAATATCGTCCCAGTACCCACTTTGGCTCACAAAAGGTCGCGTAAGTACCAATTCTGGCTCACGAAAAGTCAAATTAGTACCAATGCTGGGCCACATAAGGTCAATTAGTACCAGTTATCGCTCACAGAATAAATTAATACGCAGTTTGACTCACGGGCCAAATGTCAGTTCTAAAAGTTAAAAAAAAAAACTCAACAAAAAAACAACTGACCTCCCAGTACACAAAAGCCTTCGGGCGGAAGTCGGTCGCAGTGGGCCCGCGCACGACTGTGTTACAAGGCACGACTGTGTTACAAGGCACGACAGTGTTACAAGGCACGACTGTGTTACAAGGCACGACTGTGTTACAAGGCACGACTGTGTTACAAGGCACGACTGTACGCGGGCCCACTGCGGCCGACTTTGGCCCTAAAGCTTTCTGCGTACTAGGCTAACCCCAAATCGACTGAACTTGAAAACGTAACGCATACACCGCACCTGCGACACTTCCCTTGTCATCAGCAGACTACCGGATGCAACCAAGGCCCCGCCTTCGTTGCCCAAAATGTAGAGAAACAAACTTACCTGTATCGAGTTCATCCGGCCCTAGTCAGTGTGGTATATTTTCAGATTAAAAAACATCGACAAAACGTACAACGACCTGCAGGATATAATATTTCTTGAACTCTGAAGTTGCAGATCTGCCCTGATCTGCTATGTCTATTTTTGTGAAAAGCCGGCGAGATTATATATTAAAAAAAAATGTTATACGGGTTGAGTCACGGACAGTGTTGGCCTAATTTGGCAAGAGCCAGTATGGTGGCTCTTGCCAAATTAGGCCAGCAATGTCACTGACTCAACCCGATGTAAAAATAAAACAACTCCGGATAATACTCTTTCAACAACACGACTACAAGACTGCCGGTATATAGTAAAACTCAGTGTGTCCTTTTTTATTTTTTAAGAAAAGCGATATTTCCATTGTATAACAATACAAATCTCGCGTTTCTCACAAATGGCTCTTGCCAAATCATGGCAGAATAGACGAAATCCGGAAATCAGAAGTAGGTCAAAATTGCGTGTTTCGACGAAAAAAGTGGTTTAAAAGCCCGGACAAACACGCGATATCGCGTGCTTGTCCGGGATTTTAATCAACTTATTTCGTCGAAACACGAGCAATTTGACCAGCATCTGATTTAAAAACAACGTCTATTGTGTGCTCGTCTGTAATTTCGGACCCGCTCCCGGCTTCTACCCGTAAGGTCCAAAATTACAGATCACCTACAAATCATCTTTAACTATTACACCCATTCGCAGTTACGACTGCGCATGCGCTATCGTTGTACCAAACAAATTCTGGGATAAATGTGCGTGCGGCAGGGCGTCTGTTATGAGAAACCCTAGGCAAAAACAACGTCGTGTTTCGTTCTCTTGTTACGGTGACTAAAATGGGTCAACCCGACTTTTGAGCCCATGATGTTTGGTCCCCAGGAGTGCTTCTAACTTGTTCTAATGAGACAGAACGGGCTAAGTATCATTTTCGATCGGTTATTTCCGTGGGATTAACACTGAATAAACGCAACTTTAAAACGGTGATGAAATCAGCGTTGTCACCAACACTGGAGACTAATGATGCAGGAAGTAGTGACGCTGAATGCCCGAGTTTTCTGGTTGTGAAAACACGAGCCCTCGGAGTCTGTTTGGTACAACACCCGCCGAAGCAGGCATTTTCCGAATGGGTGTATTACGTTTTCCGTTCATATTTATTACAGACCCAGGTGTGGAAATTAGACACACAGACGGGAACTTTGAAGCTACTGACCCTTGTGATGCCCATGGCCTGGTAGTCCCGTGTCGAGGGCGGTTCCCTGATGCCCAGCTGTTGGTTGAGCGCCGTCTGGGAGCCGGGGGTGGGCTGCACGTGCTCCGCCACCATCTTGCGCTCCGGACGCTCGAACCTGACACACACAGAAAATAGGTCACACCTGCATGGGGGCTCGCGATGGGCATTTGAGAAGTACCGCATACGGATACGCGGGGAAAATGCCGCGTATCCGTACGCGGCACGCCTCGAGTGAGTGCATCGGTGGCTGTCGTCCATGGATAATTACTGACGCGGTTATGTCACGACGACCCTTTTGATTTGCCTCAAATGTGATAACTCATTAAAGGCTTCTGCATCAATAGCTGCGAAAGTGTCGTAAAGCGTTGCCTTCGGCAACGCTATACGACACTTTTGCAGCTATTGATGCAAATCTCTTTGAATGAGTTATTAAATACGTAAATGAAAAACAAAATGCTTAAAACATTACAAATTGACGGTCAGATGATACAAAAGACTGAGAGTTCTAGATGCGTGCACAGATTTTTTTGAAAAAGGTAATGTATAGTTCAAAATGCCATAAAATGCATTCCAAATACATAAAACAAGTAAACAATTGGTAGATATGTATGACAATAATGCACAAGCATGACACATGTAAAATGAAAGAACGCCTTGAAATCAATTCATAATGAAATCAGCTTGAAATCAATTCAATAGTAAAACACGTCACACCTGTCCCGGCCCTCCGTTCCAACACCAAGCACATATCAAATTAGGCAGGGATCTACCAGAGAGGAAACCCCCAACACAAAGAACAAAGAACACATCACCTCAGACAAGTACAAGTGGGACTGGCATCAACACTGCCAGAAGGGATCGGTCCCATTTACATCTTTGCCCCTCGAGTGTGATTAATGCCCATGACTGAATTGCAGATATTTGTATAGAAGGACTTGGAAGGGAGTCTGGACTAAAACTAAGTTATTAGAATGGCCAACACAATGCGGTGACAATTTCTGGAACCTATTTACATCTTTGTCCCTCGAATGTGATTATTAATGCCTATGACTAAACTGACGTTATTTGAATCGAAGGACTTGGAAGGGAGTGTGGACTAAAAAATTACACAGGGCAGCACTATGCGATGACAGTTTTCTTGAACTAACAGTTCACTGAACTATACGGTCACTGACATTGCTTCGTGTGCATGACTATCCATTAATGAACGTTCCTGACAACCAATAAAACAGAATAGAAATCTGCGTAGCGACTATTTCTCACAGACACATAACACTCAACCAATGTTGTTTTAGTGTGTATCCTTCTGAGGGCGGCAGGTACAGTTATCATTTACGTAGCTACGACCTACCATGTTTAGTTTTCTGCACAGGTACAGTACACTACTACACACTAAACACCAATGTTGTTTTAGTGTGTATCCTTCTGAGGGCGGCAGGTACAGTTATCATTTACGTAGCGACTATTTCTCACAGACACATAACACTAAACCAATGTTGTTTTAGTGTGTATCCTTCTGCAGGCGGCAGGTACAGTTATCATTTACGTAGCGACTATTTCTCACAGACACATAACACTAAACCATTGTTGTTTTAGTGTGTATCCTTCTGCGGGCGGCAGGTACAGTTGTCATTTAAAATAAAATCAATTACAACCGTTTCTTTTGACACTCACTATAATTAGCTTGCTTTGTTAACCCCTCGACTGCTACTGACGCAATCGCTCGAATACGCGTCTCTTCCGCCGAGCGGTATCGCCACTCAGCACTCAAGGGGTTAAACGTTTCATCCTGATACACTACTGCTTGAAATTAATTTGACTACGATGGTTCAAGGGTGGTGCCAGAATAGCTTGGCGCCTGAGGCGCCAAGCTATTCGGGCACCACCCTTGAACTAAAATGATATATCTATCTCCTAATCTGTAATAATAATGATAATGAGTACTTGTATAGCGCCTAACCTCAGATTAGAGCTCTAGGCGCTTAACAAAAACTAATGTACAAAAATAACTAATTACAAAAACGCAATTTACAAAAAGAACAAAAAACAAAATACAACGCATACTGTAAACAAGCTATAAAGTCACCATTCAAAAGTGCTACGCTCATGGACTCATACTGGCATTCACACACACACTACTTCTAACATAGATAGAGATGACATTAACATGACATAATGTAACCTTCATAGGACAAGCTACTTTTTAAAAGAAATTAGCCTCAGGATGTAATGGGTTAATCAGTATGCTCACTATAATGACTGAATATTACGTGGGCAAGGCCTGTGTAATTATGGGATGAAATCATTCTGATTGTCAGATTGATGTCTTGCAAGAGGAACACATTACAGCAGCACAAAGACAACGATGATTACAAAGACCGGAAGAAAATGTCTGATCCGCGCTCAAAGTAATCTCCTCCGTACCTACAATAGTCCGTTACACACAAAAAGTACTCCTGAACATTCAAAAAGCGAAAATTGGAAAAGGAATAGACTTCGACTGCAGTTCAAGCAAATTTTTCTGCCTCATGTTGGTGACTCTTGCCCTCATCATGTGTATGAGTGTTCCTCCAGTGGGGAAAGATACCGGTTTTCAGATTTCGGTGAGAAATGCAGCCCGACTGAACACTGTGATAACATTGTGGAAGATGGGACGAATTTGAGCAGTCACAGGCTTAACTCCCAAAGACATCCTCCGTTTAAAGATGTAAACAGGATTTCTGTCAGCTGGAGGCACATGTTTTCATATGCCTTTGAGGCTGTGAAAGTTCATGAGGATCTATGCTTCTAGCAGATGAAAACGGGTCGGGTGATGAATTTATCTGCTGGTTCGATTTGCTGTGCTTCAATTGCCTCTCCAAGATCAGGCGCCAAAATATCTTCTTCAAACAGCAAGAAGCCTTGATACTCATGGGCTCCTGCGAATGCAGGAGGTCATGAGAATATATGCCTCTTGCTAGTAGGTATTGGACAATTTATCCCCATACTTATTTCTCAAACGGAGGAAATTATCAGGGTTTAAGACCGTGACATCAGACAGTAAACGCAATTTTCCAGCGAATCGCCGCCAGCTTATTTATGACTCTGTTAGAATAAGGGACATACGGCAGAATTGCCGTCTTTGGACGCGCACTTGTGAGAAATTGTGCTAGTCTTTGGGTTTATGACGGAAAATCGTGTATTTGGACTGCGTACCAGCTGTAGGGCGCCCCGGACTCCAAGCGCATCTGCACTCTAATACAAATGACATCGTATTCCAAGTGTACGTATAGTTATAACAAATTGCAGTATTTTGACGCCTAGGGTTTCGAGAAAATGAGCAGAACTGGAAACCGCCTGATGACATTTTACTTGTCCTAAGGTCCCCTGCAGCTCCCCCCCCCCCCACCCCCAAACTCAATTCACAACCCTCCTCTTATTTTACAGGAAGAAATCATCAGGCGACACCAGGAAATCAGGCCCACTTGACTTCACATCTGTACTTCTAATCGAACTCTGTAGACTACGTGCCCAATATTGCGGGAAATTGCGGTGGTTCGACGCTTACACGCGGACCACTGCACACAGCATTGCACGTTACAATCGGGTCGGTCCCCTGACAGCAAAAGGCTCCTGGGCCGACGTCGATCGCTCAGGTGGTCCGCGCACAGAGCGCACAGCTGTGCGCGGGCCAACAGCGGCCGGCGACGGCCCATAGACCTTTTACGTACTAGGTCGAGACAGGGTGGGCGGGGGGCCCAAAAAGCTACCGTCTGGCCGATGTCTACTGTGCATTGAATAAGTCATTCTCCACGCTGAGCAAGTGGCATAATGTTCATTTCTCATTAGCCACTCCAGCCGCATGTTATGCGTCACCTGCTTCTATATTTTTCTCTGTTTCCTGTTTATAGCCCAAAACACGATGCTAAAATAAAGTGAAATACGAAGTCCAAACCAGACTTGCTTATAATATATATACTAATGGTCAAAACTTAAGGGCCACTCCACTTTTTTGTGTCATTGTTTATTATCGTAAGTACGCTAATAAAATACAATGTTCTTTCGATCCAAATGGGTTAAAAGTTGACATTAGACAGTCCACTGTACAGGGAACAATAGACAACAATTCATCAATTTCCACGAACGTGTCAAATGCACGTGAAACATCGTCAGTTTTTGTGTGTGTGAAAAGCTGTGCGATATTGGCAAGCGTACCAAAGGCAAGCAGGTGGAAAAACTCGGTAAAGTCGTTATGCACGTGCTAAAGGGGTCAGTCGTGAACACTGAGCACTTATGTTTCGCTACAAATACCGGTACAGTAGGGGCATAATTGTCACTTTCCTAACCATGCCACCACGACGAAGCCTAACGCCAGTAGATCAAGGCCGGGCGCTAGCATGGCTGCAGGATGGAATTACCAGACGAGAAGTTGGGAGACGTCTTGGGGTGTCCCATTCAGTGATCCAGAGGCTGCTGGCAAGATTCCAAGAAACTGGAAGGGCAGATCGACGACCCTGCTCAAGACGCCTGCGCTGCACCAGCAGAAGGGAGGACAGATACCTCTGTGTGGCGGTACTGCGTGACCGAACTGTCACGTCAACCACTCTGCGACGTCAACTGATGCAAGCTGCAAACGTTAACGTCAGCAAAAGCACAGCCTGCCGACGTCTGCGCGAAATTGGGCTGGCTTCATGCAGAGCAGCAGTGAGAATACCCTTCACTCCAGCTCATTGCAGAGCCCGGTGTAGTCAACATGTGAGGTGGAACAGACTCCAGTGGTCTTAGGTTCTGTTTACTGATGAGTCACGGTTCACTGTGTCCTTCAACGACGGCAGGGTGAGGTCTGGAGACGCCAGGGCGAGCGATTCACGGATGGATGCGTCCAAGAGATGGATCGCTACGTAGGAGGTTCAGTCATGGTTTGGCCAGGCTTCAGCAGGGAAGGCAGGACCCCCTCCACGTCATCCGAGGCACCCTGACTGGCCTGCGCTATCGGAACGAGATTGTGCAGCCCCTCATCCAGCCAGCTCTCCAAGCCATAGGCGACAATGCTGTTCTGCAGGACGACAACGCTCGACCTCATCGCGCCCGTGTGGTGGATGAGTACCTTGAGCAACGGGGCATCATGAGGATGGAGTGGCCAGCTCTTTCACCTGATCTGGCTCCCATCGAGCACCTCTGGGACGTGCTGGGCCAACGTGTTGTCAGTAGTCAGCAACCACCCCCCACCTCAAGGCGTCCCCGAGCTGACTCAGTTCCTGCATCAAGAGTGGGAAGCGATCCCACAACATGTTCTCCGAACCCTGGTGAACTCCATGCGTCAACGCTGCATTGAATTCTTGGCTGCAAACGTTGGGTACACTCGCTACTGACTGGACCAGTCTTGCGTGACTTTTCAAATAAGGGGTAGGTGAACATTCTAACGTACTGCTGTTGTTACAATTGCTTGATTTACTCAAAACTTAAAAGAAATTATTACTGAATAAATTAGCAAAGTACTGACTCTAAGTGTTGTTACATTATTTTATGTGGTGTTGTCGCTGCGTCTGCGATAAAAAGTGGCCCTTAAGTTTTGACCATTTAGTATATTTATTTGAAAAAAAATCTTAATAAATTGCGTTGTAATAAGAGTTCTTTTTCTTTGGTATTTTCTTTGCTAAATAAAAGGACTTCTAACATCAGGAACTAAACCATTCAGTAATTTCCACAAAGATTTTGTGTTAAGTCTGTGAAAAAAAGTCAGTGACAGAAAGCGCAGTTAGTGTTAAATGCGATGGATTGTCGTGTTAATCTCCGGGGTATTCTAGAGGATTTGGGTGTCTAACTCTAGGATTTTAGTTTCTTTCTCTGCTTTGGTCCAAGTGACCCAGATTGTGGAAGCAAAACAGGTTTGTGCTGGTCTGTGATTTTGGACCTTACGGCTGGAAGCCGTAAGGTTTAAAATCACAGACCAGCACATAATTACTAGCACCAGTTCCGGCCGGCGGCCATGCAAAGTCTCTTTCTGTTCCGGTTGTGTTTCGTTCGCCTTGAACTTTACTCTGATGGAGGTAGTGGTGGAGGTTTTAGCATGTAGGCTTCGCTATGCGGGAAACTTTCAATTTGTGCAATGGCACGTTCTGGAAAATGCAGGAACAGAAACAGAAGAACAAATAAAAATATAAAATTAAGAAGAGAAACCCAACGCAAATTAAAAATAAATCCCCAAAACATCAGCGACTGTTTTTGTATCAGTGCGAGACCCAGAGTGCAAAAGAAGAAAAATCAATATCGAATGTTAAACTTATGCAAGATTTGTGCTTTCCCGTTTGCTCAGCCAGTTGTAGTGCATAAAGGAGCAACAAGAAAAATAATCACCAAATTTGAATTTGAAAAAAAGAAAAGAAATAAATCAAAAAGTGTCCTGTTAGACGCCATGTAGCATCGTCTTAGTCCTACACACACACACACACACACACACACACACACACACACACACACACACACACACACACACACACACACACACACACGTGTGCTGATCTCCGATTTTGGACCTTACAACTTCTGGCCGTCCAAATAACAGACCTGCGCGCACGTCAGTGTAAAAGGGAGTAAGAAGAAAGGATTTCTCTAACATTTGTGTTCCCAGCAGTTAAAGTCCAGAATTAAGAGGAATCCGAATTAAAGTACCATTACTCATACCTTTGAAGACAGTTTCATTGAGCCCCATTTGTGTTTATTAAGCCTTGTCGACACACCTAATGAACTCTGACAGCAGTTGGGACACGCAGCAAAAGCACACGCGTACTCGCCCTTATTTATTCTGCGCAGCCGTTAGGGTGTCAATCAATTTTTAGCTGTTTCTCGTACTGATAGAGTTGTATTAATAGAACGGAGTGGAGTCATTGTCAGGTTACTTGATATTAAGACGACGTGTGCTGAACAGGACTGTTTTGTGTCTAAATGAACTTTTCGTTTCGTAACCATCTGTCACAGATGTGTATCTTTGAACAGTTACGGCGATAGTGGGCCTTTAAATGGAATCCGTTTTTTCCCCCTTGAATTATTTACATTGCTCCCTCTCTCTCTCTCTTATTTTGCACGTTGTGTTTAAAGAAGGCTTGCTGAAACACGAAAGGCTCTGTTTAAAAGCTCTTATCCTTAAACAAAAAGTTTAATTGTTCGTTCTTGAGATGATTACACCCCCCTCCCTCCTCAACACCCCACCCCTACTCCCTCCTGAGAACAGTCTGAGTGGTCAATGATTATTTTTTTCGAGTGAAAATATTATATGTGACAGAAACTTCTGTGGCGAAAATTTCGATTTCAGAAGAAGCTTGTGAACAAAAACGAATTTCTTTTTTTTTTTCTGAATAGTTTTCAACCACCAAAAAATCGTTCCCCCTGAAATTAGGCCTTAACCCATATCATTCTGAGGTTAAAAGCGTCACATTTGTTCACTGCCATATGCAAGCTACATTATAGTACTTACAGATAAGGACACAGACCAATGGCTTTAGTTCAAGGGTGGTGGTGTTGTGTAATGTTCTGTGCATCTACTGTGGGAATTCAGGGTATTTACCCGACCACATATAGTAATGCACCTTCGTGTTTGTGTATGTATGTTTCTCCTGCCTACTTCCTAAGTTCCGGAGAAAGACATGGGTTATATAAGAGACCTGATGCATCCTTTTAGGGATGTAAATGACCGTCTTGTTCTATACCTGCGTATTTCTCTGTGGGCTGGCGAATGGGTGCCTGATAGGCGGGGGCAGGGGATCTAACTGTTCGTCTGTCCAGCGCTGAGTAATTCCCCTTGGTTTGTTGTACAATTCTGCCAGCGCTAGCCTCACCTATCTGGTTTGTGAGTAGGGTGCCAGAATAGCCTGGTGCCTAGAGGCGCCAAGCTATTCTGGCACTACCCTTGAACTATTTTGGTCACACTTATTTCACACACTGGTGTATTCCGAATGATAAGGGATAATCTCCTCCTTCTCTGCCAACGGACGCAAATACTAATTCTAAGATTACTGCTGCCTCCGCTACTCTTCAGATTACAGGTAACAGGTACAACTCATCGTAGTTAGTTAGTTATTAAGGTTTAACGCCAAGCAAGCGACTAAGGTCACGCACAACCCACGGAGGACTGATACTCGCTAGGCATGAGGAACGGACTCGGAAGGAGCCTGTTAAGCAAGATGCATAGATCCTCATGAACCCCCGCATATGCGGGGGTTCACGAGGATCTTTGCCTCTTGCAGTTGAACGACGTTTCAGTGTGCCCTGGCACTGAAGGGGTTCACTCAAATATGTAAAACCAGCAGTTTTAACGACACTTTTTTCAGCATGCAAAGGATCTCAGTCCCTGGCATATAAATGGCTCTAATTCAATTTCCAGGCGTGCTTTTGCACAATACCTAGTTTTCCGCAGAGGCCCTTTTCTCCCTTCCTGTCGCATTCAGAGCCAAATTAAGTCTCTACATTTTAGCATACACCGTAGTTTAAAAAAAAAGGAAAGAAAAAAAAAAGAACGAAAGTGTCGAAGGAGATGAAATAATAATTTTTAAAACCCAACAAAAAAAAACCCAACCTTCAATGGTAGCGAGTGAATAACATGCCGCCTAGGGGCGTTAGCTGATCAGGCACCACCCTTGCGCTATTGTCGATACAAATTCCTAAGCTAGAGATATGCGTGTGCTGGTCTGTGGTTTTGGACCTTACGGCCGTAGGGTCCAAAATCACAGAACAGCACATACATGTACGATAAGAGTTATGGAAGGTTCTCGAAAGTTCTCGTGCACTCTCTCTCTCTCTCTTTCAATTTTCACCACTGAAAGTGTGAATTACTGATCGATTGGGTAAAAAATTAGATTTCTCGAAAGACGCGCACAACTAACATGCAAAACGCCCGACAAAAATAAATTGCATTCGGATAGATTCTAGGGTTGGACCCTGGCGTGCGCATGCGTAAGGCCCTTCCCGGTTCTGGGCATGCGTCAAGTCTGTCAAAGGGAAAGCGAAAGCACCAGCAGGCAACTGTGTCTTTTTTGTATTCAGACCGGTTTTTTAACCTTCCGGAGATTAAAACTTCTTTCTAAATGTTTACCGTTCCTTGCGATAAAGTGCAAAAAAGGATTTGTTACTGGCAACAGCGCAGACTGTAAGACATTACTGACGTGCTGCATCCGGCTTCAGCGGCATAAAGAGCACGTCTCGAATGAGTTAAATAGTAGAGACGATCATGTTATCCTTAATTTAATTTTTTTTACCCTCGAATATAACAGAAACAATAATGTTTGTTGTTTTACTCTGTGTAATAAACCTTATCCCTATTGTCTTATTACATTAAATATACTGACGAGCAAAAGAAATACGACGTCATTTGAATCATCGGAAACACTGAAGTGTTCCGATGATTGAAATGATGTAGCATTTCTTTTGCTCGTCAGTTCACATTACTAGGAATTGGTGACGACACGTTATGTGTGTGAATTACAAGATACATCTAACATTCATCTATACATATGACCGACGCTAAATCCGCAAGCAGTCTCACTACATCCACATCAAAGACGACTACAGAACCACAGACCCTCTGCAGTAATAACAGCAGTCACAAAACAGCAACGATAACTGCCACACCACCACCAACACCACGTACAACAATGA
This sequence comes from Semisulcospira habei, assembly GCA_036245525.1. Lineage (NCBI taxonomy): Eukaryota > Metazoa > Mollusca > Gastropoda > Semisulcospiridae > Semisulcospira > Semisulcospira habei. The sequence continues at coordinate 180,382,563 of BTPG01000006.1, read as the reverse complement.
ACAGAGGTCCCATTAATAAGCATAAGCCGCGCACCCGGATGCGGCTGGCCGCGAATGAGTTAAAAACAATGGAGTTATCGGTCCTGCTGAATATGACTTTAGAGTTATCGGGGCTGCTAAGTATGGCGCGCGCACATCGTCGTTTGAACTTTCCCGCCCATGTTTTGAGATCGCGTGTAACATACGATGTCAAAAGAATTAGAACAGAAAACATTGTTTTAATTTCTAAGTGAAATAATCAGTACAATGCACACAATTCACGTACTAAAGTGAATTAAACTTTAACATCTTGCGAGCTAAGGAAACTGTTCAGCATTTGGCCACTTAAAACCGACAAACGCTTTTACATATGATCAATACATAATATTTCATCCAACGAGTTACACTGTATTTTTTAAAAGATGTCGTTTTGTTGTAACCGAACATGAAGCACAACAGAAGGCACGAAACATACGATGGGAAACAACAAAATGTAACATCAAACGCACATCAACTCATTGGAGACAGGCCGTATACGAATACGCGGCGAATAGCCGCGTATTCGCATGCGGCATGTCTCCAATAAGTTAGCCACGGACACCTTTACTATCGCGGGAAGAATAACAAGATTCTGGCGATGCGAACATAGCTACTAGAACAACAGAGACTTATGCACATTTACGTTCTTCCATTGATACAAGGGATTCGGGGAACAATGCCACAGACACAAAAAACATGAACATGAAACCAGCGCAACAGACACCTTCACACATTCCAGACGTGCCGTATGCGAATACGCGGCGAACAGCCGCGTATTCGCATACCGCACGTCACGAATGAGTTAATTCTCACTACAGATCAACAAAATCGTACATTTCTCCTCTAAACAGATAATCTATTACGAAACACAGGGGACAAGTTGGTCTGTCAGGGTAAGGACAAAAAAACAGAAGAGGTTGTACAACCCAAAAAAAGCGAATAACTCAGGCCTACAACGCCACTACCAAAGACGGCTACCCAGTCAACAAAGGTCCTCGGGCACACGACGGCCGCAGTGGGCCCGCGCACGGCTGTGCGCGGGCCCACCGCGGCCGTCGTGGGCCCGATGAGATTTTGCCATTGCCTACACATCACTACAATCCGCACATCAGACTTCAACCGGTCAGTCCTAATGCCGGCGTTACAACATATGGATCAACCATGACAGCTCAAGGGTGTGCCAAGATAGCTTGGCACTTCAGGCTCTCGGGATATTCTGACAGTCCCCTTGAACTATCATAGTTTAAAAAAAAAAAAATCAGTTTCACATTAGTTCTCCGGACGTAAGAATCAAGGTTCTACGGCGGAGTTCGCAAACCAATCGAGGTAATACAAACCATGTACACGTAACAGACCACCAGGGGGCGGGAAAGCGGGCAGGTTGACAGAACAGGGACTACACCAAGTTACTCACTAGGACACATTGACAAGTACACGCACACTGAAATAAATACCTTTTAAATAACCCATTGAAAAAGCCTCCCTTTTGGCTGAAAAGTACAAGATGCCAAAACACGATTGTTAGTGGAGCGAATAGAGAAAAATAGATGCGCTGATCTGTGATTTTGGACCTTCCGATCACAGGCCGTAAGGCCCAAAATCGCAGGCCAGCAAAAAATGAATTGGAACATCAACAGGCACATGATAGCACAAAAAGTTAGTGGAGGCAATTTGGTCTGTGAGTCCATCACAGATATTGTATCGAGTGCCTGTGGAAAGAAGAAACATGCTGAAAACATACAGTTTTCAGTGCAGTGTAAAATGCAAAATCATCAAGTGCATAAAAAACGGAAAATTCATGAAACGAAATTTTTTTCCAGTCAGATGAAAGACATACAGTTAGTTGATGGAAAACACTGTTTGTATAAAGACATTATGAAAAATGAAATATAACAAACATTAGAAATAAGCATACACAAATTATCAAAAAATAAGAAAATGCTCCCTGTCACTAGTCTCTCTCACTACAGAAGAATTTAACCCTTTGCGTGTCGGTAGCGGTTTTAGCCGCGATGATTCCTTCAGGAATCATCGCGACTAAAATTAACCCTTTGCGTGTCGGTAGCGGTTTTAGCCGCGATGATTCCTTCAGGAATCATCGCGACTAAAACCGCTACCGACACTCAAAGGGTTAAACAGTGGACGCAGAGTGTGTTTCTGAAATCTTTGTTAAGGTTACGACAAAGGGTACCAGCCTTTCGAAAAAAAGGGGATACAAAGTGGTATTAGCAAGAGGCATAGATCTTCATGAGCCCCCGCATCTGCGGGGGCTCATGAAGATCTATGCCTCTTGCAGAAGGGTGGCTTCTCATTTTTCCGGCAGCGAAGGACTTAAACGTATATATTAATACATCAATGAAACGTTCAATGTCCATACGATGTGGCCCGCATAGGTCAACATAGGCGTGTACCCAATGAGCTACCATTCATATTTCTACGTTGACAGACGATCAGACATTATGACAACCGATTTTCCAATGACGCACCATTCACATGTATACAATGACGTACGATCAGACAATATACCGAGCGCAGTTTATCGACAACTTTGGCCTTTTCAGTTCTTCAGATAACTGGGTACAGAAAAAAATCTATTGAACAAAGGCTTTTTTTTTCTTTTTTTTTCCCCCCAAGCAATAGGTTTAAAAAGACCGGTGATCTCTCAATGTCGTATAGTCGGTCTTGATCACCTGTATCACCTGCCATTAAAGACCATCATTTTGGTGACGGTAAAGCCACCTAAGTGATGGTCTTTATTGACGGGTGATCTCTCACAAGGGCGATCGCTTGAAACAGGTTTTGTTGTTTCTCCAACTCCACATCAGGATTGATTTCTACAGATGTGCTGGTCTGTGATTTTGGACCTTACGGCTCTCGGGGCATAAGGTCCAAAATGGCAGACCGGCACACACGTATTCATCTACTTTGAACACTGCGGTCTGGTTTGTGGACTTTTTTTTTTTTTATCACCGAAGGCTGGTCTGAAACCCTGGTGGGTACAGGTCGCTGCAGATTTTGGAATTTACGGCTCAGGGGCCAGTTGCATGAGTGAGCTTAGTCCTGCGCAAGCCACTAAGCACGGTGCTCCGCTACAGCGAAGCACCTTGTTTAACCCGTTACATCCTGAGGCTGATTTGTTAAAAAATAGCCTATTGTCCTGTGAAGGCTACATTACAGATTACAAGATAGATCAAACCCATTTTTAGTTCAAGGGTGGTGCCAGAATAGCTTGGCGCCTCAGGCGCCAAATTATTCTGGCACCACCCTTGAACTATCATAACTGTCAAATTTACTTCAAGCAAAAAATTATCAGTCCTTAGGCGCCAAGCTATTCTGGCACCACCCTTGAACTATCACAGGCAAATTTACTTCAAGCAATAATACATCATGATGCAAAGGGTTAATGGCTTGCGCAGGACTAAGCTCATTCACACAACCCATCTGTAGTAGTCTGTAAGTTGAAAATTGTACACTACCACACAAATACTGAGCCATTGCCGCTAGCTCGCTTCTGTACTGCCCACCGAATGTCCCTTACAATCTTTAATACGGATCGAAGGATGGGGAGTACATTCAATCACCCAGATCATCCGTCTGGAAGAGACATAGATCCTTATAAGCCCGGGCACTGCAAGCATGCAGGGCCCATGAAGATCTGTGTCCCATTGAGGGAAGTCGACCGGTTTAAATCTGAATTCGGGACTAGGTTGCACTTCCATCACCCAGCACCATCCGTATGCAAATAGCGTAGATTATCATGAGGATTTGCAGACTTCAGGGGCTCATGAGCGTCTATGCCTCTTGCTGACAAAGGCACACTCGCTGCAACTGGCTGAAGGTGCCCTGGGACCAGGCTGGAGGTCTCTTAGCAGGGTAGGGGCGGGGTAGTCGGGCGGGGACAGTCACGCAACAAGTAGACACACTGACACACACCGTAGACAGTTGTCTCCGAAAGGGAATGCCATGCAGAATCGAGCAGACGATTGAAGCAATTTTACTTGTCCATCTCTTCCCCTCACCCTTGCTCTTCTAACCCTCACCTCTACAGTCACGCAGCAAGTAGACACACTGACACACACCGTAGACAGACGTCTCCGAAAGGGAATGCCATGCAGAATTGAGCAGACGATTGCAGCAATTTTACTTGTCCAACTCTTCTCCTCACCCTTGCTCTTCTAACCCTCACCTCTACAGCCCCCCCCCCACCCCCCACCCCGCCACGCACACACACCCCAGCCCCCACACGGCACACCCGTTCACTAGACTGTCGTCCCCGTCTCTCTTTCCAGATCAATTGTGTATCCCTTTTCCAATCGAATTTTGGACTGCCGAGACATGTACTTATTTTACTCTCGACAGGCCGACCAGCCGAAAGAACATACAAGCTTTGGTGGCTAAATTCCGTGTTGAGTGGCAGAGTTTGTAAGTTTAAAACCCATTTAACGACACGGCCGCATTTCCTAAATTTTGAAGGTGTCAACTAACGACTATGTACCAGCTGCAGGAAATGGATCGACCATGATGTTCAAGGGTAGTGCCAGATTAGCTTGGCGCCTGAAGGCGCCAAGCTAATCTGGCACTATCTTTGAATTATCATGGTCGATCCATCTCCTGTTGTAGGGCGTTGAGGCTAAATGGGTTAAGCTGGAGCTTAGAAAGCTCGCTGTCGGTAGGTCCTACCTAAAGTAGTGCCTACTAGCAGCTGACTTTCAAAACGCCAGCTTGAACTATCATGGTCACTGACAGCGTCCTGTTGTTGTGTCAGTGTCACGGTTGAATGGATTATCTAGGCACCAGTCCATTCTAGCACTACCTTTGAACACGCAAAGTCGATCAGTCTCCTACTGAAGTGTGTCAGCGCTGAGCGTTTAACCCTTTGGCTGTCGGTAGCGGTTTTTGTCGAGATGATTTCTGTAGGAATCATCGCGATAACAAACCGCTGCCAACTCAGTGCCAAAGAGTCAGTATTGAAGACTCGAGACTGGGCCAGGACTATGGAAACTAGGGGATGACTTGGCCAAGTCTTAAACTCCGCAGCCAGCAGTCTCTGTCTGTCTGTCTCTCTCTCTCTCTCCCCCCCCCCCCCCCGCCCTCCAAATCCACATTTGATAATTCCAAACTGGAAGCGCTAAAGGACCAGACCTGAGTATCATGGTCGGTGAGCCTCCCGCTTTAGTGTGTCAACATCACGATTACTCATCACGGATGAATAGTTAACTATCAAAGACTAGGAAATGAGTTAGGGCGGAGATTCAACACTTGATTACTTCTTCTTGAATTTACGGTCAGCAGCCTGCCAGAAATATCCATACTCTAATTCAGTTAGTGGATGATGCCGGTCTTCACAATCCTGCACAAACTGGGGGAGACGGGTTGGGACCAGCTTGAAGCACGTGGTCTGCTGAGTCAGTCATCTTTGCCATACTCGCAAACATGATTCATGGACTCCTGCAGGAAAACTTGAGTCTCTCTACCCATCTGCACTGAAGAGGCATAGATCCTCATGAGCCCCCGCAGTCTGCGGGGGCTCATGAGGATCTGTGCCTCTTAGTGACAAAATGTATGTCGGTATTTTTTTCTGTGGGGCGACGAAACTGCTGTGGAGATTTATTGCTTCGGTAGTGATAATGACACGTCATAATCCTCCCTGTCATAGTCTGGCAACTGGTCAATATCAGAGCTCTGTGTGTGTGTGTGTGTGTGTGTGTGTGTGAGTGTGAGGAGGGAGGGGTATGATTAACCCATTTAGCCCCGAATCACTACAACAGGTCCATGGATCGTCCATGATAATTCAATAGTAGTGTCAGATTAGCTTGGCGCCAATGATCAGGCGCCAAGCTAATCGTGCACTACCCTAGAAGATCACGGTCGATCCATCTCCTGCAACTGTTACATAGTTGTTAGGTGACACCTCCAAAATGTATAAACTGCGGCCTTAGGGTTAAATGTGTTAAGGAGAGAAGGGCAGACGTCTCAAAGTCAGCCGCACATCTCATATGTCCCGTCGCAGATGTGCTACAAAGGTTGGCAACGACTTGAACTATTGCGGTAATACAGACATTTCTTGATTCTCGATAATCGGTTCCACTATACAAATTCTCTGATTGAAATGTGAAGCTTGCGCCATCACGCACAAGCAATTTCTTAACCATCTTAGCCCCACGGGTGAATTTCCCAGATTTTGGAACTTACTTAACGACTATGTACCAATTGCAGGAGGTGCATTGACCATGATAATTCAAAGGTAGTGCCAGATTAGCTTGGCGCCTTCAGGCGCCAAGCAAATCTGGCACTACCCTTGAATTATCATGGTCAATCAGTCTCCTGCTGTAGGGACTCGGGGCTAAATGGGTTAAAGTACTCTGTACCCGACGACCTGCAGCAGGCCAACAAAAATAATCTAAAAAAAAAAAAGCAGCACCACCGTTTGTTACGCCATAAACTGTAAAGGTTTCATCTGTGGACACAATAGTGCTGGTCTGCGACTTTGGACATAACGGCTGCAAACCGTAAGGCCCAAAGTCACAGACCAGCACGCGCTGAGTGCTAACACTCCATTACCCGCGAGAACTCATCCCTGAACATCACCCAGCCAGCGACCTCCCGATCAATTTATCAATTCTGGCTCCGCCTGGCCCCAAAGAAGATGATGGCAATACAGCATTAGAGAAACGGGTTTGGGTTGCAGACACCTATTGCGTTTCAGCTCTTGCCAAAGGCATGGGGGGGGGGGGGGGGGGGGGGGAAATGCGAACGTGATTCAATGTCGAACTATTTTTGACCATTATATAAATACGGTACATGAATACGCCACATGAAAATGCATTTTCGACCCAAGCCTGTGGCTCTTTGAGCCACAGGTTGAGTAGAGAAATGCATTTTCACGAACAGCTATGAACATCGCACGGTACGGCTGCAAAAACTACTGAAAACGCAAGAGGTGGCTCGTTTGCGTAAACTGTCTTGCTAGGATCTTGTTTCCTTCAAAGATAACTCATCTTTGCATACCCAGTGCGCAAAAGGCTATCTGACCGAAGTCGGCCGCGGTGGACCCGCGCACGGTCGTGCGCGGGTCCACAGCGGCCGACTTCGACTTCGGCTTTTCTAAGCGTGTTTCTTTCTCCGTTGGGTACTTCTTTGCATATTACACGCTTGGCAGTCACCTTTTAGGTCTGGATTGATTTTTCGGCTGGATGGCCTTTGTGTACTGGATAATGATTGTATGTAGCCCATCCCAACACACAACAGATGGACCAGATCTGGACTGCTTCAACCCAAACACAAGCATATCAGAAAAAAAGATCTACATTGATTGGATAAAAAAAAAGTCCGAATGCATCTGGAGCAGATCTGGACCCAGAAATTTCACAGCACTTTCGTAACCGTTAAACACAAATCGGCGCCCAAAACAGGATGAAAGACATATGGGCACGACTAAACAAGTGCAGCAGCTGACCCAGGAACATGGATTCACTAACAGGGTGGTGTCAGCAAGAGGCATAGATCATCATGAGGATCTATACCTCTTGCAGTTGGGTGGTGTAAAAATGGGCACACTTACTCATCTTTAGTGCCCGTGGCGGCAGCCGAGGCTCTCTCAAGATAATGCTTTTTCTCCAACTTTAGTTTTCAAGGGTATCCTTCTCACAGACGCACTATTCCCCCGGCAGCACGGTAAGTGCAATACTTCCAAATGTTTCACATTGAATCTAACAACACCTTTCTTATAAGAGCGACAAATCAGCTAAATTAGTTCTCTGTAGGTCTGACGGTGTCCGGCAGTACTTTCTTTTCAACTAATTTTTCCAACAGTACCTTTTTTTATTTTAAAAAGACTCACTGTTTCTAATAGAAAATATAGTTTCTGATTCCGTTGTCCGGCGACTGATTAACACTCACGAATCCACTTCTGTCCTTCCAGATAACTCCAGACTTGCAGTAAAATTCCGCCGGTACTTACGATCATCTGGCGCTACACCAGACCAGTCTTTTAGTTTCTTCCACTTCACTGCCTGCAAACAGTCAACGCAGTTCCTTCTTACACTTTGTCCAGTGTCAGCCGGGCAGTGATTCTGGACCTGGACCAAAATCACAAACGTGCACACACTGCAGTGGAGTGTCCATTGAGCAGCCACTTTTTCTGCAAGACAAAGTGGTCTGGAGGGACTGGTGCTCGCTCAAAAAGGTCTTTTATTTTCATCCACTTCGTACCAACCAACATCCACTCTTACGACAGCCCTTCACCCCTCGGTCGTAAATTCCAAAATCACAGACCAGCGCACATTTCGAGTCATTACTGCTTGTACTTTCATCCATCGTATAGTACCAGCCTACAACATACGTAGACATGCGAGTATTATAGAGTCAGTTCCAAGACGGAATGGTCTGTTGATGATTTAACTCATTCGAGACGTGCAGCATACGGGTACGCAGCTAAAACCGCGTATCCGTATGCGGTACTGTCTCGAATGTGTTAACATTCACTCTAACGCGACAGTCCTGGCACAACCTTCCTTCCAATCACAGCATTACAGTCACCTTCACGAGACAGTTCTTGTACTTGTCCTACGCCTGAGACTATATTTTCAATACCAGTACTAGTACTCTCTCCCTGTCACTCACACTCTCTCTCTCTCTCTCGCCTTCTCCCGCTAGTCCCTGGGGGACGTCCTGTACACTCAGTGCCGTGCGTAGTGCAAAATCTGTGATGTTGGCTTGAGCAACTTGGGCTCCCTTCCATTAAATCGATATCATAGCATTGTCGGCACGCTCTCGTGGCCCCAGAACCCACACGGTGTAACACCAGTTGCCTTCCTCGGGCCCACGATTGATTTCACACGGTACAAGTGCATTGGTATGCAGTAACTAACCTGCTGTGCTTGGGATACAGGGACGTACATCACGGACAGGCTGGAAAGGAGAAAATTAATGTGCGCAAAGTATGTGTCTCTTCCAGTCGACTGTAAACTAGACACGGTCTTGTTCTAGAGAGATTAACTCATTCAGCCCGACGGCCGTATTTCTCAAATTTTGGAGGCGTCATCTAATGACTATGCACCAGTTGCAGGAGATGGATCGACATAATAATTCAAGGGCAGTGCCAGGTTAGCTTGTCGCCGACAGGCGCCAAGCTAATCTGGCACTACCCTTGAATTATCATGGTCGACCCATCTCCTGCTGTAGTGCGTCAGGGCTGAATGGATTAAAAAAAACAAACATGTATATTGATACAGTTAGTGCCGTGCAAGGTCTTCTTTCAACCTGACTGGAAGATTGATTGATTGATTGATTGATTGTACATTGCTTAACGTACCGACAGTAACAAGGCTTTCTCAGGACGTGCCTGCACTGCTTGTGAAAAAACGAAAAATAAACAGAATATTGAATGTATGTCGCCAGCCGGTCCAATACGTTAAATAAACCTACGACATGGGGCCTAAATAAAGCTAAGACCATTTAGCAACACACATCCAATATCAAGAGCTACAGGCAGTGCAGACAGTAGGGAGAATTTAAAAAGGAAAATACAGGTGAATGGACCAAGGGTAGACAGAAACACATGCCCCAGAATACAGAAGAAACCCCACCATGTGGGGCTGACCAGGGTGACCCTGGGAACTAAAAAGTAGTTACCCCACCCAAGTCCTCCAGGGCAGACCTGGGTGGGGGGGGGGGGGTGACTGGAAGAAACAATCCTGTATATTGAAACACATTGTATCGTGAAAGGTCTTCTCTCATCGTGACTGGAAGAAAGAAATACTGTGCGTTGATACACATAGTGAAAATACATTTCCCCTGCAGCAGACTATGATGCAAACGAGATACTCCGCCCATAAAAGCGACAGGCATTGGTCCCACCTGTGCATGGTCGAGTGCGATTAATCCTCATCATTCGGAATACACCAGTGTGTGAAATAAGTTTGACTAAAATAGTTTAAGGGTAGTGTCAGAATAGCTTGGCGCCTCTAGGCGCCAAGCTATTCTGGTACCACCCTTGAACTAAAGCCATTGGTCTATATCCTTATCTGTAAGTACTATAATGTAGCTTTCATATGGCAGTGTACAAATTTGAAGCTTTTAGCCTCAGTATGATATGGGTTAGGTGTCTCCTGCACAGTTTAGTTTAAGTGAGTGAGTTCAAGACGGAATTACTGCTTGAGGAAAGGACCATATGTGCTCCAGCCCACCCCTAAAAGTCTTAACCCGTTTATAGTGTCAGCTTATTGAACATCAACACACACCAGAAAAAAGGCTGTCCTAGGAACATGCATTCAAAGTGGAATCAACAAGAGGCATAGATCATCATGAGCCCCCGCAACTGCGGTGGCTCATGAGGATCTATACCTCTTGCAGATGAGTGGTGTTCAAAGTTTCTCGGCACTGAACGGGTTAAAGTCTTCCAACAGTTCCTTTCCAAACTCTACCCCCATCGGTCTGGCTTACAACGGCTCTGTCATTTCAGGCCTGACTCTCGTCGGCAGTACAGACGGTAGTAAGTTATTGGGGTGTAACGCCGAGCAGACGACTACGACCATCTCACGGCGGGACGGGCAACAGTCTGGCCAGCCAGACAGGACCAACGTGCAAACGCATGACGCGGAAAAGAACCCAGCCATGTCTAAAGAACACGAATTTAAAAGACATATTTCATGGTTCGAGACGTGAGAGATGTTGGTACTTACTTGGAGATCATACTTCACTCTACACTGGTTGTCTCCCTCTATTCGCTACCGCTGTCGCGGTAGCGAATCGAGGGAGGCAATCAGTGTGACTTTGCTTCTAAAAGTCATGCGCTTCACCGGCCCCACCACCGAAAAAGCAAAAACATCGCCAACTAACGAACTGCAGATGCAAATCATGGTCAACAACTGGCGCAATTTTCGGGAGCCCCTGCGACTGCAGTTGTTCATGAGAATATGCGTCTCTTGCAAACGGAAAACTGGAAGAAGCAGTTTCGACTGGCGACACAGTCCTTAGGCCGACCGATATCTGTTCTATGAGCTATTTAACTCATTCAGCCCGGCGGCCGTATTTCCCAAATTTTCGAGGAGTCATCTAACGACTATGCACCTGTTGCAGGAGATGGATCGACCGTGATAAATCAAGGGTAGTGCCAGATTAGCTTGCGGCGCCAATATTATCATGGTCGACCCGGCATCTGCTGCTGTAGTGCGTCAGGGTTGAATGAGTTAAATCTGTGACGAAAACGTGTGTCTGCAAGAAGCACAGAGTCTCGTGACACCATGCAGCTATAATAGTTCGTGAGGATCTATACTTTTTGCCAATGGAAAGGGAGGATGAAGCAGTATCATGTCTCGACTAGCCTACACAGAGTATGTCCGTGGGCCTTTTCTCCGATGAGCTGTCTGGATTGGTCTAGAGACAGTACGGTCCGTGGGCCTACCAATGGCTTTGCTGTGAGCTGTTTAGATCTTGGTCAAAAACGTCGTGTGTCTGCAAAAGGCATAGGGTCTCAAAAGATTCTGCAAATGCAGTAACTCATGAGAAATTATATATCTTGCAAATAGAAAGACTGGATGAAGCCTATGTCTTGACCAGCAAGACGAGAATACGGTCCGTAGGCATACCAATGGCTTTGCTATGAGCTTGATATATCTAGGTTTAAAACGTGTTTCTTCAATAGGCCTAAGAGTCTCACCTATAATGCAACTGCCCGGGGCTCATGAAAATCTATACCTCTTGCAAACTGAAAGACTGGATGAAGCATTATTATGTCTTGACCAACAGGACGAGAGTACGGTCCGTAGGCACAAGAATGGCTTTGCTACGAGCTGTTTATATATTTTTTTTCCGAAAACGTCGTGTGTCTGCAAAAGGCACAGCTTCTTGTGAGATCATGCAACTCAGGGGCTCATAAGAATCTATATCTCTTGCAAACAGAAATGTTGGATGCAACAGGATTATGTCTCGGATTAGTACGGAAGGAGCATGGTCAGCACCAATCACTTTGCCATCAGATTTAACCCATTTAGCCCTGACGCTCTACAGCAGAAGATGGGTCGACCATGATCATTCAAGGGTAGTGCCAGATTAGCTTGGCCCCTGTCGGCGCCAAGATAATCTGGCAATACCCTTGAATTATCATGGTCGATCCATGTCCCGCAACAGGTGCAGTCATTAGATGACGCCTACCAAATTTGGGAAATTTTGCGTCGGGCTGAATGAGTTAAACATCTGGTTGAACACATGTGCCTCCAAGACGAATCTATGCCCCTTGCAGACGAGTAGTGTTGTATGCAGGGCCTTAACGAGACTATTGCTGGTACCAATTACCTTGCTTCGAGCTTTTTTGTAACTGGATCGAAGTCGTGTGGTTGACTTACGCCAGCTGTTATTGTATGGGACTTCCACTGACTGGATCGAAGACTATCAGAATGAGCGATGGTAGTTGTTTTGAGAGAAAATTGGTTCCCGTGACCATGAGAAGCGAGGACAGAAGTAGTACCGCAGAACCCGTATTGAGCGACCACCCTTATGAGAAATAACCTGTCATTAAAGACAATCATTGAGGTAGCCGTAATATGATGATGATCCTTAACTCATTCTGCCCGCGACACACCACAGCAAGATATGGCTCGACCATGATAGTTCAAGGGTGGTGGCAGAATAGCTTGGCGCCTACTGGCGCCAAGCTATTCTGCCACCACCCTTGAACTATCATGGTCGATCTGTCTTATGAATTATAATGAAGTCCTCAGAGGATGACTCCAAAATGTGCGTATTTCGTACCCCGGGCACAATGAGTTAATGACTTGACACCGTTTGCCCTTCAAGACTCTCTTGAGAGAGAGAGAGCTCGTGTCTTCTAAGACAGAGTTGGTTGTTCAGAATATGTTCTACAGTACTAAGAGAAAATGGCTTCTTTTATAAGTTAGTTACCAGCCGATGTTATATCAGACAGAGTTTCTCCGAGTTAATGACTTGAAATACCCAGACTGGTTGCATTCTAAATAATAAACAGCAATTTTGTATGAGAAAACGCTATTTGTTAATATAGTTAACTCATACGCTGGGCCGTAGGAAACACTGTTTCAAGCTATGCCAAGCTGTGTGTTCTAAAGTACGCTAGTGTCATCTATTATTACTGAAAAGGCAGGAATCAAGAATCCAAAGCCTTACTTCAAAATATGAACGACGATAGAAAAGGTGGAAAACGGGGGACAAAGGAATCAATACTGTTTTATATTTATGATCATGTCTGTGATTTTGAACCTTTCGGCGTTCAGCCGTATGGTTTACAATTACAGACAAGCGCAACCTGGTCAGGCTGCATCTTCGTACAAGAGTACTCTGTTAAAGTGCAGCTGCACGCTGTCCACCTTGCTATGACCTTTGGACGATCGTAAATCTAGGTCTGCCAATTACTCTGGTCTTCGAGACGAGAAAAACAAGTTTACTACTTTGCGTAAACTTGGCGTAAACCCACGTAAATCGACCGGGCGCCTCGCATTTCCGTGCACCTGATTACCTAATAACGTAATCTGGGAGAAACTCTACAATTTACTTCCTAGAGAAATGAATTTCCTGGTATGAACGCATTAATACTGTATGTGGAACAATGACATGGGCACACTGGTTGTCCCCCCTCGTTTCGCTACTGCAGGTAGCGAAGCGAGGGGGAGAACCAGTGTGCAACTTGGGCGTTTTTTCCCCGAATAAAACAAGATTCAGTTCATCGTTGCCCACACCCCTCGTTGGACCCACGCCCGTTTCAGGTCTGAAGAACCTGAGTAATTTTAGTTTCCATAGTCCCGCAGGGTGGATTTAACTCATTCGAGACGAACAAAATCCAGACACGCGGCTGAAGCCGCGTATCCGGATGCCGTTCGCCTCGAATGAGTTAACTCTTTGTTTCAGGCGCACGTATTTATGTTTCCTCTCAGTAGTCCATTCACCCTTAATTGTCCGATCGTTAATGTTTCGCTCATGTCTGCGCTGCCTGCAGTCCTTGACGCTGAATGTGTGTAGCTGCTGGATACTTTGTCCAAGGACTGTGTGCATTCTCTCTGGACAAAAAAGTATCCATCAGCAACTCGTGACGGATTTTATAAACTGCAATATACCCATTACACGACTCAATAAGGAAGTAATGCCAATAATTAGCAACGTTTCGTCGACTATTTGCTCCCTTCGCGAACTTCGCAGTTAGAGGGCGCTACCCATGACGTCATTGAATTACCGCACTGTCTGACCAATCGCCTTCACAGTAAGTTGTCGTCTGTATGCAAACAGCGCCATCTCACGGAGATTGCGTGCATAGTAAGGTCGCTAACTCATTTCACCGGCTGCAGGTTATTCTCAGCTGTAAAAGGTACAAAGACACAGTGATAAGTGTTCATGAAACAAACTGAAAGGTCTGGTGCAAATATCCAGTGGCGAAAATAATCTAACACGCAAAATGCATTACGTGGATTTACACAACGTGCAGGCTGGTTGTCTGATTTTGGACCTTATGGCCGTAAGCCGTAAGGTCCCAAACCACAGACCAGCTTACATCAACTACAGAACAAACGTGCATCGCCATCCATTAACCCATTCAGCCCCGACGCACTACAGCAGGAGATGGATCGACCATGATAATTTAAGGGTAGTGCCAGATGAGCTTGGCGCCGTCAGGCGCCAAGCTCATCTGGCACTACCCTTGAATTATCATGGTCGAACCATCTCTTGCAGCTGGTACATAGTCTTTAGGTGATACCTCCAAAAGCAGCCGTGGGGTTAAAGGGGTTAAGAAAAAAGCGCAAGCTATGTTCAACAGTCATTCCTAAAACTCTGATAATATCCTCAATTTGCAGCAAACCTGCAGCACATGAGTCAGGTGGTTAAACGTCGGAGCAGGAGAGCGAAGGGAATCGCCGGGTCGTGGGTTCGAATCCCGTCCCGGCCCCGGTAGCTGGACTCACAATCCAGGAGGAAAAGCGGATTTGTTCAATACCATGTCCGTTGAAAGGTCCTGGTAAATCAAAGTGGCACAGTTGGAGTGCGCCTGAGTTGATCAGTGTTCAGGTCGTACTCCATAGGCAATAGATTTCCCTGTCCTCCATAACCCGCCCGTCAGGGCCGTCCATGATCACCTCGGTGCTGTGGACGTTAAACTCGAACTAACTAACTAAACCTGCAGCCTATTTTGGTCAGCGTCAGGCATACAGATCCATGATAGCCACCGTTACTACGAAGGGCTCATGTCACTCTATATCTATGTTCCTTGCCAATGGAAAGGGCTGGTCCAGAAAGGATCGTACACTGAAGATCAACGTTGGACACAACTGGATGAGAAACAATCTAAAATCAACCGCATACTGGATGTCTCCCTCGATTCGCTACCGCTGATTCAGCGGTAGCGAATCGAGGGAGACAACCAGGGTGAACCACGAGACGTGTTCCATTGCAAAGTTCAAGGCAAAACCATGTAATTTAATTCCCACGTCATACGACTGCTGTTCTCACAGGAAATGACGCTGAACGGGATATCAAGGACATGTCAAGGTCCCCATGCTAAAACCGCTAGCGTCAGAAGATTTAAATAAGATATATTGACCGGAATGACTGGTTCTGAATATGATATCAGTTACACGTCAAATCACTGCTTATCCTAACTCGCCTATACTAAAATCACTAGAGTCACAAGATGTTTCAAAGAAATAACAGAAAAATGACGCCAGAGATACTAGACCAAAAGTCTAATCCATGCAGACAATGAATACCAAATCGTAATATAATTCCCGCCCCAAGACTGAAGCTAGGCAAAGAAGCACCAATTAAGCAAAAGGTCCTCAGGGAGACATCGGCCACAGTGTACGGGGTCAACTGCGGCCCATCTCGGCCCGAGGACCCTCTGCGCACTTGGCAGCTGCCTCCATCAAAATGTGTTTCGCCGCGGTCAGCATTTGCATAAGTGTGTATAGGAAAATGCATTTCGTCAGGGTCATTTGCATGATTTCATCGGAGGCCAATAACGGTTCCGCAATCTATTACGAACTAGTGACGATACGTCTGCAAGAGGTATAGATCCTCATGCTGTCGCGGGGGCTCATGAGGATCTAAGCCTCTTGTTAGGTCCATTTATATCAGTGTTCTTGTAGAGGCAGACGGATTTTTTCTAGCGATAATATACACAAGGGAGTCGGGGTCAGACCGTCAGTTGGCCGGTCAGGTCACTAAGGGTCGGTACAAGTTGAGAGGTTTGTAAAGATGACAGGATCATTAGTAACAAAATGCTAGCAGCTTCGACCAACAAAACCCCCAACAAAATCGAATGAACACAGCCGGAATTGATCGGTCAAAAGTAACAAATGTTATTAATAATATAAATAAATAAATAAATAAATAAATAAATAATAAAAAATAAATATGAAAACCCTACTGAAAATGTCACGAAAAACTAGATTTTGGAGAATTTGCAACGCGATTCAGTTTGCCGACGAAATACATGAAGCATATTTACTTATGAGTCTAAACATGATTTTATACTGATAAAAAAATGTTTAAAAGAGAGACACAGAACCCCCCCCCCCCCCCCACACACACACACACACTCCCGAAAAAAAAAGCAAAGAAAAAAAAAGCAAAACAAACAAAAAAAAGCTGTCGATTCGAATACAACGTGAATTAGCGGCTTTCATGATTTCAGTATAAAGCTACTTAAATATTCTATTATCGCTAAAAATAAATTAAAGTGCTCTTGTCTGTGATTTTGAACATAATGGCCTAGAGCTGTAATGCCGAGTATTGCAGAGCAGCACACGGCAATAAAAACTGAAGGAAAACAGAATGGGCGCAAATAAAAGAACACATTGACACGCGTTCTGCTTAAGCTTCACTCTGCGATTCATGCAAGAAAAACATATGGAGCATCCGACTGGAATCCACCCCCTCAGGAATATGCTAGCTTTTTACAACGGTGATTTCCTGCTTCTGAAGAATTGAGATATGAATGGTTCATGTTCTTTTAGCAAGAAGCATAGATTCTCATGAGCCCCTGCGGATGCAGGGGCTCATGAGAATCTATGCCGCTTGCAGATGGTGGCTGGGATCGGAAAATGAGATATTTGAAACTTTGAGATATTTATAAATGAGTCCGATTCTTTAAGCAAGAGGCATAACTTCTCATGAGCCCCTGCGTTGCATTGGCTCATGCGAATCTAGACCTCTTGCAGATGAAACTATGCGTCAAAGCTTCCTTGGGAATTTATGTCGACTGGAATTTATGCAAAGAATGGGATTCAAGAAGACAAGCAGACATTTTCAATGCCCACAGGAATCTTTGGAAATACCGACAATATTGCGCATTTATTCAGATTACTTGCGATTATAAGCTTTAAAAGCAGAAAACACTGCAACAAAAACTTGAGTCCAAACAATTATTTCTGATGAATGTGCATTTGCTTTACACAAGAAAAACGCAGTCCAGTCATTGTGTGTGACTGCATCCTGCTAAGTATAGGAATATTTTCTCAAGAAAAGAAAGGAAAGTTAAAAAGCAGTTGAGTTTTATACTGTAAAATTAAAGAACAAGTCTTCACAAGAAAAGGCAAGAAATGTAAGCAGGAAAAAAAGCATACGAAATTGTATGGCATAATACGTCCCCACTCCCATAGTAAAAAAAACACACCCGAAACACACAAAATCACGCACGCACGCACGGATGCTCACGCACGCCCCCACCCCCCCATCCCCCGTCTCCCCGTCCCCCACTCCCCACCACACACACACCTCCACACCCATACACACACACGTGTGTCCGCAAACTGCAAGAGAGATTTGTCTGTCTCGTGGATCACAAAGGGCTGTGTTTGGCAAGCGATGCTTGTGGGCAACAACGCTGTTTGCGCGTACGTGACTTGGGACCTCGCACCACACAACCACGCGACCAAACTGATTTGTCTGGGAATCATTCAGGATTTATCGTCTGCCCTGTGAGGGCAAAGGACAGTAACTCCACTTTTGTGAAACGCGAGATTTTCTTTGTAATACAAGGCCAGTCTCGCTTTTCACAAACATGAACTTACTGTCTTTTGCCTTCCAGGAGCCAGATGCGTGAGTGATCTTAGTCCTGCGCCGGCCACTAAGCAAGGTGAGCACCTTGCTTAGTGGCTGGCGCAGGGCTAAGCTCACTCAAGCAACCGAGCCCTGGGCCAAAGCGATTTTTGATCTGTGTGCTAACCTGTTATTTGGGAATTTACGAATTGTAAATATCAACTTTCAATATTTGCGTGCTCGGCTGTGACGTTGGATCTTCTGACTGGAGGTTGTGAGGTCTAACATCACAGATCAGCACGCACACTTTTTTTTATTTATTTTTTTAACGGCCACCATTCAAAGAGAAATCTGATGCTTACTGGCCGCATGAATGAAAGAAAACCAAAGCCCATGGGAACAATGCCATTACCGGCTGCAACAACAGTACGCACTCGCAATCACGTGAAACTCTGCACCATTGTGTATCCATTGCAGTGGGACGCACCGGCTGTGTAGGTGGGAAGGTCTGCGATTGTGGCTCTTACGGCTTTCAGCCGTAAGGTCCAAAACCACAGACCAGCACATTTCAGAACCATAAGGTCCAAAAATTATAGAAACCATGCATATTTAATTTATTGCCGATTGCGACGCGTGGTTGCTTCTCTATTGATTGGGCGCCCGGCGTATTGTTTCAAGTTTTCCCAGTGCTGGTATGAAGGGAATGGAAAATATTGATACTGCGTAGATGCTGAAATCCAGACTGGACATACTGCTGGCTGGACATTGGCGAAGGGAGACGTCAACCAGTTCAAGTGATCTGCCCCATTTTTTTCTGTTACAAGCAAATAAAGTAATCGGTTGACCGCCAAGGACAGCGTCAGTGAGCAACATGCAAATACAAAAGACACAGATCTTCATTAGCCTCCGCGGAAGGGGAGTCTCATGAGGATCTGTGCCTCTTGCTGAAATCATTCATCCGGCTATGGTTACTTCTAGATTTGTTTTCTAAAATGTGCATGGTGTCCCTTGCAGATGATCAGATAGTGAACGAGAATGCACCGATCATGGCCAGACGCGGCCCAAGAAAACCGCCACAACCCTTTGAAGTATCTATTTCGACTGTTAAGAGTCTTATCAAAGACAATTATGCCATTACTGTTTATGTGTTGATGTCGTTCCCACTGTAATGTAGAATGCAAGAAAACTATTTTACTGCAGGGTCGGGTCATGTTACATATTCAAATGAGGTAGGTGAGGCAGTAAGAGGACCGGTGTTTTTTCAAGAATAACTTTTAGCCTTGTTTGAAAATTTGTAGTAGGGCTGAATGTTGGAATTTGCTGGAAATTTCTGGTTAGATAAGAGGAGATATGTTTGGTGCTTTGATTCATACTGTCCTGAGCTTATCCAGTGGACAATTGTGGGCCTATGTTGAGTTGCCGCTGCGGCCATGGTGCTTTGAGGGGCACGCTGATTTCAGCTGTGCTTGGGTGTGGAGTTGTTAAGGAATCAGATTCATAGCCAAGAAATGAGACAGTCAATGTGCTGGGTTTTTTTCTGTGTATTTTGTGCATGGCGGTAGTGTTTTTGAGGGGATTGAAAAATTAGGGGATGACTGGCACTGACTAAGGCTAAGAGACTGGACAGTACGGAAACGGCACTGTGTTCCTTGGCCTGTCAGGGAAACTGATATCAAAGAAAATGGCTGTCCCTCTGCGTTCTGAGCTCAGGAAGGGGGGAGAGGGAGGGGGGGGGGGGTAGAGGGGTGGGGAGTGGGTGACATGGCTAGAGTGTTTGAGACGACGAAACGCCGCCCAGAATACCCAGCTCTACTCTTGAACTATCATGCTCGATCCATGACCCACTGTTGTACGCGGACAAAAAAACAAACACCAAAAAACAAAAAACAAAACAAAACAACAACAACAACAACAACAAAAACCAAACAAACAAACAAACAAAAAACCACTATCTTAAAGCAGGTTAAGGAAACCCGACTTGATACATACATCACCGAAGCTAGACAGCAAGCCGACACCATCAAAGTTTTACAACTGGCCTGAAGACGGATCTATGGTCCAGAACATCGTGTTCAGGTGTTGCGTGTCTTCCCCGAAAATAGGTTCCAACCAAACAAATTGTTGAACATCAGCAAAGCAATCTTCCAGCAGGTTTCACAAGGGCAGCCAATATCATCACCTATCTGTCCTTGCTAAGCTCATACCGGGGTGAGGAAACCAGGGTTTGTGATATCATGATCCGGGACCTGTCAGGCTTATGACGGTATAGTGTGATATAAATCGCTGCCTCCCCCCCCCCCCCTCCCCAAAGCGCGTCAACAGCCTCCTTCCAATCGATACCCAGTATGCGACGAGTCCTCGGGCCTCACATCGGCCGTCGCTGGCCCTCGCACAGTTGTGCGCGGGCCAGCGACGGCCGACGGCCTGATGACCGTTTGCTCACTGGGAGGTTGCACCCTTCTGGTCCTTTGATCAGCCAACCCACTCTTTCTGCTGTCGGTATAGATCCGCATGGGACCCTGCAGAGTGCATAAGGTAATGCAAATGGATGCCTTTATATTTAGCCAAGATTTTTATTTATGCTTCGTGTGTACATCTTTGGTCCTCTGTCAAAAAACGATTGGTCCAGCTATGAGTGCACGTGACCGGATCTAAACACTGAACGGTCCATCGACATTCTCCCCTGTGCAAAAACGCAAATTCTCGTGGGCCTCTCCAGGGGCTGAAAATATACGTTTTCATGAAATACCCAGGTATCATTTAACCCTCTGGTTGTCGGTAGCGCTTTTTGTCGCGATGATTCCTGCAGGAATCATCGCGACAAAAAGCGCTACCGGCAACCAAAGGGTTAATTATATATATATATATATATATATATATATATATATATATATATATATATATATATATATATATATATATATATATATATATATATATATATATATATATATATATATATATATTATATATATATATATATATATATATATATATATATATATATATATCCCTCGGAAGGACGAAGTAACGGGAGTCAATGTTTGTGGATCCCAACGCCTGCAATATTAGCCGAGCCAAAATTTGTGGGGCTACAAATCACGTTGCGTATGAAACCCCCGCCTGTCCTCGCTATCACTTTCAACAAATATTTGTAATATGGAAGCCACGTTTTGTGATAAGCAAGCGAAGGAACGCAAGCGTAGAGCACAACATAATCGTCTGGTTTACTACATTCTCATTACTATTACCTATTTTCGTACAGGTTTAACTCAATTTAACTCATTCGAGTCGTGATGCATGAGGATATGCGGCAAACGCCGCGTATCATTCTGCGGCACGTGTTGAAAGTGTTAAAATGCTCCCGAGGCACGCCGTGCCATCCGTTGCTTTTTTTTACAGCATGTCCTCTGAAGGGTCCTGATGAGTCATAGTGGCACAGTTGCAGTGAGCCTGAATTGATCAGTGTTCAGGTGGACTCCATAGTTAATAGCTGTCCCTGCCCTCCGTAACCCGCCCGTTAGGGCCGTCCATTATCACCGCGGTGCCGCGGACGTTAAACCCGGAACTGATCAATCAATCAGCAACGTAATAGCCCCAAACGGGTCACTGTGCTTGACTGGAAATTCAACCGATGGGTCTCCAGCTATATACGCCAAATTACCCATCACCCAAATTGAATGCATTATTAACGGATAACTTTCTCACCCCGGGCATCGGTGAGTCGCGAAGGACAAATCGACCGTGACACTGACATCTGAAGGGCAGTGCCTGAACAGCTTCGTGCCTTCACTACCCTAGAACTCTCACGATCGCGATTTGCACGCAATACATAGCATGCCGAATATGATCTGCAACACGCGAGTCACTCAGAGGTGGAAAGGAAAAGATAAGCCAACGACAATCAGTAGAAAGGAAAAGACAGTCAATGGACAGGAAAAGACAATCAATGGGAAAGGACAATCCATGGAAAAGAAAGGACAATCCATGGAAAGAAAAAGACAATCCATGAAAATGAAAAAAATAAAAAATCTACTAATGATGGAAATCCGGGCCGTAGAGGTGGTTGCCAAGCGTGTATAAATGCAGATAAAGAACCCAAGGAAGACAGTGTCCAGGCAAAACGACGGGCTTGTTCAGAAAGCATGTCCGGTATAAGGTCCTGGTAAATCAAAGTGGCACAGTTGCAGTGCGGCCGAATTGATCAATGTTCAGGTCGTACGCCATAGGTAATAGCTGTCCCTGTTCCCCCATAACCAGCCCGCTAGGGCCGTATATTATCACCCCTGCGTCGTGGAGGTTAACTTATTCGCAACGTCCCGCGTCGCGAATGAGTTAAACCCCAAACTAACAATAACGAAGACAGAAACACGCTTAGGAAAGAACAGTTAATCCACCATTTATTGTGCTGTATTTTTTTCTAAGCGTGCTTCTTTTTCGTTGGGTTCTTCTCTATGAAATCTGTGGAATGGAAAAGTCAACCCAGGGACCCAGGGAAAGGAAAAGATAATCAAGTTTCACGCATGACCGACGAGTGAACCTTCTTCCCTTCACACCTTTTCTCCCAACACCCACACCCACACCCGGTCCCAACGCGTTCTACTATTGACAAATCTGCCGTGTGTGGACAAAAAAGACGGCAAGTCCATTTGTGTGAAAAGCGAGGTTTTCATTGTATGGACTTAATGTCTTTTGCCTTCGAAGAGCAGAAATAACCGGGAAAAGTAGGGTAATACGTAAACAACTCAATCAGTGCCGTGTGTGACATTTGCAAACGCATTAACCTGTTGGGAGCTGAACTTTTCCGTTTGAATTGAGACTCACTTTGGCGTTTGCTCTTTCAAACGTTTGTGCTGGTCTGTGATTTTGAAATTAAATGCCTCGTTTGCTGGTCTGTTATTTCGAACCTTTAGGCCTACAGCTGCCAGGTTAAAAAAAATCACTGATCAAAACACGTTGCAAACCTCCCTAGGGTGTATTTGGGATGTGTCACACAGAACGATTGAGAGGCAAACTAGGTGTGGACTGAATTAATTCAGAGAGAGAAAAACAGTATGTAACCTTTTGGCTGTCGGTAGCGGTTTTTGTCGCGATGATTCCTGTCGGAATCATCGCGACAAAAACCGCTACCGGCAGCCTAAGGGTTAAATCGAAACTCTACAGAAGTTAACCCCTTCCCTGCCACCGGGCGCAGATTGTGATTCTGAGTCTTTGTTAAACTTGAAACCAAACAACTTCGTCTGTCCAGGGCGGAACAGTAATTGAAAGGGGTGCCAGCAAGAGGCGTAAATCCTCGTGAGTCTCTGCAACTGCGAGGGCTCATGAGGATCTATGCCTCTTGCATTTGGGTTCGGCTCCGGCAGTTATGGGGTTAAGTGTTAATTTCGCCTTCGTAGTTTCAGAGCATCTCTCGTCCGGCACACAAAACAGCTAACTCAAAGCAGTGTGTCCCAGATCTAGCCTACTCATGGTGTATTATTCTATTTGGTGAAGATTGCTAACACTACCCACGACTGAATCAAGTGGGACATATCTTTTCACAAAAAGGTCAAGCCAACTAACAGTTCACCCCCCCTTGTAAATTTTCTTTAAAAAAATTATTTGTTTTCTTACGCGTCTTGGACGTATTATACTCTTGCCCTGCCATTTCCAAAGAAGGTAGGGCCCGGGCCTATATCAGTTCCCGTGCCGTTGGTTTATCAATCTCAAGCAGTTGTTGCTAGAAGTGAAAGGGCTGGACAATACGCATGTGCACAAAAAGGCTCTTTCTTTTGTTATTGCGTTACGCGCCTCCGCGGAGTATAACTGTCTGTCCAGGCCACGCACAACCCACGTCTTCAATAGACCACGGCTGGCAGAAAGGACTGTCGCAGTAAGCATGGGGACTGTCGACGGCCGCAGTGGGCCCGAGGGCGTCTTACTGCTTGGGATAGGGTAGTGTCTGAGTGTTTGGTGATTGTTCCGTCTGTCTGTGTTAATCAGGTCCTGTCGCCACACCCTTTCCAGCCAAATCTGGCTTAGATGCTCGTGGTCCCCTCTGTGCTCTGTGAAACAGTCTTTCAAGTACATGTGTCCATCTGCAGGATGCATATTCACTCACATAATATCATAGTGCACACTTTGGAAATTTGTGCAGAATGTCCAAATGCCTTTGACCAAATACCACCCCCCCCCCCCCCAAAAAAAAAAAAAAAAAAAAAAAAAAAAAAGAAGGAAAAAGAAACACGCTTAAGAGAAAAATGCAAGACAGTTTATTGAATTAAACTGAGTTTTACTTGTCCTTTCTAACCGCGTTTCAGTCTTTGTTGGGGTAGACAAGCACACCACAACTGAAAATAACTCATCCAGCCCCGACCCACCACAGCAAGTCATGGATCGAGCATAATATATTAGTATAGTTCAAGGGTGGTGCCAGAATAGCTTGGCGCCCATGGGCGCCAAGCTATTCTGGCACCACCCTTGAACTATCATGCTCGATCTGTCTCTAGAAATGTATAGTACAGTCCAACAGAGGACAACTTCAAAATATGGGGATTTCGGTCCTGGGGTAGAATGTGATAAACAGTGTTGCATGTTTTCTTTCGGAACGTGTTTTTTTTCCTCCCTCTTTGCACAGCACTAGGCGCAGAAATTCTCATGGGTCTCCGTGCCCGCGATGATTACCGGATGTTTCGGATGGACACTAGCTCTGTCCATCTTCAGGCATAGATTCTCATGAGCCCACCTTGTGCGGACTGTCTCAGTGTGTGCAACCAGCTTTCCAACCCAAAAAAACCCCACTCAGATTCTCATCACGTCCCAATGCCTACGTGAAAACCATCCCTCTGTCAGAACTGTCGATTCGCAAGAGGCAAAGATTTTCATGAGCCTCTGCGACTGCAGGGGTACATGAGAATCTGTGCCTCTTGCTGGCAATGGCTCCTCCCCATTGACATCTGACTTTCTCAATCCATTCATTCACTGACGTCACTGCTCCCGAGACGTAGGCAACCTCTGGGCGTTTATCCTTGGCTGTAAAAATGAAAGGCGACTCCTAGAGAGACGCAGATTCTATCGAGCTGTCAAAAGAAGTAGCGGACAGACGGTATGACAGAGTAGCTGGGAGCCTGGCCTCTGACCTTTTACGGTCTCCCTTTGTGCGCAGTCGGTCAAAATCCGCCAGAAACGAATACATACTGTCGCAGAAAAACAGGAAGTGAATGCAAATGTCGATTAATATGCACCTACCGTCCTGAGCCGAACCAATATGGGCACGACGTCGCATGAAACCCTGCGAAGATTTCTGCGGGTAGGTACTGACTTTTCCGAGCACGGAGATCCCAGTCTCTAACCAACTGAACTGAACTCATTCAAAGGCGCCCCGCATCAATAACTGCGGAAGTGTCGGATAGCGTTGCCGCCGGCAACGCTATCCGACACTTTCGCAGCTTCAGATGCGGACGTCTTCAACGTGCCAACTACTGTCGGAAATAAGTATCAAGCGACAAAATATATGCATGTTGCTCTTTGATTGTGACAATTACGGTGTTCGTGCTGATTGTGGACGCCAGTTGCAATACTCCCCCCATTTAGACGGGTTCTGCTGTATGCACTGATATACGAAGCACCGCCACGGTTGCCTAATGTTTCGTGCAGACTTCTCTGTCTCATGCAAATCGATGGTTCCAGCAAAGTTCAGCCATGACTACAAAAACGCTACCATGGGACAGGCTCGGCTGAAGAATAGATTGTAGGAAGTTCAGACACGGTGCTCAGTGGCGTTTTTCTTCCGTCTGCCAGAGGCACAGATCCTCATGCGCCCCTGCAGCTGCAGGGGCTTACGAGGATCTGTGCCTCTTGCTGGTGAAAGAATCAGTCCAATTTACATGCGCTATTTAGACGGAGGAAGTTTTGTATCTACGCCTATGCAAGGACCGGTCCCTCCACTTAATTTTATCCGTCTGCAGGAGGCATAGATTCTCATGAGCCACATGCATTCTCCACTTAATTTTATCCGATGCAAGAGGCATAGATTCTCATGAGCCCCTGCGAATGGGCTCATGAGAACCTATGCCTCTTGCTGGTAAACAATTTCCCCCCATTTTTGTTCATGAACTGCTGCTATTAAGGAGTATAATCGCGCCTATTCTCAAAGAAATCCCGAAAATTTAATATCGTCCAACTGCAAGAGGCATAGATTCTCATGAGCCCCAGCAGCAGTAGGAGGGGCTCATGAGAATCTATACCTCTTGCTGGTAAAGGATCTCTCCTATATTCTACATCCCCATTCCTCAGATCTCGTCACCAAGCCATCTTGCTTAAAGTTGAGCTCGGTAGCGAGGGGAATCAATCAAGTGTACGTAGAAATTGCATGTGATTCAGCAGCATGAATTATTAAAAAAAAAAGCCAGACTAGTGAATACGCAGCAACCAGTGAACGCAAGGCCATCGGGCAGAAGCCGGCTGCGGTCGGAGGCTGTGCACGCTGCAGGCCACTTCAGTGCCCGCAGACGTCGACCCGAGGAGCGTTTGCTTTACTGGGAAATAGGGAAGGGGCCTCAATACAAATAGACTGCCAGTTATTTAGTCAGTGTGCTTCCCTGATCTCTTCTTATTTCACAATACATTAGGTGTGCTGGTCTGTGATTTCGGACCTTATGAAAAAGCCGTAAGGTCCAAAATTACTAACCAGCACACATAGTGGAAAAGTAGTTGAATTCGCAGTCATATCTTCCATATTACACCACATCACACGCCCACGACAAGAACAAGGCGTGAAGTACATTTCATATCCCATCCGTCAACAACATTGAAAATCAATTCAAAAGTGACTCCTTTATTTTTTATGATGTACGATCATATCAAATAAGGAGAGCGGACGACCCAATTACATTTTGGCACCATGACTGCTTCCAAGCATGCATGCATCTTCAGAAAATTTTGTATACAAAAAATCTCCCATGCACGTTACCAGCGTCGGTGATTGAGTGATTTTTTTGTTGTCTTTGAAAGAAACTCTGGCTGCACGACTGCCCCGTGTTTGTTGACTATTTAATAATAATCATATCAAGAGGACGATGACAGTTTGTCCCGAGACATGATTGTTTCAAAGTATCTTTGCAGAAAATAGATACCCACTTCAACCTTTGTTAGTGAGTGAGTGAGGAGTGCGTGAGTGAGTGAGTGAGTAGTGAGTGAGTAGTGAGTGAGGAGTGAGTGAGGAGTGAGTGAGTGAGTGAGTAGTGAGCGAGTGATTTTTTAATGAAAAAAAAAAACTCTGGCTGCACGTCTGCTCTGTGTTGCTGACAGCTTAATAATATCAATCATTTAAAATAATAATAAGGAGAGCGAGACAACGAACTACATTTTGTCACGATGATTGCTTCGCCGTATCTGCAGGCAATTACCCACCCCGGCAACGTTTTTTTCTATCCAAGCACGTCTTTCGCTCTAACCTTTTACCAATTCAAGAAAAAGAGAGGAAAAAATTAGAAATTTCAGGGTTGATCAATTTGGAGAATCCCCCAACACGTGAACGCTAAGGACCAAGTTACAATTTGCGCACAGGAGATCAATACACGTTGCGAGCAAAGAAGAAAACGTTCCCTCTCACAATCACTGGTTTCAAACTTGAAACCTGAAGACATCCTCCCTCTGAGGGGATGGGGTTGAATGGATGGGCGTAAATGAGTTCGACTCCTCCAAACAAGCGGCATAGGGCTTTGCAGGGGCTCATGATAATATGTACCTCTTGTTATCTGCAGGGGCTCATGAGAATTTATGCCTCTTGATTAATTACGCTATACCTCTAAAGCGCCCCCCCCCCCACCCCCCAATTCAGCAGAGCCATCATTCACGACTTTTGGACAAAGCGCCATGACTCTCTAACAGCAAAAGGCATAGATTCTCATCAGAGCCTGCAGATAATAGGCATAGATTCTCACGAGCCCCTGCGCATGTAGGGGCTCATGAGAATCTATGCCACTTGCGCTTAGAATGGCTAGTTTAGACATGAGCCCCCGACAACAATCGTCCAAAAAACTGAACCAGAATTCATGTCTCTTCGACAAAACGTCACGAATTTGGCATAAAAGAGGCATTGATCCATGTGACCAACTGAAGATGCAAAGCAGGGGCTCATGAGGCTCTATGCCTCTTGCAGAAGGAAGAAGCTAGTTAAGAGAGCACCCCCTCGGGCAAAAATTCCCAAAAGTCAGCTGAGCCCGCATTGAGGAGTCTTCGACAAAACATCATGGCGAGAAGAGGGTTCTAAAAGGGGAAAAAACAGAGAAAGAAAACAGTCTCGAAATCAACTCTTTAATCCACAAGAGAAATAGATCCTCATGAGCCCTGCATCCGACGGGCTCATGAGAATCTATTCCTCTTTCGTCTAAGGACCAGTCTTCTTGATCTGTAAAGACATGAGCATCATTTCTGCTCCTAACGTGGAGAATGTTGTTCGGGTTAACGTCGATAGCTGAAAGGACGCGCGGATCTCTTCAGCGAAATGAAATGGTTCCCTGCAGCATCAAGCGGTTTAACCCGTTCAGTGCCGAGAAAACCTGAACAACACCCATCTGCAAGAGGTATAGATCCTCATGAGCCCCCCCCCCCAATTGCGGGGGGGGGGGGGGGGGGCTCAAGAGGATCTATGCCTCGTTGCTGACACCACTTTGAATCCCGCACATTCCTGGAACACCTAGGGCGGTTTTTGGTCTTGAACTAACGAGGATTGCAGAAACACAGTCTGCCTCAGCTGACACCAAATGGGTTAAAAGAGGACAAGGAAGCATCTTGTAATATTAAATGTGCATGTTGTTGCGTTCATATCTGAAGATCGTGATGAAGGAATTGAGTTTTCCCCGTAAAAAACTCCTTAACCCCCTCCACGTCTTAAAATGACACGTTGCTGATGAAAAACTACGATCAGTTAACCCTTTTAGCCCTGGATCCCTTACAGCAGGAGATGGCTTGACCATGATAATTCAAAATCTGGCACTACCCTTGAATTATCATGGTCAAGCCATCTCCTAGTCGTTAGGCAACAGCGCCAAAATTTGAGAAATGGGATCTTGTGCCAAAAGGGTTAACATCATTAACCAATGAACACAGCAAAAATTAATAACTGGAGCTATTCTGCAGCAAGAAAGGTCAGAACCTGCTTACGCAATAATAATAATAATAATAATAATAATAATAATAATAATAATAATAGCATTTATATCGCGCTACACCCAGCAATGATCACGCTAAAAACTGAGCGCTTAAAAACATAGAGATACAAAAACGAGACGCAAAAACACAGCTCAAAGGGCCAAGGGGGAGCGTAATATTAGAACAAAGTGACGAAGAACGATTAAAGGCTATTGCCAGGTAATGTATCAAAACAATACAACTTTGAAAGACAGGGGACTAGACAGACGCATGAGTGTTACGTGGTAGTCGTAGTCGTAGTAGGATGCAATTACACCAGACTCACGCACGTAGGGTTCTTGTAAAGAAACTTCACTCAGCTGCAACCCTTCACAAGTGGCATAAGATTGTAGACCACACTGGAGTAACAGTTCCAACAATATTTTATTGCAGCGATACCATCTCCGCACAATACATCCATGCCCAAATGCACCAACACTGATACACGGTCTCCTCTACAATGCATCAACACTTCTGACACACTGCGTCTCTCATACAATGTACACACATACTTCCTAACACGGTCTTTTATACTATAACAGATCTTTTAGAATAATCCAGCAAATTTGCACAATACAACCAATCAGAAAAGAAAACG
The DNA here is from genome assembly GCA_036245525.1 of Semisulcospira habei. NCBI lineage: Eukaryota > Metazoa > Mollusca > Gastropoda > Semisulcospiridae > Semisulcospira > Semisulcospira habei. Next base: position 180,352,778 of record BTPG01000006.1, on the reverse strand, counting down.
TAACCAAAACTCATTAATACTCATTAAAAAAAAATGTTCTAGAAATAACTACAAATTTCCACTACCATCTAGGCGTCTTTGATACAATGTTACAAAATGTTGCTAACAACTTTAACGTCATATATAAGGTCACTAGAAAGATCGCGACCTTGCTCGAATCTGCCAGTCTAATGTACGTCAAACTTTACAACATTGTAACGAAACTACGCGTCACAACAAAAATCGATCGCAATTCTCCGTGAAAAAAAAAAAAAAAAAAAAAAAAAAAAAAAAAAAGAAGAAAGAATCCTACTAAAAAGGTACGTAATTCTTATCCAAAATAACTCAAATGAATATCGGATCTTTCCTATTATTATCACACACATGCTCTCAAAGAATAACACAACAACAAACGTAACAATGAGCTTTGGAGAAAAGCTAAGCTTTAAGATAACCATTATGAAAGATGTGCTGTCATTAAAGACCATCATTTACGTGGCTGTAGCCACCAAAAAGATTGCCTTTAATGGTAGATTACACTTTTTGCCATTCAAAAATTTCTAGAGAGAGAACACATGTCATTTGAAGACCACCTTTTTGACAAAACAGATGTTGCACAAAACAGTTACTGTAGGCAATTTACAACACTTATTTAGTCGGCCAATTCTTTTGAATCACACACGTGTGTGTGTGTGTGTGTGTGTGTGTGTGTGTATGTGTGTGTGTGTGTGTGTGTGTGTGTGTGTGTGTGTGTGTGTGTGTGTGTGTAAGCAATTATTATTGCTGGTTATAAAAAGGAGAACGCATATTGGCAGAATGTGACACACAGTAGCCGGGGCGGATTGACATAATAGACAATCAGACATCAAAAGGAGCGAGACAAGACCGCTCAAATAATCATAACTTGGTTCCAGTCTCGCCAGCTTATTTCTTTCATCTACACAACTAACAGTCTGATAAGTATTGCAGACATCAAGTAGGCCAAATGAACTCTGGTCCGTCCACGCACGCACGCACGCACGCACGCACGCACGCACGCACGCACGCACGCACGCACGCACGCACGCACGCACGCACGCACGCACGCACGCACGCACGCACGCACGCACGCACGCACGCACGCACGCACGCACGCACGCACGCACGCACGCACGCACGCACGCACGCACGCACGCACGCACGCACGCACGCACGCACGCACGCACGCACGCACGCACGCACGCACGCACGCACGCACGCACGCACGCACGCACGCACGCACGCACGCACGCACGCACGCACGCACGCACGCACGCACGCACGCACGCACGCACGCACGCACGCACGCACGCACGCACGCACGCACGCACGCACGCACGCACGCACGCACGCACGCACGCACGCACGCACGCACGCACGCACGCACGCACGCACGCACGCACGCACGCACGCACGCACGCACGCACGCACGCACGCACGCACGCACGCACGCACGCACGCACGCACGCACGCACGCACGCACGCACGCACGCACGCACGCACGCACGCACGCACGCACGCACGCACGCACGCACGCACGCACGCACGCACGCACGCACGCACGCACGCACGCACGCACGCACGCACGCACGCACGCACGCACGCACGCACGCACGCACGCACGCACACACACACACACACACACACACACACACACACACACACACACACACACACACACACACACACACACACACACACACACACACACACACACACACACACACACACACACACACACACACACACACACACACACACACACACACACACACACACACACACACACACACACACACACACACACACACACACACACACACACACACACACACACACACACACACACACACACACACACACACACACACACACACACACACACACACACACACACACACACACACACACACACACACACACACCTTGCCCGCGCACGGCTTTTTACAGGGCTAAGTGTATAAGCACTAGAGAGCAAAAGGTAATTTCGCCAACGTCGTCCGTGCGCGGCCCAGCGAAGGCCGACGTCGGCTCAGGTGCCTTTTGCTTACTGGGTACGTCGGAGGAGATTAACCAGCCAGACACTGGTTGACTGTGGACTTGGAAGCAAAGATGAATTAATCATGGTGCTCAAGCACGCGACGAGTAATACTTGTGCCAAGGATACAGATTCCTCTAACAGATAATAATGATGATGAGAGACTGTCTGGAATGACTAAAATGGTTGTTTACCTGCTACTGGAGATGGATAGATCATGACAGTTCAAGGATGGTGCCAGATTACCTTAGAGTCGTCCTAGGCAATCAAAGTCTATCTGCCGCGATCTTAGGCGGTCAACCCCAACTGGGCAATTTTTTTTTGACTGAACCATTTAAACCGTGTAGTCAAGATGTGTGCTAGTCTGTGATGTTGCACTCCAAACAGGGCATAGCGACCTGTCTCTCTCTCTTTTTTTCATCGAGAGAAGAAGGTTCTGCATAATGAAAATCTCTCGATGAAAAAAAAAGGGGGCAGCATCTGGTCCCGCCTCCTGGTCTTTCAGAGGCCGTTCGATTAAGGCTGATGTCGCGGAAAACCGTCCAATTACCGAGATACACCGCAATAATGCAAGATCTGGGTCGAACTGTCCAATTACCGGAATACAGAGCAATGGCTTCTGGTCGAACGAGGTTATCTAGATAGGCGCTTCACGGTACATTGCTTGAAAGTGGTCATACTTCACTCTGTAAAGACCACACCGCCATGCTGCCACCGAAGCTGCCACCAAACTTGCTGTCTCTCTCATCTTATCTCGCATCGACTACTGCAACTCTCTCCTTTCCGGCCTCCCTCACTCCACCACTTTCACTCTCCAACGCGTCCAGAACAACGCTGCCCGCCTCGTCCTCAGAAAGAAAAAATCCGACCACGTCACTCCCCTGCTCAAACTCCTTCACTGGCTCCCCATCCCCCAACGCATCCAATACAAAATTCTGTCTCTCTGCTACAAATCTCTGAACAACTGCGCTCCTGCCTATCTCTCCAACTTACTTCACCCCTACACACCTTCCCGCTCCCTCCGCTCTGCCTCCGACCCTCTTCGCCTCCACATCCCTCGCACCAAACTCAACACTTTCGGCCCCCGCTCCTTCTCCGTCTACGGTCCATCCACCTGGAACACTCTCCCACTCTCTCTCCGTCAGAAACACTCTCTCTCCTCCTTCCAGTCCGCCCTTAAAACTCACCTCTTTCAACAGTTTTAGCACTATATCACCACACTCCCCATCCCAAGCTGACCGTCGTAATGTATTTCACCATTTGTGGTACGTGAGTCATTGTCTAAAGCGTGCGCATGCGTGCGCGAGTTGTGAGTGCGCGCTTAGAGTTATAATTATTATAAGATAAGCGCATTATAAATACCGTAATTATTATTATTATTTTATGCTCAAATCAATCTGCTGAGAGTGGTAATACCTCGCGCCCTCACAACTCCGCAGTTATTCCCTCTACTATCGACAGAGAGTGGCATACCTCACGTACCCACCCACCCCTTCCCCCCACACCCCCACCCCCACACACGAGTGGTCATACCTCATCACCAGAAAACATTATACTGTCATCACCTAAGTCAAGTGAGAGTGGCCACATCTCGTGCCCTCAAAACTCCACTACGTTCCATGTAATACTAATCAATCGCCTAAGAGTGGTCACACCTCGCACCCTCCCCGAACTACGCTACCATGTCTCAGGGTTTATACACCTCTCGCCTTCCAAACCCCGCCGATTTCCCTGCAACACTTAACACCATCAAAAGATACGCAGCAAATTGTGTATACTTGTCGTTATGTCTATTTTGGAAAAAGTGTTTTTAACCCGAAATATTGACCCATTAACTGCCGGGGAAAGTCGAAGGATTTCAGTCTATCTGCAAGAGACATAAACCCTCATGAGCCCCCGCATTCGCGGGGGCTCATGAGGATTTATGTCTCTTGTCAGTCCTGTGTTCTTTATGACTATTTTTGGTCCCCGTTACGTTGAGTGCTTCACGCGCATGTCGGTCAGCCTGCAGCGGTTTCAGACGTGCATTTCGTGTCCGCCTGCAGCGAAGGGGTTAAAATAACTGTGTTGCAGCTGTCTTTTCTAAGCGTGTTTCTTTCCTCGTTGGGATTTTCTATGCGTTTTACACGCTTGGTGGTCACATCTTTGGTCTGGATCTCACAGACGTTAAGTGAGTGGTCAAACCACGGTCACTGAAAAAAACCCACACTACCATACCCTCCGAATACACCAAGAAATGGAGGGAATGATGGTGATGGGCCCGAGGTTTGGCCACTCTCGATCCATTCACCGTCCAACGCCCACGGTTATTGACAGGATTGAACAACTCGTAGCAGGCAGATAAAAGTGAGGCAGAGCAAATAAGATCAAAGTGAAGTGGCTTTTGATGGCCGATTATTACGGGTCCGGACGCACCACTGTCCCATTTCTGTGAATGCTAGCTAAGTACCGTACTATGTATTTAGTCTACAAGCGGAAAATAAACGCTCTGAGATACAGTAGAACTTTTTCTTGAGCGACCACTTTCTTTGCAAAAAAAGCGGTCTTAACAGAAAGGCGCTTTCTCAAGACAAGTCTTGCAGGGCAAAATAATCTCACTTCTCATTAAAGGCCATCATTTAGGTGGCTACAGTCACCTAAATGATGGTCTTTCGTGACAGGTGTTCTGTCATAAGGGCGGTCGTTCAAGACGGTTCTGCTGCAGTAATGGCTTGATTGATCAGCCATTCAGCACTGACCTACAACTGGAAGTGGATCGACTGATAAAAACGAACGGCAGTGCACAGCACGTGTTGGGTAGACAAGCGGGAAGTATACAAATAGAGATAACCGAGCAGCTTGAATGATCCAGACATTTTACAGCCAAAAATGGATTGTCGATGATAGTTTAACCCATTCAATGCCGGAGCATGAACACGATACCAAATGCAAGAGGCATAGATCCTGATGAGCCCCCGCATTGCGGGGGCTCATGAGGGTCTATGCCTCTTGATGACCCACTTTTTATCCATGTATCTTGGACGCGTGACTTCTTTGGCGTTGAATTAACACAGATTGCAGGTCAACACACTCTGCGTCCACTGACAGCGGTGAAGGGATTAAGGATACGGATACACGGTATGCAGACGAGTAGTGATAAAATAAAGTAGTGGGGTTTGCAACCGAGCGCCTGTGGCAGTTTGAATACGGCGGCAGTAGTGGGGAGAATGCTGATGCAAATTCACTTTGTTTACGGCGTTTTTCGGTGGCCAGACGGAAGTGCGCGCAGAACCAAAATGCCTGTTTGTGTGCATTCGTTTCTATCTTTCTACACACTGAATGTGATATGAAAACACTCGGATATTGAGCGTTTGATTGAAAATTGTTTTGTTTAAATTATGTTCAATTGATCGATTGAATTGAAATGTTAATACGGAAAGGAATTTCTATAAAAACCAACTGACGGTTCTGGAAAGTGCCGATGGGCATAAATGGGAGATGACCGCACGAACAAAGTGTGCCGAAAATAGGTAAAATGTACGTATCATTGAAGACAATGAAAAACAAATTGTGGTCTTGTGCAGACTTTTTAAAAAAATGTTTCGCATGTTTGTCCGCCCTTTTAGTTCAATGATTGTGTCAAATGATTGTGTCAAATTCGTGCCAAGTCAATGGCCTGCTTCAGCTCTTTCACGAAAAACCTCCATCCAGTACGGTGCCATGGCCTTTGGAAAGCATCGTCAATCAACCCAATGAACGACAGAGAAATGGAAGTGAAACATCTCACCCGCAAATGCATTCCGTCACCTCGTCCATGCTGGTGTTACTCCCCGTTGCACGTGCCGACCAGTATCCACACAAACTCCCACACTCCCACATGTGATCAATGGCCCACCAGGGTCACACACCGGCCACCTCCACACACAATCCTAACTCACTAAGGCAATACATTGGCCAATTCCACACACTCCTAAATCAGTCACGGACATTTGTCTTGCAAACGTTCACATGCTTTCCTGGGTTGTAAACCCTTCATAATGGTTAGGAACAGGTCATACGCCGGACATCTCCGCACACACTGTGAATCAGTCACTGGCGTTTGTCTTGCAAACTTTTACATGCTTTTCTTGGCTTGTAAACCCTTCCCAGTGGCTGGGAAAATATTTTCACTGATCCAAAGTTCTGAAAGAAATTAAGTTAGAACCAAGCCTGTTTCACAGCCGCGTCATATTGTCATTCTAATAAGATTCAAATACACACAAGAGGATTAATAACCTTCACACTGGTTGGGCATTAGATCCAAAGTTCTACAAGTCAGTTCCGTTAGACCCAAGCTTGTTTCACACCTCCGCGTCGCATTGTCTTTGTAATGAAATTTGAATGCGCACAACAGGGCTCTCGAGTGAATGAGAACATCCGAAACGATTTAACAGTGACATTCTGCTCCAGGACCGAAATCAGCAAATTTTGAAGTTGCCCCCTGAAGACTGTATTACACTTCTGGAAACAGATCGAGCGTGATAGTTCAAGGATTGTGCCAGAATAGCTTCGCGCCCAGAATGATAGTTCAGGGGTTGTGCCAGAATAGCTTTCAATGGTGTCGAAATTCTTCCCTTCGTCATCTGTGATGATTCCAGTGACAGCTTATTTTGGCAAGTGCAGTCTCACACGACTGAATTCATATTTTAGTATGGCTATGCTGTCTTAACACTTGGTCTCCAACTCTGCAGCTTGCACCTGTATCCAGATACTCACACACTGCAAGGCCTACACGTCACAATCCGAGCGTTCAACGCTTTACTTTTTCAAAAATGCCTCGCAGCAGACGGCATGTCCCCTTGTTTGCGGTAAGACGTCAATGGGTATGTCCGCAGCTAAAAGCGGAAGGACAATTAAAACAACAACAAAAAAAAACTTTGTTCTTAACGGGCCCACGACGGCCACAGTGGGCCCCCGGCCGTCGTGGGCCCGAGGCCCTTTGCTTTCTAGGACGAAAACGTAATCATTGTCAGGCCATGAAGACATCCCAGTCTGAAGATATCACCCTTTGAAGATATCACTGTTTGAAGACATCCACAAACTAAACTACAAAACCAGACACATGGAACTTTACCTACCGTAAACATCGATCACCTCGTTTCTGGGGCTATTTCACTCCGCAAGCAAGAGGCATAGAGTCTCATCAGCCAATGCAGCTGTAGGGGCTGATGAAGCTCTGTCTTTTGTCAGTACTGTGTTCTGGAAGGAATTGTCTCCCGCTTCCTTTATTAATGTAATGTTGTCTCTTAAACCATCATCATATGTCTATAAGCACACAACCAAAGAGACCCTGGGCTCATGAAAATCTATGTCTCTTGGGTATGAAAAACTATATCTATGCCTGATGCAGATGGGAAAAGTCTGCTGAGCCACTGTGTCAAAAAAAAAAAAAAAAAAAAAAAAAAAAAGAAAGAAGAAAAGACAAGTCGTCTTTTTTTTTCCTCCAGGAAGGAAACTTGTTGGCGGCGCTAAGGCTTCATCGCAATTATCGTAACAAGGCCATAAACACACACGAAAATCAGCGTAATAATCCAAGCGATGAGAAAACCCACAGTCAGAACCCGTGCAAGTGTGTTCCCAATGCGCAAAAGGCCACCGGGCCGACACAGGCCGCCGTTGGCCAAAAAGGCGGCCGGCGTCGGCCCGATGACATTTTGCGCATTGGGTTCACTTTAACAAACGACGACAATCTGACAGCTTCACGAGCACACACACGTAACTAGACGCCGAGAACCTCTTCCGGATTGGTGATCAAACGTCGATTAAAACACGGACACCGTCATAAATAATCAGGCAAACACGGTGCTGATGGGCAGAGGAGTCTCCGATTGCAGACTAAGTGCCCGGGCCGGAGACATGCTTTCAACTGCTGTGGTTTGATTATCCAGGTTGTTCCGCTATGGACGCTCTGAACAGGTCGGCTTTCGTCCTTAGCGTTGTATACTAACCAGGGAAGTCGTTCGTGTCACGAAACGTGATTTTCGAACAAAAGTAACGATACTATACTGACGAGCAAAAGAAATGCGACGTTCTTGGAATCATCGGAAACACTTTAGTGTTTCCGATGACTCCAAAAGTCTCGCATTTCTTTTGCTCGTCAGAATATCAGTATACTTAATATATTGTTTGAAAATAATGCCCACTACTCAGACCATACACGGTTAATTGGGTGGAAAATCTTCTCTCATAAATCCCATGCACTGGGATGGGCAATGCCACATAATATCACTTTCCGGAGAGCAATTACGACCATGAAACAACTTTTGAACTGCCGTCACACAAACACGTGTGTTGGTCCATGCATTTCAACCTTATTTATCGATCCAAAATCACTGACCAAAACACTAGACAAAGACGTCCAAAATCACTGACTACCAAATATGCAGAATAAAAAAAGGCACGATTTCACAATGGCGTCGCAAAGTGCCCTCCATTTATTTCAAGCCCCGAAGCCTTCGCTACCATTATGAGAGTCCGACCACTAGCTACAGACGCTATCGACTGCCCTGGCACCAGAACAATGATGAAATCCCGACGCTGACGTGCTGTGCTGTCCTGCTTCGGCAGGACCACAGATCGCAAAGACCTATCCGCGCACTGAGGATGCACAGTTGATCTGTCACAACAAGAGGCATAGAATCTCATAAGCCCCTGCATTTACAGGGGCTCATGAGAATCTATGCCTCTTGCAGACAGAAGGGGCTGCATCAGAAATCTAACTTTAGAAAGAACAGTCGTGTAGCTAAACTCCACGGTATAAAACGTAAATGATTTATTGCAGCAAGAGGCATAGATTCTCGTGGACTCAGGCTTAGGCACTCGCAGACTCGTGCGCGAGGACTGAATGAAAGGCTTGACCTCGGTGAACAATAGACAGACTCACGACACTGCCGTCAAACTAAAGCGACAACTATTGATGGGTTTCGCTTTTCAACGCGATGGAGTGCAATGCTGTTTTGATGACACAAGGTGCGAGACGCTGAACCCAGCCTTGTGCAGTGTGTAGTGAAGAGACTGAATGACTTAAAGAAATTATATATGTTCTTAACCCATTGTGTCCCAGGTACGAAATACCCACATTTTGGGAGTTGTCCTCTGAGGACTGCATTACAATTCAGGAGACAGATCGACCATGATATTTCAAGGCTGATGCCACCCTTGAACTATTATGGTCAGGCCATATCTTGCCATATGTGTGTCGGGACTGAATGAGTTAAACCAAAACTGGCCTACAATTTAAAATGATGCAACCGAAGTGACAACGTTGTAAAATGACTGAAGACTGGTCTAAATGAAATCAAGAAACCAGTCATGTTTAAATCCAAACTGGCCTAAACTTTAAAATGATGCAAGTGGCATCGCTGAAAGAGACTGAAGACCGGTCTACATGAATAGATATATAGAAACTAGATAGATACTGCCGTAATGTATTTCACTATTTGTGGTACGTGAGTCATTGTCTAAAGCGTGCGCATGCGTGCGCGAGTTGCGAGTGCGCGCTTAGAGTTATAATTATTATAAGATAAGCGCATTATAAATACCGTAATTATTAGTATTATTAGATCTAAACCCAAAATGGCCTAAAATTTTGAAATGATGCTGCCAAAGTGACAAATTATTGTCTTGTTGCATATTAATATTTGTCTGTCGTCTATTATTCCCAAACACCACCTTCTGCAACTTCTTGGTAACAAAAATAAGACTGGGCCTATCTTGCGCCGGCATCGCAAACTGCGGAATAGGCCACGATCTTTGACCCCTTCACTGCCACTGGCCGTGAGTGCGAATCTCTGAATCCGACACCGACTGCCCTATCTGCCAGAAACTCATAAATATAAACGAGCCCTACAAGCACCGCACACTGACGTGAGCCCGTGGGACGTGGGTCTATGGCTACGCAAGTCTGGTGGCGTTCGTCCTGTCCATGCAAATCAAGCGATTAACCCTTTGAGTGTCGGTAGCGGTTTTTGTCGCCATGATTCCTGTAGGAATCATGGCGACAAAAACCCGCTACCGACACGCCAATAGTTAACTCATTCGAGACGAGCCGCATACGGACACGCGGCCTTTTATCGCGTATCCGGACTAGTACGGCATGTCTCGAAATGAGTTAACATTTTGGCGGCTGCCAGGGGTCTGATGAGGCTCTATGCACCAAGTTTACATCACTGTTCTTCCGTGAGAATGTAACGCCTTCAGTTCATGACAATTATCCGAAAATCACAATTTCTGGTCTACTCCCGCCCTGTCCAGACGGGGATGTGTCGGTGTATTCATTACAACTTAAAATCGTGTGCTGGTCTGTGATTTTGGACCTTAAGGCTCCCGTAAGGTCCAAAATCACAGACCAGCACCTACTGTGATCGATGATTCACACTGGTTGGCGCAGCAGTAAGGACCGGTCACGCTGAGGCTGTCAAATGATTCAAGGAAAGGGCACCTGCGCCCAGAACGCAACGTTAGACATCCAGCCTGGCACACCCGATGGAGTGTGATCTCTGGTCTACCCCCCCCCCCCCAACCCCCCCCCCCCGCCCACACACACACATCTCAATTCACTGTCCGAACTGAGAACCACTGCACCGGCTGGGTTGCAGCAGCAGTCTCGCAGAATCAGGTATGAATGATGCCCTGTAGTGAAGGCAAACGACACAGTAAATATCATTTTTCATGGCAAGATTAAAAAAAAAAATTGTATCGCAATAAATGAAAACCTCACTTTTCACAAGAGTAGACTTTTGCCTTCACAGGGCCGCGTCATCCTCACTCACTCTCTCATGTGCACGATGCACAGATCCTCAGGAGCCCAGCAGCCGCTGACTCCAATCAGACTGCATCTGTAAGTCTGTGGATACACCGTGCACTCTGAATATTTACGACATAAACCACACGTGGAATAATGAAAGCTGTGCAAGGATCGCACCCGTCTGATGCCATCTGTCTGTATCTCACGCTCCCGAAACGCAAGTCTTTCATTTGTGTCAGCGAGCTGCACCCAGTGATTCCTGTCGCATGTTTACCGTCCAGTGTTGTAGAACCTGGTTCCAGCAAAAAAAGACATGCACTCTCTCAAATAATGTCATGAAAGGCAAAATATGCAACCTGTCATGAAAGACCATCATACAGATGGCTACAGCCATCTGAATGATGGTCTTTAATGACAGGTGATCCCTCAAAACAGGTGCCACTGTAGCTATCTACGCTTGCATCATCCGTGGCTCGTACTCCATACGGTGCAGCCTGACGAGAGAAAAAAAAAAACCCAAAAAACCTTAGCCCAATGAATCACCGCTTTCAGACGTACCAGACCGGCCAAACTGGGCAATCGGAACTTTCCGAGTAATCCCTGACTCGAAAGCTTGCGTCCACAGTCGCATAAACAAACCTCAATGATCTTCCCAGGCTGAGAATACAAGTATAAATGATGATCAACCTTCGCTACAAGAGGCATAGATTCTCATGAGCCCCTGCGTACGCAGGGGCTCATGAGAATCTATGCCTCTTGCAGAAGAACTGGGACCCACCAGATGTCTTTTCTGTGGCTGACACATGCTTATTAGTGTCGAGGTTAGCGAAGTGAAGTCTCAGGACCTGCCTGGACAGCACTGTAGCGTCAGCGGAGTTTAATGGATTTTTTCCCCGGCCCCACCACATAGGGGAAAAAAAAGCCTTGCCTCACTTCCAGTTGCTTTAACCCATTACATGCTTAGACTGACACGTCACCATCAAATAAAATATGGATCGACCGTGGTAGTTACAGGCTGGTGAAAGAACATATTGGTGCCAGCCTAAACAGCCTTGATTCACTACAAGAAGACGTGGACCGCTCATGACAGTTGAAGGGTGGTGCCAGAAAAGCGTGTTGCCTACGATTACAGAGCAGTTACCCTACATGAAATGGATCGACCATGACAGTTTAAGGATGGTGTATTACGATGAAAACCTCGCTTGTCACCAAAAAATGGACCTACTGTCGTTTGCCTTCACCGGTCAGAATAACTTGCACCAAACATTTCTGTGACCACCCGTGAACTATCATGAACAATCCACTTGTAGTTTCTGTAGTCTTCAGAGAACACGCTTTTCTGGCACCATCCTTGACCTATCATGGTCCGACGCTGTCTCCAAAACTGTTACAAAGTCTTCGCAGAACGGATCTAACAGATAGCCAGGCTATTCTGGCACCGCCCTTGAACTACTAGTACGGTCCATCTGCCTCTGAGACTGTTATATAGTCTTCAAAGGACACCTCATTCAGAGTGTCTGGAATTTCCACCCCATGACTCAACAAATTAACTCATTCGAGACGTGCCGCATCCAGATACGCGTCGTACCCAGGTCAGTCGTGTATGTGGTTGCCGCACGTCTTGAATGCGTTAACCCTTTGGTTGTTGGTAGCGCTTTTTGTCGCGATGATTCCGCTAGGAATCATCGCGACAATAAAGCGCTGCCGAAAGCCAAAAGGTTACCACATCAATAAGACCAGTAACAGTCCAACCATCCGAGCTCCAGTCCCGCGGGATGTGCCACGCTCAGCAAGCAAAGACTCCTCGGCAAACACGATAATCACAGGACTTGTAGCTGCCAACACACCAGATTCCTCCGCTTCACGGCAAGCACAGAGTCGTCGGCAAACAATAATCACAGAATTGCTGCAAACGACCACGGATTCCCAGGCTTTCATTGATCACCGAATTCGTAGCTAAAACAGCGGCAGCAGGAACGAGCGCTGATCACAGAGTATTTGAAGCAATATGCCAGACGGGCACCGGCGAGGTTCATTCAATTCATATTCAAATGAGTGACTGTAGTTGAACTGACGGCTTGAGAGTAAAAAAAAAAAAAGTTTGGCACTTGAAGCATATCGCTAGTTGTGTGCTGGTCTGTGATTTCGGACCATACGGCCTTTGGCCGCATGGTCCAAAATCACAGGCCAGCACACAAATCTACATCAAGGACTAAAAACTCAGACTAGCAAACAAAAGATAAAATGATTCATGTACTGAAATACAGGCACAGAAATTTGAAAATATCAGTACCATAAGGGTATAGAAACCAAACGCGCAACCAAAATCAGTTTTTTTTCTCTCAGGTTTTCTTTTAAAAAAAAAAGGGCTGACTTCAATACCACTGCAGATTTCTTTGAGATGCAGATTTGACAGAAACGATCCAAGCAATGAAATGAGTTCTGATCAATGACTCAGGGATCAACCCACGCAAGTCTGAAATTCAATATACTCTAGACAAGCATGGCAGACAAATGTTGCAAGTTCAACACACAAACACATCGATACAGACACTATTCACGCTCTTTGCATCTGAGTTTAACTTATTCCAGTGAAAAATGGCAGACCTGTGCCAGACTTGCGAAACTAGTTTGTGACGGTGACAGCGGCGGTACGGTCCGGGATGTATATGTGGGCAAACAGTCTGTTGCGTTACGTTTCAGGAAAGCGTCGCACACACACACACCCTGACTGGCCTTAGCTTGGGGACAACAGTCTCTCAGCAAAACCGTTTCTATTGCAAGAGGCATAGAGCCTCATGAACCGACCCTTCTACTGCAAGAGGCATAGATTCTCAGGAGCCCCTGCGACAGCAGGGGCTCATGAGAATATATGCCTCTTGCAAGCAATCAGTTGAGAATCTATGCCTCTTGCAAACAATCAGTTGTGGTACGGTAGCAGGACGCAACTGAATTTACACACACTGACTGCCTGCTGGCTTGGGACAACAAATTCAAGCAGCAAGTCCCGTACCCCTGCAGGGGACATACACCCTCATAGACCCCTGCATCATTGGGCTACATTGAAATCCTACACGCAGAAGACGTGAGTTTTAAGTCTGCGCCCAGAATCTGGCTGTCAGGGAAAGCTGAATGGGATGGCATTTGAATGTGCGCAGTTAAAGAACCGCAAGGCAGATCTCTGGAACTGTCAGCGGACGGGGTAGAGTCACAGGCACCTGAGGCTGAGTGCCTGTTGATATGCGAAATTGATAACAGTTTCTGCTAGTCTGGCACGCACTCCTCAGGCGTCTATGGGTAGAGTGGGACAAGGAAGTGATGCGTACACGCGCGTGAGTGTGTGTGTGTGTGTGTGTGTGTGTGTGTGTGCGGGACGGGACGATGAGCAGGGGCAATTACGTTAGTTCCATTTTCCCTTCTTGTCGTATGTTCATATACCAGTGCTGGCGTAAGCGGTTTGGGACATTACGATTGGCAAAGAATGCTTACTGCCGGAACTGATCCTCTTGGGCTGTTACGTCCAAAAATTAAATAAATAACAAGTGTGCACGGGCCGACGGCGGCCGACGTTAGCCCGATTACCTGTTGCGTGTTGGTTGAGCAGAGACCGGTACACATATAGCTCACAAAGCCCTGAGTGCTACGACAGGATGTGGATCGACCATGATAGTTCAAGGGTGGTGTCGGAATAGCTTGGTGCCTGTAGGCGCCAAGCTATTCCGACACCACCCTTGAACTATCATGGTCGATCTGTCTCCCGAACTGTGAAGCAGACCTCAAATAAGAGCATCATCTAAAAATAAAAAGGGGAGAGAATTTCACCGTCAGGGTGTAATGAGATAAGTCGTACATTTACTGCAAAACTGACGCCGCATGGGCGCATGCGAAACCTCTTTCAATATTACTCTTATATGTCCTCTCCAAGTCAACCCCCCCCCCCCTCTCCCAACTACCTCTCTTCTCTATGCTTGGTGGCAACTGGGTTATGTGCAGCCCACTGCATGCTGCACGGGATCGATGTATATCAGTGAACACACTCTTTCTCCCTCCAGATAGCACATCGTTGGAAATTCCTTCGCCACAATCAGGCTGACAAAAATGAGCGTATTCATCCCTGCAGCTGAAAAGGTCAGCTTCGAAAAATGTTGGCATAAGTCTACCAAGCAAAATGTACCCAGTTACGCTGGAGGGGATCAACTTCACAAAACTTTAGGCGGATATATACCCAGTGTGAATCCACCCAGGCGTGAATCCATCCACTGTAGATTGTGCTGCTAATATTCCTCCCAAAATTCTCAGTTGGGTGGAATCTAGTCAGTGTGATTTGCACTGAGTGGTTTCACGCTGGGCAGATTTACACTGGGTAGCTATCTATACATGGGTGGAAATGCAGCACTGCAAATTTGCACTGGGTAGGTTCATGCATGGGTGGATTCACGCATGAGTGGAATCGTGCTGGGTAGATTTTCGCCGAGTAGATTCAAACTGGGTACACATTCGCCAAAATACAGCGAAATTGAGCCCTTCAGCGTTACTACGCACGCTAGAATGTGATTGCGTAAGTGCGATCGTCCACGCGATTTTCAACGTGTGCCGGCGCGCTATACAAAAATTGGTCACTTGGGGAAACCAGGTTGGAAACGAGATCTGGAGGGACGGGAAACGAGAGGAAATACACCGATGCACTGGGAGGAAGTTCGATTTCCTAGATCAGCTCACAGGCGCTCGACTGCAAGCAAGCCCGCAACTTTCCCATCAAGCATCGTGTGCATACCGTCTGTAAGACGGTATGCACACTATGCGTGATGGGAAACTCTGCACTCGAACGCCTGTGATCGGTTAGAGCAGAAAAAAAGATTGTGCACTGGAACAGGAGAATAACTAATGTCCATTACACTACACACAAACAGACGAAAGAAAATTGATGTGCTGGTCTGTGGTTTCGAACCTTACGGCTTTCAGCCGTAAGGTTCAAAACCACAGACCAGCACAAATGTAGGTGAGCTTCAAGAATCCCATTGAGTCAACACTTTTTTTCCCCGCCGAATATCCATCCATCCGATTTTGCAGCAATCAATCTCAGAGGTTTTCCTGTTGCGAGTGATGTATAACAGCTGTCACACAGAGAATGACGGAGCGCAACACGAGGCCGGTTTGCGTTGTGCTGATCACTCCGACAGATGCAGTCCCAGTCAGCATGAAGTCCTCAGATCGACCACTATCCACCTGACATTCATCGGCCCAAGGACATTTTGTTACCGGCTGGGGTGAGAACTCTCTAAAATGTTCGGTGCAGCATTGAGTTTGAAGTTTTCAATATCACGAGCCTTGACCGCATATGACATTTTCAAGACGTTTTTTCGATTTACTTGTCCAAAAGCCTGTCAAAGAACGAAAGTAGTACAGTACAACCTGCTTGAGCAGCTGCTGTTTTTTTTTTTTTTGCGAGAAAAAGTGGTCTGAAAAGACTCTCTCTCTCTCTCTCTCTCTCTCTCTCTCTCTCTCTCTCTCTCTCTCTCTCTCTCTCTCTCTCTCTCTCTCTCTCTCTCTCTCTCCAAAAATGTCTTGAGGCAAAAAGTGTAAATTATCACTAAATATCAACATTTAGGTGGACACAGCCACTTAAATGATGGTCTTTATGACTAGTGATCTCTTATATTGGTGGTCGCTCAAAACAGGTCCCGCTGTAAGTGACAGACTCGTCATCGACCTCTTCCCTTTCACCGTCAGAATAGTTTGCAGTAGAAAATAAACCGAACGTGACTGGAACTGAAATGTAAACCTATACTCATGGTAGGAACGCATTACTGTAATTGCTACAACCACCAGTAACTATTCACTGCTTGTGCCGGTCTGTCATTTTGGACCTTACGGCTGGAAGCCGTAAGGTTCAACATCAAGAACTAGCATACATTTATTACCACTATTATTATTATTATTATTATTGTTATTATTATTATTATTATTATTAACCCATTTTACCCCAAGACCGTATTTCCTAAATTTTGGAGATGTCACTTTCAGACTGTGCATCACAGTTGAAGGATATGGCTCGACCGTGACAATTCAAGGGTAGTGCCAGATTAGCTTGGCGCCTGATGGCGCCAAGCTAATCTGGCACTACCCTTGAATTATCACGGTCGATCCATCTCCTGATGCAGTGCGTCGGGGCTAAATGGGTTAAGTAAGGAAACTGTGTTAAGAGGTCACTACGTGGAGAAAGACGAGAAGGGTGGTTAGCGCAAATCGTCACGTGCTCATGGAATACTCGCTATCACTGTGAGCTGGTCTGCGATTTTGGACCTTACGGCTGAAATTCCGTAAGGTCCAAAATCACGGATCTGCACACAATTAGGCGGGCTGCATTATGCGGCCTCCGACTGAGCTGAAAAAAAAGGAGCGAAGGGTAGTTGAGGAAAAGCGAACGTGCTCATAGCTTTGAAGTCTCGGGGTTTCTGAATCCTTTGGAAAGCCGTGATCCAATTCTGTGCAGAGGGGGAAAAATATGGAAAATGAGATTACGAAATCGCAGATTGATTGCCTTTCGGCCTCCTCCACACAAAGAAAACAGAGGTAAATGTCGAAAAAAAAAACTACACACACAGATTCTCACGAGCCCGTGCAATTTATTTGTCTTGCCAATGGAAAAGAAGCTCGGTCTTGGTCCGCAGGCAGCTGTTTAGAAAGAAGCTGTCTTCGCCAGACGATGAAGACCAGGCCAGCTTGGACCGTCGTTGGGATGCTCACTGCAGGACAAATCAAACTCACTTTGATGTTCCCATGGTGTACATGCACCGTGTATTTCGGCCAGTGTGTGGTTATTTGTAATGTTGGACCTAAGGTCCAACATTATAGACCACCACAAAAAAAAAAAAAAAGTTGCGTCCAGGAAAGTCAATAAAAAATATGGAGGACGTAAAAGAGAAAAAAAAGTCTGTCTGGCGTCTGTATTTTCTTTCAATATTCCCTCGGCATGTCAAGACAAACTGAATAAGAGCAACTGCAGACTGGTCGATTTGTTTTCCTTATTAATCAAGTACAAAGTTATATGGCGACCGATTGCTGAACGTGTTTCCGTTTGGAATGCCCGTGAAGTATCACTGCGAAAGCATTCAGACTGAAACAGCAGGGAAATTGTGAGGTTGGTTTTAATGCTTCTACACGGTGTCTAACCCCGCATACTTCGATTCCAAAATCCCTGGCCAAAGCAACAGCCAAGCAACATAGATACAAAATGGTGTCAACAAGAGGCATAGATCCTCATGGGCCCCCGCAATGCGGGGGCCCATGAGGATCTATGTCTCTTGCACTTGGATTGTGTTGACACTTTCTCTGCAGTCGAGGGGTTAGGCTGAAACCCGAACAAAACAAAACACGCAAAAACATTAATCCCGGATGAAATTTGGTCGTGGTTTCTTACAACACGTCTGGGGGGGAAAAAAAAATGCATCTGTTTGCTGATGAAAGATTTAGAACCTTACGGTTTCGAGCAGTGAAATCCAAAAATCACAGACCGGTCAGTACATATTCTCTGCGATGTTTTGAAAGAACAAAATAATAATAATAAAAATTAAAAAAAGGGTGATGAGGAAATCCCATGAAAAGGTGTCAGATTCAGGAAGGCCACTCCACTACAAAGACACGTAAATTAAAAAAATAACACGATATATGCCTTTGAGAAAACGTCTAAAACAACAGTGAAAAAAACCGCACTCGGAATAAATTGAATTTGACATTCTACCCGAGAAGGCAAACGAAACGGATGACCTCGGACGCACAAATGCGAGTTTTATCCTTTACTGTGTGCTGGTCTGTGATTTTGGACCTTGCGGCTGACGCCGCAAGGTCCAAAATCACAGACAAGCGCACACATTTCAAATTTAATTGTGTTAGTCGGTGGACATAAAAACGTAACATTTGCCCTTTTGTTTTCTCTTGTGATTTCCGTGCGTAACCGCACACCGGATTACGCTGAAATGTCAACTGAATTTCAAACCCGTGTTGTTCCAAATGAGAATCCATACAATAGAGCATATATCAGGTTTCCGTTCACAATACGAAAGATTACAAAGTTTTACGAACGTTAAGAAAAAAGCTTATAAGTTTGTGACCTGAACGTTTGACGACAACAGCCAAAGTGCAGGTGTACTAAATGAGCAAAAAGGGTACTTGAAAACAGTGGGTGGGGGTGGGGTGGGGTGGGGTGTGGGGGGGGGGGGGGGGGGGGGAAGGTAGGGTCTTTTGCGATCGTCTTACTTTTTCCGTGTAAGGACTAGCATTCCGATAGAGGCAGGCAAGAGGCATGACAGTTCTTCCTGTTCATTTGTTTTGGTGTTGTTGTATTTGTTGTTGTTTCAACTGTGGCCTTCAAGTCCAGGCTACTTGCTTTAGGGAAGTTCTTCTTCTTTGTTGTTCACACGCTCAGCGCCGAGAAAATGTGAACACCACCCAACTGCAAGAGGTATAGATCCTCATGAGCCACCGCAGTTGCTGGGGCTCATGAGGATCTATACTTGTTAAAGCCACTTTGAATCATGTTCCTGGGGCATTTTGTTTTGTCTTGAACTGATTTTGAATTAACTCATTCAGCCCTGACGCACTACAGCAGGAGACGGGTCGACCATGATAATTCAAGGGTAGTGCCAGATGAGCTTGGCGCCTATCGGCGCCAAGCTAATCTGGCACTGCCCTTGAATTATCATGGTCGATCCATCTCCTGCAACTGGTGCATAGTCATTGGATGACGCCTCCAAAATTTGGGAAATACGGCCGTCGGGCTGAATGAGTTAACTAAGCTTGCAGAAAGACAGTCTGCGTCAGCTGGCACGAAACGGGTTAAAGCTTATTTTTTATTACAAAGGTGAAGGTCATAATAAAGCTCAAGGACAAGGATCATGGAAAACGGCAAATTAACGTGACGCAGGTCAACGATACAATACAGTAGAAACTGTTTTGATCAGCCACCTCTTTAGTAAGAAAAAGTGGGCTTGCAAGACAGGTACTCTCTCTCAAGAGAAGTCTTGAAGGGGAGAATGTCACCTGCCATTAAAGACCATCATTTAGGTGGCTAAGGCCACCTAAATGATGGTCTTTTAATGACGGGTGACATGTCACAAGGGTGGCTGACCAACACAGAAATGTAAGTCGAACAACTTTTCGACTGCAAGCTGCAATTTCTATTGAAACAGGTCTCTAACTGGTCTACACAATTACACGTTTAAGTGTAATGGCTTCCGAAATCAAAGGCCACTTGATGTCACAATAATTTCAAATCAACGATATCCACAGTAAACTTCGGATATAACAAATCGCCATATGTTTCCTTTATCTCCAAAGTTTGTTACAGAGAAGTAAATTGTATAAAGTGTTGTCGCGACCTCTGAAAAAGTATTGTGCGTGTGTGCGTGTGTTTAACTGATCTTGCCACAAACGAATTCGACAGTACATATTTCGACAGAATGTATGCCACTAAGGTCGGACTAACAAAGGCCAGTTACAACACCACCTTTTTTTTTTTAATAAAAAAATAAAAGTCTCGACTACATTTCTTCGCAAATTACTTCGTATATCACAAACTTGGGATATAGGAACAAAAATAGTTGAGTTCCCTGGCGATTAGCTATATATATATATATCGCTACTTGCACGTCATGGTTCGTATAGCGCCAACTTATCTTCCGGTCACTGCAAGTACTAGTGACTAGTATTAAACAGACGTTTTTATTATTTCCCGTCCACGCGACCATCTCCACAGACCGGCTGATTTCCTTTCACCAAGAAAGCGATGGAAAACTAAACCTGGATCACATTACTTCTTCAGCCTAAGAACAGATGTAAATGTGGCTCGTGTCTGTCGCAGCAAGAGGCATAGACTCAATGATTGTCGTGAGGCCCTGCGAAGCAGTGTCTCAAGAGAATCTATGCCTCTTGCAGAGGAACGGTCTAGTAGAGATTTGGCATATTCCATTTTCTTTCATTCGGAGACCATCCTAGCAACTGTTTCGCTTTCGCCCTGTGCCCAGACGTTTAGATTGGGGTAAGTTGCGGCATTCAGACGGGGACAAACATTACTAAATCAGCAGACAGACGGTTCAGTGGGGGCCGAGACAGTCTAGGTCAGAGATGGCTGTACATACACACTGGGGCGAGGGACATCCCTTAACCCCCTCGCGCGCGCAGCCACCGGTACTATAAACAGTATCGGTGGCTGCGTGAACAAGGGGGTTAATGCCATCTTCACTGCTTCATACTGTTTGCTGCTGTCATCGAGATGTGCGCCCGAGGGGGTGTCACGCAGGCTTGGGTCTAGATCTACACTCTGGGGCCAATTCAGAATGTTTTCGAACCGTTTTTTTGCAGGGGGCAAAATGATGATGTGCGATCGCCACGCATCCATCCTTAAAATACTGAACGGTAAACACTTTTTACTACCGGTCTAAAATCTCTCTGTCTCACATTTACAGAGCATCAGTGTAAGAGAACCCCCCCTCCCCCCCCCCCACCCGCGTACCTCTCCCCCCCCCCCTTTCACTCCCTTGATTTTCCCTCTTCGTGCTCATTCGTACTTTTGAATGCTCTTGGCGCATATGTGCATTTATTTATTTTTATATTGCTGAATAATTTTTTATTATTATTTTGACGTATATTTATTTCAGTAAGTAGCAAGACAGATAGGCACTGCAAAGCCTAAACCTTTTATCGGGAATGAAACGTTTCATCGTCATAATCTCTGTACACCCCCACCCACCAAATACGTAAACCCCCTATCGTTTGTGTCCTCAACCACTTCCACTTCCTCCTCCCCCCCCCCCCACCCTCGGCACCCCCGCGCACCTAATCTTTACCCCTTGTCTCCTGACCGTATAATGTCCAAGCCCATAAAAACATTAACGTAACCAGCGATGATCTCACACGCATCAGGGAATTGCAAAATATATCAAATTTCTCATTCTTGACGCACACACTAGCTTAAATAAATGTTTTTCGTGTCCAAACAGCGCAGTTACACTTTTTTTTCCATATTCATATTTGACAAGTCTTGCGTTAAACCAGAGACCTTTAATATTTAAACAGGCGAAAAGTGTGCTGGTCGGTGATTTTGGACCTTACGGCTGGAAGCCGTAAGGTCAAAAATCACAGACTAGCATAAATGGTACCCATCGGGCGTATAACGTCTCTCTCATTATCAATGACGGAATCCTGATAGCTTCGGGGACCGTTGGGTGAACTCGCAGCCATGTTCTATTTTGGTAACCTGGCAACCACTCGATTAAGTCCGTTGGGAGGCATTTTCAAAACTGGGTCGACAACACATGAATTTAACGAGCTGTAAAGGGTCACTTGTTGCTCTCAGCTTGAAAAGAAAATGCTGAAGTACAGCGTCCGTTCATTTTTGTTCAGTTTTGTCTATCTCGAAATTGAACCCCCATCAACGCCTATAAAACACACCGCATAAGACAAAATAATATGATGCGAAACAGACGCGTTAGAACGATGTGCATCGTGGTACGTAAGCTTCTGTTAGCTGCATGCGTCTAAAGTTAACTGTTTAGAGAAAAATGTCAGTATTATTCTGCACCGGTCGCACGCTTTCGAATCTAACCTTCCATCCATCCATTTGCCCCCAACCTCAACCCGAGAAGGCATTTCCAGGAACACTGAGAGGAAAGGCTATCCATCACTCCATCAATCGCCTCTGTAGCAGAGGCGAGGAGAGAGGTAGCGGACGTTGGGCAGACTTGAAAGGACATGCGGAGAGATCCACAGTGACTGAACCAGACCAGTATTGGCACGATATCGAAAGGAACTCAGTCTGCGAAGACTTCTGATGGGTGGGGGTGAAGAACGTATGGGCCTTTTTTGAGCGGCGCAGAGACCCCATCGTGACCGAACCCAATGCGCAAGAGGCCATCGGGCCGATGTCGGCTGACGTTGGCCCGCGCACGGCCGTGCACGGGCCAACGTCGGCCCAATGGCCTTTGCGCACTGCGAACTGAACTGAAACACCACCCTCCCTCAATCCACATAATTAACCCCAAATCCCCTACCCCCAACCGGGAGCCTTTCCCAAACTCTGTTCATCTTTAGCCAATGACACCACTGCTCTCAACACAAATGTGTGCCGGAATTAGCCCTCACGGAACAGCTTAAAATGCAGATTGTTTAAAATGTTATCACTAGTTCGGCCAGGTAATGTCAAAAGACAGCAAGATAATTTTCGTCAAAAGCTAGGTTTTCATTGTATACAATGGTAATTTAGCTTTTGACAAAAAACGGACTTACTGTCTTGACTTCACGAGGCAGGCAGCTTTCTGGGTTTTTACCCTCCCTACGCCATCCTAAAATTAGTGCCGCAAGGTCCAGAATACCAGAACTGTGCACAACTAAGCAGATTGTTAAACATGTTACCAGCGACAGCCTTTCACTCCTCTAGCGCGTCCTGAAATTAGAAAAGTCGACACTCGTGTGAGGCAGAAACGTCGTCACTAAAAAATCGTGCTGGTCTGTGATCTTGGACCTTACGGCTGGAAGCAGTAAGGTCCAAAAGTCACAGACCATCACACAAATCAAATTTTGAGGCCATCTTAGGACGTGACACTGTCTCCCTGCCTCCTTTCGCGGCAGTGCTTGTGAACGATCGACCGGGCACTACACTGGAGAGTGTGGTGAAGGAGAAGCGTACAATGAGGGGAAGTGGGTCACACACAAACGCGTACAAAAACACCGCACGTGACTCGAGCAGATTCGGCGAATTTAATGCGCACCAGTGTTTCCCTACAAAAAACAAAAACAAAAAACAAAAAACAACAACAACAAAACCAGACACGAAAACAAAACAAAACAAACAAACAAAAAACCCAAAGAAACAAACAAACAAAAAAACAAAACAAAACCAAAAAAAAACAAACACAAACAAACAAACAAAAAACCCACGATCAACCGAATCATCAGCACTGTCAAGACGTCACTGACAAGACAAGCTAAACGATAAGAGGAGGAATCTGGAGAGTGGGTCATCTGTTTTTTTTTTTTTTTTAAAAAAGAACACACTTCATCACGTTACTTCCAGTGGCCTTTTGAAATTGCCTCTGCACTCTGCATAAGAGCTTTTCAGCCATAACAATTGCACACGCATTACGTGATCGTGTAAGAAGTTTCTGCCGGGTGGGGGTTGGGGTTGTAAATGAGAGAAAGAGGGGGCGGGGCAGTGCGGATCTGGGGGGCGGGTGGTGGTGGTGGTGGTGGTTCCAGACCCCCACCCCCACCCCCCGACCCAATTTGAAATCCCCCCCCCCCTTGTTTGATATTTTGGCAAATGGTAAGAGTCTTAACACGCACGCGCCTTCTCTCTCCCTACCTCCCCCCCACCCCGCTTTTCGATTTTTTGGGCTCCTGGAAGCAGAGTTTAACGTCGGGGAGGCCTTAAGGCTTTAGTATGAGGTTGAAGGTCCCAAACAAAAAGTTGGAACCACCCCCTCCCTCTCTAGAGGTAACTGATCCGCCCCTGGTGGGGGGGGGGGGGATGAGAGGGAGATAAAAATGGTCTCTAAGTGTGTATCTTACATGTTTGCACTGTAGATTTTGAGTCCGTCTGCACCGACTGTAGTACATCTGAGAATTGAGAATCTAGACGGGGACAGATACTATGATGTGACGGAGGTCAAGATTCCCACTTCACAACACATGACACTCCAACACTGTGTGTATAAAGTTGCTTCAGTTTTGATTTTTGTCGCACGAAACTCGAAGAGTTTTGTGCGACATAAATAAGAACTGAAGCAACTTTACACACATTCACTGCACATTCCAACATTCAAATCCGCTGTTTTATGACGAAAGTCAATCTACGACATCCTCAAATATATCATTTCTTGCCATCAGCAGTGAATATGTTAACCCCCCCCCCCTAATCCCTCAGACCCTCTCCTCCACCATTCCTCCACTTTTCCCCTTCATGTGATTTCTGATTGCAAACCTGATTGGATTATCTCGTCTGCTAACTTCTCCTGCAGTCCCGAACTGGTTGTAGCCGGCCCGAGATCAATGACCACGCGGTGGCGGTCATCAGACGAGAAATGCAAGCCACGGATCACTCTGCTCGGCCGGGCACAAACATCAAACGCAAATAATATAGTGTTGCCGAACACCAGCAAGTCCATTTTTTGTGAAAAAGGGAGAATTTCATTGTGTTACAATGAAATTCTAGTTTTTCAGCAATTTGGACTTACTGTATGCAATATTCTCTGGACAGATTAACCGATTTGGCCATGGAGAGACTACACTACAACAGATGGCATATCGATAGGGATATTTAAAGGGTGGCGTCAGGATGGCCTGTCGACCTTAGGCACCACGCTTGAACTGTCAAAATCTATCTTCTTCTGAACTGGCAATACATCTTATTTATTTATTAATTGATTAATTTATTACTTTACTAAAGAAACACATTTTCTACCACAAACATTTCTGTAAAGGTCAAAGAATGTCGGTTTCCATCTAGCTACTTTACGAATTCACCGCACAAAGAAAAGAAAATATAATCAGATTTTCATAAACCGATACCCTTTACAACAGCAACGCAATGCTCGCAGGCCGATTCTAAGCTCACAGGAAATATGCGCTGCGCGCGCAATCTAGAGCAAACTTCCCTCTCCTCTCTGAAATTGAGATGAAAGTAAGACCTAAATAATCAAGCAAGAGGCATAGCTTCAGGGACAGGGGCTGATGAGGATCTATGCCTCTTGCAGATGGGAAATGAAGACGAGGGACGTTAGTTGTGAGCATGACAGAACAAAAACTTGGAAAGGTCAGCGATGCTAGTGGTTTCGGCGTTATGTCCGCTTAGAACAGAACATTGAAACGGAAAAATTATTGATTTCCATATCAACATTTCAAAATAAGACTAGGGGTTTAAGTTGCATTTTAATCTGAAGCGGTGCCGAGATATAAAACTCACACACGCACACAAATGTGACCGGCAAAATGAATGTTTATCGCGTTCAACCCCTTTCCTTCCAGGGAATAGAAATGATGCATTTGAGACCATTGCAGAGTTACAGCTGGACACTCTAAGGCTTGAGAAACAAGGATGTAAACGCGACAAATACAAAAATGGCAATTCCCATACCCCCCCCCCCCCCTCACACACACACACCATCACACACACACACACAAAGTCTGTGCCTCTTGCAATTGGCAGCTGATCACCGTTCACCGGCAGTACAAGGTGCCACCACAGCTTTGATAGGTTGCTTGTACATTGCTCAACTGATTCAAGGCGTCGAGCATCAGTTGCTGCGAAAGTGTCGTAGAACGTTGCCGCCGGTAAATACTATACGACACTTCCGGGGCCACTAATGCGGGGCTCCTTGAATAAGTTAATGTCTCGACGGAAAGAAGACTTTCTCAGGATGTGTCCGAGCTGCACTCGTGGACGATAATAAAACAGAATATTCTCTGTACGTCGGCAGCCGGTCTGAACCGCTGAGATGTACCCAAGACACGCTAGGGACGCCGCACCTTCAAACAACGGCTTTTGGAAAAGTTATCGGCAAATAAGCATAACTTAAACATCAAAGGAGACTGAGATGCCCGAGCCGGAAAGACAGCACGTCTGATTTGCTGGCCGCACGAACGAGAGCCAAGACGCTTCCACCCTTCCAATACTGTCAACGCGACGACGGTTTACATATTTTGAAAACGCGCGGCTCTGAAAACAATGTGCCAGCAACACAAGACAGATCCAATGGGATAGCTTGCGAACGGCGCCTGATTAGTCCGATGCCTGATCAAGGCACCACCTTCTCAGGTGTCAAATGCCCTCTAACCCAACTGCAAGAGACACAGATCCTCATGAGCCCCCGCAATTGCGGGGGCTCATGAGGATCTATGTCTCTTGCTGAAACTACTGTATGTACACGCCCCTCTGCCGGCCGGGGCCCTTTTGCGTGAAATCAAGCTAGATTTCAGAAACGCAATCAGACTCCACTGGCAGTAAAGGGGTTGACTGTCACTGCGGACAAGGGTCAGCCAGTCTCCCGCAGCAGGAGTGTATCAGTCCGAACTCACACAGTGCAAACAAAATGTTGTGCACAGAGTTCCTCCAGCTAGCAATATCCTCCAACATCGTCTCAGTGGTAGACTCAACCCGAATCAACTTCCTTAAACCGGACTTCCTGAGGATGAAAATGTGGCCGGCATACGCAAGCAAGAGGCGTAGATTCTCATCAGCCCATGCGCTGCAGGGGCTCATGAGAATCTGTGCCTCTCGCAGACGTAACGTCCTGACCGGAGTACTAGTCTGCTAAAATTGTCTTGGGGATTAAAGGGATAGCCAGCTCCAGTCTTTCGCAAGGCACCCGATGAGCAATAAAGTCGTGGGCCGCCATCGGCCGCAATCGGCCCGCCCGACATCAGCACGGCTGTGCGCGGGCTGATTGCGGGCGATGTCGGCCCGATGAAAATTTGCTGACTGGGCAGAGTTAAAGGATTTCCTCGTATCATTAGATCGTCTGCTAACGGCCAGGCCAGACCTCTACTCAAGAAATACGATCATTTGGTGAAATAACAGATCACAAAGTGAGGACACGCCCTTTTGGAGTCAATATTTTCAAGCAAAAAGGCCCCGAGTTCATATAATTAGGGAAAGAAGAAAATTCTTGTCACCAAAGAAATGGAGGTCGATATGTTTGCCCACTGTTTCAAATTTTAAAATAAAAAATAAAAAAATTAAAAAAATCAGCCATATTGCAAGAGAATGAACGTTACAAAGATGAAATGTGCTGGTCTTTGATTTTGGATCTTATGACTAGACCGTGAGGTCCAAAATGTTGAACCAGCACACAAACAAACGATGACCTAGTCACAATGTTTTCTTTCTGTTTCGGGGTCATGCTGACGACTGGAACGTCGATTCCGAATAACAAGACCTTTGCAGTTTCTCACTGCGTAAGTTTCCGTCAATATGAACACTCCTTTAAACAATGAGCCCAACACGCAAAAGGCCATCGGGCCAACGTCAGCCGCAGTTTGCCCGCGCACTGTCGTGCGCGGGCAGACTGCGGCCGACGTCGGCCCGAAACCCTCTTGCTCACCAGAGAGCCTTCCACCACTCCAAACAAAAGAATCAATTCTGGAAATTTCAACACACACCAGAAAAAGGTCAATGTGCCGCGCTTCCTGTGAAGTCGTGATTTGTCAGGGGGAAAAACGTGTATTCTAGGTCCAATAAACACGCGTGCACAATTTACAAAAAAAAAAAAAAAATATGCACAAGTAAATCACGCGAGAAAATGTTTCCCAATAAAAAAAAAAGGGGAAAAGTAACAGGGGTTGGGGTTGGGGATAGTGGGGTGGGGTGGAGGGTAGGGTGTTTGTGTGTGTGTGTGTCATGTTACGCAATAACCCTCTCGCAAATCGTTCAAGAACAGAGTGTGTACAATCGTGTCTGATTTTAAACACACCAAAAACATATACAGTGTGCAACGAAACTGAATGATGATGATGATTGAGGATGATTGAGGATGATTGAGGATGATTGAGGATGATTGATGATGATTGATGATTGAGGATGATTGATGAGTGAGGATGATTGATGATTGAGGATGATTGAGGATTGATGATGATGATGATGATGATGATGATATATAACTTCTATAGCGCAATATCCCCACAAAGAAAGGCTCGGAGCGCTTTACATCTAGATAATCTAATTGAAATTAACTAACTAAAGTACCGACAACGTACAAAAACACAATCATTCACAGATCCAAATGCACACTGACACAATACTAAAATAATAAAGATAACATTTCAAGAGCCTGATCAGATATATACATGTTGATGGGAAAACATAGGCCAAATTGAAAAAATATGTTTTCAATCTGGCCCTGAAAATGGCCAAAGATGGTGCATGGCGAATATCATGGGGAAGACCATTCCACACTTTGGGAGCTTGGAAAGAAAAGGAGCGCTGACTGAAGGTTTTTAAGGACACTCTGGGGGTAGTCAGTATTCTGTCGTCAGTGCAGGAGCGCAATACTCTGCCTGGTGTATAGACAGGGAGACTGGAGGACAAGTATGCCGGGAGTGTTTTATCAAACGCCTGAAAAACGAGGGAAGCAATTTTGTATTCAATGCTTTAACAACCGGTACGGTACCAGGATGACATGTGCATAGTACAAACTCCTCTGGCGGTTCCTGCAAACGAAGCAGCTATAAATTGCTTGAAAGATACACTAGCATATCGAAATTGCTCTCGGCAACTGAAAAAAAAAAAAAACTTGCATACTACTCTAGCTGAAGTGCCATAAACAACAGGAGCAGCAACAGCAACATCTACAGCAACTGTAGACTGCGGACTGAAGTACCTGACAGAAACAACGTCACTGTGAAGCACCTGAAAGAGAATAAAAAAGCGAACCCCCCTCCCCCCCCCCCACTAAAAAACAAATGCGTGCTGGTTTGTGGTTTTGGACGTTGCGGCCTTTAGGCAGTAAGGTCCAAAATCACAAAACGGCACACAGATATCGAAAATGCAGACTAATAATCTTGAAGTACCTACAAGAAACTTGGAGTGCCTGAAAAAAAAATCACAATGAAATTACACGAGAAAAAAAAAAGAAAAAAAGAAAAAGAAAAAAAAAACCATATGTGTGCTGATCTGTGATTTTGGACCTTACGGCTTAATGCCGTAAGGTCCAAAACCACAGCCCAGCACACGAATCACACGCAAACCAGAAAAGGCAAACTAGAACACGAACAATCTACTCACTTGATGGTCTTCTTGCCCAGCATGGGCGACTGGGCGGCCCTCTGGTTGAGCGAGGTGGCCGACCCGATGGAGGACTTGTCGTCCGGCGATCTCTTGAACATCTGGTTACCTGTCCCTGCCTCCTCGTCCAGCCCGTTGACCTGGTACTTCTTGGCCAGACCTTCCTCGTCGTCGGACTTCTTGCGCTTGAAGCACCACGAGCAGAAGACTGCGCTCAGCACCAAGACGACAAGACCGCACACAGACCCCACCACGGCCACCAAGATCTGATGGCTGTCCATGGCTGTACACGCAAAAAAGAAAGGGAATATACAATGCAACGCTGCATACGGTGAGAAAATTATGGTACGCCCCCTAAAAAAAGATGTCAACTGATGTGGGCGTGGAAAGAAGAAATATACCGAGGAGCTAAAGCCTGAAATGCGACATTTTCGGAATCATCGGAAACACTTTCGTGTTTCCGAGGATTCCAAAAATGTCGCATTTCTGTTGCACCTCATGATGTTTTGATGCACCGTGATCATTGTACCGGCATAGTGCAAAACCATAATCTACGACTGAGCAAGTGGTTCTACACTGCTGTTGACATGAAACAGTAATGCATTAGTGTTTACTGTGGTCTGATGATGACCATCTAGGCCCACATCTATACGTACACACCGTGGCAGAAAGAAAGAGGTAGTTCATGAAAAGTATTGTTGCCTGCGATCATACTTTTACGATCATATCAATGTCTCACCACGAGGTATGAATTTTCGTGGCTTCATGTGAATCCATGCCTTTTGTATATTAAGTTTAAAGGTACCTGTAGCAAAGAACATCGCTCAACATAAAGACAAGAGAATGCACCACGTCAAACAAGATCTAACGACTCTCTGGGAATGTGAACAGCGAGAAAGAAAGAGAGACAGTTAAGAGAAATTGGGGACACTGCTTTTTGTGCTCGTCTGTGATTTTAGACCTTACGGCTTGCAGCCGTAAGGTCCAACATCACAGACTAGCACACACGTATACTTTACAGTGATAAGTTTAAAGAAAAATACACTGTTCATAATTATAAGTCATTGTCTGCCTCTCAGTGACCAGTGGGGATCGCATGTATTTACTTAAAACTTACGGGGGTTTATTGACAGGATCGACCCTTACCAACAAGAGGCACATACTCTTATGAGTCTATTCTGTGTTTTAACCCCCTTGTGCAGGCAGCCTCCGGTATTGTAAACGGTACAATCATACACTACTGGTGGCTGCATTTACAAGGAGGTTAACCTCTTTAGCCCCGACGCCCTACAGCAGGAGATGGATTGACCATGATAATTTAAGGGTAGTGCCAGATTAGCTTGGCGCCCTCAGGCGCCAAGCTAATCTGGCACTACACTTGAATAATCATGGTCGAGCCATCTACTACAATTGGTACATAGTCTTTAGGTGACACCTCCCAAATTGAGGAAATGCGGCCGTGGGCTTGAATGGGTTAAGAAACAACTTTGTCGTTTTAAAGCTAATTCATCTAAGTACAAGTAAGCTCACTAACATTGCGACTGTTCTCCATTGTGAGGGTTTGGGATACTTCACAAGACTACAGGTCGTACGGAAGGCTCCAATTCCTTCTCAGCAACAAAGGTAAACCCAAGCACAGGACACCTAAGTAAGTCTGCTCTGACTGTATCCATCACGATTTGAACATGACACCCCTTCGCGCTTAGTCCACTGCCATTGTCTGCTCACCGTCTCCCAACGGGGTCAAGATGAATGAATACACTCTACACACGACGTCACTCTTTCATTATTTAGTCCAACGCCATTGTTACTCGACCATCTCCCGATGCAGCCACAGCTGGGTGAACACACGCCAAGACTGATTGGAACACCATGCCAGTCTTTAGAGCTTTAGTCTAGCACCAGTGTCCCTCCACCCTCTCCCACATAAATCAGTCAAACTGAGCAGAGAACACCCCAACGAAGATAGACACACGCTTATGGAACATAATTACAACAAATTATTGTAATTATGTTATATAAGCTTGTTTCTTCCTTCTTTTTTTCTTTTCTTTTACTTTTTAAATGGATATATAACAAGTACACAATGTGCAACACTTCTCAAGCTCCTAACAAGTCTTAGACCAGCACCGCTATCATTCGGCTCTCTTCCATACGGCACGGTCACTGATGACTAAATGAACACACTGCTCCAATGAAATAGTCCATCATGACGCCTGCGCATTAGTCCTGCGCCACAGTCTCTCGACTCCTGTCCACAGTGTCAAAGCTGAACAAACCTGCTGCAATATTCCCACACAATTCAACTTGTTAGAACTCGACACTGCACCACTCTCTACCGACGTAGGCTCATCTGAATGATCACGAGCCAAGATTCCGATACGGCGCCATGTAAAGCTTTAGTTCAGCGCCAGTGTCCCTAGACCGTTTCCTAACCCATATCAAACTGAGGCCAAATTTGTACACTGCCGTACGCAAGCTACATTATAGTACTTACGGAAAAGGATATAAACCAATGGCTTTAGTTCAAGGGTGGTGCCAGA
The DNA here is from genome assembly GCA_036245525.1 of Semisulcospira habei. Lineage (NCBI taxonomy): Eukaryota > Metazoa > Mollusca > Gastropoda > Semisulcospiridae > Semisulcospira > Semisulcospira habei. Next base: position 180,320,664 of record BTPG01000006.1, on the reverse strand, counting down.
ATAGATTGGCGCCTAGAGGCGCCAAGCTATTCTGGCACTACCCTTAAACTATTTTAGTCAAACTTATTTCACGCACTGGTGTATTCCGAATAATAAGGGCTAATAGCAGATTGAATGAACGCACTCCGACGTTTCAGGTTAGCAACCTTTACTTCCGAGCCATTGCCCTCGGACCAGCTCCCCGTGCGGCCGCACGTTAATGAACACGCGTCAAGATTCGAACACGCGATGCCTAGCTCCGCCGGCCTGAAGCAACAGTAGTCACAGCTGAATGAACACAGTCCAGGAGCAAACACTGCAGCTAGTTAGTTAGTCGTTTGGGTTTAACGCCGAGCAGGCGACTAAGGTCATCTCAAGGCGGTGAAAACGGTCACAACAGGTATTCCACACTAGTTGCCGTTTAAAGAAGCCAAGTCAGGGATCCAAATCTAGCCCATTGTCTGTGCTGCTCTGTGATTTTGGACCTTACGGCTGAAAGCCGTAAGGTCCAAAATCACAGGCCATCACACATTCGCTCTCTCATATCTTCAAACAGAATGTACAAGCAGAGTTCCTAATATACATCTACAACACACGGGTGAAAGCCACTCCTCGTGCTCCTGCCACAGCACAGTCTGATTTCAGGCTCTAAGAACCCAAGGAAGACCTAGAGCTCCCAGTCATAAATAAGCAACTAGGCGCCATGCCTGCCGCCCCTGCTGATACACGTAGTCTGAAATTCTGGTGGCACAGAAAGGAATAAATTGGCTGACAACTGAGACCGCACAAATTTCTGGTTTAGTAGAGGCCTAGTGACGACACAAAATGGCCTTGGCCTTTTAAACTAGGGCATGGACAAAATGTCAAAGGTACCTACTTCGATTTCCAAACAAAATGTGCTTCAAGTGTCCTGCAATCGTTAAAGAGGCCCCGCAGTAAACACAACATACGGAATTAATTTGTGGCGCAGAACGACGCCACAACCTGGCAGAACTACATCTCCTATTTTTTCTTCCGATTCTGTTATGTCAGACATAATTCATACTGTTCACCGCCGTGAGATGGCCTTAGTTGCCTGCTCGGCGTTAAACCCAAATAACTAACTAACATACTGTTCATTCCAATACAAAGATATACCAAGGGGGGGGGGGGGGAGGAGCTAGGGGTTCCGGAACCCCCCCCCCCCCCCCCCCGAAACAAAATTGTTTAAAATGCTATAACAGTCCCTTTTGGGGGGTGTTTGGATCCCCCTCTCCCATCTGATTCTTTGGGGAGTTTCGACACACACACACACGCTATCCCCCCACCCGACCCCGTTGATTGATTTGTCAGCCACTGGAAGAAGGTCTAATGTCGGGGAGGCCTTTTGTGTCAGGTTGAAGGTCCCAAACAAAACTGAGATGGAAATCCCCCCCCCCCCCCCGAGGTAACTGATCCGCTCCTGATATAGCGCAGAACGGTAGACGTTAACGTGCTTTTTCCCACTGACGCCCTATTGTGGCCGAACTAATTCTCCGATTAAGAAAAATAGTCATTATTCTAGCTGATCCTGTTGTTTGGTCTACAAAGTGTTGTGTTGACTTTGGGTCCCCTTTAAACAAATCAAAACACAGTCTGTGTTACAGAGGAAACGGTAGTTCATACTCTTTTCGTGCCGGTAGCGATTTTGGTCGGGGCAGGAATCACTTCACCCAAAATCGCTACCGCAACCCAAAGGGTACTGCTAACATGTTCGTACTGCATTACATAAATGTCCCTGGTGTACTTTGCATAAAACTAAAGTAACTCGAAGTAACCATCTTTAACATCTGATTTAGAGAATCGTCCTTCACAGAAACACAAAATAGGAAAGTATTTATTTATTTCAATTTGATTAATTTATTCCCAAAAGTTCGCGTCCGTGCAACGTTTCATGAGGTTACTAACACAGAGAACGTTAGGGCGGAAAACTGGACATGTGCCTTTAGACAATAACCAGTGCGCAAAGGCCATCGGGCCGATGTCGGCCGCCGTTGGCTCGATGGCCGTTTGCGCATTGGGTAGTGACTAGCATCCTCCAATCCCCCCGATTGTACAGCCCACACTGTCCCCTACCATTCTAATCAACCCAAAACAGGAAACAGAGTTTTGGCACGGACATACTGTGGAGTTTTTATTGTATTGGTGTATATTGACTTTCTGCACGGAATATACGCAGGCCTTTTAATGCAGGCATAAAACCATCCCATTCGGCATCTGCAAGAGACATAGATTCTTATGCGCCCCTTCATTCGCAGGGGCTCATGAGAATAATTATATGCCTCTTGCCTATTTTACTAACGTCTCCTTGCCTCTGCTCCTTAGAATGAGGAAGTGATGGGGTGTGTGAGAATGATTGTGACTTCTGGAGTGGACTGAAAATTGGGTCAGGAAACGCCATGCATTATTTGTAAGTTTCACTTGAGGGACATCTTACGTGGATGGCCGTATCTGTACTAAAAAGCAGTAGTGTAGCAAGATATATTTTATTGGGAGACGGGAGACATTGGGGGGGAGGGGGAGGGGGGGGAGGGGGAGGGGCCAGAGTGCCTGACATGTTTCTGTCAAGCATCCCAAAAAGATCTTCTCCCGGTCCGGCATTCCCTCCCTCGGTTCATACGCCACGGCAAAGCATTGAGGAACAAGGATGGCCAGGCTGTTCAGTACAGCGCGGTCACAAAAATTCACCCCCGACTGTTTTGTTTGTATCACCCGACAAATGCCTGAAAGTATTTTTTCTAACGTCAGTGCGCATTGGAGGAAAGTGTAAACCGCAAAAAAACACAATCCAAACATCTCCAAACACGCAAAATAACGTAAGTCTTATTAGCATAGACATTGCGACAACAACCGTACACGACGAAAAGCAATAACAGCCGGCACGATTAGCGGAAACAAAGATCCAATCCGTGTAAGAAAAAAAGAAAAAAGAAAAAAAATAGAGGAAATTTTTATGCAATTTCTTTCCAAAAATGAGGTACACAAAGACCTCAGGGGAATCCATTTTCACCGAAGAAGACTCCAAAATGTCAAAGGGTGTGAAAACATCGATCGCCAGTTGTTAGTGCATTATCCACGCTTCCTGGTTCTAAGACAAATTCTTGTAAGTCCAACACACAACATAATTAGGCACGAGCGCCAAACTGCATGTAGGAATCTGACACCGATACTGTGAGGCTAACTGGTCCTAAGGTGCCAATCGCGAAATGAAACAAGAGGGGTTGTATAAACAATAGAGTTACGGACAATCTCTCGGGGGATGAATGAGATTTTTTAACGGTCTATTCCTCAGATCCCTGCCACCTGCTTGAGGCACAGATTCTCATGAGCTCCTATGGCTTCCCAGCCCTTCGGCACGCTCTTTTACAAATTCGAATTAGTTTTCCAGCTCAGTTTTCTTAACTTGTTCAGCCTGACGCACGTATTTCTCAAATTTTGGAGGCGTCATCTAACGTCTATGCACCTGTTGCATGCGCTGGATCGACCATGATAATTCAAGGGTAGTGCCAGATTAGCTTGGCGCCGACAGGCGCCAAGCTAATCTGGCACTACCCTTGAATTATCATGGTCGACCCATCTCCTGCTGTAGTGCGTCAGGGCTGAATGGGTTAATATTCAGTTCACATAAAAGTACATAGATAAAAGCAACACACTTTAACCCGTTCAGAGCCATTTGACGCAGACTGTGTTTCTGCAATCTTTGTCCATCCAACACCAAAAGACCTTAGCTGCCCGAGGAATATGGATCCGAAGTTCTAGTCAGCAAGAGGCATAGATCCTCATGAGCGGCCCCCGCCACTGCGGGGAGGGGGGGGGGTGGGGTGGTGAGGAGGGTCATTCATGAGGATCTGTAACTCTTCAAATTTTCTCGGCACTGAACGGATTAACTCATTCGCGGCCAGCCGCATCCGGATGCGCGGCATGAGCCGCGCAATCGGATGCGGCTGGCCGCGAATGAGTTAAAGAACATAATTATAGTGTATTAAGAACATAACTTCAAGAGACAGAATCTCAATGGACTCTGCGGAGGCAGGGGCTCATGAGAATCCAGGCACTTGCTGGAACGATTCGGAAGTACATAATTCTTACTTCCTCATGTATATTTATACCCCCTCCGCTGCCCATCAGACGGAGTATTGAGGCGGGTACGCCGTCTACATACCGAGGCGTACATTTGCCCCTCCGGGCCCATATCACGGCACTAACTCCAAAAGGGCTAAACTGACGCAAACTATCGAAGACGAAGCTCACCTTGTCCGAAGTATAGAGACTTGCGTCCGGATTTTTTTTTGCAAATGTAAATAACAACAGTGAAAGTGTTTGACTTACTCAATTGTTATCTTGTGAAAATGCATCTAGAACGCGACAGTTCGCAGGGTTTCTTTTCAAATGGGTTTCGAGAGACGAAAAAGAGAAACAACGATATGTTCCAATGATTGATCGATTACTTCTGTGCTACGTGATACTGTCTTTTAAAAAAAAAATGAAAACTGTCATTTCAACTAAGAATGTCAATATACCCCAGGTTATGTCTTTGTGGTATTGAACTGATATATGTAAACGCTCTCCATGTGAATATGGCCGATAATAATAATAATAATAATAATAATAATAATAATAATAATAATAATAATAATATAATAATAATAATAACGGTATTTATATTCCGCTTATCTTATAATAATTATAACTCTAAGCGCGCACTCACAACTCGCACACGCATGCGCACGCTTTAGACAGTGACTCACGTACCACAAATAGTGAAAAAACAAACAAAAAAACATTACGACGGTCAGCTTGGAGTGGGGAGTGTGGTGATAGAGTGCTAGAACTGTTGAAAGAGGTGAGTTTTGAGGGCGGACTGGAAGGAGGAGAGAGAGTGTTTCTGACGGAGAGAGAGTGGGAGCGTGTTCCAGGTGGATGGACCGTAGACGGAGAAGGAACGGGGGCCGAAAGTGCTGAGTATGGTGCGGGGGATGAGGAGGCGGAGAGGGTCGGAGGCGGAGCGGAGGGAGCGGGAAGGTGTGTAGGGGTGAAGTAAGTTGGAGAGATAGGTAGGAGCGTAGTATTTCAGGGATTTGTAGCAGAGAGACAGTGAAGGAGCTTGAGCAGGGGAGTGATGTGGTCGGATTTTTTTCTTTCTGAGGACGAGGCGGGCAGCATTGTTCTGGACGCGCTGGAGAGTGAGAGTGGTAGAGTGAGGAAGGCCGGAAAGGAGAGAGTTGCAGTAGTCGATGCGAGATAGGATGAGAGAGACAGCGAGTTTGGTGGCAGCTTCGGTAGCGAGGTATTTTCTGATCTGACTGATGCGGCGGAGGTGGAAATAACATGCCTGGGCCGTGGCGGAGACGAAGCTGGTCATGGAAAGAGAGGAATCGAGGATAACGCCGAGGTTCTTGACCGAATCAGAGAGGGAGATGGGGGTGCTGTCGAGTTAAAGGTGGAGAGAGGGAGGGAGCTGGGAAAGTTTCTGGCGAGTGCCTACCAGCAAGGCTTCCGTTTTGTCGTCGTTCAGTTTGAGCTTGTTTGCTGTCATCCAGTTTTTCACGTCTTCGTAGCAGTCAGCCGTGCGAGTCAGTAGTGACTGAGTGTTGTCGAGTTTGTCTTTGTCTAGTAGTTGTGAGTCGTCAGCGTAGAGGTGGTGGTGTATGTGGTGAGACTTGATGATGTTGGACAGGGGAGAGGTGTAGAGTGTGAAAAGGAACGGGCCCAGGACGGACCCCTGTGGAACGCCGCAGGAGAGCCTGACTGGGTTGAAGGAGACGCCGTCGATGGTGACGGACTTCTGTCTGTCAGAGAGATAGGAGAGAAACCATGAGTGAGCAGATTCAGTGATGCCAAAGGAGTGGTGAAGGCGGGGGAGGAGGATAGAGTGGTCTATGGTGTCGAAGGCGGCGGAGAGATCGAGTAGCGTAAGAAGGGAGATGTTGCCCGAGTCGGTGGAGAGAAGCAGGTCGTTTAGGATATGTAGAAGGGCTGTTTCAGTGCTGTGATGTTTGCGATAGGCAGACTGGAAGGGACTGAGGAGGTTGTCGGCGAGTTGGAGGTTGAGCTGGTTGAGGACAACCTTCTCAAGAAGCTTGGACAGGAAAGAGATTGGAGACTGGGCGGTAGTTCTTGAGTTCGTTTGGGTCGAGGTTGTGTTTTTTGAGGAGAGGACGGACAATGGCGGACTTGAAGATATCGGGGACGGAGCCATTCTCTAGAGATGTGTTGATGATGTCGGTGATGAAGGGCAAAAGTTTTGGAAGGCCAACATCAATAAAAACTCTTCACTAAACTGACGGTTTCGGACCTTACGGCTGTATGCCGTAAAATCCAAAATCACAGACCAGCATACCCCAGGCCTGTAAAGACAAAAAGGCCGCAAGTCTTTTTTTTTTGAAAAGCGAGATTTTCACTGTAATACAATAAAAAGCCTGCTTTTCACACAAATGGACTTACTGTCTCCCCCCCCCCCCCCCCATCACACTAAGGGAAGGCCGCTTTATCCCGTCAACCGCAATCGTTCAGCTCAGTCCCGATCGCCGGGGGATAAATTGGCACTAGAGATCAGGCTGAGTTGATGTCGTGACCGAAACTACTTTCCTGAGGACTTAGATCAGGAACGTTGTCTCCATCGGTTCGCTACCGCTGATAAGCGGTAGCGAACAGTGGGAGGCAACCAGTATGATCTGGATGGCTTCTTCTGACGACTGTGTACCATTTAGTCCGGGGATTTATAAAGGCCGGGGTAGTGCGGGGTTCCGCGTCCGAGCAAAAGACCCCCAGGGCCGACGTCAGCCGCAGTGGGCCCGCGCACGGGAGTGCGCGGGCCCACTGCGGCCGACGTCGGCCTGAGGGTCTTTGGTTCAGTAAAAGTGTGAGGTGGACCTTCATCTGGCGCCATTAAAGTTCCACTGTTGTGTGCGAGTCTGCGATTTTGGTGAGAACAGTACCTTTAAGTGCATAGTGATAATTTTATACGGTTACCAGAATACATTAAGCTCAGAGCCGTGGGGTAAACAAAACGTCACAGGCCAACACACGTTACATTCAGAGCTGCATACAGTAAACTAGCTTAGATGGGACGTCTTCACTTTTCTCTGCGACAATGGGAACCTTTCAGAGACGAAGTAATTATTGAGATTTGAGACAAGCACAGCCGGTGATTTAGAAGTCTACCACCTAAGAAAATTTTTTTTTTTTTCCGCTGCACTTTTCTGTCGATGCTTTCGGGTCGTGAAGTTTCAATTTTCGAGAAACATAGCTGGTATCAAAATACGGACTTTGCTGATGCAAATCAAAATTGACAGGACGCTTCCCCAATTTACTGCTCCAAAGTAAGATGGTCTTTGGGGAACGCGGTGCATACTACTCACAGAACCCCCGCCCCCCCCCCCCCATCCCTACAGCACTGCTACGTTACAGGAACGGTTGTGATCATCCTTATCCCTTATGTCATGCGGAATACACCAGTGTCTGAAATAAATTTGACTAAATTAGTTCAAGGGTAGTGCCAGAATAGCTTGGCGCCTCTAGGCGCCAAGCTATTCTGGCCACACCCTTGAACTAAAGCCATTGGTCTATATCCTTATCTGCAAGTACTCTAATGTAGCTTGCATATGGCAGTGTACAAATTTGAAGTTTTAGCCTCAGTATGATAGGAGTTATCCAACTCTTTCTCTCTCTCGCATTTTTTTTCTTTGTATGATGAGCTTGTTTTCCTGTCGTGTTTTGTTTTGTATACAGGACAGCTTGTAAGGACAGGAATCAAGTTGCCTAATAGATTTATCTTTATCCTGCAATAGAAGATCCATCAACATCTCTCTCTCTGTCTGTCTGTCTCTCTCTCTGTGTCTCGGTCTCTCTCTCTGTCTCTGTCTCTCTTTCTCTCTGTGATTACCGGCAATCTATGGCCACTCAAAAGTCTCCTCCATCACAACTACAATCAGCAAAATGTTCGCGCCTGTCATCCGCTCCACTTACTTCGAGTGTCTAGGAGACAACCAGCAGCTGGGACGATAATTAGCTAAGTGAACAATTATACAGATTGTAGAGATTGTTGTATTTAGTGTCAAGGGTAGTGTCTGATTAACTCGTCGATATCTAGAAACGCGTTTTCATGATGTGCGTCAGCATACAGAGAACAGAAGTGAGCAAAACAGCAGAACCTGTTTCAGCGACCACCCTTATGATAGATGACATGCCATTAACCCTTTTAGCCCCAAGGTCCCATTTCTCAAATTTCGGAAGTGTTGCCTAACGACTATGTACCAGTTGGAAGGAGATGGATTGATCATGATCATTCCGAAGGGTATTGCCAGATGAGCTTGGCGCCTTCAGGCGCCAAGCTCATCTGGCACTACCCTTGAATTATCGTGATCAATCCATCTGCTGCAGGGTCCCAGGGTTAAAGGGTTAAAGACTACCAGTCTGATGGCTGCAGCAACAAATGTTCCCTCAAGGGCTAGAGCCACCTACATGACGGTCTTTTATTACAGGTTACACGTTTTTTTGCTCTTTAACTCATTCGAGACGAACGGCATCCGGATACGCGGCTGATGCCGCGTATCCGGATGCCGTTCGTCTCGAATGAGTTAGTACTCCTCCTGGGGGAGCACTTGTCTTTTATGACCACGTTTGTTTTCTTGCAAAAAGGTCGTTCTTCAAAACAGGCTCTCCTGTAGGCGCGTGTGGGCCCCACCCCAACTGACCCCGGCCCTACAAGTCCCATCACCTGTCAGTGGTAAAATAATGAGACCAGTCACTGATGCCCGGCAGTGTATGACCCTGCTACCCTCTAATCCCCGCCAGCATGCATGCTCGCACGCAACTGAAGTACTAATTCCCTCACAGGCACAGGACCAGCGACCACTGTCGATCCAGCTTCCGCTACGTGATAGCATTATTGTGTGATCTTCTGTGATTTTAGGCATCAGGCTGTAAGGTCCAAATTCGCAGAACAGCACACGCACTAATTTTAAGAAATGATGCCGTTAACCTTCAGAAACGGGACGGGCACTCACCGCGAGTCAGTACCGGTTTTCACTCCTACGGGCATCGAACCCGTGAACTTTGGATAGCGGGTCTGTTGAGCCATCCAGGCCAGTCCCCCTCCCCCTACCCCCACCCCTTCAGTGAGTGATGGAGATTGTCGTAGTCAGTGATTTGATGTGGTAGTAACGGTCGCTTACAGTGGTGAGAAACTCCCGCTAGAACCGAACGACAACCATAGAATCGATAGTCACCTGCTGTGTACTTTCCCGGCCTAACCCGTGAAAGAGGCATAGATTCTCATGAGCCCCTGCGATTGCAGGGGCTCATGACAATCTATGCCTCTTACTGGAAATGTTCAGTCGTAGTTATGTTCACGTATTTTTTCTTTACTAGGAAGGAGGAAGTAAGCGTGATGTGAGTGTGATGGTATGGTGGCTGCGTGGAATTGCATTAGCTGCTGGAATTATGCTTAGGGGCTGAACTGACTATCATCTCTCATGGGCCTACTTTGTGTGGTGTGTGTGTGTGTGTGTGTGTGTGTGTGTGTGTGTGTGTGTGGTGTGTGTGTGTTGTGTGTGTGTGTGTGGTGTGTGTGTGTGTGTACGAGGTGTGTGCGTTTCTGGCAACGGCGAAATCTCATGAGTATCACTGAGGTGTTCGGAGCGATGATGCAAACACGTTACATGAGTGATCAAATAAAACACACTTGACTGTCCAAACATAGTTCATGGCCTTGACCGAAATACTGTGATCAAATAAAACAACACTTGACTGTCCAAACATAGTTCATGGCCTTGACCGAAATACTGTGATCAAATAAAACAACACTTGACTGTCCAAACATAGTTCATGGCCTTGACCGAAATACTGTGATCAAATAAAACAACACTTGACTGTCCAAAAACATAGTTCATGGCCTTGACCGAAATACTGTGATCAAATAAAACAACACTTGACTGTCCAAAAACATAGTTCATGGCCTTGACCGAAATACTGTGATCAAATAAAACAACACTTGACTGTCCAAAAACATAGTTCATGGCCTTGTCCGAAATACTGTTTATGGTCTTGGCCAAAATAGTGTCTCCGTGGACATCGTCCAGCCACAACTGACAAGCAGCTGAATCTGATACTGCAACTGCAGACGTTTTATGACTATGCGCACTTGAACGTATAAATTGCATAATTGTTGTTTTCATCAGTTCGGCGATTCTGGCAACCTCATTGATCTATCACGGTCGATCAATTAGGGGCACAGTCTGATCCTTGACACCACTAATGAGCTAAACTGACTCAAGCCCGCAGTATACCGCATACTAGGCAGTTATCTCGTTTCCAGGGGAAACGCTATAAGCGCTTGTTACACGGTTTATGGCGGTATTTAATAGAAGCATGACATCAGTATGCAAAATCACATGATATTCGTATAACTGAATGCATGCCCAGTGCGCAAAGGCCATCGGGCCGACGTCGGTCGCCGTTGGCCCGCGCACGACCGTGCGCGGGCCAACGGCGACCGACTTCGGCCCGACGGCTTATTGGATCATGAATTCATAAATAATTCAGTCACTGGACAATGACGCGTGGCATCGGCCTAAGCCTTCGGCAGTATGTATCGAACGCTGACTTTACAACGGAACTCTTACAAGCCAAGTCTCCCAAAAAGAAACAAAAAAAGAAAACACTTTTAGATTTTGACAGCAGCTTCCTGGTCAGTCGCAGTTGACGAGGCTTACACTGAGACACAGTGGTGTACTGGCTGGGACGCTTTTCTTTCGAGGTCAGCAATCGGATTACTGCAGTCCCAGAGGAAGGATCCACTTCCGGCTCAGTGACGAACGTTCAGCTTTCTCAAAAGCCAGTAAGCACGTCAATCCACTATAAACTTAAGTGTACTGAAAACCAAGTTGGCCTCTTTACTGAGTGACCTGCAGTTTACCATTCCCATTCAGTTACGGCGTACCCGATGCGCAAAAGGACATGGGCCGATGTCGGCCGCCGTTGGCCCGCGTACGGCCGTGCGAGGGCCAACGGCGGCCGACATCAGCCCGATGGCCTTTTGCGCACTGGGTGCTTCTTAGCGTCGCAAAAGACGACCCTGCGAAAGAAAACTAGTTCGTGGTCTGTGATTACATTGGGAGCCTATGGGGTCTAGACTGACACCTGCTAACCATACTTTCTAAGCGACGCAAAAGACAAAATGTGTGCAGGTCTGTGATTTTGGACCTTCCGGCTGTTTAGCAGTCAGGTCCAAAATCACAGACCAGCACAACCGTGTACCTCCCCCCCTCCCCCCCCCCCCAGCAATTTCAACCACAAGACCCACTCAATATTTCGAAAAACTGTTGGACTAAATGGCCTACCGCCTACAGCCGTCATAATTTAGCATATAAACGCAGATTCATAGCAATTTTTTTTATATTTTTATTCCTTGACCGTCACCGACGATCCCGCTCGGCGCAGAAGACACACTATTCTGCACAATCTGCCACACAATCATCTATACCAACACCCCCCCCCCCCCCCCCCCCCCCGCGCTTTGCTGCTTCTTCCCAGCTGTCAGATCATTATATTGAGAGACAATTTCGAGGTTAAGACTTTCCAGTAGGCGGAGCGGGCGCTCTGAAGGAGTCGGAGAAGGAAGGGTCTGCTCAACTGTGTGTGTCGATCTTACGACTCCGATTACGTGAGCTGGTCACTCTGTGATGTTAACCTATTTAACCCCGCAGCCGCACGTACCAAAATTTTCGAGCTGTCATCACTGACAATGTACCAGTTGCAGGCGATGGATCGACCATGATAATTCAAGGGTAGTGCCAAATTAGCTTGGCGCCGTCAGGCGCCAAGATAATCTGGCACTACCCTTGAATTATCATGGTCGATCCATCTCCTGTTGAAGGGCGTTGGGGTTCATTGGGTTAAAGCCGTGACGTCCGATATCACTGAAAGACAGGCACACATTCTGCCGCGTGAAGGCAAAATATAGTTTAGTCCACTTTTTAAGAAAAGAAAGACTTTCATTGTACTACCCCAGGGCAGAACCATCCCTTTGTCTCTACTCCCCGGTTCTGCGTCTCGTGGATGAGGGAGGAGACCGCGGGAAAAATCCAAGGAGTGGGGTCCTAAACCCTCGAGAATCCCCAGGAATTTACACAACAATCGTGCGTAATTGACACAAGCTGCACTTCCCACAAAGTGACTTTTCTCGCGTCACGTCTGAAAGCTAGGAAATTAACCCTTTACGCATGCAGCCTGACTTCTGCTGCATACAGTACCCGTGGGCTGCGCGCACACAACGGGGTTAACATTAAAGTCTGCACCTATTACAAGTGAGTTTTCTCGTGTCCGATGTCTAGGGGGAAACAAAACGTCTGTGTTGCGAAATAGTTGGGGCAAAACACCCGAAACAACTGGGGAATTAGGGACATACAATCGAACTGAAATTTTCACTTGATACGAGTGCACCCGGTTCAATCCACTACTCCCAGCCGGCCCAGTAGCAAAACGTCCTCGGGCTCCACGACGGCCGTGCGCGGGCCCACTGCGGCCGTCGTGGAGCCCGAGGACCTTTGCTTACTAGGAGTCTTCTTAGCGTCACGAACAGGACGGGGTGTGGGGGTGGCTGTGCAGTGCCAGCTACTGTTTACACTAAGTCTGATTAGGTTGGTGCAGAAATCTGTAGCACTCGGTATGGCGGGCAACACTACCCAGTGGGCAAAAAAACATCGGCATGTCGTCGACCCGACGACCGTTTGCTCACTTGACGGATTTACTGTCTGCACTAAGTCTGATGAGGACGGTGCGAAACCGGATCCGAAAAAAAAAAAATCCGCATGAAGAGCTAAGACAGGGTCGAAAAGTGATGCCGGACCTTACTTCAAAGAGGCGTAGATTCTCATAAGCCCCTGCTGCAGCAGGGGTTCATGAGGAACTATGCCTATTTTACGTATGCCCCTGCAACGCTTTTTACGTCTGTACGCCATGTGCAGGACAAAGGCTGGTGGGCTTGGAAACCAGAAGAAAAGGTTTTAGCCAGTGCCAATCAAGGTGACCTGTACTTTTAGTGCATAGGACACTCGATGACCTCTTCCGCCACTGCAACACGGATATAAATGGTCCAAGCATGAGGCACAACCCCTCATAAACCCCTGCATATACACACAATGGCTGGCAGGGTTGGAAAACCAGAGGAAAAGCCAGTGTCAATCAAACGGACCGCTAAAGACTGACAGTTCGTCCACGAAACAACCTCTGCTCCCCTACGTCCGCTGTGAAAAACACGGATTAAAATCACAAAGTTGCACAGAACCTACAAAAATACAGATTCTTGTAGGCCCCTGCAGGCTGCTGGGGGTCATGAGGATCTGTAGCTCTTGCAGATCGATGCCGTGTGGAGTTCTCAGCCAAGGAATTAGAGAAATAGAAGTATACTCCTTGGAAATGATTTCGCAACATGCAATGAGCAAGTAAGAGGCATAGATCCTCATGAGCCCCCGCAGTTGCGGGGGCTCATGAGGATCTATGCCTCTTGCACTTGGGTGACTTTCTGGGCCTTCTTAGCACAGAAATGAGGGATCGAACTTCACGCCTTATCCCTCCGATTATGGCCGCGGGTCGAAGGGCCGCGTGCGAGAAATGGAACTGCGATCAATCGGGTTCCAATTAGTTGGGATGAAAACCCGCGTCTCTTGTCTCAGGGACCCGAAGCAGCTTGGGACAAAGGAGGGGACAAGCCTGGATTGTCTGAGAGAAGGTCAAGCAAACAGTTCGCTGCCTTTGAGACGCAAGAAAGTGTGGACAATTAGTAGGGTCTTCGGGGGGAAAACAAAACTTAGGTGGGCCAGTGACTCTGTAACTACGGACAAGGTCTCCCTTTTTTTTTTTTTTTTTTTTTTTTTTTTTTTTGGGGGGGGGGGGCGCTCTTATTGCCCTGGCGTGGTGGCGACATGCCTTTCCCCGAGGAAAGCAGCCTAAATCCTTCCTAAATAGACAATAAAGACGTTTGAAATACTAAAGTACAATCGACTTCGCTTATAACAAGGTCGGACGTAACAAACGGCGTATTTCAAGAACGGGTTTTCAAAGGTCCCCGCCGCACGTATTCCATTTATCTAATTTGCTTTGAAACACCACCCCCACCACCACCGCCACCACAACAACAACTCCGGATATAACAACAAAATGATTGGGCACTGAAACACTTTATTATATCCAAAGTTTTTTTCTGTGCCGTTCTTTACAAAAATTCTACTGCCGATCTGAAAATCAACAACTGCAATGTCGCGCACTAACCCGTTCAGTACCAACTGACGCAGATCGTGTTTTTTTGCAGTTTTCAATAATTCAAAACACCCGAAACCCCAAGCTGTCCCTGGAACATGGATTCAAAGTGGTGTCGGCAAGAGTCATAGATCCTCATGCGCCCCCGCGACTGCGGGGGCGCATGAGGATCTATACCTCTTGCAGTTGGGTGACGTTTAGATTTTCTTGGCACGGAACTGGTTTAGGCAATGAATGTGATATTTTCTGCAGGAATCACCACGACAGAATGTTGACAGCCAAAGGGTTAATAAATTACCAAGCTGCGCGTCGGCTTCAGTGTGGACAGTAAGGGACACAATCAAGTCATAGCTACAACGAGCAAACTCTCTTGTATGTATGCTAGCGCTTTTCACATGACATCAATCTTAACCCCATCACTGTCGGGATAATGAGAACACCAGGAAACTGCCAGAGGCAAAAAAACACCCCAACAACCCCAAAACGCCATGAGCCCCCGCACATGCGGGGGTTCATGGCGTTTTTTGTCCTCTTGCTGGTTTTATTTACCTCGGTGTATTTTTGGGACGGATGGGTTTATTATAACGCTGAATTAGTCATGGTGTCTATAACGTAAATTGCGTCGCTGTCACAGACACAATTTGTGCCATGTGTTCAATCGCCGTCCGAGTGACTGAAGCGGGTAAACACCAGCGACAATCCCCCAACCGACAATTCCATCCCAGTTCATCCTGTAACCGAGTCATATTTTGCCAGGACGAGATCGCGAGATTAATTCTGACGAGCCGAGAAAATTCTAAATAACTCTTTAGGTGAAAAAGAATCCCCACTTCATCCCGACTTTTAAGGCTGACGTGAGAGCCGAGCCGCGGCCATGCCGAGACTCGCGCATGCGTAATCCAGCAGTTCCGGGCTAAAGAGGGTCTGCCAGGGAGTCGTTTAGCTGGACAGCAAAAACAGGAAAATAGCTCTAAATCCGCAGGGAGGCTGCTGTAGGCCAGCCTAATCCAGACAGTTCGAATTCAGAATCGATATGCCCAGTCCAGTTTCTAGACTCGCGTGTCTCTTGAGGTAGGGCCCGGTACTGTTCACGAGCTTACATCCCCGACCATAGCTTCCTTTGTCCAAGACGTAAGTAGGAAGGAATTTATATCTCCGCCAGCAAGAGGCGTGGATTTTCATGAGCCTCTGCGACTGCAGGGGCTCATGAAAATCTATGCTTCTGGCAGAGACACATAATAAAATGGATCGGAATGTGGAAATAGACTCAGACTCTAGCCCGTTGACTGCATCTGAGACTTTAGTTAAAATGGAATACCCAAGTTAGCAGGAGGCACTGATTCTCATGAGCCCCTGCATTTACAGGGACTCATAAAAACATATCCTTCTTGCAGATGACACACAACAAAACGGATCGGAATGTGGAAATAGAAACAGACTTCAGTCCATTGACTGCGTCCGTTTAAGACGTGAGTTTAAATGGAATACAAGAGTTAGCAAGATGAAAATCTGCGCCTCTTACAGATGGAAGGCCCTGGACTAGCTGATACCATGGACCTAACGCTGATGCACTGGGCTGCATGAATAGGCAATGCTTACCGAAATGGAAATTGAAGCCGAGGTTCAATGTCCTTACTAAACATAACAGGTAAATTAATAATGACACGCCCAAGCAAATATATTTTCACTCAAAACCTCGCATCGTTGCAAGTGATTCCCATTTCTGGGCGGCGGTATTCAACGTTGGTGCATTTAATATCATGCATAACCTTATCACATTTAGTGTCGGACAAACTAATTGCAGTTATTTATTCGCGTTTGAGGCGGCTAGACAATCTCATGCAGTGCGCGGCAACCGCTGGTACATCCAACTAAATTCAATGTGCCGGGCACCGGTTTGTTTGCGCAGCGCTGAGAATGAGTAATTTGATGCAGTGGATTCTTCCACAGGAATAACTAACTTTGCGGCAGATTAACTAACATTTCCCTTTAAAAAAAAATAAAATCGAAGGGTGGCGAGTTTGAAAAACAAAAATCAAGTTACTGGCGGCCTTTTTTACGTCTCACTCGGGCAGCGTTGTTTTTATACTAGACTTCAATGTCTTTTGCTGCCCACTGCACAAACAAAACTAGACAGGGAATCGGTCAGACGAGAAACGCAATTATAAATTAGGGGCTGGTCTGTGATTTTGGACCTTACGGCTTTCAGCCGTAGGGTCCAAAATCACGGACCAGCACATTAATACATCCAATCAGCACATCACATCGGGCCGAAATCGGCCCGGTGACTGTTTGCAAACCGATAGAGTAACTACAGCAGTTCGTCTAAATGGGGCGGCACACCGGATCGAGCGTTTTCATTGTGAGAACGAGTGCACATTCACTGGAGAACGCCTAACAGCTGTGGACGGAAATCCTAGTGCCTCCCGTCCTCTTCTGATGGAAACACAGATGGTAGATTTGTCTAGTTTGCCTGCGCGATCTCATAGCCTGTGGACATTCATCCAAAACATATCTCAATAGCTGCAGACTGAACTTTTGAGTTTCTCCAGATAAAAATGTGATTTCTTTGCCTTGCAGGATGGCTTCTCAAAGCCTTAATTGGACTCAAAAACGACGCCACAGATGAGGACTGAACGTCTTACGACATCCCCTTGTTGGGCAACACTGATGTTATTCTGTGTGTGCGTTTTTATTTATTTTTTTTTATATTTTTTTTACTATCATGATGCAAATAAGTACCCAAAGCCTTTGCACGTTCACTCAGAAACGAAGCTCAATGCTGACAACTGAAAATCGTATTACCTCCCGCCATGTGGGTAGACATATGGGTAGACATAGATGAAAATCTGTCTGTCTGTCTGTCTCTCTCTGTATGATGCGTAGATTCACAAGGCCCTTCTAGCTTGCTAGGATACTGAAGTTGTGAAACTTGAAGTTTTTGTAAATTGACTGAAAGATTTTTTATAATAGCATTAAACAAAGTCCCTGACTGGCTCTCCATTCAAAGAAAAAGACGAAAATGTGTACTGGTCTGTGATTTTGGACCTTGCCCGGTGCCGTAAGGTCCAGAACCACAGTCCAGAACCCACAAAGCAAGTCCACGCAGGCACACTTTATTTTGGTCATCGTTACCCATGTAGCCCGAGCTGGTGCTTGACGATCTATGCTGTTTTGGGGCTGGAGAGGATCGACTGGGGATGACAAACGGAAAAGGGACAGAGTCAACCATTTTGTAAGCTGCCCGAGCCAATAACAGAAGAACCCACTCCAGCAGTCTTGCGAAATGTCAGAAGTCAAAGTTTGGAGACTGCAGACGTCAGCAGGCATGAGTGAGGAAATTCAGTCAGTCAATATGAGAGAGAGAGAGAGAGAGAGAGAGAGAGAGAGAGAGAGAGAGAGAGAGAGAGAGAGAGAGAGAGAGAGAGAGAGAGAGAGAGAGAGAGAGAGAGAGAGAGAGAGAGAGAGAGAGAGAGAGAGAGAGAGAGAGATGGTCGACCACGAACATGGATGGATGGATAGATGGACGGACTCAGATGGATGAATGGACTGAACGTTAATTTCAGAATAAGCAATTGTACACATGTTTGTATGCTGTAATAATATTTCCATTTAACACACATTATTTTATACTTTCATACTGCAACGAAATTCTCTCTCTCCCCTTCCCCCGCCCCAACCACTGGCATCTCTCTCTCCGCTGTTTGTGCATAACACAGTCTGAGGCAGAGAAGACACTGTTCCGCTGTAAGTCATTCTACATTCCCCTGATACAGGAAGTTAGTCTCGACGATCCTTCAGTCTCGTCTTCCGGTCTGGTGAATTTCGGATTCGCTTCCGGCTGACGCTGAATCTGTGTAACTTTCCAGCCAGAGATTTATGGAACAGTCTTCTGTCTGTCCGTCTGTCCTCTTTGCTGCTGTTTTTTTTTTTTGTGTTGCTTTTGCTGTGTTTCTTGTTGACGTTGTTCATAGTTGTCATTCATCGCAAATTAGGCCATAAAGTGTATTGTGATTTTTGGGTGTTTTTTTTATTTTATATTGTATTGTGTTTTATCATAAACAGCATAATGAAATGAATGAATATTCAGAATAGCAAAATTAACTCATTCAGCCCGACGGCCGTATTTTCCAAATTTTGGAGGCGTCAATTAATGACTATGCACCAGTTGCAGGAGATGGATCGACCATGATAATTCAAGGGCAGTGTCAGATTAGCTTGGCGCCGATGAATTGATGAATTATCAAGGTCGACCCATCTCCTGCAGTAGTGCGTCAGGGATGACTGGGTTAATTTCAATTAGTTATCAAACCACGCTTAGTCTCCCGTACAGTACAGTACAGTATTACTTGCGCAACCTGTAAATTTCATATGTGAATAACGACGAGGCAGCTAGCCGGCATTAGCACTGCTTACTGGCCATGCCTTTATGTTGAAAATGACGCGAGGGAGGCCCTGATAAAAAAACCCAACCCTTCATGCCATCATCACACCTGTGCTGGTCTGTGATTTTGGACCTTACGGCTCGAAGAGCCGCAAAGTCCAAAATAACAGACCAGCACATATGATTCTCAACCAGCAAGCATGGCATACTTTAAGAACGACCCTTTCTCCACGCGGAAACATCTGAAGAGCTTCCAGCAGAGAGTGATAAGGCGTTACCGGATCGATGGTGTGAATGTGTAATGCGTGAACGTCAAACTGCGCGGGCTTTCACACGCTGCAATAACACTTCTTTCAAATCATCATACATCAATCTGGCGCTTTTTTTTTCTTTTTTTTTTTTGGTGTGTGTGTGGGGTGCGAAGGTGCCAAAATAGAACAGCCGAACTTGCCATGCAAGAGACATAGATTCTCATGAGCCCCTGCTATCGCAACGGGCTCATGAGACTATGCCTCTTGCAGATATAAGTGGCCGGCAGGGGCTCATAAGCATCTGTGCCGCTTCTAGATGCAAGTGGTTTTACGCAGTCATCGTTTCAGTTCAAAATATCAACTCTTTCTTTTGAAAATATCAAAGAGGTTTGATCGCTCCAGCAAGAGGGATAGATTCTCATGAGCCCCTTGCTGTCGCAGGGGCTCATGAGAATCTATGCCTCTTGCAGATGACACTGCTGGATGTGTGACTGAATCCTTCCCATCACGCCCCGCGCTCCGGATCTTTTTCATTCAAATTGTGACAGCAAAACCAAACACGCATGAAGGTTGCACAAGTGATCAATATGTGGGGCAGGTTTTAAGTCCAAATCAGTTCACAGCACTGGAAACATCAAAGAAAAAGGAAATTCCGAATAGCAATACCAAACATTAATGTGTAAGTAACGAAGCAATGGAAGCAACGAAGAAAAAAAAAGAAGAAAAAATTATTTTGTAGGAGGCGAACATATGTTAACTCATTGGAGACTTGCCGTATACGGATACGCGGCGAATCGCCGCGTATCCGTATACGGCAAGTCTCCAATAAGTTAAAGTGCCCAAACCGTCGTACTGGTGAAAAAACTATTCAATTTACGGACGTGCAAATCTTCTTTTAACAAAAAAAATATTTTATACGAGTTTTTGATATTGACTGTAATTCGTTTTCCCATCGAGCTTCTTTCACTGCAGAATGCACAAGACGGCTTTATAAATTAGATGCAAATTACAGACACTTTAGCAAAGCAAACAAGTTAGATTGACTAGCTTAAAGGCCCACTGCCGCTGAAACTGTTCAAACGGATACACTTCTGTAACCGATGGTTACGAAACGCCACACGCACGTCTAGTTACGGTTCATTTAGACACAGGACAATTCAGTTCAGCACACGTCTTCATTATAGCAAGTAATGAACCTGACAATGACCCCACTCCGTTCCATAAATACAACGCTTTCAGTGCGAGAAACGGCTAAAAATAGATCGACACGCTAACGGCTGTGTAGTATAATTAAGTGTGATTACGCGTGTGCTTTTGCTGCGTGTCCCAACTGCTGCTAAAGTTTATTAGGTGTGTTGACAAGGCATAACAGACACAGCTGATGCTGAAAATTGTCTTCACACTTATGCGTAATGGTACTTTAATACGATTTCAGTCATCATGTCCAAAGTTTCCAAACCGAGCTGCCCTCTGAAGACCACATCACTGTCAAGAAGACTCCGACCATGACAGTTCAAGGGTGGTGCCAGAATAGCTTGGCTTCATGATCGATCCACGTCTTCTTGTGCGTCTACGCGCTAAGCTGTTCTAGGACTACCACTAAACCAGCAGTCGGGTCCACATGTTTTTACTAGGGGCTGAAAAGGTAAACAGCTGCTGATCCAGTTTATGGCCCATAAAGTACACACACAACCAGTAATCTATACCGCTAAAGTGCACTGATTGCACAAGCACATCGGCAAGTGGGCAAATTAGCCACGGGCCTCCATTCTGCAAGCGTCATAGACAACACCAAATAAATGCGCGCGCTGTTCTCAGGTTTCAGGTTTGATCTACAACCATGTCCAACTACCCGTGGCAATGCGCAGAAGGCCATCGGGCCGATGTCGGCCGCCGTTTGCCCCCGCGCACGGCCGTGCGCGCGGGCCAACGGCGGCCGACGTCGGCCCCATGGCTTTTTGTGCATCGGGCTACAGCGCCACAGATCCATGTGCCGTAATCACGAGGATAAGTGGTCGAATTTGCGCGCATTAGTCAGGCCCTTCTGTGTGTACGGGTCGCAGGTTATATCATCATAAATGGAATTTGTGAGCTAGTCTGTGATGGCCCAAAATCACAGACCGGCACGAAGTTAACCCTTTCAGTGATTGTCGGTTAGTCCGACTTGTCGAGATGATTCCTACAGGAATCAGCCACAGGGATAAAGTACCATTGCGCGTAAATGTGAAGAAGTACCCAACGGAGAAAGAAACACGCTTAGAAAAGACGGGTACAACACAAATTGTGTTGTACCCGTCTTTTCTAAGCGTGTTTCTTTCTCCGTTGGGTACTTCTTTGCATATTACACGCTTGGCAGTCACCTTTTTGGCCAGTCTGGATTGCGTAAATGTGAAGACACATTTCAGCACCGTTTGTGTTCCTTATACCTTATCGACACGCCTAATGAACTTGAACGGCAGTTTGGACATGCAGCAAACACACACGCGTAATCGCACTTATTTATTTTGCGAAACCGTTAGCGTGTCAATCTACTTTTAGCTGTTTCTCGTACTGATACAGTTGTAATGATAGAACGGAGTGGAGTCGTCAGGTTTCTTGATATTAACACTCTCTCTCCGTCAGAAACACTCTCTCTCCTCCTTCCAGTCCGCCCTCAAAACTCACCTCTTTCAACAGTTCTAGCACTATACCACCACACTCCCCACCCTAAGCAGACTGTCGTAATGTATTTCACTATTTGTGGTACGTGAGTCGTTGTCTAAAGCGTGCGCATGCGTGCGCGAGTTATGATTATTATAATTATAACTAGAGTTATAATTATTATAAGATAAGCGCATTATAAATACCGTTATTATTATTATTATTATTATTATTATTATTATTATTATTATTATTATTATTATTAAGACAATCTATGCTGAACAGGATTCTCCTGTGTCTTTATGAACCATAACTAGACATGTGCGAGACGTTTCGTAACCATCTGTTACAAAAGTGTATATTATTATCTGAACAGTCACGGCGGTAGTGGGCCCTTAAAAATCTTGTTCGCATTGAGCTGCTTAACAAATTTGTATCTCTGTTCTTCATACGAAGGAGGTAACAGGTGTTTGGCTATAATTAGTGGCTGGAGCGAATTAGGGAAAATTAACCACTAGAGGGTCCTCCAGAGGATGCGATAGAGGAATCCACGCTGCGGTAATTCTGACACTGTGACACAGCAGTCAATCACCCGCAGTTGGCATAGATTCTCATGAGCCCCGCAAATGACAGATTCTCATGAGCCCCTGCACCTGCAGGGGCTCACGTGAATTTATGCCTGTTGCACTGTGGAAGGTTGGAACATGGTGTGAATGGGTCCGACAATGCGACACTGCAGTCAATCATACGCTGATGAAACAGGAATGATTCAGTTCAGCAAGAGGAATAGATTCTCATGAGCCCCTGCGACTGCAGGGGCTCATGAGAATCTATGCCTCTTGCATATGGGTTGTAGGTTCATGAGGATCTATGCCTCTTGACGCTGGACGGTGGCAGGCTGAGAGGGACACGCTATACTCAATCATAGGATCGGCTATTCTGCGGTCGTCCGAGAGAAATCGGTGGTGTGGTATTTCATCCTGACGTATTGGCATCTCGCTGATCTATCAAGACGGATTCCTGCACTGTTACACTTACACAGCCGCTGGGTCACTGAACTCACCGTGTTTCCACTTTAACCCATATCATACTGATGGCTAAAAGCTTCAAATTTGTACATTATAGTACTTACAGATAAGGATATAGACCAATGGCTTTAGTTCAAGGGTGGTGCCAGAATAGCTTGGCGCCCAGAGGCGCCAAGCTATTCTGGCACCACCCTTGAACTATTTTAGTCAAACTTATTTCACACACTGGTGTATTCCGAATGATAAGGGTTAACACATTCGAGACGTGCTGCTCTTTAGTAGAGTTAGCTTAAGAACCCACTACCGCCGGAACTGTTGAAATAAACACTTCCACAACAGATGGTTAAGCACTCTAAATACAGAAATCCAGACCAAAAAGGTGATTGCCAAGCGTGTAAAATGCAAAGAAGTATCCAACGAAGAAAGAAACACGCTAAGACGGTTACCACACACTTTATTACTGAATATTTCGGGTAAATACCCTTTGTCAAAATAGACAAACAAACAGAGAAATCAGTCGCTACTTATCTTCATTCGCAGAAGGAATGTGGCAACTCATGTTCACGCCTCTGCTAACTGCACTGAAATATTAATAAATTGTGTTGTAACCGTCTTTTCTAAGCGTGTTTCTTTCTCCGTTGGGTCAGTACTTCTTTACTCTAAACGCAGGTCTAGATATGGTTTATTTAGACACCGGAGAATCAGTTTAGCGTAATTCGTCTTAATTAAAGTAATCTCTGACAGTGACTCCGCTCCATTGTATAAATACAACGCAATCTGTACGAGCAAAAGCTAAAAATAGATTGACGCATTCTCAGTCGCGCAGAATAAACTGACAACTGTGATTACGCGTGCTTGTTGGCTGTGTGTCCAAACTGACGTAGATGTTCATTAGATGTGCAGACAGGCACAACAAACAAAAATATGGTGCTGAATTTACGCGAAACGGTACTTTAAGGCGCTAGCTGCAGTTAAAGCAGTTAATGCTTTGAATTATAATCTACTACAGAACAGCAATGCCTCTACAATCAATAAGTTAGTTCCACTGATCTTCTGCTACAGAGCAGAGACAGGTCTCCCTGAAACAATTTAACAATAGAGAAGATACTACACTGAACTAATCCTACTACAGAAGAGATAGTTCCTTTAACTACTTTTACTACAGACCAGATAGTTATGCTATAGAGGAGCTAGTTCACGGAACTACTTGTACTACAGAGCGACTGAACTAATTCTACAACAGAGGAGCTACTTCACTGAACTAATTCTACCACAGAGGAGAATCCCAAAGGAAGATGACGCTCAGAAAAGACACTTACAACATACATTTATTAAATTTTCGGATTTATTATATTTTTCGAAATGTGACATACAGACAACAATACATTGCTCTACTGTCGGTATCGCTTTTAGTATCACCTCGACTAAAAGCGATACCTACAGCTCTTGCTCGTATCGACTGACTGTTTGGCGACAAACATAACAGATTGCTTATTACAGAGGAGCTAGCTCGTTGAAATTCGTCCCATACTGAGGAGCTTTTTCGCTGAGTTGGCTCAATGAACTTTTTCCACAACAAAACAGAAAATCCGCTTTCTTTCCCCGTCCACTTAGCTAGTCGGTCGGCCGAGGATTAGGCTCAAGGCCAGCTGCTGATACTTGATGTGGCAATTACCGGCTCAACGCCCATAGAATTAACCTTTACGCTGCCGAGGTACGGGGTGCCCCTTCTCCAACTGCAAGAGACATAGATCCTCATGAGCCCCCGCGGATGCGGGGGCTCATGAGGATCTATGCCTCTTGTTGACTCCATGTTGTGTCTACCTTCCATGGACGAACTGTGTTCTTTGAAGTGCAGTTAATGAACATAATCTGCGACGGATGGCAGGGAGAGGGTTAAACTACAGCAGAAAAGCTATCCCCCCCCCCCCCCGCATCCAACTTAAGACGGTTCTACCATAGGCGGAGGTTCACACAAACATGACCTGAAATCTGTAGAAGGCGGATATACTATATTGAGGAGCCAAAGGAAATACTACATCATTGCAATTATCGGAAACACTCTAATCTGGGTCAACCGACTTCCTATAAATGGTTGTTTATGTCTTAAATGAGACATCATGAGTCCGAAATAGCTCAGGCGGTTAAACGTCGGAGCAGGAGAGCGAAGGGAATCGCCGGGTCGTGGGTTCGAATCCAGTCCCGGCCCCGGTAGCTGGACTCACAATCCGGCCCAGGGGAAAAAATGGATTTGTTCAATAGCATGTCCGTTGAAAGGTCCTGGTGATCAAAGTGGCACAGTTGGAGTGCGCCTGAGTTGATCAGTGTTCAGGTCGTACTCCACAGGCAATAGATTTCCCTGTCCCCCATAACCCGCACGTAAGGGCCGTCCATGATCACCTCGGTGCTGTGGACGTTAAACCCGAACTAACCAAATGAGACATTCAAACACTCGAGTGTTTTCGATGACTCCACTGATCATGTCCCATTTTTTTTGTTGTTGTTGGTGGTGAGCATACAGAGGTCAGCCTTAGGAAGTCAACTTTTGTCAGTCAACTCAATTTTGGATCAGCACTGTGGGTCATACCTTCTTTGTGGGCTCAATCACAACTTTGACCCTTTGACTGCAGATAAAAATTGAACACTACCCAACTGCAAGAGGTATAGATCCTCATGTGCCCCCGCCGGCAGGATCTATACCTCTTGCTGACACCACTTGTTATAGTATACGTGTTCCTTTGACGACTCTTTGGCGCTAGCTTTACAATGATTTCAAAAACAAAGGCTGCGTCCATTGACAGCGAGGCGGTTTAATTCATTCGAGACGAACTGCATCCGGATACGGATGCAGTTCGTCTCAGCGGCGTATCCGGATGCAGTTCGTCTCGAATGAATTAAAACCGTGAGTGACGCACAACTAATTATGGCACAATAAAACCTGAATTCGACTGTGATCATTCAAAGTGAGGTCAATTGCAAGGTGCCCAGACACTGTCGTTGAACTATCACGTCGGTCCATCGCCTACAATTATATTCACATTTCTGGCGCTTCCAAAAGTGCGAAACGCTTTGGCGCTGGAGTGAAAGAGCTATTGTTATTGGCAAAATGTCTGCGTCCGATTCCCGAAAGTCCAGGGGTGACACACTGACCCCGATCGCTGATCAAATTTGAGCTGCTAAAGCCTCCGCCGCAGCAACATTGATCTCAGTTGGTGCAATCAAGGTGGAGTGTAGAGTGTGACGGGGACATGCGGTTTGATATGGGACGAAGTTTGGAAGAGATGGTGCAACGCTATACGCCAACACTTTCTCAGCAATTGATGCGGGCTGCCTTGAATCCATTAACCCTTTTCATCCTGAAACAATACTGCTTGAAATTAATTTGACTATTATAGTTCAAGGGTGTTGTCAGCGGCTTGGCGCCTGAGGTGCCAAGCTATTCTGGCACCATCCTTGAACTAAAATGGTTGATCTGTTTCCTAATGTGCATTGTATAGCCTTCATAGGACAATGAGAAACTTTTAAAAATTTAGCATCAGGATGTAGAGAGTTAATCATTTACACTGTTTACTATCTTGTGGTGTGAAGCAGGCGGTTGTTGCTGCGTGAAGTTAGAAAATCTATCCGTCCATCCATTAATCCCTCCGTAAGTGTCTGTAATTCGGCTTACGGGCCCAAGCTGGCAATTGATTCAAGGGAAGTAATCGAATGAAGAAAGGGCCAGACGACAAAGTAACACAGAATCTGAAGGTGAAACGACTGAACATCATAAATTTACCGCAGATCCTTGGCTGAACTTGAAAATGAAGGAGTAATGCAGAACGGACGAATAGAAAGTCGAAAATTCACAATTCCAGTGAACAAACCTCAGCCCACCCCGACCTATCCTCCCCCCCCCCCACCCCCACACACACTAACCCCGTTCCCAAAGTAACAGATGCACTTTCTAAAAATAAGTGACGAGCAGCAATGTCCGTTGTTATACTGTCCGCTTGGAGACAGAATGTTTGCTTGAAAACAGCAAAACCTGTTCTGAACGACCGTCCATACAAGATGTCACCTGTCATTAAAGACCATCACTCAGGTGACTGTAGCCACCTAAAATGATGGTCATTACATGACAGGTGACACTCTTGGCCTTCAATACTTCTCTCGAGACATCACCTGCCTTTCAATAACTATGGCTGTCGGTAGCGCTTTTGGTCGCGATGATTCCGAAAGGAATCATCGCGACCAAAAGGGCTACCGACAGCCAAAGGGTAAAAGACCATTTTTTTTCTTTGCAAAAGAAACTGGCTGTTCAACAATTAACATTCTGCTGTATTGTCCACTTCGAAGAAGTGTTTTTGCACGAAAATACTTAGTAAGCTGTCTTATCCTTTCTATTCGAAGTTTGGTTCTCAGCCACTGCATTTGTTTTTTGGTTCACGCTTGTCAGGCACTCGAATATGATGTTTCTGAGAATTGTACGGCCAGTTTCGAAAATCAATACATACGTGTGCTGGTCTGTGATTTTGGACCTTACGGCTTTCAGCCGTAAGGTCCAAATTAATAGACCAGCACGTGTGACGTTTGATTCTCCGTGCGTCGAGTCAGTGTCCTCCATAAACTGTATCACTGGAGCCAGATTTCAGGAGTGTTCTGCAAATATTAATCACTGCGACTGTTTCAGCGCTGCAAATAAATGCATGTCGCTCGATATCTGTAGGCACTTAGTCCACGGTTAATCAAACTGACAATGATTTATGTTCGCCACAATTCAAAGCTCTGTGGCATGCCTGCGGCTAATTTTCTTTTCAGCAGAAAAAAATTAAAGACACGTTTGCACAGTAGTGGTTGTGGTGGCGGCTGTTATGATGATGATTATGACGATGGCCGACGACAACGAATGACGACGAATGATGATGACAATGACGACTGATTACGTGCGACGACGATAATGATGACGCAATAAAATGTTGACTGCAGATCTTAAGCTATTCTTGCCATAATTTTAATCTTTTAAATATCTGATTCAGAGTCAGAGAGCGAGAGAGAGAGAGAGAGAGAGAGAGAGAGAGAGAGAGAGAGAGAGAGAGAGAGAGAGAGAGAGAGAGAGAGAGAGAGAGAGAGAGAGAGAGAGAGAGAGAGAGAGACACGCACAATACAAGGGACAGAAGCCTTGTCCCTACGGCACAATTGTCTACGACTAACTGCGATTGCGTCCCTTGCCTGCACTAAGCGGCCTCGGGGGTGCCGTCGCACTTTTGTATTCTAAACAACTTTACTCAAATTTTGACACAACACAGCAGGAGATGGATCGCTCATGATAGCTCAAGAGTTGCGCCAGATTAGCTTGGCCCTCGAAGCTAATCTGGCACTACCCTTGAACTATCATGACAACTCTGAACCTATGAGTGGCACACAGTGGTCGTTACGGATGCCTCCCTAGTCATTAGCTGTGAATAATTAACAAGAAGCCTCCCAAACTTGTGAAAGTCAAGATTTGACCCTTTGGTTGTCGGTATTATATTTCTTACGTATCTGGCTAAAATGCCGCTCACTGTCGAACTAAGTTCCGAAGAAACACATTCAGTTCCACGTCGGAGGTTGACTGGCAGAGTGAGGGGTGGTAGTGGGCGGGGGGTGGGGGTGGGGGGGGGTGGGTGGGGAGGGGGGGATTATATCATCACATTACAATTCCACGGTAACTTCCGATATTCTTCATAGAATTTCACCCACTTTATCTCTAGCTGCTACTTTCCACTGGATTTAAAAACAAACAATCAACAAACAAACAAGCAAACAAACGTTGATTTGCCCGTTTGTTTGTTTAAAATTACTGCTTAGAGCGAACACTTCTTAGGTGTAATTCAGTATTAGGTGTAATTAAGCTTCTTGAGCACAGTTTACATCATACTGGTTCTCTCGTCCCTCGATTTGCTACCACTGATCAGCGGTACCGCGGAATTGAAGGAGACAAGAGTGGGTCGATACAGGTGCCTAATACAGTAGCAAAAAGTCGGCCCGGCTCGCTGAGTGAGAATAAGTAAGACATTTTTTTCCCCCTTGCTCGTCAGTCAGTTAATATCGTGCGTTGGGAAACCCCGCATTCGGTCAATTGGACTGCCACGCCCTGCATCGTAATGCCAGCCTGACATTTAGCCGTGCGGAAGCAGGAAAGGCCAGACATGATATTTGTTGACAAACGGACAGATCGCAGAAAGACTACAGACACACGGAAAATATAACAGTCGTTGACTGCGGACATCCGACTTTACGCTCCTTAACCCTTATCATTCGGAATACACCAGTGTGCGAAATAAGTTTGACTCGAACAGTTCAAGGGTGGTGCCAGAATAGCTTGGCGCCTCTAGGCGCCAAGCTATTCTGGCACCAGCCTTGAACTAAAGCCATTGGTCTATATCCTTATCTGTAAGTACTATAATGTAGCGTGCATATGGCAGTGTACAAATTTAAAGCTTTTAGCCTCAGTATGATGTGGGTTAACATCCAGCCGCGGAGTGTCCGTCTTTATTTGTGCCGTGCGCCGACGTGTGTGTTGATCAGGGCCGGTTCAAGCTTAGAGAGGAGGGAAATGGCTCAGCATTATAAGCCTAAAATTATTAACAACTCTGACTGTTCCTAAAAGATAAACGCATCTGAGCTCCAAACAATACCGAAGACTTTGGGATGAAATCCTCAAATTGGTTTTTTGTTCTTGAATTAAAATATGATTGCAGAAACATATTCTGCGTCAGCTGTCACTGAACAGGTTAAACACGTAAAAACAACAACAACAACAAAAACCGCATCACAGTTTGACTCAATGAGTCCTGACGTGCGGACTGGCAGAGAAGGAATCGTGACAATAATTGTAATGAGCAATATACACGTCGTGTTTTTACTTTCAACCCACCGGCTCTACAGTCAAGCTCAGGCAAGCGCATGTATAGGGACGAGCAAAAGAAATGCGACATTTTGAAATCAGCGGAAACACTCAAGTGTTTCCGCCGATTCCAAAAATGTCGCATTTCTTTCGCTCGCCAGTATTCCAATTTAAATGTCGCTTTTTTTTTTTATTTGTTTGGTTGCTCGTCATTATAACAATGTTGGCAGGAGGCATAACTTCTCACTCAGTTCCGGGGTGGGGGGGGGGGGTGCGGAGGAGGGCAAATCGTTAACCCATTGACTGCTGCTGACGATACCGTGCGGTGGAATAGACACCAGTAGTTGCCGGCGCGTCATTCCGCCGAGCGGTGCAGCTAGTAGCAGTCAAAAGGTTAACCCCTTCCCTGCCAATGTACGCACACAGTATTGTTTCTGAAATCTTTGTTCACTCAGCGACCGAAATCAAAAACCGTTCAAGTAGCGTCGATACCAACTGGTCTGAGCAAGAGTCATAGATCCTCATGAGCCCCCGCAGTCGCGGGGGCTCATGAGGATTCTATGACTCTTGCAGTTGGGTCGTGTCAACTTTTTCTCAGCAGCAAAGGGGTTAATGTGACCTTTTCCAGCAGGAAAGGCGTAATAGTGCACACTCCCCCTTTAATGTTCAGGGTGTGTTTCACAAACAATGCAGCGCAAAAGGAATAACTTTTATTTGATTGTGATGTTGGAATGTCAGTCGTAAACTGAAAGCCTTTTATGCTCCGTAGTAAGGCAATTAACGGGCGGACGAAAAAACAGTAACGTCACCCATCCATCGCGTGCCTCCTAGTCACATGGCTTGTGAAACTGAGATGGATAGGCAAGTCTAATAATAATAATAATAATAATAATAATAAATAGTTCTTGTATAGCGCTGTTCTCCAGGAAAACACTGGACTCACTGCGCATGCACAACAGCACACCCTCTCTCTCAGACACACGCACAATTATACTCTATTTCACCCCATCCCTTCCCAACTATACATCCACTTTCCTCTAGAATCAGAATAAAAGGCAGTCAGTCAACAGCTATAGGTAGAGTCCGAAATAGCTCAGGCGGTTATGACGTCGGAGCAGGAGAGCGAAGGGAATCGCCGGGTCGTGGGTTCGAATCCCGTCCCGGCCCCGGTAGCTGGACTCACAATCCAGGGGAAAAACCGGATTTGTTCAATAGCATGTCCGTTGAAAGGTCCTGGTAAATCAAAGTGGCACAGTTGGAGTGCGCCTGAGTTGATCAGTGTTCAGGTCGTACTCCATAGGCAATAGATTTCCCTGTCCCCCATAACCCGCCCGTGAGGGCCGTCCATGATCACCTCGGTGCTGTGGACGTTAAACCCGAACTAACCAACCAGCTATAGGTGAGCTAAATGTTAAAAGACAAACATTGAGAACCCGTTTTCATGTGCAGAGAATTTTAGCACTAAAAAAAAAAAAATGTTTGGAGATTACAAGATTAACCCTTTGGCTGTCGCTAGCGCTTTTTGTCGCGATGATTCCCGCAGGGATCATCGCGACAAAAAGCGCTACCGACAACCAAAGGGTTAAAACTATAATGACAAAGCCTTTAACCGTAGTTACGCGTCTTCCCCACTGAGCGGTATCGTCAGTAGCACTCTAGGGGTTAACGTGCAGAGACTGACTATGACGTCATTAGTCGAGTTCTGTCAAGCCAATGACAAGCGCTGACCCAATCCGCAAAGGCCATCGGGCCGACGTCGGCCGCCGTTGGCCCTCGCACGGCCGTGCGCGGGCAAACGACGGCCGACACGGACCCGAGGGCCTTTGTTGGGACTTCCTCCTCGTTAATGCCGTCATGTATCAAGTTTCTGTATCAATGGGTGATACAAGTAAATGATCCCGACTGTACTTAGACCTCTAAAGTGGCTGACAAACGCGTGACAAAATAAAAAATGTGGTGGTCAGTGATTTTCGACCTTACGGCTTTCAGCACTCGGAGGTCCAAAATCACAGATCATCATTTGAATCTACACACCAGAAATACGATCCAGAAAAGCCAACTCTCTGTCATGTGTACATGTGGTATCTTTTTATTCATTTATTTATTTTTATGTATTGTATACTACGTTTTATTGAGGGAGGTAGAATGTCGGTTGGAATAAAACAACTTCTTTAGAGGCAAAAAGCAAAAAAAAAAAAAAAAAAAAAAAAAAAAAAGAAGGAATAAACAACAAAAGAAACGAACGAACAAACCAACGGACGAAACAACAAACAAACGAACAAACAAAACAACAAAGCAACCAGCAAACAAACAAACAAACAGACAGACAAACAAAATAACCAACAAGCCAACCAACCAACCAACCAACAATCGAACGAACGAACGAACGAACGAACCAACAACACCAACCAACAAACAAAAAGCAACCAACCTCACAAACCAGATAGGTAAGGCTAGCGCTGGTAGATCAGTACACACACCAAGGGGAATTACTCAGCGCTGGACATACACAGAGTTAGATCCCCTCCTATCGGGCACCCAATCCCAGCACACAGAAAAATACGCACGTAAAGAACAAAACTATTATATAATTTCTTTATTTATGTGCATGTGTACTAACCAACCAACCAGGCAAGCAAGCAAGCAAGCAAGCAACCAACCCAACAAATGTCCGCAGCTAGATAGACAAACGAGTGAACTTACCAGCAGCCTGCTGACCAGCCTAATCCTTGTGTGAGACAGTATGGTGCCGAAAGTGGCCAGGCAAATGATGCAGAGAATTGATAGAGAGTGTAGGTTAATGGTCTAAAATAATTGTACGGGCAGCAACACACAACGGCTGATTATCACTGCACATAATTCCATGATTGCAGCTTCATAAGCGAGTAATTGCGTTACGAAATATTAACCCTTTTGCCTGTCGGTAGCGGCTTTTGTCGCGATGATTCCGGCAGGAATCATCGCTTCAAAAGCCGCTACCGACAGCCAAAGGGTTGAGTCTTTCCTGGATAATTGTACGATTAGAGAACAATCGCGCTAAAACAGCAGCGGCGCCTACTCAGTCATTATTTCAATAATTTGTGATAATCAAGAGGATCAATGGCACACTAATGTGTGTGCAAAGCGACTTGACCTTCTTGCGCTGGTAACCATCGATACTGTTTACAGTGCCGCTGGCTGCATGCACTAAGGGGTTAACTCATTCGAGACGTGCCGCATTCGGAGACGCGGCTAAATGCCGCGTATTATCCGAATGCGACACGACTCGAATGACTGTCGTAATTACGTTTCGCCCCCCGCCCCCCCCCCCCCCCCAACCACCCCCACCTCTTATTAAAGACAGACAAAAAGAAGCATGCATGCCTCCTATCTCCATCCTTAGAAAATAAAGTTTCGGTTCATCTCTGCGTCTGTCTCTCTGTCTCTCTGTCTCTTTCATGTGTATAATTCAAGTTCTTACCGCACAGTTTATTGTACTCAAATACGTGTATACTTATATGCGTTCAGTGGCATAGTGAAAGAACAGTCGTCCATCAAACACAAATTTCTGACCTCGTCCATCAAACACAAATTTCTGACCTCTCTCTCTCTCTCTCTCTCTCTCTCTCTCTCTCTCTCTCTCTCTCTCTCTCTCTCTCTCTCTCTCTCTCTCTTATTGACAAGCAAATAAAAAGTTTTGACTTCCGACTTCTCTTTTATCTCTCTCTCTCTGTGTCTGTTATTAAGGACAGACATGAAAACGGCGTGCGCACCGCCCATCTCCATCCTTGGAAAATAAAGTTTCAGTTCAGTTCTGTGTATCTGTGTGTGTGTGTCTCTCCTCTCCCGAGTTCAGACCACCCTGCAAGTCTACACAAATCGATGATGACAGTAATCCTGGTATGGGTTCTTCATCCTGTCATGTGAAAATAATTACGACTCACGAGGCAAAGTACATTGACCTGCGTATATAAAGCCAGTACACTTCGGATATCACAAATCGCCCGCGACAGGACTGATCCCAATGATATGTCTACAGGATCCCAATGATATGTCTACAGGATCCCAATGATATGTCTACAGGATCCCAATGATATGTCTGTTTGATGTATGCGAAGTTTGTTAATTTACACAGAAAAACTGTACTCCGGACCTCTGCAAAAGTGTCGCTACATCCTACTTTTCTTCTGTTTGATCTTCACAGTGTTATCAGCGAAGCTTACCCAATGCGCAAAAGGCCAACGGGCCGACATCGGCCGCCGTTGGCCCGGGCACATCTGTGCGCGGGCCAACGGCGGCCCGATGGCCTTTTCGCACTGAGTTACTTATATTCGTATCGACAGAAAAAGAAAGTTCTGAAAATAGGTGTCTGAGAAACAGCAGACAGACTCCCACGCAAGCCTTGGGGGAGGGGAGAGGGGGCAGGGGTGGGGGAGGGGAGAGGGGGGGTGGGGGGAGAAATGTCTCAAAACTTCATTATAAAAATGAAAATGCATAAAAAAAGTTCTCCAAAATGTGAAAATTGATAAAAAGTTCTCCAAGTGTAAAAACCAGTCAGACAACTCAAAATGAAAATATTAGCATAAGAATAATGCAACGAAATCTACCTCTGTGACCAATATCACGTTCGCCCGCGAGATAAATGGAACGTTGTCGACCCAGGGGGAGACAATCAGTGCGAAACTCGACACCAACATGGCGCGCTGACTTCCCCTTGTCACAAGAGACCGGTGCCAGTGACAGACGACTTTAATCGGATTTCAGGAAACTCGTTTGTTTTCTTCGTCTTTTCTCGTATTTAAAATGTCTTCTGTTCACCCTTTAGCTGTCGGTAGCGCTTTTTGTCGAGGTGATTCCTGTCGGAATCACCTCGACAAAAAAGAGCTACAGACAGCCAAAGGTTACACAAGTTGCGTTTTTTTGTTGTTGAAATTTAATTTAATTTAAATTTAATTTATTTTTTTATTTTTTAAATATTTTTTTAATTTTTTTTCTCTCATTGCAACAACGTGACAAAGTAAACTGGCTCACGTGTTGTGATATCGTCTGTGTGATCTTCAATGTCAAACATCGGCAAATACTGAGATTACTATACTGACTGAGTTTGCTTGGCACACAGTAACAACGCGCGATATACGTGAGAAGAAAAAAAAAATCCTGGTTTTGGTCTTGTTTAGACTGAATCGGTGGTGCAGTTAAGAGAGAGCAGAAACAAGTCACGACTGGTGTAATGACACATTTGCGTTCAGTATTAAAATGTTGGGTACGGCTGATACTGAATTGACGCGGGTTAACCCTAACCCAGATGTAGGTAAGAAAATGAACGGATTTACAACATTCTGTGGATTCTGCCAGCTCGCTCCATCTGCAAGAGGCAAACATATGTTCTCATCGGCCCCATTCAGACGCAGGCCTCGTGAGAATTCACGCCTCTTCAGTGCCGGGCTGCAGTAGACATATTTTACATCTTTTACTACTTTGAGAGCGAAGCACTGTTATTTATCAACCGCTACCCAATGCGCAAAAGGCCATCGGGCCGAAGTCGGCCCGATGGCCTTTTGCGCATTAGGTACGAGGCTTGCATGCCGCAGTGACTGCGGCGATCGAGCGCCGAAAAGGTCCCTGAATATATACTGCTTCTTGGGGTCTTCTGTGGAGGAAAAAAGACTCTAAGTAGTTCATTCGTGTGAAAAGAAAGATTTTCATTATAAAGAATGAAAATCGTGCTTTTCACCAAAAAATGGATTTGCTGTCACACGGCAGCGCCCTCAATCAACCGGCCTTGAACTGATTCTGCCTGGAGTGAAAACAAACAGATGAAGTTCATCTTCCCCTCCCCAATCATCCTTGAACGTCGTCGGACTGTCCAGGGTACGAGGCGGCCGGATTAATGTGATTGAGCACGGAGGACGGAATTCAATGCACGCATTGGGGAGTTGTCCGCTGAAGACTAAACATAACAGTTCAAAAGACAGACTGACCATGATAGTTCAAGGGTGGTGCCAGAATAGCTTGGCGCCTAAAGGCGCCAAGCTATTCAGACACCGTCCTTGAACTATCATGGTCGATCAAGTGATTCTGGCACCGCCCGTGAACTATTATGGGCCAACGAGTTATTCTCGCACCACCCTTGAAATATCATGGCCGATGAAAACCTCGTAGCATGTTCAATGTGGTTAATGTGATTGATACAGTGCACAAAGGGGAAATCAATAAGCCAGATGAAGTGAAAAATCAATTAGCGAAGACCCCCCCTTCTCCCCCTATCCCCGTCCCCAATTTTCTCACAGCAAGGCAGCGTGTCAGTGTTAGCATGTCAAACTTGTATGCACTCTCGAAAGAGTCACTGCTATATAATGAGTCGCAAACAAACATTTTGAAATTCAGAGCTAAATGGTGACTGCCGAGCTAAAATACAAAGAAAGTCCCAAGAATGTAAGAAATACACTCATAAAGAACAAGCAAACTGTGTTGCAATTGTCCTTTCTCAGAGTGTTTCTTTCTTTGTTGGGTGCTTTTCTAGAACTCTTAAAACAGAAGTTGAGGAGCCAAACCGTTCTTACCAAAATGACACCATACGAGACGAGTGACTAGAACGGAGGCAGATCAAAGTTTTTTTCCTTTCACCTATTGGCAGAATCTTGAAAGGACTTGAGTAACTTCTAAAATAATAATAAAATAATAAGTGTCTGTCCATATCCAAAAATTTTACAAATTGTGTTGTACTGTATATACTTGTCGTTCGAAGCTTGCTTTCTTTGAATTTTACAAGCTTGGCATCTAATTCACTTTTTCGGTCTGGATTGTGTTGAAACAGGATCATCGATCATTCCTTCGACAATACAATACAATGCAATGCAATATAATAAATACTTTATTGTCCCCGAAGGGAAATTTTGGCGCAGTGGCATACCATACATAAAGAGACAAGAATAAAAAGTTAGATGTTCACATCATCCGCAACACCCTCTCCCCCCCCTTCCCCCCCCCCCTCCCTTCCACATACACACACCTAAGCACACCTAAAACACATAAACTCACTAGTACACATAATAAAACAACAGACTAAGATTAAACGACTAAAATTATTACACGTGTAAAGTCGTAAAGTTATAGCATAACTACATGAACTGATAACGAAGGCTATACATAAAATTAGGAAGTGATGCACACTAACATGATGCACACGTACCAGTGACAAGCAGGCAAGTAGATCTGACAGAGTCTGCAGGCATGTACGTCACTCAGGCCTGTGGATGTGTTCTGTTTCGCCTCTCCCTTGGAATTAACTCCTGGACTAATAGTTACTCTGCCCGCTTCACACGCACTAGATAAGGGGGCAGGGGAGACAACACAGAACTGGTGAAGATTCAGGGAGAATCAGGGTGGCCAAGGGAGAACTGAAGACACAGGCTTTGGTACAAAACACATTTCTCAGCCGACCCACAACTCTGCTGGCGACTGTGCCATCTTTAACCCATTACATCCTGAGGCTGATTTTGTAAAATTTGCTTATTGTCCCATGAAGGCTACATTACAGATTAGGAGATAGATCAACTGCTTTAGTTCAAGGCTGGTGCCAAAATAACTTGGTCGGTGCCAGAGACGCCAAGCTATTCTGGCACCATCCTTGAACTATCAGCCAAATTCATTTCAAGCGATGGGTGTATCAGGATGATAAGGACTGACCCCACGACCCCATTTCCAAATTTTGGAGGTGTCATCTAAAGACAATGTACTAGTTGCAGGAGATTGATAATTCAAGGGCAGTGCCAGATGAGCTTTGCGCCTGAAGGCGCTATTCTGCCACTACCCTTGAATTATCATGGTCAAACCGTCTCCTGCTGTAGGGTGTTGGGGCTAAATGGGTTAAAAGGAGGCACAGTCAAAAGCAATACGTCTAGGTCTGCCTGAGAAATGATTTTTTCCCCTGGCTGTATTTTAGATCTGCCGTATCGACCACTACCGTTCTTTTTAGATCTACATTACAGCAGCACCTGTTTTGAGCAATCATCTCTTTTGCAAGAAAAACTGGCCTTAACTCATTATGCCCGAGGTACGAAATCCCCACATTTTTGAGTTATCCTCTGAGTACAGCATTACAATTCAGGAGACAGATCGACCATGATAGTTCAAGGGTGGTGGCAGAATAGCTTGCCGCCTCTAGGCCTCTAGGCGCCAAGCTATTCTGCCACCACCCTTGAACTATCATGGTCGAGCCATACCTTGCTGTGGTGTGTCGCGGGCAGAATGAGTTAAAAGGGGCAGGTGCTCTCTGAAAAGAAACATTTAAGGGCCAAAACAATATGTCACCTGTCATTAATGACCATTCATTATTGAGATGGCTACAGCCGTCTAAATGATGCTCACAAACCAGATAGGTGAGGCTAGCGCTGGCAGAATTGTCAGTACTCAAACCAAGGGGAATCACAGCGCTGGACAGACAGCAGTTAGATCCCCTGCCCCCGCCTATCAGGCACCCAATCGCCAGCCCACAGAGAAATACGCAGGTATAGAATAAGACAATCATTTCCATCCTCAAAAAAGAATGGATCAGGTCTCTTATATAACCCATGTCTTTCTCCGGAACTTAGGAAGTAGGCAGGAGAAACATACATACACAAACATGAAGGTGCGCTACTATATGTGGTCGGGTAAATACCCTGATTTCCCACAGTAGGTGCACAGAACATTATATATATAGACAGAACATATAGGGGATCTAACTGTTGTCTGTCCAGCGCTGTGATTCCCCTTGGTTTGAGTACTGATTTATAATGTTCTGTGCATCTACTGTGGGAAATCAGGGTATTTACCCGACCACATATAGTAGCGCACCTTCATGTTTGTGTATGTATGTTTCTCCTGCCTACTTCCTAAGTTCCGGAGAAAGACATGGGTTATATAAGAGACCTGATCCATTCTTTTTTGAGGATGGAAATGATTAATTTATTCTATACCTGCGTATTTCTCTGTGGGCTGGCGATTGGGTGCCTGATAGGCGGGGGCAGGGGATCTAACTGTTGTCTGTCCAGCGCTGTGATTCCCCTTGGTTTGAGTACTGACAATTCTGCCAGCGCTAGCCTCACCTATCTGGTTTGTGAGTATCATGTATAACTCGAGGCAAAATTTGTATCGTTACATTGTTGTGTAATGTTCTGTGCATCTACTGTGGGAAATCAGGGTATTTACCCGACCACATATAGTAGCGCACCTTCATGTTTGTGTATGTATGTTTCTCCTGCCTACTTCCTAAGTTCCGGAGAAAGACATGGGTTATATAAGAGACCTGATCCATTCTTTTTTGAGGATGGAAATGATTGTCTTATTCTATACCTGCGTATTTCTCTGTGGGCTGGCGATTGGGTGCCTGATAGGCAGGGGCAGGGGATCTAACTGTTGTCTGTCCAGCGCTGTGATTCCCCTTGGTTTGAGTACGTCTAAATGATGGTCTTTTAATGACAGGCGATCCCTCATTAGGATCGTCACTCAAAACAAGTTCAGTTGCATTGCCGTGTAAAAGGCCCCGCCACACGTGCCGGTTGTGCCCCGATTTTGAAGCCGATTCCGATCCGATTGCTATGGGATGACGCCAATTATCCGATCCGGTCCCAATCGGCTGGGACTGAATATCCGGTCCCAATCGGCTGGGACTGAATCGGGTGTCTACAACCTGCTCTATTTTTCCGATCCGAATCGGCCCCGATCGTAAGCTTCAACCAATCAGAGCGCGTCTCGCAAAGCACTTCGTTTCAGTTTGAAAATGGCGGAAGATCAGTACCACCATCGTTGCCGATGTCTCGCCCGCCTCTTCCCGAATATGACGCAGAACTGCTGATAATGCAAGCACATCATCATCACTGTCAAAACTAGCAGCCATTTTGCAGAAACAGGTACGACTTTGATCTTCGGTTCAAACCGGTCGGCTAAATAAGTCGGGAAATGTGTGGCAGTGCACACGTTTTTATAGTCCGGCCCGATCACCTACCGATTCGAAACTGATCGGGAATCGGCCTCAAAATCGGGCATGTGTGGCGGGGCCTTAAGGTACTGAGGTCCAACCATGTGGTTTTCAGTCATCTCTCATATTGATCTGTCTGTGGTATTTTTTAATTAATCTTGTTTTACCGCGCCGCTTGTGCACCTCCTTAGATATCAGACACCACCCTTCAACTGTCACGATATTGCTGAGATAAGACAGTGGACTTCGCTTATAACAATGTCGGATATAACAACAAGTCGGATATGAACAACGCTTTTTTAGACCATACTTTCCGAAGGTAGATTATTTAGCTTATAACAATCTTTGGATATAACCACAAGAACGCGTCCCATGACATTTGTTTGTTTAAATTTTTAAATTTTTAATTTTTGTTGTTGGTGGTGGTTTGTTTGGTATAACAGGAGTTTTACCGTAGGCATGTCTGCTGCTCTTGGAATTGTAATAGTTCGTCTTTAAAAAAAGAAAAAAAAAAAAAAAAAAAGAAGAAAGAAAAGAAGGAGGCCGGCATATTACCTCACACTGACAAAGAAAAAGATAAAAAGAAAAAAATAAAAAAATCAGTGCAATCAAATTTAATGCATTCCACGTATCAAGTCCTTCAGACAACGCAGGCAGTCTGCAAGAGACATAGATTCTCATGAGCCCCGGCGCTTGTCGCCGCCGGGTCTCATGAGAATCTATGCCTCTTGCTGCAAATGCTCACGACAATCGGCTCCAGCTGTCCCTCAGGCGCAGCCAGTCCTCCGGGTTTCCACGAACTGCATTATCGTGAGCTGGAGAGTCGGTGCACGCGCAGAGTGATACAATAAGCGTGAAAGCCTGGGAGGTTTTGATTACCGGATTAATTAATCACTGTCCACATCGCTACTCCCAAATGATCTCTCCTAGGACGTCGTTAAATCTAGCTCTGTGTGTTCTCTTGACAACTCCCTTCACATTTGCAAGAGGCACAGATTCCCATGAGTCCGGGCCTGCTTTACAGCAGGGGCTCATGAGAAGACGTATGCGATCGGTCGTCATTATTGATCTCTCCGATAATGATCTTAAATCTAGCTCAGTGTTTTCTACTTGCCAGGCGCTTCCATCTGCAAAAGGCACAGATTATTATGAGTCCCTGCAGGTGCACAATCTCTGCCTTTTGCGGAGAACTAGCTGGCAAGATGTACATCACCCTCGCTTTTTACATTCTGAAACATTACAGCTGTAAACTTATTCGATCGTGCTGCATCCGGATATGCGACATCAAGCCGGGTATCCGAATGCATCATAATCTCGGATATGTTAAAGGAACTTCCATCCCTTCGGTAGTGTCCCAAACTGTCCTGAAAAATTGAATGTTTAAAGGTTTGAAGGTAAATAACACAGGTGGTTCGGAATCAGAGCTAGGTCAAAATTGCATATTTTTCGAAGGGAACCGCTGCACAGTTAACTCATTCAACCCAGACACACCACAGCAAGCCATGGATCGTGCATGATAGTTTAAGGGTGGTGCCAGAATAGCTTGGCGCCCATAGGCGCCAAGCTATTCTGGCACCACCCTTAAACTATCATGCTCGATCTGTCTCTAGAATTGTAATACAGGTTGGTTGTACATTGCTTAACGTCCCGACAGCAACAAGACTTTCTCAGGACGTGCCTGCACTGCTTGTGGAAAACCCCCCAACTAAAACAGAATATTGAATGTATGTCGCCAGCCGGGCTAATACGCTAAATAAACCTAAGACCATTTAGCAACACACATCCAATATCAAGAGCTACAGAAAGTGCAGACAGTAGGGAGAGTTTAAAAAACAGAAAATACAGGTGAATAGACCAAGGGTAGACAGAAACACATGCCCCAGAATAGAGGGGAAAACCCACCCTGTGGGGCTGACCAGGGTGATCCTGGGAACTAAAAAGTAGTAACTCCACCCAAGACCCCCAGGGCAGACCCGGGTGGGGGAGAATTGTAACACAGACTTCAGAGGGCAACTTTAAAATATGGGGATTTCGGTCCTGGGGTAATAATAATAATAATAATAATAATACCGGTTAGTATATAGGCGCTTTTTCCCAAATCGGCGAATGGGCTCAAAGCGCTGCGAACTGAACCCAACACGCACGCCCACGTGACACACACACACACATTCACTCAGAAGACAAACACAGTACAAGACAGACACAGGACATTCAGGTGGTGCGAAGGGTTAGCTCAGTATAATGTGTTAAGGCATTAAATCCACTGTTTTCTTTGAAACAAATGCAATTCTGACACAGCTCAAGAAAACTACGGCCAACTGATCCACTGACTGATTTAGTTCAACTTACTGCTGTGCCAACAATACACTAGTTTATGGGTGATATACCGAGCATTACAGCATGAAGAGCAATCACATAATAACCATACAAAACACACCTTGGTGTCACGTAGCAATATTATTTTAACCCTTTGGCTGTTGGTATCGCCTTTTCTCGAGGTGATTGATGAAAAGGCTTACTAACAACACCGTACAAAATTCATCGCAACATTCTTTGAAAAAAACCAAGCCAAGACAAAAAACAAAAAACCGCAAAGCCAAAAAGCAGCCAGTTCCTTTAACATGTGAAGAACGTCATAGCGTCGCTTCCGACGTAAAAGAATTGTTGAGTCGTGCTATAAAAAGCGATCTCCCCCCTGCAACTAAATCACACTCTTCATTAGAGCCTTCTTTCATTCACTCGTCGAGAGTTACGTGCAACATTAATGACATGCCCTAAACTGAAATAAAAATCCAATGGGGCTCTGCAAGGGGTTAGGAATAGAGGTGCGAGGCGCTGTCAGGGAGAAAATCAATTTTCCGATCCAACGGCCGTTTTTGTTTTTTTTTCTCAATCAGTTGATTGGATTCGACATAAGACGGGAGCCCCAAAAGCAAAACGTCTTCGGACCCACGACAGCCGCAGTGGCCGTCGTGGGCCCGACCGCGACTGATTGCTTCCTGACACCGACCCAAAAAAAGGTGATACACCACAGTGCAGGTCTGTGATTTTGGACCTGACGGCTTTCAGCCGTCAGGTCCAATATCACAGACCAGCACGCACGCGTGTTTTGCGAGTCATTGTGAGAGTCACGCGGCATCGCGGGTGACAAAAATAGTACTTCCAATTAGCCAAATGCCAGTTCCACTTAAACTGTGTGCCGGTCTATAATGTTGGACCTTACGGCTCCAGGCCGTGAGGTTGACAATCACAGAACAGCACATACATGTACCACTCGGACCTATGTGACTAGTGAGGTTTTCATTTGGACTCAAGATCGAGGGATACTTGTGTTACTGAAACCCTGGCGGAAAACACTAAACTGTTGGATATCCGTACACCAAAGGGCA
Organism: Semisulcospira habei; assembly: GCA_036245525.1. Classification (NCBI taxonomy): domain Eukaryota; kingdom Metazoa; phylum Mollusca; class Gastropoda; family Semisulcospiridae; genus Semisulcospira; species Semisulcospira habei. The sequence continues at coordinate 180,277,908 of BTPG01000006.1, read as the reverse complement.
CGGATAAACGAAAAATAACAACTGAAATAAAAAGGGATAACTAGTAACGCTTATAGTGTGTAAAGAATTGTTAACTTTAAGAATAAAATAAGAGGTAAGTAAAAACAAGCACGGCTAAGGGAGAGAGCTGTGTACAGTTCCCTCCCTTAGTCGAGCTTTTCCTGGCTACCTATTGCAAGCTGATCCTCCATACAGGCTTTCTGCTAATGGAAAACTCTCCGTATTTGACGGACAAATTTTGACAGGGATGGAAAAAAATAATAAGAACTAATCCCAGCTATGTTTCAAGTACGCGACGCCGGACTGAAGAGCGCCTGGGACGGATTTTTGCACTGCTGTCCGTCCCCATGACGGACAAATTTAAATCCTGGCGGAAAGCCTGTCAATATGAACATTAACAGTTCTTTACACAAGACGTGTAACAATCAACTTTCCTTTATACCTGATTTTTTTTCTTCAAATGACCTTGCCTCAACCCCCCCCCCTCTCTCTCTCTCTCTCTCTCCCCCCCCCTCCATCACCGCACACACACACCCCACTCCAAGCACACAAACTCTCGACAGCCGCTACCCCTTCCCCAGATCTTCATAAAATCATAGCAACGTCTCGCCGGCGACCTAACAATCGGCTCAGTCCTACAATAAAGCTGCAGAGCGTTCAAACATTCTTATCTCTGACTCAGGCAGTCGGACGTGTATTGGTCTCATAATGACATTTAAAGCTGTCGTCTACTCGCGGTCATAAGACCCTATCCGAAAACAAGATACTCGCAGGTGACTCGTAACTCGACTGATCGTTCAAACCTGACGCCAAACTTGATCATTAAAGTTCAAGGTTAGTTTCTGATTAGATTGGCGCTTCAGGTCAATGATGCTGTTTGAACTCATTTGAGACGCGCTGCATTCGGATACGCGGCGTAAGCCGCGTATCCGAATGCGGCACGTCTCGAATGTGTTACACACGACACTCCCACATGACGAGTATTTAATTCAGCCTTGGCGCTCTGCAGCGTGGTGCCTGAATATCTAAGCGTCTCTTTGGTCCCATAATGCCATTACAGTTGTCGTTTGCTTGCGGTTATAAGATTCTATATGAAAGCAGCACAAATATAAAAGTTAATGACTCGTAAGTCATACAGCACTGTCAGCTTTGGGAAGGGTAACGATTACACATAACAGTTCAAGGGTGGTGCCTGGTACACATAACAGTTCAAGGGTGGTGCCAGATTCGCTTGGCGCCGCCTAAAGGCGCCAAGCAAATCTGGCACCACCCTTGAACTATCATGGCAATTCTTAGCACGAAGTGTAGATATTGTTCTGATCAGAGGGCGCCGAAAACAAGAGAATGGAAATGTATTGCTACGCTTAAAAGTTCGAAGCTGTTATTTACGGCAGTGGAGATTATATCGGCTCCACACAGTGCAAAGGAGATATGGTGGGATTTCCCAGTGAACGAAGATCCTCGGGCCGACGACGGCCGCAGTGGGCCAGTGCACGACAGTGCGCGTGCCCACTGCGGCCGTCGTCGGCCCGAAGACCTTTTGCTACTGGGGCTGTTATCAGAAAAATTGTAGAGTCAGTAAATTATCATATCCCTCTATAAACACAAGTAAACCTGTGGCCAGAGAAAAGTGGTCTTAAATGACAGGTTCAGCCTCTCAGGAGAAGTCTTGTAGGGCAAAATCATTAATGACCATCGTTTAGGTGGCTACTGATAGTCTTTAATGATTGATAATCTCTCATCAGTGTGGTCGTTCAAATACTGGATCTTCTGTATAGCATATAGTCTTGCGGACTTCACAGAACTCCGTCTTCCTGTAAGAGACATTGATCCCCACATATTTTAACTCATTCTGCCCGCGACACACCACAGCAAGATATGGCTCGACCATGACAGTTCAAGAGTGGTGGCAGAGTAGCCTATAGGCGCCAAGGTAATCTGCCACCACCCTTGAACTATCATGTTCGATCTGTCTCCTGAATTGTAAAGCATTCTTCAGGGGATAACTCCAAAATGTGGATCGGACATAGGATATAAATATGTCTTCTTAGCTTTGAAATTTCTATGAAAAATAAATGACGACCTCTACATAAAAAAAAAAAATAGTAAAGCAACAAAAAGAAACAATAAAAAAATAAAAGAAGAAGAAGAAGAAGAATTAGTAAATGTAATCACGCCCTTAGTTTAGGAAGATGATGACGGACTGTCAACAGGGACAGTTAATACGAACGGCCGTGAACTGAAGGTTACTACACGAAACTACGAAACCAACCGGATCCTCTTACACATCACTGGTTAACTCAGTTGAGACGTGTCGCATACGGATACGCGGCAACTGAAAGGGCCGCATATGGTATTCGGCACGTCTCAAATGTGTTAACACATTTAGCCCCACGGGGCATTTCCCATATTTTGGAAGTCACGGTTACTTAACGACTATGTACCTGTTGCAGGAGATGGCTTGACCATGATAATTCAAGGGTAGTGCCAGATTGGTTTGGCGCCTAAAGGCGCCAAGCTAATCTGGCACTACCCTTGAATTTTCATGGTTGATCCGCCCACTGCTGTAGGGCGTCAGGGCTAAATGGGTTAAACAAGAGTAGTTCTCGGCAGCTGCCACTCAACGTTTACTGATGGAATACTTGTCAGAGAAATGTTTGTCAGACAATTAGCAGATGATCTGCTAGACTTTGATTTCTTCACCTGGTTTCAGTGTCTGACTGACGGGGCTGACTTCGAGAAGAGGGTCTAACCTGACATGCTGATGGTCGCGGATCATATCCTGAGATTCACCATCAGCCTAGCAACGTGGAACTCGATTACGCATGCGTCCGCATTTTTTTTCCCGCCGACATAATTATTCTCAGACGATACCTTACCCGTCTCAGCCGAGTTGCATAAATATACCCTTGAACGGCAAGATTATAAAAGCATGCAACGATCCTTTACTAAAATCCCCAGCCATCTGCAAGAGACCTAGATCTTCATGAGCGCCCAACAAGTCTCTTGTTGGAGACACATGTGTTCACTTTGGACGCAGGGTCAGCTGGAGACCAGGGCAAGCCGACGCCAGGCAAATTCGTGCAGACCTTCCTCGTTGGAATCCAAGTTTAAACACTCCATAATATAATGCAAGAGGCACAGGTCTTCATGAGCCCCCTCAAATGCGGGGGCTCATAAAGATCTATGCCTCTTGCTGGAACTTTAGCTGTGCTTCTTTCAACACCGGAGGTCGTCTGGAGTTCTGCCGTATACCAATGCCAGACAAAAGTGCGCGCACATGGCTTTCCTGACAGGGTCGCTCCCCAATCATAGATCATTCCACCAGAGTTGACAGCCACAGCCAGAAACCCTGGAGCCTCCCTCCGTATCAGGAGAGGAGAAGTAAGTAAAATGTGGCTGACCTTCTATTCGCTCTCTAGACTGTGATTTCATTTTACCGTAACCACAAAAAATAATGGTCCTTAATGACAGAAGACACTTTTTACCCGTCAAGACCTATCGTGAGAGAGCTCCCGTCTTTGAAGACTACTTCCTCTTGCAAGAGGTGCTTGCTCAAAGAAGATTCTACTGTACTTAACCTCATTAACCGCAAGGCAGCAGTCCTCAAATCTGGGAGGTCAGTGTCGCCTAACGACTGTGTGCCAGTTGCAGGGGCTGAATCGACCATGATAATTGAAGGGTAGTGGCAGATTAGCTTGGCGCCTGGCGGCGCCAAGCTAATCTGGCACTACCCTTCAATTATCATGGTCGCTCCATCTCCTGCTGTGGTGCTTCGGGGCTAAATGGGCTTAAGATGCTAAGCCTGGTACTGCTGCTGGGGCGCATGAGACTATTTGCAGCGACAACTGATGAAAAGATGGAAGCTTCCTTCTTGACAATCTACGCCTCTTGCAGGTGGATGGCGCCCATTGACGTACTAGTGTTCAGTGATCCCACACACGCGATGGCTCCATCAGCCACCTAGGACCCAACAGCTATAGCTGTTGGGTCCTAGTCAGCCACAAATCACGAATAACGAGACGGGAACGGCGGACGGGATTAAAGGAGCGGTGGAACAGATACGTCAGAAATGAACAGTTCATGATGATGTGTTGACCTCTACAAAGTTCAGATCAGTTTGTTCATGATGGGATCTCTCAGCGCTCGGGGAGGCCCGTACGCGCTCCAAACAACCCATCCATCAGAAGTCTTCCTGAGTTCCTTTCGATATAGTGCCAGTAGTGATCTGGTTTCAGCTTCAAGACTGCCCCAGTGAGCAAAGGTCCTCGGGCCGACGACGGCAGTAGTGGACCCGCGCACGACTGTGCGCGGGCCCACTGCGGCCGTCGTGGGCCCAAGATGTTTTGCCCCTACTGGGAAAGCATACGCTTTGGCTGTCGGTAAAGTTTTATGTAGTGGTATGGGCATGTCACGCGTTCAGCAGGGCTTGCCAAAACAATCCTGCAAAGCACTGTGCAAGGAGGACGAAGGAGAGGAAGACAGAGGTTTTTGATTGATTGTACATTGCTTAATGTCCCGACAGCAACACGACTTTCTCAGGACGTGCGGCCTGCAACGCTTGTGAAAAAATCTAAACAGAATATTGAATGTATGTCGCCAGCCGGTCCAATACGTTAAATAAACCTAAGACATGGGGCCTAAATAAAGCTAAGACCATTTAGCAACACACATCCAATATCAAGAGCTACAGGCAGCGCAGACAGTAGGGAGCGTTTTAAAAAGGCAAATATAGGTGAATGGACCAAGGATAGACAGAAACACATGCCCCAGAATAGAGGAGAAAACCCACCCTGTGGGGGCTGACCAGGGTGACCCTGGGAACTAAAAAGTAGTTAACCCCACCCAAGTCCCCCAGGGCAGACCCGGGTGGGGGGCGGAAGACAGAGGAGAAGATGGGAGGACAATATCTCAGAGTGGACAGGACTGAGGCTGGGCGATACGCTAAAAATGGCAGAGAACAGAGAGGAATGGAGGGAGCTGGTTGACAAGTCATCAGTGGTGCCCCAACGGTCGGCAAGACTACGGGATATAGATAGATAGATAGAAAGTTTTATTTCTCGTGGTGATTCCCCACGTAGGTTTGAAAAGGTGACCACGATTTAGAATTCTCAATTGGGCGCATCTCATGACATAACAATGTCCTTTCAACTTAAAAAAATAAAATGGATAAATTTCCAGACCAGAAGGGTGACTGCCAAGCGTGTAAAAGCAAAGAAAATCCCAGTGAAGAAAGAAACACGCTTAGAAAAGACAACTGCAACACAATTGTGTTGGTCAGTTGACTTTTCTAAGCGTGTTTCTTTCTTCGTTGGGCTTTACTTTTATTTCACGATTCTGAAGAACAGGCACAACACCCAGTGCGCAATGTGCCTTACGACCGACGTCGGCCGCAGTTGACCCGCGCACAGTCGTAGGCGTGTGGCCGACATCGGCCCGAGGACCTTCGCACACTAGGAAACAGTTTTGTTCTTGTTAATCAAACTCGCGGTTTTTTTGTTTCCTTTTGCCGGTCATTTCACTGCAATCACAGTCACGCTACTGGGATCATTTCTGGACAAACCGTCCGTCTTCATCGATTCTCATGCAGCTCCCTTCCACTGTGGCACCACTCGTTTCATCCCCGCCTGAAGGACATGAATTTAAAAACGTGCTTATTTGTGGGGCGCTAGGGACGCCGACACAGTGCAAACAGGTCCTCTGAAGAGTGTTCATTTAAAGAAGGAGAATAGATTTGTTTGCCTCAGCGGTCATTAAAAGGAAGAGAGAGAGAGAGAGAGAGAGAGAGAGAGAGAGAGAGAGAGAGAGAGAGAGAGAGAGAGAGAGAGAGAGAGAGAGAGAGAGAGAGAGAGAGAGAGAGAGAGAGAGAGAATCGTTTCCGTCGCAGTAGTGCACACAATCGAACGCTCAACATTTGCTGACTAAACAAAGGGAAGAATTTCACACGAGACACAATTATCATAGGCGCCTGACGAGTGGTGCGTGTTGATACAGGAAATACGGGGGCTGACTTGCAGAAACTGTATTTCGTATACTAACACACAAACGTCTGGTGCATGTGGCAATTTCATACAAAAAAGTTAACTATCAACATTATTATGATGTGTAAGCGAAACTAACCTAAATTTTATTTTAATTTTTAATTTTTAATTTTTTAAAATGTCCTTTCAAGTTCACGACCGCAATCACGGATGTTCGATCAAAGTCCCAAAACATCGCTGTCGCAAACCATCCATCAAAATATAATTACGTAGAAATAGGTGATTCAAATTTCAGTTTAGTTCTCCTCGCCACAGAAACTCCGGAAACAGGCATGGCCACTTGGAAACAATTATGATTGGCTGCAGCGCTGAACGTTCACAAGCATTTTAAAAAAGAAATGTTGTCAAATTACGACATTATGATAATGTAATAGGTAGGTATGGGAAGAAAAGAAAAAAAGCTCGTAAGGGAGAGAACTGCGCGTGCAGTTTTCTAGTGCTTTTTTTGTTGTTGCCAACTACCTATTATCTTATCCTGAAATATCAGCATTAACAATCACCACATTTTTACTTCACTTACGAGAGCAGTGTAGATTTTGTCCTACAAAGACAGCTGATTCCAGATTTCCGTCAAGACGACATCCTCAGAAACCAAGGGAAAAGTTCTGTCGCAAATGCAGAATGACAAGACACATCCCATTACTGCTTTAACAGTTTCAATGTATAAGGTCAAACTCTACACCGAAACTGTAACAGGAGTTATACGGAAGCAGAAGATAGTGTCAAAAACAATCCGGGACCCCCGAATCAAAGGAAATGCCAGCCAATGAGAATCACGATAGGAATGTATTGACCCGCGTGTCGCCAGACTCTGAGTTGAAACATTGCATACGGCGGCGTCACCACGCGAACCAAGGGGAAAAGGTCTACCACCCCCTTCACCCCCGTTACCACAAAGCGACTACACCACTGTAGACTGAAGGCCAGATGACTGTATACACTTTGTGTGCTGGTGTGTGATTGTGGTGCTTACGGCCGACGGCCGTAAGCACCGCAATCACACACCAGCACACACTGAAGGAACACAGATGTACATGACACCATCAAGAGGCACAAAACTGTTCCATCCCGCCACTACAAGATGTGGATCCGACATTTATTTATTTATTTATTATTGTTGTTGCTTCTACGCGCCAATTGAAATTCTGGCACCACCCCTCAACGAGCGTGGTTAATCTACCTCCTGGATCTGTACAATGTAATATTCAAAGGACTACTCTGTCCAGTGAAGGCAAAACAGAGTAAGTTCACGTATGTGAACAGCGACATTTTTTTTGCATTACAATGAAAATCACGCTTTTCACAAAATGGTCTTGTTGTCCTTTCGACTCACACGGCCGACCTCCTACACTTTGGAAATCGAGACCTGGATAGTGTTCAGTGTGTGACAGTGCTGTTCGTCCGGGGTTAAATACCACGTGGTCACCATGGATACAAAGTGGTAGTTATGGTTACAAAGATAAAACGCTCGGGACATCGACGGTACCGTTTGTAGATCCATAATAGCATGGTGCCAACAGATAGTAGATTGTTTGGGATGGGATGGTACTTCTTGCCCTTCACCAGACTGCTCACAAGACAATGCAATTCATGTATTGATAGTGTACACTGTCAATACACGAATAGCATTATCTTGTCAGCTCTTTTACACGCTGATAACATCCGTCATGAAATTACGTCAAATTACGCCACGACAAAACCTTGTACAGACATTCACGTCTGCCCTGCGAAGGGAAAAGTTAGTTAACTAGTAGATGTTCTATGAAAAGCGAGATTTTTTCTTGTAAGATAATGACAATCTAACGTTCCCCCCCCCCCCCCCCCCCAAAAAAAAAAAAAAAAAAAAAATTACTGTTATTTCCCGTACTGTCGTTTTCCATTGTATAGCAGAAGTTTTTTTTTTCTTCCCCGAATACAGGAGCTGTACGTACTTTATTTTACAAATACACTAGTGGCGAAGAAATCATAAACAAGATAGTTCAAAGCTACTGCCAGATCAGCTTCTCACTTAAAGGCTTGATGGTGTGGAAACTGTTTGTGCAAGCGGAATATAAAGGTCAACTTAATAAACCATGATGGCTCCAGAGATAGTGCTAAATTAGACTGTCGCCTTTCGTAAAACGTTTGTAACAGCGAGATTAAAAAAAAACCCAACAAAACAGCCTGACAACAACGAAATCAACTGACACAGCTCAAGGGTTAGTGCCAGACTAGCTTGGTGCCTTTCCAGGCGCCAAGCTAGTCTGGCACTAACCCTTCAGCCATCGTCGTGTAACCAGCTCCCGCTGCACCAGTTGCTGGAATTCTCTCTGTGACAAAAGTTCGTAAACACGTTTTAATCAGCGTGATAAGACCTTGTGACCATCGATTCTAAGTCTTTTATTCGCGAACATTCCCAAGAAAAGGCTCATCGACTGTCTTTTCATGCTTCTGCCAAGAAAACACCGACACACGCATAAAGACTTATTGTGGGCGTTTTCATGTGTACACATATTTGTGTGAAAACGTCAGCTTGCGCGCGAAAGAGAGAGAGAGAGAGTAACTGGTGCGAATGCTTTACGTATTCCCGACACACATGTTAACGAGACACGCCCAGCACGCAAAAGGCTATCGGGCCGAAGTCGACCGCAGATGGCCTGCGCACGGCCGTACGCGGGCCAACTGCGGCCGAAGTCGGCCCAAAGACTCATTGCTCACTGTTCGGCATTTTTTTTTTAGACCACAGGCAAATGATGATGTTACGTGGTGGGGTCGTAGTCGTAGTATGATAAACACACTAGACGCACGCACGTAAGGTTCTTTTAAATAAACTTCATTCAGCTGCAACCCGTCACACGTGGCTTGAGGATGTAGACAATACTGGAGTAACAGTTCCAACAATAATTTAATTCAGCGATGCGATCTCCACACAATGCATTTCCAAATGCACCAATACTGATACAAAGTCTCTTCTGCAAATGTCCACACTGACGACACAATGTTTCTCATACAACGTACACCACACCGTTACGCTGTGTCTCTCACAATGTACACCCTATACGGGCCACGTACCTACGATAAACTGTGTGTCTCTACAACTGACAATGCAAAACAATGTATTCACGTGCTCTCCTAGCACCAACCTTATATAATAAGACATCGTTCTAGAATAATCCAAGAAAATAATTCAACGCAACCAATCAGAACGAAACACATTACTGAAACTCATAAATATTAATAAAAGAAGAACTTTCTCGAATAACTAAAATTGTCTATAACAATTTGGCTGCTCATTTCAGCCCCAAATCCTAATGTAAAATGACATCACACAAAAATATGGCAAACCGTTTACGACTTTTCACAACACACAAAGAACGGCTGCTAATTTCACGCACACAGTAAACAACTATGACTGAAATTACTACAGTGTAGCAAGCTGTTGCTCACACTTCGACGTCACATGTAAGATCACTCAACAGCGCGATTTTGCTCGAACGTTCCCGTTCAATCTCAGCTAATCTACGCAAAACAAACATCGACCGCTCTTCTCCGTGCGACTTTCTAGAAGCTTCCGGACTAAAATTAGCGTATCATAACAAAACCAAAAACCGCTATCATGCACGAACGATAGAGAATCTTACTGAAAAGGTACGTGATACGTAACCATGATAGCTCAAATAAACATCTGATCGTTTCCTACGATTAACACATGCATGCTCTCACAGGACAACACAACCACAATCGTAACAGATGATGACCTCTTAACACGGGTGGTAGTACTGCTGCCCGTATTAAGAGGTCACCAATGACGCAAAGATCATCCAGTGCATGTGGATTCGACCACTGATGATACTACTAGTGTGGCGCCAGAATTAACCTGGCCTGGCGTATTTAGGCACCACATTATTCTGGTGCTCCACCACCCTTGAACTGTCATGGTCGATCTATCTCCTAAACTGTAGTCTTTTGATGACAACTCTCAAATTTTAAAATTTAGACGTTGACGATTTGTGTGCTAACTCATTCGAGACTTACTGCATTCCGATACGCAGCATAATGCCGCGTATCCGAATGCAGTACGTCTCGAATGAGTTAAAAAGAAGTCTCATCCTTTTGGTCACTCCGTTGTATGGAAACCGTTGTACAACTCTCAGCAAGCTGAACGTTGTAACAAGACTGAATTAATTGACTAAATCAAGGATGCATTCAACAGCATAACACAAATAAATTGAACATAAAAGGGCCATACCGTGTTTGCATTTGTGTTAGAGTGATGCCAGCTGTTCACCAGACAATATTACTTTTTTTCTATTGTTCTCAAGCTCGCGTAAATGAATTAATACACTAAATAAAAGGTGTGTCCATTGCGTTGTGTTGATGTTTTACCCCATTGCGTGGGTCACATACATTGTTGTTTTACCCCGTTGCGTGGGTCACAATACATTGTTGTTTTACCCCGTTGCGTGGGTCACAATACACTATTGTTTTATCCCGTTGCGTGGGTCACATACATTGCTGTTTTACCCCGTTACGTGGGTCACAATACATTGCTGTTTTACCCCGTTGCGTGGGTCACAATACACTATTGTTTTATCCCGTTGAGTGGGTCACAATACATTGTTGTTTAACCCCTTTGGGTGGGTCACAATACACCGTTTAACTCCGTTGCGTGGGTCACATACATTGTTGTTTTACCCGTTGCGTAGGTCACAAAACCACAAAGAGTATTAACTCATTTGAGACGTACAGCATGCGGATCCTCGCGCTGGGACCATACGGCGTTGAGGCGCGTCCCCTGGGTGGTGGATAGGGGGTCCCTCGTGAGAGGGGTGCACCGAATGAAATAAGGTGCCGTGAACCAACATGGTCTAAGGGAAGGTGACCCCGACAGAAAACCCCTGGTCCTCCTAGTAAGGGGGTTGGGCGTGGGGGTAGCTTCCCCACCCTGCAAAAAAGGAAATAGCTACAAAAACGCAGACGAAAAGACTAACAGTAATTCCTTTCCTGGAGGAGGAAGGTTCTTCTACTAGAAGACTTATGACGTCCTGTGGTGAAAGCCGGAAGTCTTCGGAAGCCACATAACCGAGCCGCCTCTCACTATCCAGGGATACAACCATGGGCACATGGAACGTCAAGACCATGTACCAGAGCGGCAAGGCCGCCCAGATAGCAGCGGAAATGCAAAAGTACAACCTTTCCCTGCTAGGCATCAGTGAAGCCAGATGGACGCAGTCTGGCCAGAAAAGGCTGTTAAGTGGGGAGATGGTTCTGTATTCAGGTCATGAAGAGGAGAATGCCCCCCATACAGAAGGAGTAGCACTCATGCTGTCACCAGTGGCACAGAGAGCGCTGATGGGCTGGGAACCTCTTGGGCCAAGAATTATAACAGCAGCCTTCAGAACCAAGAAAAAGCTCAAGCTGAACGTCATCCAGTGTTATGCGCCCACCAATGACAGTGACGAGGAAGAGAAACAAGAGTTCTACGACCGACTCCAGAGTGCCGTGGACAAATGTGCGGAGCGAGACATCACCATCGTCATGGGCGATTTTAATGCCAAAATAGGGGAGGACAACACCGGATACGAAGAGGTGATGGGGAGACAGGGACTAGGCTCGGAGATGAGTGAGAACGGGGAGAGGTTTGTAGACTTTTGTGCTCTAAACCGACTTGTCATTGGAGGCAGCATCTTCCCACACAGAAGAATACACAAAGCAACTTGGGTCTCACCTGACCATACAACAGAGAACCAAATAGACCATATCTGCATTACCAAGAAATTTAGAAGATCCCTTCAAGATGTTCGAGTGAGGAGGGGAGCAGATGTCGCCTCAGACCATCATCTGCTTACCTTAAGAATGAAGCTCAAGCTAAAGAAAAGCCGCACAGAGACAACAAGAAGACAGCGCTATAATGTAGGCCTCCTGAGAGAAACTGGAGTTAGAGAAGAGTTCAAACTGGTGCTGTCCAACCGGTTTCAAGCGCTACAGGAGCTAGTAAATGAAGAGGAGGCGGTCACCACAGAGTAGCAGTGGAAGGCAGTTAGAGAGGCGCTGAACTCAACCTGCAAAGACACTGTAGGGCTCAGGAAACACCACCACAAGGACTGGCTGTCGGCACAGACCTTGAAGAAGATAGAAGCGAGGAAGCAGAAGAAAGCAGCGGTCAACAACAGTCGCACGAGAGCAGCCAAAGTAAGAGCACAGGGGGAATACTGGGAAGCCAACCGCGAGGTGAAGAGGAGTATCAGGGCACACAAGAGGGCCTACACAGACAGCCTGGCAGCAGAGGCAGAAAAGGCAGCAGGCAGCGGCAACATGAAACAGCTCTACGACATTACCAGAAGATTGTCGGGTACGTATGGCCATACAGAAAGACCAGTAAAAGACAAAGAAGGCAAGCCTATTGCAGACAGAGCAGACCAACTCGACAGATGGGCCGAGTATTTTGAAGAGTTACTGAACAGACCTAGCCCACCCGACCCCCCCCAGACATCCAGCCGGCAGAGACCGACCTACCCATCAGCTGTGACAGACCCAGCCGGGAAGAGATCAGAAAAGCAGTGGCATTTTTGAAGAATGGCAAAGCAGCAGGGCCAGATGGCATCCCAGCGGAGTCTCTGAAAGCAGACCTAGAGACAACAGTTGAGATGCTGTACCCACTGTTTGGAAAGATCTGGGAAGAGGAGGTGATGCCAGCTGACTGGAAGGAGGGGTACCTAATCAAGCTTCCCAAGAAAGGCGACCTCAGCAAGTGTTCCAACTACAGAGGAATCACCTTGCTGTCAGTACCAGGAAAGGTCTTCAACAGGATCATCCTAGAGAGAATGAAGAGCTCCGTTGACCCCCAGCTGAGAGACCAGCAAGCAGGATTCAGGAAGAACCGATCATGTACAGACCAGATCGCCACTCTCCGCATCATCGTGGAACAGTCTCTGGAGTGGAGCTCCCCGCTGTACGTCAACTTTGTGGATTATGAGAAAGCATTTGACAGCGTGGACCGAGAGACTCTGTGGAAACTCCTACGACACTACGGTGTACCCACAAAGCTCGTCCGCCTGATCAAGAGCAGCTATGATGGCATGACATGTCGCGTGATCCACGAAGGGCAGTTCACCAGAGAGCTCCAGGTCAGAACTGGTGTCAGGCAGGGGTGTCTGCTGTCTCCGTTCCTCTTCCTACTGGCCATAGACTGGGTCATGAAGATGACCACAGAGCACAGACGAAGTGGAATACAGTGGACACTGTGGACACAGCTTGACGACCTCGATTTTGCAGACGACTTGGCATTACTGTCCCACACTCATCAACAAATGCAGGACAAGACCACGAGGCTTGCTGACATCTCGTCCCAAGTGGGCCTCACCATTCACAAACAGAAAACAAAGACAATGAGGCTGAACGCAACCAGGGAAGAACCAGTCTTGCTTGCTGGCACCCCGTTGGAGGAGGTGGAGTCCTTCACCTATCTCGGGAGCATCATAGACAAAAAAGGCGGCACTGATGCAGATGTCAGAGCACGAATCGGTAAAGCCAGAGCAGCCTTTCTCCAGTTGAAAAAAGTGTGGAGTTCCAGAGAGCTGTCACAACACACCAAAGTCCGGATTTTCAACTCCAATGTAAAAGCAGTTCTCCTATATGGAGCAGAGACATGGAGATTGACAAAAACCACAGTCAACAGAGTACAGACCTTCATGAACAGTTGCCTTAGAAGAATTTTGAAAATCCACTGACCAGAGAAGATCAGCAACGTCAGACTCTGGGAGAGAACAGAGCAGATAACAGCAGAGAATGAAATTGGGCGAAGAAGATGGGGATGGATCGGTCACAGTCTGAGAAAGCCAGCTTCCAGTATCACTAGGCAGGCATTGTCATGGAACCCCCAGGGAAAGAGGAAAAGAGGTAGGCCGAGAAACTCCTGGCGTCGAGACCTCCAAGCAGACATCAAGAGACTGGGAACCACCTGGAGTAGAATCGAAGGAGAAGCACAGGACAGGAGTTGCTGGAGGTCTCTCGTCGACGGCCTATACCCGGGTAGGGGTGACAGGCGTAAGTAAGTAAGTAAGCATGCGGATAATCGGCTGTTTGCTGCGCATTCGTAGGTGGCACGTCTCAAAAGAGTTACGGGACATGAGCGTACTCTGTCATGATGCTAGCATGTTTATTCTTGAGAAAAGCGAGATTTTTATTGTAATAATATGAACATCTTTACCTTTTTTTCAAAAATGGACGAACTGGTTTTAGCTGTACAACGGCCATTAACCCTTTTAGCGCCATGGGCGCATTTCCCGAATTTTGAAAGTGTTACTTAACGACTATATACCACTTGCAGGAGGTGGATTGACCATGATAATTCAAGGGTAGTGCCAGATTAGCTTGGCGCCTGTAGGCAGGACAAAACGATCGTCATGTGATGATTAATCTCAGCGTCTATTCAACGACGCAGATCGCTGACTGTAGCCAGGTGAGTGGTTATAATGTAGTCTGTGACTTTGGACCTTGCGGATATAGTCTATCAGACCCAAATTCACAGACCAACCCTCCATATTATGAAAAAATATTTTCATTCCCAACGAAGCAACTGTCTGCAATATAAACACAGACATTACACTGCCGTTTCACATTTATAATCAAAAGACCCGAATTTTACAACTGGTCGATGTATACTTCACATCAGCCGCGGGAGATGGAATGACCAAGACAGCTCAGTGGTGGTGCTTGATCAGCTTGGCGCCTTCAGGCGTCAAGCTGATCAAGTACCACCACTGCACTGTCACGGTCGACCCATCGACGGAAAGCCGATGATGGAAGTATAAAAGAACTCCACCGATGTTTGTGTGTTGTGTCCTTTTGCTTTTGGTGCGACTGGCGATAATGTAAGATTACAAAGTAAAGTAGGTAAAAGCACTGTCAAGGGAGAGAATTGTGCATTATCAACCAATGATCATAGATCGAGATTGGTCAAAGCACACAAGAAACGGATGGGAAAGAAGGGATGCGCTAATTAAATGACTGGAAGGAATGAATATGGACTGCGATAATCTAAATCAATAACCCATAGGAACGCATCCAAATTGTTCGTGCCTCTTCCACAATCTCTGCCAGCCGCAGTGTTTCTGAAACTGTGAACGGATTCACAGCTAAACATCATGCACATCGACATGAACGATGCCAACGAGAGACATAGATCCACATGGACCCCCGCAATTAGCGGGGGGCCATGAGGATATACCGTCTCTTGCAACTGGGTGCTGTTCGCAGCGCTCCGACAGTAACAGTATTAACCCTTTTAGCCCCAATATCCCATGTCACACATTTTGGAGGTTTTGGCAAAAGACTATGTACCGGTTACAGGAGATGGACCGACTACGATAATTCAAGGGTGGTGCCAGATTAGCTTGGCGCCTTCAGGCGCCAAACTAATCTGGCACTACCCTTGAATTACCATGGTCAACCCATCTCCTGCAAGAGGGACTCGGGGCCAAAAGGGTTAATCTGAACAGCCCGTGAAGCGCATTCAACTCAATGGCTGACGGTGTAAAATGACAAATCAATCGCACTTCTATTATTCATGCTGGAATACGACAAATTTGTGCTATTTTATCCAAAGAGCTGACAAGTTGGCAGCCAGTCCTGTCTACAGGCAGAAACTGACGCAAGCATGATTTGAAATTATTATTATTTTTTTTAAAGTTCATACGAGCACGTTGTAGACGTCATGTCGATTTTGCTACAAAATTTATGACTGACTTTACAAAGTAGCCCACTGTCTGCTTCCCCACTTTGAGAAAATGCAGTGAAGTCTTTTGTCCTTGATGTTTTGTAAGCGTGTCTCTTTCTATTTTGGTAATTTCCTTGCATTCTTTCATCAACCTTCGCCTGTGGTCCCGACTAGTCGACGGAATGCATTTTTCATACAGAAGATAACAAATCTCTATCGGAAACAAATCTGATCTCGCAACATTGTCTCAGCCGGCAAAACCATCAAAATCGTTGGCACCTATTTCACTCCAACGCCAGCTGTTGGAATTGTTTTACCGATTGACCATGATGGTTCTTGGGGAGTGCCAGACTAGCTTGGCGCCTGCAAAGGCTCCAAGCTAATCTGGCACTATTCTTGCGTTAAGACAGCTGAGGCATCACCTGCGGTTTGCCCACAGTCCCCAGCAGAGGGCTGTAAATCGTTTAAAAAAACCCCAAAAACCCAACAGACATTTGGACCTGGACGTGAAAGGGTCGTTACAGACACCAAAGGCCACACGTGTGCTGGTTTGTGGGTTTGAACCTTACGGCTTAACGCAGTAAGGCAACAACAGCAACAACAAAATCACAGACCAGCAAAACCATAAAACCATACGATTTTGCATCAATATCCTTGTGACGTTATGTGTCAATCTGACCTCGCATAATACCGCAACTAGCGTGCATGGTCTGTGATTTTAAACTTTACGGCTTTCAGCAGCAAGGTTCAAAATCACAGACCAGCGCACACATCTAGGCCGCAAGTTCCGCCTGAAAATCACAACCAGCTCGCGTATTAGGACACCCACTCTAAAGCATTCACCATTGTTCTAAGCCGGCAGAAACCATCAACTAATAGATACACGTACGGGACATTTTGTCTGTATCATTGATCCTGTCCGTTATCGCGTCTGACAAGCAGGAAAGGATTTCCCGATCTCCCACTCTCAGAACTTTCCAGACAGAAACGTCTCAGGCTTGTCATCCAGTCAGAAGTTTCAGATGTAGGGGGGTGGGGGTGGGGGGTGAGGGGGGTGGGTGGGTGGGTGTGGGGGGGGGGCATAACCTTGCTGTTACAGAAGACAGCTGTTATCTTTCCATTTCCCTCTCTCAAGAAATGAGAACAAAACAACAACAACAAGAAGAACAACTACAAAAATGTCCTAGAAGACCATCTTATTTTGTAAATTACCAGATAATGCGCTGATCATTGATTCTGAACATTACGGCTCCAAGTCTCAACGCCCAAAATCGATGCCCCAGACACAAATTCGGATTTACCTAATGGGGAAAAAACATTATGGACGTAGCTAGACGTTTTTATTATTATTATTTTTTTATGCAATGCACAGGACTTCGATAAATTATAGTTTTAACTCATTCGAGACGTGCGGCATCCGGATACGCGGCATAAAGCCGCGTATCCGGATGCAGCACGTCTCAAATGTGTTAACTCTTTGGAGACGTGACGCACACGGATATGCGGTTATTCGCCGCGTATCCGTATACGTCACGTCTCAAATGAGTTAAAGCTTGTGGTGTCTCCTTTGATTCGGGGTCAGTTGCACGAGGGAGCTCAATCCTGCGAAAGCCACTAAGCACGTTGCTCCGCTATAGCGGAGCAACCTGCTTAGTGGCTGGCGCAGGACTCAGCTCATTCGTGCAACTGGCCCTACTGAGAGCTTTGTAACAATTTGTCGTAAAGCTCTTGGAAGCTTCTGAAGATTTGTCACACCGAACACTTTGCTACAAAGCACGTTACAACAGAGGACGATACTATGACATTTTGAAACAAATAAGGATAAAGGTTGAAACGGAAAGCCATGTTGCTCCATTCACTTGTCCATTCACTTCTAAAATAAACTGGTTTATAAATAAGAAGATAAGTTGAGTGGCGGTGGGTGATTTTAAACTAAACCGTGCTTAGCATAATCATGTGTGAGCTGAGTTGTTACGCTGGACCTTGCCTGGCACGCGCATTTGAGGACATGTACCCTGTGACAGTAAGTCCGCTTGTGAAAAGCAGGATTTTCATTGAATTACACTGAAAATCCTGCTTTTCACCAAAATGGACTATCGTTTGCTTGCAAAGGGCAGACCGCTCGCATAAATCGCACATTGATGGCGCAGTATCTAGTGTACTGTGTGGGCCGTTCTCACAATTAATAGCTGCAGCCGCATCTCAATCTCCACTGATGAATTCAATACCGAAATTTGCGATTCTGATTTTACAAATTGTTAGATGATAGTCACATCTGAGGCCGTCTCCTGTACGTGAGCACACGCTTAGCTGACACATCAGCATAATAAGGGAACTTTATCGCACCTTTGAGAGCGCCCCCAATACTGGCAAACGGAGACTTGCGGTCACTGACTTGTGAAGACTGGTATGAAGACACGCTTTGATTGATGCAAGAGACATGGATTCTCATGAGCCCCTGCTGAAGCAGGGGCTCATGTGAATCTATGCCTCTTGCAGACGGAAGGTACAAACAAGAAAGGGGGCGGGGGGGGGGGGGGGGAGCGAATACATTTAGAAAGCAGCGTCAGTAATACGCGTCACTTCTACGCTACTATCATGGTATGGCTGGCTGGAGATACGTCCCGAGTGACTAATAACCCCCCCCCCCCCCCCCTTTCCGAAGCCCTCCCCCCCCTCTCCAGCCGTTAAGTGTGCGGGATCCATAAAGAAGACAACGCAGTGGAACAAGTGTGTGGTTGGTGCTGTGCACTTTTTGTTCATCAAACAGTAAGGTACAGAAGAACCTGTTTTGGGAGAAAACATCAAGAAAAAGTGGTCTTAAACGAAAGGTGCTCTCTAAACGGCAGAAGCGTCCCGTGCCATTAAATACTATCCCCAAGTGGCAAAACGTATTCGAGCCCACGAAGGGACGTCGTAGGCCCGCGCCGCACAGCCGTGCGCGGCGGCCGGCCCACTGCGGCCCTCTTGGGCCCGAGGAGCTTTGCTTACTGGGAACCATGCAAGGTGCCACAGCCCCATGTTACAGCGATGTTATGTGGGGGACTAATCTTCAGCATGTTAAAGCTCCCAGCCTAACAACTTTCATTCTCAGGAATCAGATTAAAAAAAACAAAACAACCCTCTGATGTCGGGATGTGGCCAGATACACAGTGGAGTCATTAATGGCTTCCCTACACGGAGAAACGAAATGCACAAGAAACGAAACATTTTCATTGCATCGAAATGCCTTTTCCGCACACGCAGAAACGCGGTGAAAATTCATTTCGCCTGGTACAGGGGAAGTAACTGTTCACTGACACATGCTCTGGTTTGTATCGGTGGATATCGGGTCATATTTCTGACAACTGACGCTTAAAAACTAAACATATAAGACATGTGTGCCTTCACTTACACAATTAAAATGAATTGCCGACCATATCGAATAAACGTAAGCGCTTTTGAATGCGTAAACAAGGCTGGTTCAAGTGAATCGAGGATGCTGCCGTATCGAAGCGATAGCCGCCATCTTGTAGGCGGCTTCGAAGAGCAGCCGATGAAAGTGGGGTTCAGAAAACTGACCTAAAATCATATTTTCGTGGTACTTTAGTGATGATACTTGATAGATTCCATTTCGAAAATGATTTATCTGCTTAAATCGTACAGAATCGTGCGTCACATCACGCAATTCGAGCCATAATAGACCTGACTCGACGTCATCGCTTTACCGTTGCAGTCCTCAGTGTTTGGGCTTGAATGACGTCAGATTGGGGTGTGACCGAGCGGACGGCGCTGATTGGGCGACGGGTAAAATGTTTCGGCGAAATGTTTCGCAAAATAGAGACAAGTTCTATTTCGTGAAATGTGTCTTTTCGCATTTCGTGAAACAGTGAAATGTTGGAGAAATGTCTGAAATGCGGACATTTCGACGAAATGTTTCATTTCGTTTCTCCGTCTGAGGAACAGCAACCACACACGCTAACTGAATGGCCACCTAAAAGGCGGTGCAACAAAAAAGCAGCCAGACACGCACCCCTCTCACAGTGCTGGGCCAGGAACGCAACAACAACAACAATGCAATCAGCAAAGGTCCTCGGGCCCGCGAAGGCCGCTGTGAGCCCGCGCACGGCTGTGCGCGGGCCCACTGCGGTCTTCGCGAGTCCGAAGACTTTTTTTTTTAATTTTTAAACTCAGCTGGGCGGGAAAATTACACGTGCATTAGGACCTTTCCGCCCTAGACATTGAAGTCGAAACTCCGAGACCTGCACATATACAGCCTGCTGTTGAAATATGAAACCATCGTTTGCTTTCTAGTTACTCCATATCAATAATTAACCCTTTGGCTTGTCAGGTAGCGTACTTAGACGCGATGATCCCTACAGGAATCGCCGCGGCAAAACAAAGCGCTGCCGACAGCCACAGGGCAAATCTGTTTCCATCTCTTGGCTCTTACCAGCATCCCGTTATCAATCCCTCACCCCCCCCGCCCCCCCGCCCCCCCCCCCCCCCCCCATTTTTGTTTTTGGCCTCATTCCCCATACATACTTCCACCAACTTCACATCACCTGGCACACGTGCGTGCATAATTATGACGATACACTTTACACTCTGTGCACCTGTCACGCACCTTTCACTTCCAGATCCAAGCACACTTTGAATTCTCTATGCCCGGCCTATCATCAAATGTTCACGCCTGGTTGTCGCCTTTTTGGTCTGGATAGCATCAGATCGATCGTCTTGGCTCAAGGGCAATGCCTGATTAACTTGGCGCCTGAAAGGTGCCAAGCTAATCAGGCACTGCCCTTGAGCTGAGATAATCCATCGTGTCCCGCAGTTGGTGGTGAAAGCAAAAGGCAGCGCTCTTTGTGTTCAGCTGTTACACAGGAGTCTATTGATTGTGCTTTATATACACTCTCTATCTCTGTCCATCAGCTTTCATGCACACATATAATCAAGCTTCATCAGGTTTTAGTATGTCTCACACTGCATTAACGACTTCGTTATTCGGCGTTAACAATAGGGAAAGCTTTGTTATCGTTTGTGTGTGTGTGTGTGTTCTGACGTTGTTAAAATGGCCTACGTCTTAAAATCAATCTCTGAAAAGTGCATACAATGCTAATTATACGACTTTTCCCCAAATAGTGTAAGTTTCAGAATGGTACGTCTCAGAACGGTACAAAAGTCGTAGAATGGCACAAGTCTAAGAATGGTACAAGTTTTAGAATAGTTTGTTGTTAACAAAAGAAACGTCTAGAGAAATGGATGTAAAACGCCAATGGTACTAAATGTGTCTGATTAGCCTTGCCGCCACTTCTCAGGTCACAGTGACAGCCGAAAGGTCGTGCATGATTCGCTGGGCGCCTGGAAAGATCCATGCTAAATATGTACGATGTACTACTACCTTTCAGCTACCATCATTGTAAGGCGCGCAACTAAACAATCACGACCGTTCAGCTACTGTGCTTGAATACAAATTTCGAGAGTGTTGCAACCACCACATTTAGTTTCGTTTTGGTGTTGATTTTTTATTATCACGTTGCTTCTTTTTGTCAGCGCGGATATTTATTTATTTATTTGTTTATTTATTTATCAATTTATTTATTATTGTTGGTGGTGCAAGGAAAGCTTAGTGAATAACAACCATGATGTCCTTTGACGTTGAATACAAGTCACAGTGTGACGTCTCAGTGCGCAAATGGCCATCGGGCCGACGTCGGCCGCAATCGGCCCGCGCACTCCGTGCGCGGGCCAACGGCGGCCCGATCGCCTTTTGCGCATTGGGCTACGCCCTGTGGGCAGCCGAATGCATCATCCAATTTGGTGACATTTCCAGGTGACGGAACAAGGTTGCGTGCGCCTGTCAATTTGGGTCAATCTCATCACGCGTTATCTTGCTGGCGGCAGGAGCCGCCCAGCGAGCAAACGGTCCTCGTGCGCGGGCCGATTAGGGCTGACATCGGCCCGCGGACCACTGCCCGCTGGGAATCTCCCCCTTCAGCTCGTGGCTGTGGCTCGATCGTGCATGAAACGGACTGGCCAGATAAGATGAACACGTGAGTGGCGAGAAGTACGCGTCACTGTCACGTTAGAGTGGATTCAGTCTTGACGTTAACCTCGTTCACTGTCGAGGAGAGATGAACATAATCCGACTGCAAGCGGTATAGATCCTCATGAGCCCCCCGCAGTTGCGGGGGGGCTCATGAGGATCTACACCTCTTGCCGAAACTTTTTGTGTCCGTGTTCCTCTTTGGGTTTGAATTTTAAAAAGATTTCAGAAACACGAACTGAACTGATATGTCTTCAAAACAATTTACAGTCTTAACTTCTTAAAGAAGAGACAGGCAAAAAGAGCCTGGCCTCGAATGCGCTAACTAATTCAAGGCGCAAGAGCTGCATCAATAGCTGCGGAAGTGTCGTATAGAGCATTAGAGATGCCGCCGGCAACGCTATACAACACTTTCAGTTTTATTCATGCGGGGCGTCTTAACTGAGTTAACCCATTTAGCCCTGACGCACTACAGCAGGAGATGGATCGACCATGATAATTCAAGGGTAGTGCCAGATTAGCTTGGCGCCTGTCGGCGCCAAGTTAATCTGGCACTACTCTTGAATTATCATGGTCGATCATCTCCTGCAACTGGTGCATAGTCGTTAGATGAAGGCTCCAAAATTTGGGAAATTCGGGCGAATGGCTGAATGAATTATCTGATCAATGAGCGGCATCGGCTAGGTCGTCCTGGAGCGTACGGTCGGAAAACGCGTTTTTCAAGATGCGAATGAATTTACAAGCAAGAAAACAATAAATAAAGAGCCGAGCCTCGGTCATTATAACAAGAACAAAACTGTTCTGTCCTTGCCTTCTTCCTGGTCAGAGTTGGGCTCCGTGCTGACTTCAGGGAAGGGAGAGGACTGGCTGCACTGCAGATTGTGGAGACTGCAATTCAATCTAGCTTTTAAAGAAGTACTTCTCCTTTGGGTACTTCTTTGCATTTAACACGCTTGGCGGTCACCTTTATGGTCTGGATTGCAATCTAGGTTTTGTCTTGTCGAAGAGTGTTTCTGTCTCTGTTGGTTATTTCTTTGTATTTTACACTATTAGCAGTCACACTTTTGGTCGGGATCTCCTATCCGTTTACAAATCACGACAGTCTGACAGAAAACTGAGAACAGTGCTGTGAACTAAATACACCTATTGGGACCCCCCGGCTCCTCTCCCCTCCCTCCTCCCCCCCTCGCGTGTCTCGACTTGTGTTTGCGGGTCGCCCGATGAAGTGTTCGTTTCGTCCGCCTTCCAGTCAAGAAAATGGTGACATTTTCCCAGGAAGTCGATGGTCGATGAAATCATGCCATGTTCCCCAGTTGCCATAGATACATATGGTGACGTACATTAATTCAACAAGTCATAGCCACGGGCAGTGAAGGGATAAACAATGAAAAGTAAGTAGTGAAATAACTCTGAAAAAATGAAGGTCCTCATATTATATATTATATTATATATGGTATTTATATGGCGCATTTCTCATATTTATAATATAACTCAATGCGCAGAATGTAGCCGCGAACTGAACCCAGCAAGCACGCTCACGTGAATCACGCGCATTCACTCACACACTGCACGTAAACACAGAACATTCACGTGGTACTAAGGGCAAGCCCAAGCGAGCTACTGAAGTTGTTCTTGGAAATAGTTTGTATTTGAAATTTTATTAAGTTGGCTGAAACTGATACCAAAGTGGAGGGGGAGGAAGAGCCGGAGTACCCGGAGAAAGAACCCCCGACAGTCCGCCCGAATTAACGGTGACACTTACACGAGGAGAAAAGTCCGACGCCGGAACCCGGAATCGAACCTCGCACCTTTAGCTTTGGTGGCAGGCGCCTTAACCACTGCGCCACGGACCGCCCCGCCTAAGATCACAGACACAGTATGATCGCTGTGTAATACTTGTCGGGGCTAATGAGATAACTACCGTGTTACAGAGGTGATCGATTACTCAGTGGTAATCCCGTGCCTGTGATCTTGAACAAACTGACAGTCGAGCATCACTTATGCAGACGCCAAAATGGCTGGCTTTCCCTGGGCCCGGAAGTAAGAGCAATGCTCATTTCTGATTGGCTGCGTGGGGTTTCTGATATGATATGATCTGGCAGACGGCTTAGTGTTGTTCTCTTACATGATCGAGAGCATTTTCGGATAATTTCGGACCTCGGGTCGCCTCAGGCGTGGCGTATCTTGCAGCCCTGCGGTATTGTATTGGTGGCGCAGCGGTTGTCTGGCATTTCAGTACAGAGCTCGTCAGGCCCCTGTAGGTGCGACGGGGCTAAACGAGACAACACGAGCAGAGGGAAATAGTATGGGCGTCAAGCTATTCTGGCACCACCCTTGAACTATCGTGGTCGATTTGTCTCCTAGATTGTAATGCAGTCTTCAGAGGACAACTAAACAAACTGGGTATTTGGACGGTAGGGCGCAACGGGTTAACCCATTTAACCCCAAAGCCGCGTCATATAACGACTGTGTACCAGTTGCAAGGCGCCAAGCTAATCCGGCACTACCCTTGAATTATCATGGTCGAGCCATCTCTTGCTGCAGTGCATCGAGGCTAAAGGGGTTAAATAAAAAGTCGATTACGCAACACTAGTGTCGAGGCAGCTCCGAGCTCGGAAACGATATTGAGCACTTCACTCCATTTTCACGAAATAAAAAGATGCGCCTTCATAGAAGATCTTATTGTTCAAGACAAACCATCTAATCTTCCCGGAAGAAACAAAATATTGGATTGCTTACTTTTCGCAGCACGGATCCCTTGTTTGTGCCATATGTCGCGTGTGCTGGTCTGTAATTTTGGACATTACGGCTGAAAGCCGTAAGGTGCAAAATCACAGACCAGCACACGCGACATATCTCGATAAATTTGGATCCATTTGAACCACCACGCGTAAGGACTCGGCGGGACGGGCACCATGAAACATTAATGTTTTGGAAATGACCGGCGAGAATAGATAGCTCGTAAATGACAAAGGGGAGGGGGAAAAAAAGTGATTTTGATATGTGATTGTCAGAAAGAAGATCGAAAATAATAGGGCGGATATAGCCAGCATAAAAATACAAAATCCTTTTTTGCTGCGGCACTGTCAGATAGGAACTATCTTTAATGGAATCATAATAAGAGAACTGGTGCTTTGTAATGCGTTCTAGGACGGAGAATAATATTTGATGCGCGGAGCGCCGAAGATCAATGATCATTATTGTTGTCTGTGACGCAATAATGAATAGCATGGAAATCATATTGATGTAGCTAAGATCTATGATTTCTATCTGAGAGAGAGATAGGGGGAGATAGGGGGGAGGGGGAGAGAGAGAGAGAGAGAGAGAGAGAGAGAGAGAGAGAGAGAGAGAGAGAGAGAGAGAGAGAGAGAGAGAGAGAGAGAGAGAGAGAGAGAGAGAGAGACAGAGACAGAGACAGAGACAGAGACAGAGACAGAGACAGACAGACAGNTTGAAATCCAGTAAGCAAAGGTCCTCAGGGCCGACGTTAGCCGCAGTAGGCTTCAGCCAACACCGGTCCGAGGGTCTTTTGCTTGCATTGCAGCTTGCAAATCAATTTCTCTTAACTCCTCAAAGTCGTACACGTAAGGCACTGCTTGTTCAAAGAACGATAATTTAATAGAACTCATTCAACGCTGCTGCCGTATTTCCCAAAAGTTGGTGGCGTCATCTAGCGACTATGCACCAGTTGAAGGAATCAATGAATCAATGAATCAATGAAACTTTATTTTACAACGGTTTAGGCATTGATATCGTCATCGACACAGCCATGGAGATAAAGGAGATAAAGCGATCATGATAATTCAAGGGTAGTGCCAGATTAGCTTGGCGCCGACAGGCGCCAAGCTAATCTGGCACTACCCTTGAATTGTCATGCTCGATCCTCCTCCTGCTGTAGTGCTTCGCGGCTGAATGGGTTAAAATAATGATGCAGCGTGAGAGAGAGAAAAAAAATCGTATTCTTGGCTCTTCCAGGGCCGGAATGTTTTTAAACGACGAGGAGAAGGCCGTCCATTGATTTCATGAGACGTTGATATGAATATTTTAGCATAAACAACATTACCTTTTGTTCATGTTCATAAACAGTGGCTGACGGTAATGAAGTCATCCTTCACACTGGCTGTCTCCCTAAATTGTTGCGCAGAGCGAACCAAGGGAGACAACCAAGTGTGTTCATCCTGATGTGTTTATGTGTCTCCATTCTTCTTCTTCGTATCATTATGATGTAAACTGATTTATTTATATTCGCACCAAATGCTGGACAATGGACTCCAAAGTCTGGCGTGTCAAGGCAAAAGACAGTTTGTATGAATTGTGATACAATGAGAATTTCAAGAAGAATCCAACGGAGAAAGAAGCACGCTTAGAAAAGACAGTTACAGCACAATGTATAAATAAACTGTGTGTTGTAACTGTATTTTCTAATAATTGTGCTGTAACTGTCTTTTCTAAGCGTGTTTCTTTCTCCGTTGGGTTCTTCTCTGCATTTTACACACTTGGCAGTCACCTTTTTGTTCTGGATAACGAGAAGCTCACTTCTCACAAATATGGACTCACTGCCTTTACCTTTACAGGCAGAAGACTTCAAGCATTGAGCCGCAAGGTCCAAAAATCACAAAGCAGCACACGAGTACGCCACATGCTTCACACTGAAACTTCTTTCAAGTACTTCTCTGTGATTCTGTCGTTTTATGGCAAAAGGCAATATGTCCACTATTAAGAAAAACAAGGTTTGCTTTGCATAATAATACAAATCTCACTTTTTTTGGAAAAATGGACACACTGGCTTTTACCACATAAACTGTGTGCTGGACCTGTGAATTTCGACCTTACGGCCTCCAGACTCGCAGACAAGCACACACATACCCTACTCTACCACAAAACAAGCACAGCGTATCGTACTATTATTAATACGTACCCAACTGCCCATCACGAAATCCTGAAACGCCACGCAGAAGTCTCTATAGTCACAATCAAGTCTGTGCCTTTCTCAATCTCTTCTTAATCATCCAGTATTCAAAGCGTACACAGTCCTGACACAAAACGCAGCGATCTTTAACAAAATCCCACACCAAAGCACCACAGCTGAGATGGATTTCAGTGCACAAGAATCATTATTTCTGAATCCCTCTTTCCTTATGCCCTTCGGGACAGGCGTCTTGCGCTGGCGAGTAAAGAAACTGTCCCGTGTTCAGCGTGTTTCTGCCACTGGAGCGTGCTGCTACGGTCCAGTGAGGCAGAGTCTTCATGACGTGGTGACCCCAACGAGCAGATGAATGTTTAATGCTGAGCTAAGTCAGGCAGGTCTGATCGGAAGACGCGGGTCACGAAACGCAGCATCACGATAGCGAGAACGACCATCCTGTTTGTTAAGCCCTTCACAACCAGGGCCCAGTTGCAAGAGACATAGATCCTCATGAGCCCCCGCAGTCGCGGGGGCTCATGAGGATCTATGTCTCTTGCTGATACCACTTTGTATCCTGTTATGGTACGCGAACGAACACTTCGGAGTTGAATTAACAAGGTTTAAGAAACGCAATCTGCGTTCACCGGCTTTGAAGTGGGTTGAAGACATTGTTTCCTTCTGTTTTGGTCAGATGTGTCTGGTACACCTCGTATATGACACACATCTGCGTGTCAAAGGTTTTAAGGAACATACATTTTACGGGCATCAAACCATACGTCCACCTGTCACCAATTGGTATCTTAAGATGCCTCATGAACCCCCACAGGATGCAGGGCTCGTAAGGATCTGTGTGTGCTGACAAGGGTCACGAGGAGCTATGCATCTTGCTGACAGGCCCTCATGTAAATCTATGTCTATTGCCGAAAGATCGATCTCATCATCCTAAAATTGACGATACCATCTGGTTTCAGTCTACGATCTGTGACAGAAACCTAATTTCTGGAGCACGAGGCCATCAGGCCCAAGTCGGCCCGATCACTGTTTGCATCCTGGGTTCACTGTTCCACCCAAAATGAGGGCCATGAAAACATGAATACTGTCAAGTTGGCACATGTCCTTCATATGCATTTTTCATGACTCTGGCAGATCAGACGGTAGAGGATAGCGCATTCGCTCGTCAGCCGACAGTCGCTATAACGTGTGTCAGTGTTGCTCATTCACGCCCCAGTGGGACTCTGGCAAATGTCACCAATACACACCGAAAGGTTCCTCAGTACCGTGGATATTTCCGGAAATGAGAACTAGGTCAAACGTATGCACGTGTTTGATACAATCAATAATTTACAAGGGCGGACACACATGCCATACATCGCCTTGTTTGTCCGCCCTTTTAATTCACTGATTGTTTCAACTTTGTGCATTGTTTTGGCCTACTTCTTCTGTTGGGTTAGGGATAAACAGTCTCTCACAAATAGAACAAAGCTGCCAAGAGCAGAACTTTCTCTGACTAGATCCAAAGTCTCTTTTAGGTCCATTCAGCATCCTACAAAAATCTCTCTTTGATGTCCTCACTACTTTTCTAATTCCAGCACAAGGCAGCCTACTCAGGATTCAAGAAACAGTCTTCCTTCAGCACCTGTCCCTTCACTTGTCAGATGTTCAAGACCAATGTGAGGTAGAGCAAAAGAATCTGCACAATACCTTTGATGTTAACAAAATCGAGCTGCCCAGATTAAAATCTTCACGTAAAGACGATAAGAGCTAAATTTGTCTTACCACATACCCCCTATAAAGGAGAATGGAACCGATGTTTACATATGACTTGGAGTCTTCAGATCATGTTCTGATGATAAGCTTGCTAGTTTCTGCATGTGTTGACTGCGCGGTCGTAAACTAAGACATCCATTAGACGATGTAAATGACGCAGACCTCTCACAAAGAGGCATAGATTCTCATGAGCCCCTGCAAATGCAGGGGCTCATGAGAATCTATACCTCTTGCAGACGGTAGTCCTGCTAGGCCTCGTGAGAATCCATGCCTACTTTGGTTCAGGGCCTAATGAGATCTCTCACCTATTCACGGTGCGAATCCGGAAGCAGGGTAATGGCGAAGCAGGGACGACAGAGCTTGTTGAATATTTAATTATGAAAGCCACAGGGGTCGGGGCAAAGACGGTGACGAAAGAGACCTCTGATAAACTTTTTGTCCTACACGCAGAACTGTAAAGAAAAAGTCTGAGAAACTTCGTGAGAAAATATAATCACATATCTGGGCAGGACTAAACAATTCAAGAAAACAAAAAAGCAACAGAATGTCCATCCATCAGAGACACCGAACTGTCAATGCAAGCTCTAAATGATGAGATCCATACCAAAAAAGGTGATTACCAAGCGTGTAACATGCAAAGACAATCCCAAGAAGAAAGAGACACGCTTAAAAAGGTGGATTACAACATAATTTATTAAATGTTTGTGTTGAAATCCCCTTTTCAAAATGGATTGACAGACACGAATACAATGCCCTAGTTGTATTTGTTACATCTCACCTGCTAAGAAAGAAAATTAGTGCATTGTATTCTTCGGTCAAAGGTCTTCGGGCCGTCAAGAGCGCAGACTTAACTCTTTCCATCTGCGCAGCCTTGAGGAGAATCTTGGGCATCACTTGGAAGGACCATGTTCCAAACACTGAAGTGCTGGCCCAGGCAAACATTTCTAGCATGTACGCACTCCTTCCACAAAGACGCCTACGCTGGCTCGGTCATGTCTGCCGCATGAAGGATAGTCGGATTCCTAAGGACATCTTGTATTGTGAGCTCGCCTCCGGCACCAGACCAACAGGCAGACCAGCGCTTAGATACAAAGATGTCTGCAGGCGTGATCTGAAAGCTGGAAGCCTGAATCCCGCAGACTTAGAAGCCGCCACCGCAGATCGTGCCAGCTAGGGGCTCACAGTAAAGACCAGCATAAAGCTAAGTGAGGGAAGGAGAGAAAACCAGTGGGAGGAGAAGAGGCAGCGCAGACGAAAGAAAGAAGAGCCAGTGCCCACATCAACAGTCACAGGCTTCACCTGTAGCAAATGCAACAGACACTGCCGCTCTCGCATTGGACTGATTAGTCACAGCAGGCACTGCAAATCTTAAAACGGACTGACCCAGCAAGCACATATACTCCATTGTCTTCCGAGACAGAAGGATGCCAACAAGTTGTATTTGTTACATCTCACCTACTAAGAAAGAAAATTAGTGCATTGTATTCTTCGGTCAAAGGTCTTCGGGTCAACGTCGGCCGTAGTGGGCCCGCGCACGGCTGTGCGCGGGTCCACTGCGGTCGACCTAAGCCCGAGGGCCTTTTGTTACTGGGGCAGTCAACTTCCAAAAAGGATTTTCAACCCGAAAACTTAATAAATTGTGATGTAACTTTTTTTCTGTTTCGTACTTTCTTGAAAATTTTCCCCTAAATGATGAGTGCTTAACATAAGGTCAAACTGGGTCATTCCATCTCCAAATTTCAATCAGGATATGAACGATTTTCATAGTATTACGATTCTTTGCAAATTTAAACCAAATTAATGCAAAAAGAGATGATCGCAACAGTCTTATTTTGCATCTGAGAAACGCTACCTGTTTCTTAGCAATCTATGCGCGTTTTAAATTTGTTTCTGCACAGTCCCTGTTGTAGATTATGAAATGGATCATGTCCCCATAGCATGATGTACGATCGGCGGGAGGCGGGTCGCGTAGAGGCCACAGCAATAGATATTGCTTTTGGAAATCCTCGCAGCACCCAGACATTTCACAGCAAGAACAGGGTGCCATGCACTACCTACAAATAAGACGGAGAAAATCAACCGTGGGAGCTCAAAGGCAGTGCCTGACTAGCTTGGCGCCTGTAGGCGCCAAGCTGATCAGTCACTGCCCTTGGGATCGGATTGTCCATCTATCACCGGCACCTTAAACTTGAAATTGAAGTACTGTCCGAGACGCCCCAAATGATTTTCTTAAAATTTACAAGACTGCCTATAGCCAACAAACCAATCATTAACCAGGCAATTCGGGCACTACTCTCGAGCTGTCATGACGGATCCATCAACACCAGCTTAATGTAGGCTTTGAAATGAAACCGCAAATACATTTCACATGAAACCTTTTCTTTCTGAACAGACTGAAGACAACCTCGACCAAGCCAGCCAGTCGCACGCAAGACAAGCTGTTTAGGCAATACTCCTGCACTCGACCGATCGGATCCATCACCAGCAACTCACGATGGTGTCTGAAACTGACGTGCTTAGAGGCCGTAAATATAACACCTTGCTTGAGAGACTGGAGACAAATGAATCCTTGGGTCAATGATTTATCCCACATGTGTTGCGAGACACTCATGAAACTTTCAGACGGTCTGGATCGGGATCGAGCCCTGGGGAAAGAGATCGATGACTCCTGCTTAGACGCAGCTAACCCATTTAACCTCAAGACACACTACAGCCAGACGAGGATCGACTCTCATAGTCTTCAGAGGACAATTTCAGATACGATCAATATAACACGTCCACGGGAACGATAAAGGGAGAAGACATGATATCACAATGCCACGACAGTGCAGGAGGCTAGGCTCTCCGTCTGAGTGACCCTAAGGCTGTTGGTAGCGCTTTTTGTCGAGGCGATTCCGGTAGGAATCGCCTCGACAAAAAGCGCTACCGACGGCCAACGTCGAAATTGAAGACATGAACATGAGACGGCCATCATTCTAACAAGTCTCAACGTCTGATTGAATTACACTCCAGATGAGATAGGCCGCCCACAGCGGCGAAATTCTATGTTGTCTCATCTACCACTGCCGTATCTCGCAGTGATGTGCGCATGTCTTGATTCAATTTCACACGAAATAGATGCCCTGAAGCGAGTGAGTTCTGTCCTGTTCCATCTCTCAGTTTCTATATCTTTTAATATTGTGTGCATGTGTTGATTCATTTACGCTGCAAATTGACGCCCTAGAGCGATGACATCTGTCCTCCTGCAAGTCTATCCTTCCATGTATTCTAACACTGCGTGCATATGCTGATTTACTTCTGTCCTGTGAAAAGACACCAAGCCCATTCTTGTGAAAAGCAATATTTTCATTGTAATACAATGAAAATCTCGCTTTTCACAAAAATGGACTTACTGCCGTTTGCCTTCACTACTGGGGAAGAATTACACTGCAAATGAACGCCCTCAAGAGACATAGCTCCGTCCTGCTCCACCTTTCACCTTCTATACAAAAAAAATCTGATGCTGAATGTTCTGATTTCGATCGTATAGCAAAATAGATACCCCTTAGCGACACATTCTGTCATGTTCATCTCAGTCAGTACGCAGAGTCACAGATACTCATGAGCCTGCGTATGTTGGATTCAGATAACCTGCTCCTCTTCGTATTTCATATTTTAACTCTGTTTTGCGCCGCATTTTGCGTCCTTGAGTGTCATCCTGAGGACATTAACATCTATAGGAAAGTCCGGGTTCAAATGCACTCGAAACCCCACAGCAGCGAAGTAACTGTTACATCTCCTGCATTCCGTATCGCCCCATACGGTGCGCATGTCCTCATTAAGTCCTCACAGAGGGGGTTCGTGAAATACTGCCTCGTTCGTTCTTACAAATCCTGTATCTGCAGAGGCTGTGTTCGTGCCCCCATTCAATTACACTCCCCAAACCCCGCCTTACAGCGATGGGCTCGGTGGGCTCGATGGGCTCGACAAATACTTTCCCTTATGTACGTTCGGCCATCGACTTCAACTTTCTGCATAGATCTCCAAAAACTGTATGCTCCAGTACGCAAAAGGCCATTGGGTCGAAGTCAGCCACAGTGGCGTGCGCGGGCCCACTGCTGCCGACTTCGGCCCGATGGCCTTTTGCGTACTGAGGCGTGTCCTGATTCAATTACACAGACGCACCACGAGTGGCGAGGCACTAGTGCCCAGCTCCATCGTCCGGCCATCATCCGCCACCTTCCACTTCTGCATCTCCCAATATGACTGTGTTAACAACCTACTACAGCCTCATCACGACAGGAAAAGCCCGGTGACCAAAAGACACTCGGGCTGACTTCGGCCGCAGTTGGTCGGCCCGAAGGCCTGTTGCTTGCCGAAAAAGCGGTCTTGCACGGCAAAGACGATTTCATGGTGCCCTAGTTTGTGGCAATGTAATTCCAAGCATCGCATTTATTGACCAAGCTTCACAGAGCCCTCTAATCATATGGAGGGGACAGCGGGAGGGGACAGCGGGCGGGGACAGCGACGGTCTGTTCAGGCGAAAGACAGCAAGTCCTTTTTGTGTGGAAAGCTAGATTTCAGTTGTATTACAAGGAAAATCTCGCTTTCACAAAAAAATGGATTTACTGTCTTGTTGCCGTCATAGGAAAGGCAGTATAGAGGACATCAACAAATGATGTTACTAATGTTGGTGTCTTAAAGGGCTAGCGTTACCCTATGTCGCTGCACGAAAAAATAATCATAACTGATGTCACATGCGATCTGTTTGAACATTATTACTGATTACGACATCTCTTTACTACACAACCAAAGAAATCTTTCAGTTCACCGGATCTATGTCAACTGTGGGTGAAATAGGGCTCGGGAAGCTGACGTCATCACGCTAGTCGTGGCCGCCATCTTGAGAGGATTCGCGATAAGGCATACAGTAGGGAAATCGCTGTCAGGACAATTTCAGCAAAGTCAGACTCCTGACGTACTACAAGCAATAACAGCAAGTCTTGCCATCCCCGTAGGAAACCGCTAACTAAAATCTGTTTTTGTTTCGGTTTTCAAAGAGGAAGAAACATGAAGAAAAACGTGTTGAAACACTACTTCGCTACTATCTTATGACCATTCCATCCTCTTAAGATGGCGGCTGACGCGCCGACGCTGCTAGGCCGCAGCGCGGGGAACTTCTCGAGCCCTATAGCACTAACTCATGCTGCCCGCGACACACCACAGCAAGATGTGGCTCGACCATGATAGCCTATAGGCGCCAAGCTATTCTGCCACCACCCTTGAACTATCATGGTCAAAATGTCTCCTGAATAGTAATGCAAATCAGAGGATAACTCCAAAATGTGGGTATTTCGTAGCTCGGGCACAATGAGTTACAGTGTACGCGAAAGCTATTTAACTTTTTGTTAGATGTCTTGTAGTAGCTTTCAATAAAACATTTCCGATGCACGATTTTTTTTAATGTTTAATTGAAAGTTACCATTATCAAAATATGAAATAATATTTTTTAAAAAACTCATGAAAACGTATGCAATCATTATTTAATGTAATCCTCGATCTTTAAACCCTTCAGATCACCGTTCGGCGGAGGAAAAAAACAAAAAAAAAAAAAACAAAAAAAAAACACGCGTAAGTTATGCGTTTTTGTCGCCAAACAGAACCTTCAGTAGCAATCAAGGGGTAAATTAGTTAAATGTATACCGGTCTGTGATATAAACAGTAAAGTAAAGAAACAAAACAAACATTGCTCAGCATATAAATATATTTTCTCAGCTTTCCCGAGAACGAAACCCTGCACTCGCACGTTTACCCTTTTCAGCCCCAAGGTCCCATTTCTCAAATTTTGGAGCTGTTGCCTAAGGACTATGTACCAGTTGCAGGAGATGGACTGACCATGACCATGATAATTCAAGGGTAGTGCCAGATTAGCTTGGCGCCTGAAAGCTAATCTGGCACTACCCTTGAATTATCAAGGTGTGTGTGTGTGTGTGTGGGTGGGTGGGTGCGGTGAGAGCGTGCGCGCGTGTTTGATTTCAGTGAAAGAAGGAATTTTAAAGAATATCTTCTTCTTTCTTTTTTGACATTCACATTATTAGCAATCATAATCGGTGTCCTCCAGTTTTGCCTTATCCATTTTTTTTTTGAACGACTTGTTATATCATGTGCACTTGTATGTTAGTAGCTTTGTACCTTTGTATGTTAGTAGCTTTGTACCTTTGTATGTTAGTAGCTGTGTACCTTTGTACGTTAGTAGCTTTGTACCTTTGTATGTTAGTAGCTTTGTACCTTTAGCAGAGTTGTACATTTGTAGACTAGCAACGGCAAGCGTGAAAAATGGCACATGTGCTAACTGCTTCTTCCGTTCAGAAATAACGTTTCATTTCATTTCAATAAATGTTTCATTTCATTTCATTTCATTTCAAGGTCAAGCCATCTCCTGCTGTAGGGACCCGGGGCTAAAAGGGTTAAGCACGTGACAGCTGGTTTTCAAAACCCACAGAATGTAAGGATGTGCAATTTCTACGTCAAAGAAATAAAAGCCGCGAATCTAGATGCGGCACGTCTCGGATGTGTGACGTCATCCTTCAAAGGAATCTCTGGAATAAACCACAGGTCGGATACGTCATCCCTCGGTCTGAGAACAAATCAAACGACAACGGCGCTCACATTCCCCAAGCGTGGCTAATGATGCGCAACAGTTTCCACACCTGCCTCTTCACTGTCCTTCACGCACAGAGCTACGTCATCCAAAAACAACTCATGGAGATATATCGCTCAACGGTAACTCACAGAGCTATGTCATTCAACGTCAACTCACAGAGCTACACCATTCAACAGAGCTATATCGTCCGACACCACAGGAGATGCGTAAGGTCCAAAATCACAGGCCAGCACCATTGCGCGGGGGGTGACTACATTTTGCGGAGGAATTGTTGTCGGATCCATGCACTGGCCACAATCGATACCGGTGGTGACAGTCCTATCTGATACAAATCAATAGTAACAAGTTTACTTCTCACCGGCCCAGTCCAGACGAAGTCACTGTCCACATGACATGTTACCCAAAGCGCCAAAGGCCATCGGGCCGATGTCGGCCGCCGTTGACCCGCGCACGGACGTGCGCGGGCCAACGGCGGCCGACATCGGCACTGCAGTAGGTACTTTCTCCACATAATTAAGCACTCGCTGTATCTGCCGTGGACTGACGCTTTTTACAGGCAATAATTATGCCGACTAACGAGAATTGAACGATGCTGAACGAACACATACACACTGATGTGTTTAACCTTTAGAGTCCTAGAAATAAATGACTTCCATTCTACAGAGTGGAAGTCATATAGCGCTGGGGGCCCAAGGGTGTCAAAGCCAGTCCTGCTCCGTGCTTGCTGGCACCAATTACCCGCAGAATAATGTTATGCGTACCAGGGGGAATCACACTCAACGCTGGACAAACACGTCAATGATTAGATCCAACGACCGCTTTCCTCGCGGCACCGAATCGCCTAAGACAACCAAGCAAAAGATCACTGGGCAGACGCCGGCCGTTGCTGGCCCTCGCATATAATAATGTGCGCGGGCCAACAGCGGCCGGCGTCGGCCCGAAGACATGCCGCTTACTGGGAGTGTGTAGCTTTTCGGCTCAAAGAACATGACACTTCCCATCGCGGAAGTTAATATCAATAATTTATCAAAGCTTGCCTTCTACATGGTCCACTGCCGTCCAAAGGCAGGAGGTGACGTAACACCAAAAGTGATTATCACCCCTTGGGGCGTGCTAGGTCAAACATAGCTATGATCTTTGACGCATAGTTCAGTTCAGATCAGTCAAGATGGGATGACGCATAACAATTACGAAATGGCTGACAATATCCTCTTAGCAGTAAGCGGGTTCGACTGCGGACAATTCATTGCGCTCACGAAACGTCTGACAATTACAGTGAGCCAAATGTCCTCCGGTCGACGTCGGTCCGTGGACCTCTGTGGTGCCTGAGTAGCAGGGTCTACCCCTGACCGGCGTAGGTGACACCGACGTAAATTAAATTGGAGGCCGAGTCCCAGGGTGCCCATTCCTTCGCTTGGAACTGCTCCAGATCGAAGTCGCCACCTGGACAATCCCTTTCACGCTGACCTGGCAAGCACTACAGCACCAGGATCGAGAGAGGGATCAGTGATTATAAGGGATCAGTAATATCTGTAACTCATTCGAGACGCACGGCATCCGGATACGCGGCTTAAGCCGCGTATCCGGATGCCGTTCGTCTCGAATGAGTTAAGATAGCTGAGGTCCACATACTAATCGTATGGATACGGCAAAAGGTTTCTGGATTCTGGGGTCAGTGATTAGACGCCACCCTTGAGGCATCTAGGGCCTCATCATAACAATATGGACACAGGACAACATGTTTATCGGGGACCAGCGATTAAGGACCACTCTTGAGCTATCTAGGTCCGCTGGACCTATACAGCTCAAGGGTAGTCCCTAATCATTGATACGAGAATAAAGCAAGCCAACAAAAAAGATGTTGGACTACGACAAGCTTTTTATATACTATATATGCTTTTAAAAAAACTATAAACAAAAACAAAACAAACAACAACAACAACGAAAAAAACAACAACAACAACCCAACAACCAACAAAATAAAATAAAATAAAATACAATAAAACAATAATGATAAATTATCCAGCGGTCAGAAATTATCTATAAAAATATGAGCTGCTTAGCCTTGGAAGCGAAAGGGGTTCATGACGCACTAGAACCGTAATAAGGAACCTGCCAGATACACGCACTACCGAACGACCGCGGAGGAAATCTCTGATCCGTTTAGAAGCCGCAAATTTCACACCCCTACCCGCTAAACCCCATTCCCATCATCGCCGGGGTACACAAGAAAAGCCGAGCTTAAGTCCGCCAATGCATGCGAACTCCGCCTCACCATTCTCCAGCGATCAATGAAAAAAAAGTGAGTTGTTTTAGAAGCAGCAAACCCACTCCTCCCTCCCCATCCATTTTTTTCAAAGCCCTGAGCCCCTGTTGTGTAAGCGAAATCGAAGGAAAGGACCTGTCAGATGCAACGCTGGGCAATCGGTGAAGAGAGGCTCATTTTTTTTCCACACCTCTTTTCTTGCAAAAGCCAAATGTTTTAAACTTTAGAACAAATAGTGTCAGCTAAGGGGCCCCATCAGCTCTTTGTTCAAGTTTGTCCTAATTCTGAAAAAGTCAATAAGTTCATTTTTGTGAAAAGCGAGATGTTCATTGTGATTCCAAAGAATTTTTTTTTCTCACAAAAATGGACTTAGCGTCTCTCGCAAAATTAGGGCAGATGGATGTTGGTCCCAAAGGTGACAATTTTTAAAAATACAGTTCCATTTATTCAATCACGTTCAAGTTCACACTGGTTGTCTCCCTCGATTTGCTACCGGTAGCAAATCGAGGGAGACAACCAGTGTACGTACATCTTCTATCTGCAAGAGGCCTTAACTAGTGAGCGTAGTCCTGCGCCAGCCACTAAGCAAGGTGCTCCGCTGAATTAGCGGAGCACCTTGCTTAGTGGCTGGCGCAGGACTGCGCTCACTGTAGTGGAGCACCTTGCTTAGTAGCTGACGTAGGACTACGTTCACTCATGGAACTGGCCCCAGGCTGTTGCCAGAAGGGCTCGTGGAAGTGTGGCGAGCTTCCTGCTCAGTCCGCTTCATTTACACCATGACACACCCACGGTTCCAGGGACCAGTTGCATGAGCGAGCATAGTCCGGCACCAGCCACTAAGCAAGGTGCGCCGCTATAGCGGCGCACCTTGCTTAGTGGCTGGTGCAGGACTAAGCTCGCTCATGCAGCTGACCCGTACCCCTGCAGTGCATTGCATCCATTAGAATGTACGGGTCTTTCTCAACGTACTCACACGCTACCCAGTGGGCAAAATGGTCCTCTGGCCAACGTCGGGGCGAGAACCTTTTGCATACACGTCGGAGCTTGATCGTTAACATGGCTGCCCAGCGGGCATTAAAAAAAGCATCAGGCCACGGGTCAAAACTGAAGTGTCGCCACTTCTACCAAGCTTTGTCCCATCACTGGCGCGGAGTTACAGACCTCTCCCCGTAACAGTGTCAGCATTGGTGCTGCAGGTCACGGTCAAACGTACACTGGTTGTCTCCCTCGAGTGGCTATTAACGGTAGATAGACAACTATGGTCAAACGTTTAAGCAGGTCATCTCTATGAGGGAAGGTTCAAGCATTATTTTCACAACCACATTTAAAATAGCTCCAAGTGTTTCTTTGTAACACATTCGAGACGTGCTGCATTCGGGTACGTGGCTATATACTGCGTATCCGGACGCGGCACACCTTGAATGCGTTAATGTTTTCCCTGGAAATACACCTTGCGAATTGTAATAAATGCGGCCGACCTTAATAATCTGTCTTAGTATTCAGGAAATCTTTTAAGTTAACACAATCGAGACGTGCTGCCTTCGGATAGGCGGCTTTATGTATCCGCATGAGGCAGGTCTCGAATGAGTTGAGACACCGAACAGTTAACTCATTGAAGGCACCACGTAATCAGTACCTGCGGAAGTGTCGTATAGCGTTGCCGGCGGCAAAGCTATACGACACTTCAGCAGGTAGTGATTACGTGGCTTCTTGTGTGAGTGAATAACAGATGAAGTAGGAAACTACATGAGTCGACCACAGAACCTGTTCCAGGGATTAGTTCCAACCGTGAGCGAGTCTGAAGAGGAACGATTTATCTCACAGGTGTGGAAGCAATAGGCCCATAAACTTTCAGACGGACAGCATCAGCAGCTGGCCTTAGGGGGGAGATCGATCACAGCGTCTGAGATGTACCAGCAGTAATGGTTGTGGTTGTGGTGGACAACGTTAAGGGGACATCATCTAGACAAGGCTCGTGCACCATGAATTGTCTTCCTCTTACGGCACCGTGAAGCGAAAGAAAAACTTCTACGAATGCAATTATTCAAAGCATTTTATTTAACAAGACCACTTGCCGAACACGTGTAAAAGACACAGCAGACCGTAACCTGACGCCGATTGACACTGTCTGCAAGAGGCACAGATTCTCATGAGCCCCTGAAACAGCAGAGGCTCATGATAATCTATGCATCTTGCGGGCAAATCAGTCTTCTTAGACGTAGTTGGTAATCCAGTGAGTCCCATTTAAACATTACTACATTGTACGCAAGTACACAGACGGTGTATTGCAATGCTCCCAACTGTCCTTCAATTATTCTGTGTGTCTGGCTGTCTGGGTCGGCGGACAGTCTTTTATTCGCATTTCTTCTGCCCTAGGGGCGCTTAATTCAGATCAGTGTCTGCTGGTATGTGATTTTGGACCTTACGGATTCCAGGCGTTAGGTCCAAAATCACAGACCAGCACACAGACAAGGTGTGTCCTCTAGTAAGGGGCAATGTCAACAGAGGAAGCAGTTTTGCGATGTAATTTCCAGAACTACGTCAAACATCGTCGCATTACTGAGGGTTGGGTGTGTGGGTTGGCCTGTAATTTTGGACGTTAGGACTCCAGGCAGTGATTTGTAAAGTGACAGAGCAGCAGACATCAACATCTAAGGACACAACTACGTGTGGCTGTTCTCTCAAAGTCGTAAACCTGCAACACCGAAAACAAATTACGGATTTGATGTGGTAGTTATACCACACGAATTTTACAGGTGTCATGTTCGTCCGCTGTCGAAAGACCTTTATACTTTAGCAGAAACTGTCCTACCTCTTCTTCTGTAAAAGGGACCATTGGGCTAAAGGTATTTGTCAACATCCAGTGAGTCTCTTATCCCACAGCAGAACCTGTTTTCATCGACCATAGTGATGAGCGACCACCTGTCATTAAAGACCACCATTCCGGTGGCTACATCCACCTAAATGATGGTCTTTAACCCTTTTATCGCCATGGGCGCATTTCCCGAATTTTGGAAGTGTTCTTTAAACGACTATGTACCACTTGCAGGAGGTGGATTGACCATGATAATTCAAGGGCAGTGCCCGATTAGCTTGGCGCCTGAAGGCGCCAAGCTAATCTGGCACTACCCTTGAATTATCATGGTCAACCAATCTCCTGCTGTAGGGTGTTGGCGCTGAAACGGTTAATGGAAGGCGACGCGTTCAGTCTTTTAAGACTACATTTTCTTACAAAAAAATGTGGCTTCTCAAAAGAGGCTCTACAGTACTCCAACGTCGTCTCTGCACAATGTGTTCCGTCTCAGAAACCATAAGACTGTTCTATATGAGATTTCCTTCGTAGGCCTAGTTAATGATAGCAGACTTTCCTTCGGCCTAGTTAATAATAGCAGACTTTCCTTCCTATTTTTTCCGGAGTTAATGAACAGTAGTAGACTAAACACTTCCTACATCCGAAGATAAAAAATTCGAAACTTGACCAGCAAGAAGCATAGATTCTCATGAGCCAATGCTATGCAGGGATCATGAGAATCTATGCCTCTTGCAGACAGACGGACACTGTGAACGCTGCTCATTCTCTACACTGTGTCAATACGAGAAATATCCTCAGCACGGTTCCAGTAAGACTACGTGGCTCAGAAATCGAACTGGATCAATGTGTCACAGTACCGCAGGCGGTTCCTTCCCAGTAAGGAAACGGTTCTCAGGCCGACGTCGACCGGTAGATGGCGTGGCCCGAAGACCTTTGGCTTACCGGCTTATTGTTCTAGCCTATATCCAGGGGGGTTATTGGTTTCGAGAAAATTGCTTCCCACTACTAAAACCCACTTCTATCCGGAAGGATACAGAGAATCGCATTAAGAAATGTTCAGTACTGCAGTGAACACCTCCCATCAGCTAGAAGCTCAGATCCGCATTAACACTGACTGGTAAGCCGAGCTATGACGTACTGTACAAAACACTCTAAAGACATTTTGTGCAAAGCGGAAAATGTGCAATTATACAACCGTCCCGTAAAAGCACAAGACAGAAATTCATTTTTTTGTTTATTTTAAAATGTAAAAACAACAAGAACAAAACCCACACGAAGCCCTCCATCCCCCGAAAAAGACCAACCAAAATCACAAGCAACAAAATATTGTTTTTTTTATTGCATTACAATGACAATTTTTTTTTTATATTTTTTTTTTTATTACAAGAATGGACTTCCTGCATCTCGTCTTCACAGTACAGATAATCTGCAACAGACATAGCAGATAGTGACCCCCCCCTCCCAATACACACACACTAGCGCGCGCAGAGTGTCAGATCATCTCTGTCTCATTTACCACGGTCTTTCTCAGACGGAGGGGCTTTCGAGACTTTAACCCATTTACTTGGCGATGAATAATACAGATTTCTGGTAATGTGCCAGAAATCTGTATTATTCATCGCCAAGGAGTCCACACCGTCTGAGGCACGTGGATGCAAAATGGCGTCAGCAAGAGGCATAGATCCTCATGAGCCCCCGCGAACGCGGGGGCTCATGAGGATCTGTGCCTCTTGCAGTGAAAGGATTAATTTTGGACGGTATTCGACAGATGAAGAAGCGATTGCAATAGTCTTTCTCCAGACCAATACGTGTCCCTATGAGTAGTCTCCCTAGCCCGAAGCAGCATCAAGGGTTTTAGAATGTCTTCAAGTTTCTGCTATGTCGAACTTCAAACATAACCAAGAGGCATAGATCCTCATCAGCCCCCGCAACTGCGGCGGGTCATCAGGATATATGCCTCCTCCTGATCCAATGTTCTATCTACGCTCTTTACTACAGAGGTGGTCATCTGGTGTGAAATCTTTCACTGCACAGAAGACGACAATAGTAGTAGCAAATAAAGGGGATTGGAAGTCAGACCAATAAATCTATTTTCTTCTAATGAGAGCTGCGGGTAATTTTAGAGTCTTCAATTAACTCGCGCCTACATGACTGACTTCTTGAATTCCAGTCAGCAAGCGGTCATCGGGCCGAGAGACTTACTGGGAGATCGGTGTCTTGGACACGTTTCTGCAACTGCCCCGTCAATGGTGTGACAACTGTCCACACTAATGTCTAGAGCAGATTCTGCATTGTGAAAGCCAAAGACAAGAAGTCCATTCTTGCGAAAAGCGAAGTCTGGATTGTATTACGAGGAAAAGTTCGCTTTTCACCAAAAAATGGACTTACAGTCTTTTGCCTTCATTGGTTAGACTGATCGGATCGTCTGTGCTGCGGACCCCACTCACCGGCATACATGGACGTCGTGTCTTCTGATTTGGAAAAGATTACTATTAAAAAGACGCCATGACGCACAAACATGGTGTCTTCCGATAACACCCTCGCTCACAACCATTATAGTAAGCTGGTCTGACATAGGACTGATGTGTGTAGTATTGTGTTTATCTATCTTAGTGCTGTATACAGGACGACTGAGTGTATGTCATGATGAATGCATGTGTATTAAGTGAGGATGTATTTTACTGTCGCCATGTCACACAAAAATCCTTGTAACGTTTTACTTGGTGAATAAATGTCTTATGTCTTATTATTTGGACGATGGTCCTACTGATGCTTGCGCGCGCGCGCACCGCACCGCACCGCACCGCACCGCACCGCACACCCCACACACACGGTTACATCAGTTTAACAGCAAAATAATATTTATATAACCCCGGGCCCTTAACTCATTCAGCCCCGACACACCACAGCAAGACATGGATCGAGCTTGATAGTTCAAGGGTGGTGGCAGAATAGCTTGGCGCCTATTTTGGCACCATCCTTGATCTATCATGCTCGATCTGGCTCTAGAATTGTAATACAGTCCGTCAGAGGGCAAATTCGAAATTAGAGGATTTCGGTCCTGGGGGAATGTGTTAACTGTCACTGACGATGACGATCGGGGGAAAAGGCGCGTGAAAACGCGTCTTTTCCGCCGAAGGGTTTCGTCAGCAGCAATCAAGGGGTTAACATGCACAAAACAATCTTCAGATTATTTACTGGATCCAGAACTGTCTCAATATATATATATGAAAAACCTAGGATCTATAATCTCCTTTTTGTCAACTTCAAATGTTTTACTTCTCTTCACCATTACTCAGAAAGACATAAGTGAAAAAAAAGAAAAAAAGAAAAGAAGCTTTTAACGTTGCGATAATTTGTGAAAAAAATCGTGAAAAGAAGCAGAACATGGAAAGTCCATAACACTTCTTGTCCAGTTCTGTTCATCAAAGTGATACACCGCTGCGCTTTCCCCCCATCATCTGATTGCAAGAAACCGACGCCATTTCTCATAATCCCTGCGGGCCATACCAATGAGGACAACTCCGGCGTTCTCTTTGGATAAAACCACGGATGACAACTCCCGACGTTGTCCGTGGTCCAAACCAAGGATGACAACTCTCGACGTTGAGCAAAGTGGTGTTACCTTCCCTGATCGGGGATGGTAATTTTCCAATCAGGATAGTAGGCTCTCGCCAGACCATTACCTACAACCTCAAGCTTACTTGACCTTTTCCAGAACACAGTCGTGAGACGAAGCCTTCCGTGATCTTCTCACCCTAAGGAACCCAAATGAAAACAAACCAGTAAACTAAGGACCGGCGGACCGATGTCGACCGCAGTGGGCCCGCGCACGGCCGTGCGCGGGCCCACTGCGGCCGACATCGGCCCGAGAACCTTTTCTGCAGTGGGAAGATCAGTCCGAATCGTTTCCTAAGAGACACTGGATAAAATCTTTGCTTGAAAAGGTGCAGGTCTTAATGTATTCACGTTGCTACTGGGTCCCTTGAAGATCTATGTATGTCAATTGCGGACGTGAGAGCTGAGCCGCTACGGGAAGAAGAAGACCTAGAACTGATCTAGTTACAAAAAGAGGGAAAGGAAGGGCCACGTACGGCTGTGATTTACTGGGTATCATTTAGATATATGCCGTCTGCGGCACGATGCGGGACTTCGCCGAGAGACAGAGGAGACGCGGAATCTAGTTACAAAAAGAGGAGGGGGAGGGGTGTGGGGGACGGGGTGGGCCGGGCAAGCGGGGAGGGGGGGGGGGGGGTAGAGTGTCGGTTAAGGGAGATCAATCGTGCCGCACCGATCGTCTCGCCTAAGAGACGTAACTCAAACGTAAACGCGTCCCAGGGACTGACTATCAAAAGGAGATCATGCGCAAAAAGTACATGGAGGTTAAACTCCTTTCCAATCACCGCCAATTGCCGAGGCCAGGATTGATTGATTACTTTACTCTTGTCCAATCACAGCAAACGACGGAAGATGGATTTATTGACTTCGAGTTGAGCTAAAGCCTTACGCCGCGTATCCGAATGCGGCACGTCTCGAATGAGCTAACACTGTGGAAGCAACAAAGACTATCTTACGGCGAAGCTGAAGATGGATAGAAAACAGCTCAAGTACTTTGTCTAATCAGTTTGGCCTGTGGAAGCTCAATCAAGCTGCAAATG
The DNA here is from genome assembly GCA_036245525.1 of Semisulcospira habei. Taxonomy (NCBI): domain Eukaryota; kingdom Metazoa; phylum Mollusca; class Gastropoda; family Semisulcospiridae; genus Semisulcospira; species Semisulcospira habei. Next base: position 180,233,093 of record BTPG01000006.1, on the reverse strand, counting down.
AAAAGCCTTTGATAAACATCAGTGCAGTGACGTCTGAAGAGGTTTTGTCTCCTGAAGGTTTCATGTTCTAAAATGGCAATTGCTTAGCTGCCAAAACAAATTAAATGCATCTCAGTTGGAGACAAACCGGCCTTTATAGCGGCAGTAAAATACAGCAGGGCCCCGAAAGGGTCATGACGTGCGTTTAGAGGATGCCTGTCCCATAAAAGCAAAAAGACGGTAAGCACTTTTTAAGCCCCTTCTATTTATAGAAGGGATTTTTCTTTTTAAGGACGGGTCGCGCTGGGGTGAATTTAATAGCATGTCCATGATGTCAAAGGCGGGCAGGCCTAAACCTCTCACAATTGAAGTAACAAGATAAAAATTACGTCATATCTAGTTACGTTAACCTCGCTGCTGATCGTACATTTTTGTGTGTGTGTGTGTGTGTGTGTGTGTGTGTGCGTGCGTGTGTGCGTGCGTGTGTGCGTGCGTGCGTGCGTGCGTGCGTATGTACGTATGTATGTATGTACGTATGTGCGTATGTATGTGAACAAGAGAATCTCCGATATTTCTATACACACAAGCTTGAAACTTGGCGAAATACTTTCTTAAAGGTTTGGCTAAGAGAGCCTCCGAGCATATTGTAATTTAATGTCTCATTTAAGACATAAACAACCGTTTATAGGAAGTCGGTTGACCCAGATTAGAGTCCGTAAATTTTGTTATATTTAGTTGACATCTTGGATATAACTAGTTTGGATAAAGACCTTGCATGAGTTCGTCAGCCAGCTTTGTATCCTATAAATTTCTTTAGTAAAAATGAATTCTTTTCAGAAAAGAATTAAACAGTAAAAAACCTTGACTTCTAGAGAAAGTCAGACAGTGGCGGTGACGTACAGGAATGAACTCCGTCACCACTGACACAGACATTGACATATTACTCTAAATATGAGGTATTTCTCTCTAGCGCGCGCCGAAGTCTCTCTCTCTCTCACACACACAGACATGCGCGCACCTCAAAGGGACATAGATCCTCATGCGCCCGGAGAGGGCATGAGGAGCTATGTCTCTTGGAGATGTTTGAAGCACGCACTAACACGCACGCGCGCGCGCACGCACGCACGCACGCACGCACACACACGCACACACAATTGTCGCGCTTTTAGAAGGGCATGCAGGTGACCCGATATACCTAGTTTGGAGAAAGATGATGATGATGATGATGGAACTTTATTTATCAACGTAAAAAGTTTTGACAGAAACAAATCGTCATTTTACAAACTTGCCGTTGCTAACATCTACAACATGAAAAATAGGTTAAATAATAATAATAATATAATAATAATTATATTTACACACATTATTTCATGCAACAATATTTAAAAAATAATTTAAAAAAAAATAATAAAATTAAAAAAATATTTACACAAAATAATAGTAACACTCAACATTTATCTTATACCACCCCCCCACCCACCCACCCATCCACCCCCCCACCCCCCCACCCCCCCACACACAAACACTATACATAAATGCATGTATTACATGAAAGTATTAACCATCAGGGTTTGTTTAAATAAATGCCCAGTGATGTTATGTTTCGCTCATCAGGTAATCGAAAAGTTTCGTATTAAAGATTCCAAACGAGGCTATAGCCTTCAAATGTGCAGGAATAGTGTTCCATACAAACGGTACAGAAAATGATAAACTAGTTTTAAAGAGGTCAATTCTAGGCAGAGGTAGGGGTAAAGTATTGTTCCTTGAGGTCCGTTCGCGTTCTTGCTGTGCCATAAATTTGGTGGTTAGATACTGCGGTGTCATGTTATTTAATATCTTGTGCATGAGGATGCATTTGTTGAAATTAAGTTGTTGACGCAGGCCGAGAATGTTTAGATGTCTACATTTGTCTGTGGTAGGAATGGGCCGCGTATCTATAATTTTGACAGCTCTTTTATATTATTATAGAGTTTAACCTGTTCATGTGAACATCACTACAACCGTCCCAAACTGTGGAGACATAATCAACGTGAGACTTGATATGGGCATGAAAAATACATTTTACGAGTATGTGTATCCGTTACTTTCTAAGCTGGGACAACAGGAAAGTGTTTTTAGCAATGGTTTTACAGACTGTATTTATATGCGTCTCCCAACATAGTCGTTCGTCAACGTGTATTCCCAAGAATTTACGCTCTGTGACTTGTTCTATCGGTTTAGCGTTCAGTTGTAAATGTAACGGCTGTGGTCGTCGGTGTTTTTGTCGTGTAGTGATTAAAATACTCTTTGTTTTTCCTGGATGAAGAACCATATGATTCTCTCTACACCAGTCGGAAACCTCGCTGAGACTACTTTGTAAGCTAAGGTTAATGTCAGCTGTTTTTTTTACCCGAAACATGGAGGCTCGTATCGTCCGCAAACAGGTTGCAATTGACATCAGTGTTAGTATTGCAAAGGCAAATCATTAATGAAATATTATAAATAGAAGAGGTCCCAAGATCGACCCCTGGGGGACACCGTAGTTAACTTGTCCTTGTTTAGAGTATTTTCCATGAGTATATACCTTTTGTTTTCTGTCGTTTAGGAATGATCTAAAGAATGCTATGGCAGTTTCACTTATATGGTATGCTGCTAGCTTCTTTAAGAGAATGTCATGGACGACAAGATCAAATGCCTTTTGTAGGTCTAAGAAAACAGCTCCAGACATCAGGTTTTTATTTATTGATTCCAGCCAGCTGTCTACAATGTGTGTGCTGACTGACATGAGTGTTTCGGTCTAAAGCCGGACTGATGAATATTTATGAAATTGCCCTTTTCTACAAAATCGAGGAGGTGTTTTTGTATGTGTTTTTCAAGGGGCTTTGACAGGGCCGACAAAATTGAGATAAGACGGTAGTTATTGACATCTTCAAGATCTTTTGATTTAGGGATTGGAACTACCTTAGCCTCTTTGAAAATAGTTGAAACGTGCTGTGTTTTATACAGAGGTTAAAGTATAAGTGAATGCCTCTACCGTATATGGTAGTGACATTTTCAGAATTTTGTTGTCTATACCATCCATCCCGGCGGACTTTTTGTTTGGCATGCTAGAAATAAATTTGCCGACTTCAGCAACGGTAATATCAGGAATGATGAATGTCTGCAGTATATTTTGGCATCACAGTATTTTTGCAGTACACTAGGAATTTGGTACTCTTCGTTACTACTTGCAGCTGACTGAGCAAGTGTTTCAGCTGTCGATAGGAAGTGGTTATTTAATATATCAGCTGACAAATGGGACGGAATTTCAGGGGCTGATTTACCTTCGTTATAACGTTCAGGGCTTTCCACACCGATGCTGTATTTTTTTTGTCGCTAATCATTTCCTGGAAGAACAGTTTTTTTTTTTGACGCTCTCACTAAGTATTTAACACGATTTCGTTGTTTCTTATATTCATCAAATTGTTTTTCTTTCTTAAGTTTGTCTCTAAATGACATGACCTGTTTGATATCTACTGTTAACCAGGGTGGCAGGGTAGAGTGCTTAACTCGTTTTTTCTCGTATGGGTGCATGCTTATTTAGGACCCCCAAGGAATAGATCCATCCAGTACGATAGGGCACTGTCAGGAGAAGTGTGGTTATGCACGTGACTGAAAGGAGTATTGCGCAGATCCCGCAGAAAGTCGCCGTTATTAAATGTTTTGAAAGAACGATATTTAATTGTCTTATGTCTCTTTTTGTTCTCTTTGTCTAGTTTCATGGAGACTGAAACATACTGGGTTATGTTCACTGACAACTAAGGAGGAAACATGTACATTTGATATTTTATCATCATTTGTCACATAAATATGATCAATCAGGGTTGAAGATGTACATGTGGTTCTAGTGGGGGTTTTAACTAACTGTTCTAAACCGAATAGTGCTGTTGTTGACGCCCATGAAGCATTGGACCCTTTAGATTTAGAAAGATCAATATTAAAATCGCCCAAAAGAACAACGTCAGCTTTATTTTGATTTACGCTATCCATCATTGCTACGAAGTCATCATACCAGTCCCAGCTGGCTGCGGGATTTCTATAAATAAAGCCAATGAGGACGGGGGTGGGGGGGGGGGGGTGGAGGGGGGGGGGGGCGGGGGGGGGGGGGCGTGATTTAGATGTTTTCACTTCTACCCACAAGCTTTCCATTTGAGCTGACTCTAAGTCTTGTCGCCGTTTGACGTTACCAAATATTGAATTATGCATATACTAGTCCAGTGTGTTGAGGGCATGAGGCATCTCTGCGGAGTACTGAAAAGTTTGGGACAGAAATGTTGTTATCCCTTAGAGAACTTTTAAGCCTGGACTCGGACACACCCAAAATATGAAAATATAAGGGCGTGTTTAGGAACACAGATAAATCGGGCACCTTGTTAACTAGATGGTATATGTTAGGATGGCCAATTTTCAGTTCGTCTGTTCGTTTTGGCATGTCGGAAAAAAATGAAAATGTAACGAGAGATATAATACAAATATGATCATAAAAAATAATTTTAAAAAATAAAATAAATAAAATAAAAACCAACTAATATCAATATCTATAAAATGCTTTAAAAAGCTCAATCAACTAAAACAATACACGGCGGAGAATCACAATGTTTATCACGCGCTTAGTCTGAGTTCAGCAGAATGTTTACGGTTTTCTTGCTTGGTTATGTCAACAAAAAATAACAAAGTCAACAACTGTAAAAGAAAACAAATAAAAAATAACTTGTCAAGGAACTATGCACGTTCACCTGCGACAAAGTTTATAATACACAAGGCTATTTTGACGACTTAAAAATAAGAAGAAAGAGAAACAAAAACAAATTTAAAGTCTAAGTAAAATGGTGCACCTATAATAATTTTAAAAATCGCTAAGTGAAATAAAGTATATTTAAATCGGGAAATGATAATAGCAGATTGGGACTTACTGTCAATAATTGGTCCACAAAACGCGCACAGTGGAACTTTATCAAAGAAGAAGAAACTGATGCAAATCACGACTCAAACACACGCTGTCAAAATGAGAAGGGCGTGTCCTACTAATATTCATACACTGTCGAAATGGCTAGGGACGCGTGACCTAATTTCCGGCGCGTGGCCTGAACTTTTGAAGCAGTGAAAAGGCGGCACAGTCACTCTCACTAAGCTGCGGCGCTCCAGGGGGTGGGGCCGGTGGGGGGTAGGGGAAAGTTGGGGGGCTGGGGTAGGGGTACACAGGTCGACCGCCTGCCATGTAGGAAGGGGCGCCCATGAGTGTTGAGGTGCGATCATAGCCGGGCTGCTGTGGCTTGTGTTCTGGAGCAGCCCCGACCTTTGATCCACCGCCATACGCAAACGGCGCTGGTGTACGGTCAGCATGGTTCGGATCGTGCTGACTAGAGTCTTTTGCAAAAGCCTGCTCTTGGTGGAATTGGGGCGCCAGTCTGAAGACTTTCGTCACAGCCTGCTCCTGGCGGAATCGGGGCGCCAAGCTTGAACTGGCTGCGTGCTGAGGGCGCTGACTGTGTTGAGGCCCTTGGTCTCTAGGTCCGGGATGCCCGTTTTTACCGCCATGCCTGGGTATATTTAGCTGTCCGTGGCGGTGGCCGGCGTGGGTTTTGGTGTCTAGCCTCAGTGGGGCGGGTTACGATGTTGGAGGTACGGCCAGAGTACGCCCGCTTGATGTTTACAGCGAGAGCACTGGTGCCCCGCTTGTTCGGATGGATGACGTCTCTAAAACACCCGCGGAGTCTTTACCTCACCAGTCCTTGTGTAAAGCACTTGGTCGTTGTCAATAAAGTTGACCTTTAGGTTGGTATCTGTGACGCATGGATCCGGCTGCTGACGTTAGTTGTTCGTGGGCAGGATGGATGAGATGAAGATTTAAGTCTTGAAGCGAAAGCGAAACCCATATCACGTTAAATATAAAATTACGTGAAAACAACAACAACAAAAATACGTCATGACAAATGACGTTTGACAAACAAATGATGCGTATGCACTGCGCGCCCCCCTTACAGAGTTCACTATGACGCATTGGCATATCTGCGAAGCTTTTTCAAAAGGAGATATTTCAACTTCAGAATCAAGTCAAAGACAAAAGGTAGAGAGATCCTTGACAGCGAAGACAGCTCTCACATAGAACGGACTCTGTGGGTTACGGTTCATCCCATCTTGTTTTGTGAAAAGCAAGATTTATATGTCTGTGACAGACCCAGCCGGGAAGAGATCAGAAGAGCAGTGGCATTTTTGAAGAACGGCAAAGCAGCAGGGCCAGATGGTATCCCAGCGGAGGCTCTGAAAGCAGACCTAGAAACAACAGTAGAGATGCTGTACCCACTGTTTGGAAAGATCTGGGAAGAGGAGGTGATGCCGGCTGACTGGATGGAGGGGTACCTAATCAAGCTTCCCAAGAAAGGCGACCTCAGCAAGTGTTCCAACTACAGAGGAATCACCTTGCTGTCAGTACCAGGAAAGGTCTTCAACAGGATCATCCTGGAGAGAATGAAGAGCTCCGTTGATCCCCAGCTGAGAGACCAGCAAGCAGGATTCAGGAAGAACCGATCATGTACAGACCAGATCGCCACTCTCCGCATTATCGTGGAACAGTCTCTGGAGTGGAGCACCCCGCTGTACGTCAACTTTGTGGATTATGAGAAAGCATTTGACAGTGTGGACCGAGAGACTCTGTGGAAACTCCTACGACACTACGGTGTACCCACAAAGCTCATCCGCCTGATCAAGAACAGCTACGATGGCATGACATGTCGCGTGATCCACGAAGGGCAGTTCACCAGGGAGCTCCAGGTCAGAACTGGTGTCAGGCAGGGGTGTCTGCTGTCTCCGTTCCTCTTCCTACTGGCCATAGACTGGGTCATGAAGATGACCACAGAGCACAGACGAAGTGGAATACAGTGGACACTGTGGTCACAGCTTGACGACCTCGATTTTGCAGACGACTTGGCATTACTGTCCCACACTCATCAACAAATGCAGGACAAGACCACGAGGCTTACTGACATCTCGTCCCAAGTGGGCCTCACCTTCACAAACAGAAAACAAAGACAATGAGGCTGAACGCAACCAGGGAAGAACCAGTCTTGCTTGCTGGCACCCCGTTGGAGGAGGTGGAGTCCTTCACCTATCTCGGGAGCATCATAGACAAAAAAGGCGGCACTGATGCAGATGTCAGAGCACGAATCGGTAAAGCCAGAGCAGCCTTTCTCCAGTTGAAAAAAGTGTGGAGCTCCAGAGAGCTGTCACAACACACCAAAGTCCGGATTTTCAACTCCAATGTAAAAGCAGTTCTCCTATATGGAGCAGAGACTTGGAGATTGACAAAAACCACAGTCAACAGAGTACAGACCTTCATGAACAGTTGCCTTAGAAGAATTTTGAAAATCCACTGGCCAGAGAAGATCAGCAACGTCAGACTCTGGGAGAGAACAGAGCAGATAACAGCAGAGAATGAAATTGGGCGAAGAAGATGGGGATGGATCGGTCACAGTCTGAGAAAGCCAGCTTCCAGTATCACTAGGCAGGCATTGTCATGGAACCCCCAGGGAAAGAGGAAAAGAGGTAGGCCGAGAAACTCCTGGCGTCGAGACCTCCAAGCAGACATCAAGAGACTGGGAACCACCTGGAGTAGAATCGAAGGAGAAGCACAGGACAGGAGTTGCTGGAGGTCTCTCGTCGACGGCCTATACCCGGGTAGGGGCGACAGTCGTAAGTAAGTAAGTAAGATTTATATGTATTACAATGACAATTTCACTTTTCGCAAAAAGAAGTTACCGCCTTTTGCCTTCACGGGGCAACTGCGGTAATTCTTTTCCATCTTGCAAAAAGCGTAGAGTCTCATGCGCCTCGGCATATGCAAAGGTAAATGAAAACGTATGAATCTTGCTGATGAAAGATAGTCAAGGGGGCCTATGACTGAGGAAGGAATTTCAAAGCGTTAATCCCTCTGGGGCGGTGACGCTCGAAAACGTTTGTTGTTTTATCTTCTAAATCGTGACAAAATATTTTGACAGTTAACTTTGAGCTTTGCGTAAATCTGCGTCCGGCATACTGGAAGGCGCCCAACTGTTGATATCACATTGTTTCATGAGTCTAGAATTAACCCGTTCAGAGCCAGCTGACGCACACCGTGCTTCTGCCATCTTCGTCAATTCAAGACAATAAAACGCCTGTCCCTGGAAAATGGATTCAAAGAGGTGTCAGCAAGAGGCATAGATCCTCATGAGCCCCCGCGACTGCGGGGGCTCATGAGGATCTATACCTCTTGCAGTTGGGTTGTGTTCAAATTTTCTCGGCTCTGAACCGGTTAACGCTCCAATGACAGGTAGCCTGTTCCTATCTGCGTTGTTAGGGCGCGGAGCGATCAATCAATTAATCATTCATGCCTCTCAGGCCAGATTCATGCCACTGTCAGGCCACAGCAGCACAAGCAGAAAATTCACATTTTCCAATAACTGGGTTGCCGATAGCCCGCGCGTGTTTGATTGCTGCCTCGGTGCGCAAAAGGCCGTCGGGCCGCATCGTCCCCAGTCGGTCCGCGCAGCGTCGTGCGCGGGCCGACTGAGGCCGATGGCGGTCCGACGGCCTTTTGCTGACCGAGGCGTGGACCTGTCAGGTGATGGGCGTTTTATGGCGATGCAGGAATATAAACCAACAGTCATGAATTCTGCTGCAGCTGTAAACGCAACACACGTGACGAAACGACGTCACACGGATGGATGGATGGTTAGTTGGCTGGACTGGTGAACGTTCATATGGGTGGACGGAAGAATGCACGGGCGGACGGACGGATGGACGGATGGACAGACGGACAGACGAATAGAAGCTTAAAGGCGTAAATGGACAAACTGACAAGAGCCGTCCGAGCAACAAAAAACCTGCTATTCTATACTGAGCTCACGCTGAACGTCAGTTCAATAAAGAATTTACGTTGCCCACACAAGCAGATCAACCACGATAATACCTGCAACAGGGAACGGTTGAGAAAAAAACAACATATTACTTCAATCGATTTACTCCTTCGTTGCCAGTGGTCGCTTATTTCGCGTCTGAAACCAATGCACGCTGTCCGACATTCGCCTGAAGAACACAACGTAGCTGGGACCCAAAAATTAATAGGCACAATGAACACAGGACTAACAAGAGACATAAATCCTCATGAGCCCCCGCGACTGCGGGGGCTCATGAGGGTTTATGTCTCTTGCAGCTGGATAGCGTTCGCGTTGCTCCGGCACTTGAAGGGTTAATGTCTTCTGTTCCACGATAGCGGGGCAGAAGACACTGATGACGTGAATCGTACACATCGTCAAAAATGCATTTTTCAACCGCAGCTTCTGGCTTCGGCCCTCTTTTATAGTTTTCAGTAAACGGACTGTAAGCTCCGAGATACGACCTCTGTGGGAAACTAAAGCCAACCTCTGTAGCGGTAGACGTTAACCCATTTAGCCCCGAGTACCTACAGCAGGAGATGGATTGACCATGATAATTCAAGGGTAGTGCCAGATTAGCTTGGAGCCTTCAGGCGCCAAGCTAATCTGGCACTGCCTTTGAATTATCACGGTCAATCCATCTCCTGCAACTGGTACAGAGTCACTAGACAACACCTCCACAATTTGAGAAATGGAACCTTGGGGCTAAAAGGGTTAAAAGCGTCGACGACCAACCTGTGCCAACCTGTGCAAGCGAGACATCTGTTCCGATTGTAAAACTGCACTTAGTTGCACGTCATCATCAGTGCGACAATATCGACCGTGTGTCCGAAAACATTGCAGACAGCTAGATCAAGAATGAAACACACGGTTATGCTAACAATCGGAACAGGTAGTTTTTTTGCGCAGTGTTTTAGTTAATTGCAATGGCAGACGTCCACAATTGGCACCAAACCAACATTTTGATATTTTCCATGTCCGCTGTCTCTGCATGTGTCCATTTTGCCATATTACTCAGGCAGCCAGCAGGTGCCACAGAATGCACGAGGCACAGAGTGTCATGCAACTGCAGAGGCTCATGAGAATCTGTGCCTCTTGCGGACAGATAAGGCCTCATAGATCAGACAACTGATGCACTGCAGTTCATGATGATGATGATGTTGATGATGATAATGATGATGATAATCATCATGATGTTCATATGTAGAGCTCATCAATCCATCCAGCTATGAATACTCAAAGCGCCTTTTAGGGAGAGGTTTTGTAAAGAAGAGCTAGAAAAGCACACAATCTGAGAGAAGAGGAGGAGAAAGTAATTGAGTTATTTGGGTTTAACGCCGAGCAGGCGACTACAGCCATCTCACGGCAGGAAAAAGAAAAGAATAAAGAAGAATTAAACCACAGGCACAGTCAGTCTGGTTATAACGGAAACAGTAGACTTTATTTCTATTATAATAAATGTATGTGCACAGTCATACTGCCTTTAACTGGTACATGATGCGTGCATGTTTGTGCGTTGGGAAGTGGGGAAAGGGGGTGGGGGTGGGGGGTGGGGGGTGGGGTGTGGTTGGGTGGGGGGGGGGGGGGGGGTAGTCGGCCCTGTTTACAGACATCCTTGTACCTCAGATGAAGCATGTTACGGGTTTACCCTGTGGTTTTGATTGTTAGGCCAGGGCATGCCGAGTTTCTGACGTCCTACAAAGCATTTCAATGACAAACCGTCCACGAAGAGAGAATGCGCCGCGGTGTGATAGAAATGGTCAGAAATAATATACTAGCAAGGAACATTAACTCATTCGAGACGTGCTGCAAACGGATACGCGGCTTTCAGCCGCGTATGCGTGCGCAGCACGACCTCGAATGAGTTAATTCCCGATGAATTCGATGCTTGTGCGTTGGCTTGTCATAAGTTAGTTATGTTTGTCGGTGGTACGGAATCCCCACTGCCAACTGCACAAAGCTATTCTGCAGCACGCTCTCGCATTAACCCCTTCACTGCCAGTGGTCGCAGACTATGCTTCTGCAGCGTCTTAGAGCCCCAGCCGTCCAAGGAACATAGATACAGAGTGGCGTCAGCAAGAGGCAAAGATCCTCATGAGCCCCCGCGACTGCGGGGGCTCATGAGGATCTGTGCCTCTTGCACTTGGGGAGATCTCGTTGTGTTCCGGCAGAGAAAAGGTTAAAAAAACCTATGTGCAGACTTTAGAACTACGTGTCTGCGTACATGGCGCTGTGGATGGACCGACCATGCTTGCTCTAATTACTGTTATGTCGGCTCCTGGTACACAGCCACACACACACACGGCAAGAAATGCCAGCGAACTATGACCTTTGACAGCCACCATCACGCTAAAAATGAAATCCTCCCACGAGACGCACGCTGATGTAATTGGAAATTTCAGACCATCATGGGATACTGATGACGACCTGCAGGCCCATGTTTTGAATAGCAAACAACGCTATTACCTTCGTGTTCTTGAAAACGTCAAGGGCCAGAAACTAAGTTGTGATCACAGAAAATACTCCAGAGATTTACAAATCAAGTCCAAAAGGGGGTGGGGGGGGGGGGGAACAAGGGCGTTTAACCTATTAAACCGTTCAAACTACAAGGAGATATTGTTTGACTATGATAGTTCAAGGGTGGTGTAGGCGCCAAGCTATTCTAACACCATCCTTGAACTATCATGGTGTATATATTTCCTGAACTGTAATCTTGTCTACAGGGAATATATACTCCTGTATAGTAATTTCGTCCTAGGAGTTCAGTGTTAACCCTTTAAGCCCCAAGGTCCCATTTCTCAAATTTTGGAGGTGTCGCCTAATGACTATGTACCAGTTGCAGGAGATGGAATGACCATAATTCAAGTTAGTTAGTTAGTTATTTGGGTTTAACGCCGAGCAGGCAACTAAGGCCATCTCACGGCGGGAAGGGTAAAAATCTGGTCAGCCAGACTAAAAGAAAGGTCTTAAGACATGATGTAAATATACCTTAAAAATATGTCAGGCTAAAATGTCGCACAGGTCTTTAAAGAAAACGTCGAAAGACTCTCAAAAAGGTCAAAATAATAGAAACATCATAATCTATAAACGCTCAAATCTTATTAAAAATATGGCACTCTCTCAGAAAACTGAAGATCTTGTCCGGGGGCACATCCCGTAACAAAACCTTCAAGACCATAATTCAAGGATAGTGCCAGATTAGCTTGGCGCCTGAAGGCGCCAAGCTAATCTGGCACTACCCTAGAATTATCATGGTCAATCCACCTCCTACGGTAGGGACTCGGGGCTAAAAGGCACTGCACAAATCTAAGGAAGATTCAAATGACGCATTTCAGTGTTAAAGTTGTTCTTCAGCCCGGGGGTCGGGACGTGGGAGGGGAGAGGGAAAACATCAAACAACGGGAGGGGATGGGGGGGGGGGCGTCAAGTATAAGATCACTAAGTCCACGTACATGAATCTACAAATCAAACGACGGCGGGGGGGGGGGGGGGGGGGGGGGGCAGGGGGGGGGAGGGGGGGGATGAGGTGGGCGTGTGCCATGTAACATTTCTCCACTGTTTGAATAATCAGCCCCCTCTTTTTACTGAGTGTCAACAATTTCAGGGAAACGAGATAGATCCCCCCACCCCCACACCCCTCAGTCCCACTCCCCCCGGTTCTTACGCAACTGCAGTTTAAGTTTCATATGAAAACACTTGGTCTACAATAATCAGGCATTAACTTACTCAAGAGTAGACGTGCCAAACTACGGTTCCATAAGCACGAATCCGATAAGACTACAACCCGATGCGGTGTCGCAATTTTCCTTCAAAAATTGGTGACGCAATTTTCCTTCAAAAATTGCGTCATTTTAGTTAGAAGCCGGATGCGAATTCGTGTACCGCAGCAGGCATATGGAAACATACAAACATGAAAAGGACCTGCACTACGAACTTTTCTGTTTCGGACCCGCTTCGCATTCTCATCGAGTTCGTATCGGATTCGTGTTTATGGGTCGCACGCTTTAGCCGCTGTCTGCCGCGTATCTGTTTGTGAGACTTAGCGAATGTGTTAATTCAGAAGAAACTAACAAGTAAGTAGGAAAAAAGTACTGTCAGGAGAGAGAATTGTGCATTATCGACCAATGATCACAAACCAGTGACCAATGACTGGTCGATAATGCACAATTCTCTCCCCTTACGGTGATTTTTCCAACTTCCTTCGTAGTTTCTTCTAAATTACAAGCGCTGGCAGTCAACCCTTTGTTCTCGATTGAGTTAATTGTCTGACGTATGAGACTAACGTCACACGGAATGACGCCAATACAATCGCGGATTAAAACGCCGTCAGGATGTAAATTTGGAAAATCGCTTTGCAAGAGGCATAGATTCTCATGAGCCCCTGCGACTGCAGGGGCTCATGAGAATCTATGCCTCTTGCAGACGGCAAAACACAAGGTTTCTCGGAGCTGAATGTCACACGTGGGTGTTGAACTCAAAGATTTTCTTGTTCGACTTGTAGACTAATAGTCACCACCGCAGACAGGGAGAACCTGATACTTATCTGAATATATCATCGTTATATACGGTGTAGGGGTGTAGGGGGCTCTGGATAGAGGTAGCACCTTTGCTGTTCGGCAGCTGCGTCCTACATAGGACGGACGGGCATCACTGGTCCTCATCCATCTCCTTAATCTCTCACGTGCTGGCTCCAAGCGCCACACCCTGGCAAACCACCTCAGCTGGTGGGCTAAACCACGTGAGGGGGTGGTGTTCACATTGCACCACTAGGCGGATGAGCTGTTTCTGACAGCCAACGGCTAGAGGACGGAGGAGATCAGGTTGGATCCAACGGCCAAATGTGGGGGAGTAAACCCTTCAAATCAGGAGTGGAGCCCCGAAGGCAGACAGCTGCCTGTATTCACGCACTGTTCTGGCAGCTCCTGCAGCCAAACTGGTGCCAAACGTACTGCTTTGCATTCCTTTGGATACATCAGCGAGGCCGAGAGGGGGATCTTGACGACTGGGCACCCCAGGATCTCCATACACTTCGCCCAGGCTTGCGCCCTGGAGAGGTCACTCCAGTGACTGACCCAGCAAGCGCATATACTCCATTGTCTTCCGAGACAGGATGCCAATTTCATTATACGGTAAAATGTCAAAGTGAAGGCTGGGATGTGACGTAAATCACGCATACAAACATCCCTATTCTCTTGGGAAACTAGCTTCTGAGGGCGGGGTGGGGTGGGGTAGGTGGACGGCGATTGAGCCTTTCCGAACGCAGAGATTCCGTCTGGAAAGAACTGAACTAAACTTATTGTCCCCTTAACCCATTTAACCCCACGGCCGGTTTTCCAAAATTTTGGAAGTGTTAACCTAACCACTGCAACGACTATGTACCACTTGCAGAAGACGGATTGACCATACTTCAAGGGTAAGTGCCAGATTAGCTTGGTGCCTGAAGGCGCCAAGCTAATCTGGCACTACCCTTGAATTAGCATGGTCAATACATCTCCTGCATGCTGCAGGGCGTTGGGGACAAATGGGTTAAAACACACTACAGTTATTCTCACACTCATACAAGTGTATTCCACTCAGTAACAAACGCACAAATATGCTGTTATACCAAACAGCAGACGCATTTTATTCAAGTAAACTCGGCTTATACAGGGCGATTTCTGTGCAACAATTTGTTTATGTAAAGTTTTCCTGCTCGCACTGCAGATCGTCGTCCACAGTCATGCGCTGTCCTGCTCACAGCCCACTGCGCTTTCTAGCCTCTCGCGCTAGAGAGCGGGCTAGTTTGGGGACGGAACTCGCGACCTCGGCATTGATCTGAGCAAGAGACAAAGATTCCCCCATGAGCCCCCGCATTCGCGGGGGCTCATGAGGATCTATGTCTCTTGCAGTTGAATCGTGTTCACTTTTCCCCTCTGCAGTCAAGAGGTTTATCTAATCCAAACTAAGGGACGTGACAACAAACAACAAATAAGTTGAGAAAGAAGGAACGAAAGAAAGGACAAGCGCGTTTTTTTCCTTTCTGGTCATTCCAGTACCTTTCTCGTCCCGGACCCCGGGCCGATTAATCTGCACAGAGGTCAGAGCTAGATCCTCCTGTTAACCCCTTAACCCTCGGGGCAAGACGATCCCCTCATAGAATGTCTTTGATTTCGATGCTAGAATTTTTCAAAAGACAGTAACCTTATTTTTGTTTTTGTTTTGTGAAAGGGCGAGATTTCCGTCGTAATATAATTAAGAATCTCGCTTTCACAAGAATGGACTTGATGTCTTTTGGCCAAATTACGCAGGCTTGTACCCTTTCATTTGTCAGACACCCGATTCCGGTTTCCTTTCCTCCGTGTGGGCAGCATTTTTTTTTTTTTAAATTCCAGCGGCCCTTTCACAAAGAAGTACATCAATATCCTGCACTGGTGTGGTATGTACGGACGTGCATTGAAACGGCCATCACTGGAGGCTAAGACTTCTAACTTAGACCAAGTCGAGGCGTTTTCGGTCCACGTTCACGCATACCAGACCTGGCCTTAACCCATTTAGTCCCAAGGTCTCATTTCTCAAATTTCGGAGGTGTTGCCTAACGACTATGTGCCAGTTGTAGGAGATGGATTGA
This sequence comes from Semisulcospira habei, assembly GCA_036245525.1. Classification (NCBI taxonomy): domain Eukaryota; kingdom Metazoa; phylum Mollusca; class Gastropoda; family Semisulcospiridae; genus Semisulcospira; species Semisulcospira habei. The sequence goes on along the minus strand of BTPG01000006.1, from coordinate 180,217,580 downwards.
TCATGATCATTCAAGGGTAGTGCCAGATGAGCCTGGCGCCTTCAGGCGCCAGGCTCACCTGGCACTACCCTTGAATGGTCATGATCAATCTATCTCATGCTGCAGGGTCCCAGGGCTAAATGAGTTAACTTCAGTAAACAAAGTGGCTTCTCAGAACTCCAATCTGAACCACCCCTCCCTGCCTTCCAACGATTATCTGCCGAGTGCTTCTTCAGACCTACTTACTTGCTAGTTTCTTCTAAATTAGAAGCACTGGCAGTCAACCCTGTGGTCTCTTTTAGTAACTGTCCAGTAAGCATGAGGCCATTGGGCCGACGTCGGCCGCAGTCGGCCCGTGCACGGCTGTGCGCGGGCCGTCTGCAGCCGACGTCGGCCCGAAGGTCTTTTGCGCACCGAGTTGTACTCGGCGCACAAATTACTTTTTTTGGGGTTTCTAGGCAAATGCCGCGATATATCGGCAATAAAGCGTCCCGGGGTAGAGAGTCCGAAATAGCTCAGGCGGTTAAACGTCGGAGCAGGAGAGCGAAGGGAATCGCCGGGTCGTGGGTTCGAATCCCGTCCCGGCCCCGGTAGCTGGACTCACAATCCAGGGGGGAAAAACGGATTTGTTCAATAGCATGTCCGTTGAAATCAAAGTGGCACAGTTGGAGTGCGCCTGAGTTGATCAGTGTTCAGGTCGTACTCCATAGGCAATATATTTCCCTGTCCCCCATAACCCGCCCGTCAGGGCCGTCCATGATCACCTCGGTGCTGTGGACGTTAAACCCGAACTAACCAACCAACCCGGGGTAGACTCATTACATCGCATTTGACCCCACTTGACTTAAACAGAAAACAACGCATAAAATGCGTCTGCTCTTAGAATTGACGTATCTCAGTGAGACAGTGCCGAAAATAATATCATTCGTCCATAAATAATAAAAAGCCATCGCGTCCAGTGAGCATTCAATGAAGCGTGACTTGAAGCTTCTGATTAAAGGGATGACTGTGTAATTGCTTCGGTGAACCACATCTGCATGATAAAGCAAAGCAACGCGATATCCATAATAAAATAAATTTTCGTCCGATCTCGCGCTGCGCGATATCGATATGCCGGACAATACATTCTCGTCCGATCTCGCCGTTCAGTGTCAGTAAAACGTGAAATCGATACGTGTAGCCAGTAAGATCCTAAATGACAGACCAGTACAAATATGAGACATGTTGGCGCATTCTAGCAGTGAAAACTTTTCAATGTACCGAAAATAAATACAAAGTCCTTTGGTCAAAGGTCCTTTTGTTTCCAGGCCCCAGTCATTTGGAATTCTCTTCCGAAGCACATTCGTGATGCCCCGACAGTAATTTCTTTCAAAAGTCAGCTTAAAACACATCTTTTCCAGTCTCACTACTCTGTCTTACTAAATTCCAGTCTCTTTTCTGTTTCACAACAACATCATGATGATCCTGTGCCAGTCCTTGTTGCGATGGTTTGTTTGTGCTTTTGGGTGTGTTTATGTGCTGTTAATTTTAGAATTTGTATTGTAATATTTGTATTTTGTGTTGTTGCTATTGATTTGTGTTTAGATTTTAACTTTGATTTGCATTGTACAGCGCTTAGAGCCCGCACTGCAGGGAGTTTGCGCTTTATAAATATTATTATTATTATTATTATTATTATTATTATTATATTATTATTATTATTATTATTATTATATTATTATTATTATATTATTATTATTATTATAATATGCTGGAGTAGAAACCCGACATTTTAACCCTTGCACTACCATGGGACGCAGAGGATTGTGTTCTAAAATCCATTTTAACTCAGCGCTTAAAGAGCGCCAGCCATCCAAGGAACATGGAGACAAAGTGATATCAGCAATAGGCATAGATCCTCATGAGCCCCCGCATTCGCCTCTTGCAGTCGGATCGCGCTCTCGGCAGTGAAGGGGTTAATCAGAGGTTTAACATCACTGGCTTGAGGCGTTCTCCCACGTAGGAATAATTTTTCTCCGGATGCAGATCTTCTACGCACTTCGCGCACGTTTAACAGCGCTCTCTGCGATTAATTCACACATACTTGATAAATGAACGTGCGCTAGCCTGCCATCAGACAATGAACATGTCACTAACCCATGACTGACCCTGTTGGTTTGAGGCGCACAAACGCAGATATGTGTTTAAGTCATTCGAGACGAACGGCGTCCGGATACGCGGCTTTAGCCGCGTATCCGGATGCCGTTCGTCTCGAATGCGTTAATTTGTTTGATTATTTAGCCGATATTAACCCCCCCCCCCCCCGAGTACCTTAACCCCTCGACTGCTACAGACGATACGGTTCGGCGGAAAAGACGCGTTTACACGTCTTTTTCGCCGAAAGGTATCATCAGTAGCAATCAAGGGGTTAAACCCCTCAGCACGTACTCGACAGCAGAAGACTCGGAGTCGGCTGTGATGGTTCAAAGGTGGTGCCAGAACAGCTTCTCGCCTAGTCGCCGAGCTATTCTGGCAACGCACTTCGACTATTAAGGCCAATATACATATTATAAATATGAGAAATGCGCCATATAAATACTATGTATTATATGAGAAATGCGCCATATAAATACTATGTATTATTATTATACCCACTGATTCCTTTTAATTAATCTATAAAAACAAACAAACAAAAAAAAAACAAAAAACAAACAAAACAAAAACAAAAACTGCACTACATGTGTGCTGGTCGGTAATTTTGGACTTTAAAGTTATGGTCCAAAATCACAGAACGGCACACACACACGTCAAACGTTTTAGAAAATGAAAAGACACAAGCGAAGCCAGATTTTCTGTATCGACGCCCTCTCCTGTCAAATCTGCAAGACACAAGGACGATCCTGAATCAGAAAAACAATTCATATGGCCATCACGGTCCCTCCACTTTAGACTCCCTCTATCTACAAGAGGCATAGACTGACTAGCATGAGTACCTGCAGCCGCAGGGGCTCATGAGATTCTATGCTTCTTGACGGCGTAGATCTAGTTTGACAGTTCCTTCAGCTCTGGGGTAGATCTAAGTCTGGCCGTTCCTCAAAGGGAGATGGGAATAGGGGAGAGGGGGGGGGGGGGGGGCAGCGATGGACTGCTGTGAGAATGTGTCATCTTTCTGACGTGTGTTCCTCCAGGGAACGGCCAGAAGTGGGAGAGAATGCCCAGAAGGACGATCAATGACAGACGGAAGAAAACGTAGATGGAATATGCAATCCAGAAGAGGCGACGATGACCTACTCACTCACACTGGTTGCCTTTTTTTCAGCGGTAGCGAATCGAGGGAGGCAACCAGTGTGCTGATTATCATGCCCAGGGCTGAACGTGAACACATATCCTTCTTTCTGTCTTTCTTCTTATCGCTCTTTCTGTTGTTTGTTCTGTTCGTTCGTCTTTCGTTCAATCTCTTTCGTTAAATTTCACGGGAAATTTGGGACGCCCTCCCAAGGGAAGGCGCGTCCAACAGATGCAGCAACAAAGTGGTCTTAAAATGACAGGCGCTCACTTATGGGCAAAAGGTGTCACTGTCATTAAAGATAATTTAGATGGCTACAGCCACCTAGATGATGGTCTTTAAAGACAGGCGATCTCTCGTAAGGGTGGCCGCTCAAAGCAGGTTTCGCTGCACTCGTCTAGTCTTACAGCAATTGTCATGTTCTGCCTCGTGGGGATGTAAAACTACTGCAGAATACGGGGCAATTCACTTAGTCTTAAATCTATAACGCTGGCGTCAGCGGCGGCCCTGCACCATAGCGGAAACCCAACGCGCAAAAAAAAGGCCATCGGGCCGACGGCGGCCGACGCGGCCCGATGGCTTTTTGCGCACTGGGAAGCTGTAACGGTCGTTTCTGTGGGCCAGAGGCAGACATCCGACCCATAACACGTGAAAAAGACTCTCTCGAAATCGATGTCGCTGAAACAGAGTCAGTAACTCTCGCCTTTTATTGCCAATAGACACACGTTTCTGAACAAAGTCTGCAGAGTGGTGTGTGCGAGTCACGAGAGTTGGAGCGACCGTGACAGCTCAAGGGTAGTGCCCGATTAGCTTGGCGCGTGCGGCGCCAAGCTAATCAGGCACTACCCTTGAGCTGTCACTGTGGAGGTGTGTCCCGGCATGTGGCGCTCGGGGCGGAGAACAATGTGTCTGCTTGACGTCTCGCACAGTGCTGTGCTAATGCAATAAAGACCGATCCAGAACAGGGTAATGTGGCGTCTGAGATCCAACATGGCAATAGACAGTGAGGGAGGGAGGGAGGGAGGGAGGGAGGGAGAGAGAGAGAGAGAGAGAGAGAGAGAGAGAGAGAGAGAGAGAGAGAGAGAGAGAGAGAGAGAGAGAGAGAGAGAGAGAGAGAGAGAGAGAGAGAGAGAGATTGATTGATTGTACATTGCTTAACGTCCCGACAGCAAAAAGACTTTCTCAGGACGTGCCTGCACTGCTTGTGAAAAACAACAACAAACTAAACAGAATATTGAATGTATGTCGCCAGCCGGTCCAACACGTTAAATAAACCTAACACATGGGGCCCAAATAAAGCTAAGACCATTTAGCAACACACATCCAATATCAAGAGCTACAGGCAGCGCAGACAGTAGGGAGAGTTTTAAAAAAGGAAAATACAGGTGAATGGACCAAGGGTAGACAGAAACACATGCCCCAGAATAGAAAGGAAAATCCACCCTGTGGGGCTGACCAGGGTGACCCTGGGAACTAAAAAGTAGTTAACCCCACCCAAGTCCCCCAGGGCAGACCCGGGTGGGGCAGAGAGAGAGAGACGAAATGAAATGAAACTTTATTTCTCAACGGATGAAGTCAGTAATTAGCACGAGTGCCATTTTTCATACTTGCCGTTGCTACTCTACAAACACAGGATAATAATTGTAATACTAATAGTACCAAATTACACAAAGAAAAATTAGGAGACATTAAACACGAAGAGACATTAAACAAAATTCATTCATTCATTCGGTCATACAAACGAAAAACAGAAAGGTCACGCAACGCACGCACACACATACACGCTCGCGCGCACACACAGACAAGCGCTAATGATAACTTGACCTATATACGAAGCAAATCATTTGGATCATAGTGAAAATTTACTTTAGACAGCAAAAATTATTTGGATTATAATAGAAACTTGAATTATGTAATTAGGCGATTATTATTAATATGGACAAACCATACGGCAACATGCACTGATTATACGATAAGCACATGTTTTATACGGATACTTGTGGTAGATTATGTATCAGCAGACAAGTACTTGAGGAGGCATTCCTTGAAAGAGGAAAGGAAGCTAGCGTGTGTTATACATGTAGGCAGTTTGTTCCAGAAAGATGCGCCTGAAAAAGATACACTGGTTTTAAATAGATCTATCCTGGGCGAGGTGTAATAAAGTTTCGTCTTGAAGTAGAATAACCTGAACTTGCCTTGGTAAAGAGCTTACAAAGATATTCTGGGTGAATCTCATTCCAGAGTTTATACATAGTCACACCCTTGTTTAAGAGGTGATGCTTGCTAAGAGGTAGCATTTTCAGTTTTTCAAGTCTTTCGTCAGTTGTCAGGGCTGAATCAGGCAGGATACGTTTGGCTGCTCTCCGATGCAGGTAGTTAAGCCTCTTCAAGTGTATGTCACCGCTGCCATCCCATATCGTGGACGCATAATCGATGTGGGATTTGACATGTGCATTGTAAAATAACTTGCGGGCATCAACATCAATAAAGTACTTCAACTTTGAAAGCATAAAAACATTTCTGGCAACAGTTTTACATACAGCATTTATGTGCGATTGCCACTTCATCTGGTCATCAACAATTACACCAAGTAATCGGTGTTCCGTGACCTGAGTAACGATGTCGTTATGGATAGTCAGGCTGAGTGTAAGTGGCTTGAGCTGGTGCTTCTGACGGGGGGGGGGGGGGGGGGGGGGGGGGGAGAGAGAGGAGAGAGAGAGAGAGAGAGAGAGAGAGAGAGAGAGAGAGAGAGAGAGAGAGAGAGAGATGATGATGAATCTTTATTTATTCAGGATAAAGCTATTAGGCAACTCAATGCCTGTCTTACAAGCTGTCCTGTAAACAAACAACATAACAGGAAAATAAACAGCGCATGCAAATAATAACAATAATAATAATAATAATAAGAAGAAGAAGAAGTGGAGGAGGAAGAAAAACTACGGGAAAAAAACAAAATAACCCACAATAGGTGAATTAATGAAAGGAAAAAAAATGGTATTGGAGAATTAGTAACTGCCACCAACACAAAAAGCCAGGGAAATAAATGAGTGCATAGCATTAATATTATACTCAGCTAAGACAGTGTCAAAGAATCAGCAGCATCAAGAGCAAATAGCGCCACCGACAAGACAAAGGATTATCAGTTTACAAATGTAAGGAGAAAGAGAAACTACTTGACGTTCACGTGGTATCAGCAGTAATACTCTGATATGGCAAACTGTGAAGTCAGGATGAATGGAAGTGCGTGTGGCTCGTTTAAAATGGGTTTTACCGGAACATGATTTAATGTTCAAAGGCAATGAGTTCCAGACAAAACTACCCGAAAATAGAAGGCTTGACTTGTAGAGATCTATCCTGGGTCGGGGTAAATGAAGCAAGCCATGTCTCGTGTATAGCTGATGCCTAGGGCTGAAGTTAAATAGCGTGCACGGATATTCGGGGACTTGATAATAAAATATTTTGTGCATGAGGACGCATTTGTTAAATTTGAGTTGATCCGTCAGTGGAAGCAGGCCAAGAGCTTTTTATTTTTTCGTCTGTGGAAGTAGGGTTTGGAATAATTATTTTAACTGAACGACGATATAGCGAGTTGATTTTTTTTAATATGACGTTCGCTGAATTCGTCCCACAAAGAGGACGCATAGTCACAGTGGCTCTTAACGTGTGCGTGAAAGAACAATGCACAGCACTTTGTACTAAGAATATGTCTAAGTTTAGAGAGCAGAAAGACATTCCTGGATAAGGTTTTGCACTAACTGTCGACATGAAACGACCAATTGAGCTGGTCGTCAATTACAACTCCCAGTAGGCGGTGTTTGGAGACCTGTTGGAGAGAGAGAGAGAGAGAGAGAGAGAGAGAGAGAGAGAGAGAGAGAGAGAGAGAGAGAGAGAGAGAGAGAGAGAGAGAGAGAGAGAGAGAGAGAGAGAGAGAGAGAGAGAGAGAGAGAGAGAGAGAGAGAGAGAGAGATGAGAGAGAGAGAGAGAGAGAGAGAGAGAGAGAGAGAGAGAGAGAGAGAGAGAGAGATGTTAAACTATGTGTCGAACATCAGACCCCGTTGAAACCTTTTACAATATCATAAACCACGTATTCTCGCTAGTAAACAGAAGAAATAAATATTTTACATTGAGAAGAATGTCGGAAACGCGTTTTTCAATCAACGCATGTGTGTCTGCGTTGTGTCTGTCCGACAGAGAAAGAGAGATAAAGAAAAAGTGTGAGAGGAGACGCACAACTTGAAGGCGGACGGCATTTTATATCCTGGCCTTGAGAAAAATTGCGATGCTGTTCAAACTCAGACGTCGCCAGTGCATAAAATACCTCTGGGAGAAAGATTACTGTCATGGCACCCAAAGAGCAAAAGGCCATTTTATTTTGCGCATTTGGGCAGAAAGCTACACTCTCGCGCTGAGCCGTGAATTACCAAGTCAGCGTCCCAGGGGCAACTGCAAGCTATAAACGTTTCATTCCAGACACAAGCACACACGCAGCATGTAACAATATCCCCCAAAATACCCCAATCAAACAAAATACAATGACATTCAAACATGAACAATTTACTAACGAACGGACTTCTGATTTGAGATCTTGAGGTGAGGTTGAAAGCACGCCGAATACACCATAAATTTAACACTGAAAACTGAACCCTACATGACCCCAAACCTATATATCTCCGGGGGTGGGGGTGGGGGGGTGGGGGGGGGGGTGGGTGGAGGGGTGGGTGGGGTGGGGTGGGGGGGGGGGCCTCATCACTGCGAATATTCACCATATTTAAATGCCGCGGCGCTCGTGTTTATATGCAGGGAGGAAGAAAGGGCTGTGTTCCGTGAAAGTTGAGTTTTCAAGTAAAATTTATAGTATATACGACCTCGCTTTAACCACTTCACTGGCAAAGTGGAGTTAGCAAGAGGCATAGATCCCCATGAGCCCCCGCACCTGCGGGAGCTCATGAGGATCTATGTCTCTCGCGGCTGGATCGTGTTCGACTGACTCCGTAAACCCGGTATTTGTGGATACGATCTGTCTCTTTCTCCAGCGTGTTATTGCCCGTAGGACCACGCAGTGCTATGTCATCAGTCGACCAGAATCGCAGGGTTTCACAAGCGCTGGCCCTGCTTGCACGTTCAAGGCGGCCATCAAAGAGACTGGAAACATGCCACCATGGACATGTAGCATAATAAAGAACAATGGATCCAAAAAAGGGACTTATCTCCTTTAACTCATACTGCCCGCGACACACCACAGCAAGATACGGTTCGACTCCATGATAGTTCAAGGGTGGTGGCAGAATAGCTTGGCGCCTGTAGGCGCCAAGCTATTCTGCCACCACCCTCGAACTATCAAAGGTCGATCTGTCTCCTGAATTGCAATGCAGTCTTCAAAGGATAATTCCAAAATGTGGGTGTTTCGTACCTCGGACGTAACGAGTTAACTGCTACTGAAGATACTGGCCGGCTGAAAACTGAACGACACTGTCAGCAGCGGTCAAGGGATTAACTCATTCCAGACGCGCGGCATACGGATACGCGTCTGGAGTGAGTTAAATAGTTGGCGTGGCCGCGTAGTGAACAACCCATCCGACTGATCAGCAGACCAGCTAGTACCCTATGGGACCAGAATCAGTGGGATGGTGCAGTGTTGTAATCGATCTTTTAATGCTGGCTTTGAAGTCGCGCCAAGTTTTTTTTTTTTCCTCCCCCGAAATACACCGTGGCAAGACAGATAGTCAATCTGATTGTCTGAAATAGCATTGCACCATGTCATATAATAATTTGTAATGAGATTAACTTTGGCCTCTTTCCGGAGGAAAATCGCCTTTATGCTCTCGGAAAATGATGTCTAATGCTTATAATAAACACCAGAATAGCTAATCTGACCAATCGTCAAACATTAAGGAAAACATCTGACCAATCGTTGATCGAGAACTAGTAGAAGGCGTGATGACAGACCAGATAAGGGACGTGAAAGAGGGCGGTTAGGAAAAATACCTGATGAGTACTCGTGTACGGACAAAGAAGCCATGCATTTAGTCATTTCACAGGCAACGAAAAGAGACAAGCATTACCGATTAATGCCGAAAATTGCCGACCTCTGCCGATCGGAACTGGCGGATTTTCCATGTCACCAATTTGTGTCGGATGCCAGAAAGCGACAATCCTCTGCAATCAGTGTCCTGTCAACTGACTGAGAGCATGTCCCACGCAAATAGGGTTCGATACTGACTAGCATCTGATATTCAACTGGTCTGTGGAAACGAGTCGCTCACAAAAGATAGCAAGTTATTTGCATAGACGGGATGGGACAACAATGCATACATTGTTTTTGCTGGTCAGTGGATTTGCAAGGTTCAAAATAACAGTTCAACACACCATTTCTTTTCTTGAACGGGAAATGAACACTGCAGGAGTTATGTGCTGGTCTATGGTTTTGGACCTTACGGCTGAAAGCCGTAAGGTCGAAAACCATAGACCAGCCAAAGTTTTGAATGATTTGAGCAAACTGTTAAGGTACACATTGATTACATGCGGATACGAAGTGAGGCTAGACCTTTCACTGAACTGACAAGACAACGCAAGACAAGAAGATAACTTCACCCGGAAGTGTAGCTACGCCTTTGACTGGACAGACGAGACAAGACGGGACAAGACCAGACAGGACACGGTCAGACAAGTCAAGACCACTGTAACTAGAGTTAATACCAAGCGTAGCTGACCTTTAAAGGGACATATGCTGCAAGTAATGACGTAACAGTTATCACCATCTGCTTTATAAATCTTCTTAGTCTTAACTAATAATAATAATAATACCGTTATTATATAGGCGCTTTTTCTCAATTTTGGGGAAATCGACTCAAAGCGCCGCGCCCGAAACCCAACACACACACTCACGAAACAGACACGGATTTACGCCATTTAAGACAAACACAGTACAAGACAAACGAAGGGCCAGTCAGCTACTGAAGTTACAGAGATTTTTGATCGCTTGTATTTGAAATTTGTAAAGTGGCCTGAGACCGGTACCAAAGTAACTCATTCAGCCCGACGGCCGTATTTCCCAAATTTTGGAGGCGTCATCTAATGACTATGCCAAAATTGCAGGAGATGGATCGACTATGATAATTCAAGGGCAGTGCCAGATTAGCTTGGCGCCGACAGGCGCTAAGCTAATCTGGCACTGCCCTTGAATTATCATGGTCGATCCATCTCCTGCTGTAGTGCGTCAGAGCTGAATGGGTTAAGTCTTACAATAATGCTGGATAAAAAGGGCTGACATGAAGTGTGACTATCGTAAAATGAAAGACTTCTCTGCTCTTTTATTGTTTGCTACGCAGGTTAATTCCCCAATTGCGCACAAGGGGGGTTTCATCGCCTCTGTTACCTGCTTAAGTGGATTGTGAAAGTGAAAAGTCTAAAGCTACGTTTCCATAAGCACGAATCCGATACGAATACGGTCAGAACCAGATGCGAAGAATGCAATTTGCCTTACTCAAAAAAAAAAAAAAAAAAAAAAAATTGCGTCATTTTCTTTCGAAGCCAGACGCAAATTCGTTTATCGCATCGGACATCACACACAAAAGTAAAAAAAAAAAAAAGACTTGCACGATTTCTTTTTTTTTGTTTCGGACTCGCTTCGGATTGGTTTCGTATCGGATTAACGTTTATGGGTAGCCGCCTTAAGTTGAGCCATAAACAACACTGAGAAACAGCTGTATCAGCACATTTTATCAATTAAAGTCGGCCCTGGGGCAGATCACTTTAACCCTTTGGTTGTCGGCAGCGCTTTTCCTCGCGACGATTCCTGTTGGAATCATCGCGATAAAAAGCGCTGCCGACAGCCAAAGGGTTAACAGACGCGAGAAGAGGCACGACGCGACAAGTGATCATTCACCTAACCAGGCAAAGCACAGGCAGACGTTTAGCTGAACTGACCAGAGGACAGAGACCAAGTGTCCGGCAAGTAAGCCGGCAAGCCAAATGTCAAATGTGTCTGACCCTTCTCCGGCCTGGCCACGAACGTAAAACCACGCAGGCCGTAGGGCGATGCCGGGACTTACCGAGGATTCCCATGTGAATTTCTCAAACTGCGTTGGCTGCTTGCCAATGCAGGGACTTACATTACGTCAATTTCTCTACAAAGCTAGAGGGATCAACCCATTTAGCACAAAAACGCCCAACAGCAGAAGATGGATCGACCATGATAATTCAATGGTCACTTCAAAGGTAGATTCAGTTCAAGTCAAGGTAGATTCAGTTCAAGGGTAGTGCCAGATTAGTTTGGCGCCTGATGGCGCCTGATGGCGCCAAGCCAATCTGGCACTACCCTTGAATTATCATGGTCGATTCATCTCCTGCGGCTGGTACATGGTCGTTAAGGGACACCTCCAAAAATTACTTGGCACTACCCTTGAATTATCATGGTCGATTTATCTCCGGCAGTTGATACAGAGTCGTTAGATGACATTTGGGAATAAAAGCCGTGGTGTCAAATGTGTTAACAACGTCTTGTCGACTAGATGTTTATGGGTCTGCAAACGATTCATTGGAACGCACTGTGCCTCTGACATGATTAACCCATTTAACCCCACGGCCGCATTTCCCACATTTCTGATGTTTCCTAACGACTATGTACTAGTTGCAGGAGATGGACTGACCATGGTAATTTAAGGGTAGTGCCAGATTAGCTTGGCGCCTTCAGGCGCCAAGCTAATCTGGAACTACCCTTGAATTATCATAGTGTCACTAATAAATTATTATTTATGATAAACTGAACCCCATTTGCTTATTGCTTACAGTACAGGATGCAGGCAAACGGGTGTTAAATTAAGGGTCGGTAGGTCCCCTAATCAAACGGCCGATCAACAGTGACCATCACGTGACTTCCGGTTTTATACGGTCTTGTATCAACTCTAAGGAAGCGGAAGTTCAGTTCTCTCCCTTATCATTTTCACAGCCAATTAGTAACTCAGATTTCACAATCACAGCGCGTAAGATGGATCAACAGTGACAGTTCAAGATAGCGTCTGATCTGCTTATTTACTTGACTTCCCGTCCCCTTATGTTTTTGTATCAAGACTAATGAAGCGGCAGTTCAGTTGCCTCCCTAGCATTCGTCCTACAGCAACACAACTCATAGTTCAATTCTAAGTGAGCGGTGGATCGACCGTGATTGGTCACGGGTAGTGCCTGATCAGCTTGGCGTGCGGATAGGCGCCAAACTCATCAGGCACTACCATTGATTTATCACAGTCGATGCGCTTCCAAGGAAGAAGGGGTGGGCGCGAGACGGCCAGAAATGGCGATCTATTCGCGACGTTTCCCGACCATCGACTATGGCTGATTAATTCAGTTATAAGGGCTTTGGCCGATACCTACAGCGATGTTTATTTCTAGGTTTAGAAACGGGTGGGGGTTATCATTCCGTGTGTGTGTGTGTGTGTGTGTGTGTGTGTGTGTGTGTGTGTGTGTGTGTGTGTGTGTGCGTGCGTGTGCGTGTGTGTAGGGGGGGTTGGGAAAGAGAGAGAAAGAACTGAACCGAAACTTTACTTTTTTAAGGATAAAGACAGTACGCACGCAGGCCTTTTCGACGTCTGTCCTCAGTAACATTTTAACACGAGAAAAGATAACAAGACAAATAAAATTTAAAAAAGATAATAATAATAATAATAATAATAATAATAATAATAATAATAATAATAATAAATAAAAGAAGTATTTCTCGCACGCACGCACACATACACACACTTTTTTAAATTTACAATTTACATGAAGAGAGAGAGAGAGAGAGAGAGAGAGAGAGAGAGAGAGAGAGAGAGAGAGAGAGAGAGAGAGAGAGAGAGAGGTTGTCGGTATACTTTTACAAATGCTTTATTCGTAGGCGTAGGCAAATCCGTCTTGCGGCCAACGGCCTGTAAACACGGCTGTATGTGAACAGCACAACATGAGTTCTGAATGATACCGCGACACCGTCATGGCCGTATTCGTCCTGGCCTGTCACGGGTCTTGCATTATATACTGCGACACGCTGAACATGATCTTTCCATAGTTACAGATAACTAACTGATTGCCATGTTTGTCATATTTATAGCGTGAATCTCTCTCTCTCTCTCTCTCTCTCTCTCTCTCTCTCTCTCTCTCTCTCTCTCTCTCTCTCTCTCTCTCTCTCTTTCACACTTATTCTTTCGTAGCAAACATTTTTTTGAGTTGATTATTATTACTGTGTGCATAGCGTCTCATTGCAGTTGTACAGTAACTTTAATAATAATAATAATAATACATAGATCTTGTATAGCGCTGTTCTCCAGGAAAACACTGGACTCACTGCGCATACACAACAGCACTGGCACCCTCTCTCTCAGACACACGCACGATTATACACTACTTTAAACCACCCCATCTCTTCCCAATTTTAAAGGTTAACTCATTCAGCCCCAACACACCACAGCAAGACACAGATCAAGCATTGTAGTTCAAGGATGGTGCCAGAATAGCTTGGCGCCCATAAATGCGGGGACTCATGGAGTTCTTTGTCTCGTGATGACCATGATCCGTGGATACTAACTTCATATCCGTGTTCCTTGTGGATAGTGGTAAGTTCCCATTACTTTATGTCCGTGGATACTAACTTCATATCCGTGTTCCTTGAGGATAGTGGTAAGTTCAGTCGCAACATAATGGCACAACACACTGCCACAAAACGTACTGAAATACTTACGCCTGTCACCCCTCCCAGGATATAGGCCGTCGACGGGAGACCTCCAGCGACTCATGTCCTGTGCTTCTCCTTCGATTTTACTCCAGGTGGTTCCCAGTCTCTTGATGTCTGCTTGGAGGTCTCGACGCCAGGTGTTTCGGCCTGCCTCTTTTCCTCTTTCCCTGGGGGTTCCATGACAATGCCTGCCTAGTGATACAGACTGCGACTAATCCATCGCCATCTTCTTCGCCCAATTTCACTCTCTGCTGTTATCTGCTCCGTTCTCTCTCAGAGTCTGACGTTGCTGATCTTCTCTGGCCAGTAGATTTTCAAGATTTTTCTAAGGCAACTGTTTATGAAGAACTGTACTCTGTTGACTGTGGTTTTTGTCAACCTCCAAGTCTCTGCTCCATATAGGAGAACTGCTTTTTCGTTTGAGTTGAAAATCCGGACTTTGGTGTGTTGTGGCAGCTCTCCGAAACTCCACACTTTGTTTCAACTGGAGAAAGGCTGCTCTTGCTTCACCTATTCGTACTCTGACAAGTGCCACCTATTTTGTCGACGATGCTCCCGAGATATGTGAAGAACTCCACCTCCTACAACGGGGTGCCAGCAAGCAAGACTGGTTCTTCCCCGGTTGCGTTCAGCCTCATTGTCTTTGTTTTCTGTTTGTGGATGGTGAGGCCCACTTGGGACGAGATGTTAGCAAGCCTCGGGGTCTTGTCCTGCATTTGTTGATGAGTGTGAGACAGTAAAGCCAAGCCGTCTGCAAAACCGAGGTCGTCAAGCTGTGTCCACAGTGTCCACTGTATTCCGCTTCTTCTCTGCGCAGTGGTCCTCTTCATGACTCAGTAGGAAGAGGAACGGAGACAGCAAACACCCCTGCCTGACGCCGGTTCTGACCTGGAGCTCCCTGGTGAACTGCCCTTCGTGAATCACGCGACATGTCATGCCATCGTAGCTGCTCTTGATCAGGCAGACGAGCTTTGTGGGTACGCCGTAGTGTCGTAGGAGTTTCCACAAAGTCTCTCGGTCAACGCTGTCAAATGCTTTCTCGTAATCCACAAAGTTGACGTGCAGCGGCGAGCTCCACTCCAGAGATTGTTCCACGATGACGCGGAGAGTGGCGATCTGGTCTGTACATGATCGATTTTTTTTTCTGAATCCTGCTTGCTGGTCTCTCAGCTGGGGGTCGACGGAGCTCTTCATTCTCTCCAGGATTATCTTGTTGAAGACCTTTCCTGGTACTTCCAGTCAGCCGGCATCACCTCCTCTTCCCAGATCTTTCCAATCAGTGGGTACAGCAGCTCTACTGTTGTCTCTAGGTCTGCCTTCAGAGCCTCCGCTGGGATGTCATCTAGCCCTGCTGCTTTGCCGTTCTTAAAAAAATGCCACTGCTCTTCTGATCTCTTCCCGGCTGGGTCTGTCACAGCTGATGGGTAGGTCAGTCTCTGCTATGCTGGCTGGATGTCTGGGGGGTCGGGTGGGGTGGGTCTGTTCAGTAACTCTTCAAAATACTCGGCCCATCTGTCGAGTTGGTCTGCTCTGTCTGCAATAGGCTTGCCTTCTTTGTCTATTACTGGTCTTTCTGTATGGCCATACTTGCCCGACAATCTTCTAGTAATGTCGTAGAGCTGTTTCAAGCTGCAGCTGCCTGCTGCCTTTTCTGCCTCTGCTGCCAGGCTGTCTGTGTAGGCCCTCTTGTCTGCCCTGATACTCCTCTTCACCTCGCGGTTGACTTCCGAGTATTCCTCATGTGCCTTGCTTTGGTTGCTCTCGTGCGACTGTTGTTGACAACTGCTTTCTTCTGCTTCCTCACTTCTATCTTCTTCAAGGTCTGTGCCGACATCCAGTCCTTGTGATGGTGTTTCCTGAACCCTACAGTGTCTTTGAAGGTTGAGTTCAGCGCCTCTCTAACTGCCTTCCACTGCTGCTCTGTGGTGACCGCCTCCTCTTCATTTACTAGCTCCTGTAGCGCTTGAAACCGGTTGGATAGTACCAGTTTGAACTTTTCTCTCACTCCAGTCTCTCTCAGGAGGCCTACATTATAGCGCTGTCTTCTTGTTGTCTCTGTGCGGCTTTTCTTTAACTTGAGCTTTATTCTTAAGGTAAACAGATGGTGGTCTGAGGCGAAATCTGCTCCACTCCTCACTCGAACATCTTGAAGGGATCTTCTAAATTTCTTGCTAATGCAGATATGGTCTGTTTGGTTCTCTGTAGTATGGTCAGGTGAGACCCAAGTTGCTTTGTGTATTCTTCTGTGTGGGAAGATGCTGCCTCCAATGACAAGTTTGTTTAGAGCACAAAAGTCTACAAACCTCTCCCCGTTCTCACTCATCTCCCCTAGTCACTGTCTCCCCCATCACCTCTTCGTATCCGGTGTTGTCCTCCCCTATTTTGGCATTAAAATCGCCCATGACGATGGTGATGTCTCGCTCCGCACATTTGTCCACAGCACTCTGGAGTCGGTCGTAGAACTCTTGTTTCTCTTCTTCGTCACTGTCATTAGTGGGCGCATAACACTGGATGACGTTGAGCTTAATCTTTTTCCTGGTTTTAAAGGCTGCTGTGATAATTCTTGGCCCAAGAGGTTCCCAGCCCATCAGCGCTCTCTGTGCCACTGGTGACTTGTGACAGCATGAATGCTACATCTTTTGTATGGGGAGGGGTGGGGGGGGGGCATTCTCCTCTTCATGACCTGAATACAGAATCATCTCCCCACTTAACAGTCTTTTCTGGCCAGACTGCGTCCATCTGGCTTCACTGATACCTAGCAGGCCAAGGTTGTACTTTTGCACAACAAACCAAGGGGAATTACTCAGCGCTGGACAGAACAGTTAGATCCCCTGCCCCCGCCTATCAGGCACCCAATCGCCAGCCCACAGAGAAATACGCAGGTATAGAATAAGACGATCATTTGCATCTTCAAAAAAGATGCATCAGGTCTCTTATATAACCCATGTCTTTCTCCGGAACTTAGGAAGTAGGCAGGGGAAACATACATACACAAACACGAAGGTGCATTACTATATGTGGTTGGATAAATAATACCCTGAATTCCCACAGTAGATGCACAGAACATTACACAACAATGTAACGATACAAATTTGCCTCGAGTTATACTGAGATACTCACAAACCAGATAGGTGAGGCTAGCGCTTTTGCATTTCCGCTGCTATCTGGGCGGCCATCCCGCTCTGGTACATGGTCTTGAAATTCTATGTGCCCATGAATGTGTCCCTGGATAGAGAGAGGCGGCTCGGTCCTGTGGCTTTCGAAGACTTCCGGCTTTCACCACACGACTTCATAAATATTCTGGTAGAAGAACCTTCCTCCTCCAGGAAAGGAATTGCTGTTTGTCTATTCGTTGGCGTTTCTGTAGCTATTTCCCTATTTGCAGGGTGGGGAAGCTACCCCCACGCCCAACCCCTTACTAGGAGGACCAGGGGTTTTCTGTTGGGGTCTCCTTCCCTCAGACCATGTTGGTTCACGGCACCTTATTTCATTCGGTGCACCCCTCTCACGAGGGACCCCCTATCCACCACACAGGAGACGCGCCTCAACGAATCCCACAATAAGTTTGAAATTGTGAAAGTCTTGAAAACACAAGAGGTGTAGATCCTCATGAGCCCCGCAGTTGCGGGGCTCATAAGGATCTATGCCTCTTGTAGCATGTGTAGGAGAGAGGACTGCCGGCCCACAACACAGCCGGCGTTCACTAGGGGTCGCACATACATAGGAAGCCCGCGTTTTGCACGCAAAAAGAAATATCGATAGGTATACAAGCCTGTCACGATCTGCATACACGTTTGCGACGGCAGTGTGTACAAGGTACAAACCTCGCCATGCCGGCTTTGGTCGTTCTGACAGACTGGAACATCACGACACGTAGGACTGTTGATACATAGGGCGTACCACAGGACTATCTACAGGAAATTCTGACCCATTGTCATAAATGTACGGCCATGAGCTTGCAATTATAATTTGCGTAAGGGTGCATGGGGACAGTTCCACGGCAATAGCATTACCCATTACATACGCGTTACGTGTATTAAATGTTCAAACATACCAGTACGCAAAAGGTTATTGGACCGAAGTCGGCCGCAGTGTGCCCGCGCACTGTCGTGCGCGGGCCCACTGCGGCCAACTTCGGCCCGATGTCCTTTTGCTACTGGTGATATGACTATTGCATGCCAGTGACACATCAGCAACCATTTCTGAGCCTATCCCGGCGGTTCAGGAGTTTGGCCATGCCGAGTGATAGAGAGAATCTGGTAATGGGCAAGTCTCCAGCGACTTTCGTCCATTTTGTCAATTGTCATTGTGCAGAAGAGCGGATCTGTTTCACGTCCACCCAAAACTACGGAATGTAATTCGATGATGATGGCTGAATGTCAGTGCCTGTTTAGATTGAAGCTTCAGCGTATGGACCAGAAATGCTCAAGGGTAGATTCTGACCAGATGTGCGCGGTACTAAGTTGGTCAATTTTGTGAAAAGCGAGATTTTCACTGTCAAGCAATGAAAATCTCGCTGTTCACAAAAATGGATTTTTCTGATTCCGTAAACAGAAATAAATACTATAATTGATAAACATCGTGAAAACACAGTTCTCTACCTAAGCCTATGACTGCGCGTCTCTCCGTGTAGTGACCTTTTAACCTCCATATTTTATGACGTATCCTCTATGCGACGCAAGACTGACCAATGCCATTACAACGGGAGCAACGCCTACGTGTTCGGTTCTGGACACGGAAGGGACATCGCTGTATATTCCCGGAAACACGACATATAACCGTAATTAAGGCACACTGGCTGTGGCACCTGCCGGTCTCACATTTTCGCAATATGGCGAATCATGCACATGTCTGTCTCCTTCTGAGGGGCCGTGATGCAAACCAATCGTCTCAGACCCAAGCCAGCAAGAGGCATAGATTCTCATGAGCCCCTGCAGTCGCAGGGGCTCATGAGAATCTATGCCTCTTGCGGGAGCTGAAAGGGTTGGCGGAAGTACGGATGTCGTGAGTACAAATTATGGCACCAGTTTTGTACTGAGAGCTTTGACAACAAATTAATGGGTTTCGGGTCGCGCGAAGGTCAGTTTTATTGATCAAACTCACTGACGACCTTTGGATCAAAGGTGAACGGAGTAAACGACCTTCAGGAATTGAAAGGTTAATGTGAATGTGTGGGTGTGTATGTCAGACAAGGTAAATCCAATGTTGCATAGGGAAACAAGAAAGTCAAAGCCCTTATGGCTCACGTGTATGACCGATCCACACATGTCTGTCGATAAGTAAATGGATGGCTTCTGCACTAACAAAATCCATGTTTTCTCAAAATTTAATCAGTTTTCACACATCTGTGAAACCCCTGTGACCCTTGATCTTTGCGATGAGTCGACTAAATTAGGATACATAGGAAGGTCTTTTCATCAGCTACCTTTCTGCCAAATTTGATTGAAAAGTTTGCAAAACTTTTGATAATAACTACAATTATTGGCATTTTATACACATTTGTCGACCTCTTGTGACCCTTGATCTTTTCCGAGAGGTCATCCAAATTAGTATGCATAGGTAGGTCTTACAATCAGGTATATCTGTAGCAAGTTTGGGTTTAAAGTTGTGAATAGTAATTGAGAAATAACATTTCTTGTCAAAATATGGCTTTTTTTAACCTATTTACTAAGCCCTTGTGACCCTTGACCTTTCCGAGGGGTCATCCAAATTAGTATGCATATAGGTCTAACCATCAGGTATCTCTGTAGTAAGTTTGGGTTTGAAGTTGTGAATAGTATTTGAGAAAAAACATCTTTTGTCAAAATATGGCGAATTTGGACCTATTTCTTGAGCTCTTGTGACCCTTGACCTTTCCGAGGGATGAACCAAATTATGTAGAATGCATAGATAGGTCTTACCATTAGGCATCTTTGTACCAAGTTTGGGTTTGAAGTTGTGAATAGTATTTGAGAAAAAAAAAACATCTTTTGTAAAAACAAAATATGGCTATTTTGGACATATGTCCTGAGCTGTTGTGACCCTTGGCCTTTACGAGGGATCAACCAAATTAGTGTGTGTATAAAGGTCTTACCATCAGGTATCTTTGCACCAAGCTTGAGTTAGAAATTGTGAATGGTATTTGAGAAAAAAAAAATGATGTCCCAAAAAAAATCAATTTTTGATATATTTCCTGATCCCCTGTGACCTTGGCCTTGTGAGAGGTCACTGAAATTGATATTTTTAGAAATGCCGTGCCACAAAGTATCCTTGGGGCAAGTTTGAAGACTATAGCTTGAATAGTCTCCGAGAAAATGCCAACGTTAAACGGACGACGGCGGACGGACGACGGACGGACAACCACTGGCCCAGAACATACTCACTATTGCTTCGCACGTGAGCCAAAAAAAGCTTTATTATTCCAATTTGAAGATATTATGAGACAACCCCCGCTACATACAGTGTACTTTCCTGCTGAAGTAGACAAAAGAGAAAGGCAAGCACGCATGCACTCTACCTTAAATCCTCGATACATTATTTTAACTCATTCGAAACATGCCGCATACGGACTCCTACTTCTGATACAGATGCGGTTCACTCTAAATGTGAGAAAGAGGTGATCAAACTTAAAACATTACCCGGGGTGCCCAGCTCCAAGCAAAACTGCATTTTTAAAAATTATTATTATTAAAAAAAATATATTAGTATTTAAAAAAAAAAATTAAGTCATAACCGTAATGCAGGGTTCCACGGTTCTCTTCGCTAGAAAATGTCTCCTCACGAAACTAGGTCATGTTGGTCCTCCAGCAAGTGCTGTCTGTCCGTTATCAAGGGAACGCCACTAGAGAGCCCGTCATTTTCATACAGCCGTCTGTCAGTGCCTGGGGGAATTGGTTTTCCAAGAGTGCTACTTCATCCATAACACCTATATACTACCACTGTACGGCACGAAAAAAGGCAGCGTGCTTGTTGTGATAGTTCATAGCAAAGCGCGACCTGTGTGCGCGTACTTCTGCGTACACATGTTTCTGCGCATGTACCTTTTTCTTCTGGACCAACCGCACTTCCAACCAAATGGCCCTCAAAATGGTCTCTGTTGTAAAGTACCATGAACGGCAATTAATATCCCAGTAAGTGAACCCATCCTCGGGCCGAAGTCTGCCTCCGTTGGCCCGCGCACGACCGTGCGCGGGCCAACGGAGGAAGACTTCGGCTCTAAGACCTTTTGCATAATGGAAGAGTGCATGCAATTTCGATGCGTGAATAATTCAGCGGTTTTGCCATGATCCCCAGCGAACCTCCAATCACTGTTCCGCCTGTTATTCGAAACTCATCGATATACACTTTCATTCTATTCAATTTGCCACACAATGGATACCAACACATGTACCAGTCATTACGCCAGATGATGCACCGCTTGCGCAATCAGCCGCCCTCCCTCTGCAAGAGGCATAGATTCTCATGAGCCCCTGAAGCCGCAGGCCGGGACTCAGAATCTATGCCTCTTTGATGGTGGGGGCATTGGGTCCTCAGATGGAGGGAATCGTCGATGTTATAAACTGTAATGACAACATTAACCTCGAATTCCGGTCTACAAAGTTCGAGAATTGGAACTTAAGATTCCCGTATTCCCACTGGCAGAACCGCTGGCTAACTTCTACCTCTGAAGTCGCATTATCTTTAATTCGTTCCAGGATGATGAGACCGACTTGTCAAACGTGTGTCGCCCAAGTCTAAAACTACACACCATCTGTCGCAGAATATAAGTAAACAATATAGTTCAAGGTGCTATTGCGGAAAATCAATCCTCAAATGACATCATTACCTGCGGTGACAAGACAAAGTAGACTATGTATGATTGATTTCTACTCCAGCAACAATAAATGTATCTTGAATGTTACGTATTGATAAAAAGAAACAGCGAACGCCATATTTGTGATGAGTCGACTTCATAGGATAATGTTACAGTGACACTCAGTCAATGTTTAAACGACGAGCACACTTCAAGGCACCTGCGCTCAGCGTTTAACTCATTTGAGACGTGCCGCATCCGGATACGCGGCATCAAGCCGCGTATCCGGATGCAGCACGTGTCGAATGCGTTAGTCTTTTAACGCGACACACACACGATTCATGCGACACATACACTGTATAAAGAAACCGTTTGGCAATACACAAAATCCCTACTGGTAGTAATTGTATGCGTCCACACATGGCGTGCGGACGCTAATAATCGCGTTACTACCGGTAGCACTCCCCAGAGTCCTCACTGATGTACAGCCTAGATCCCCGCTCGTCCTCTAATGGTCACTTCGCCAGGGTATTAAGCTGAAACATCTCTCGAGTGGCCGCATGGCGCTAGCAGCTTAGAGGTCTACCCTTCCAGGAAAGGCATTAACCCTTGACAGGCGAGAAAGGGCGATAACGATCCAAATGCAAGAGGCATAGATCCTCATGAGCCCCCCGACTGCGCAGTCGCGGGGGCTCATGAGGATCTATGCCTCTTGCTGGCACCACCTAACCCATATCATACTGAGGCCAAAAGCTTCAAATGTGTACACTGCCATATGCAAGCTACATTATAGTACTTACAGATAAGGACATAGACCAATGGCTTTAGTTCAAGGGTGGTGCCAGAATAGCTTAGCGCCTACATGCGCCAAGCTATTCTGGCACTACCCTTGAACTATTTTAGTCACACTTATTTCACATACTGGTGTATTCCGAATGATGAGGGTTAAGCCTGCAGCTAAACCGAACTCGAGGCACATCCTAGGGACCCGACCCTTTAATATCCATGTTTCCTGAACAGCTGAGGCGCTGGCGTTGAATTGACAACAAACAATTTCAGCAGCACAGTTTGTGTCAACCGAGAGTTAAAGTCCCATTACACGTAAAACTGAAGACACATTTCTGCACTATTTCTGTTTGCTTTGCTTTGTCTATTGAACTTCTACGGCAGTTTTGACGCGCAACAAAAACACACGCGTAATCGCACTTATTTATTCTGCACATCCGTTAGCGTGTCAATCTATTTCTCGTACTTATAGCGTTGTATTATAGAATATAGTGGAGTCATTGTCAGGTTACTTGATATTAAGACGACGTGTGCTGAACTGAATTGTAGAGTCCGAAATAGCTCAGGCGGTTAAGCGTCGGAGCAGGAGAGCGAAGGGAATCGCCGGGTCGTAGGTTCGAATCACCGTCCCGGTCCCGGTAGCTGGACTCGCAATCCAGGGGGAAAAGACGGGCTTGTTCAATAGCATGTCCGTTGAAAGGTCCTGGTAAATCAAAGTGGCACAGTTGGAGTGCGCCTGAGTTGATCAGTGTTCATAGGCAATAGATTTCCCTGTCCCCCATAATCTGCCCGTCAGGGCAGTCCATTATCACTTCGGTGCCGTGGACGTTAAACCCCAAACTAACCAACCAACCAAGAACTGAATTGTCCTGAGATTAAATGAACCATAACTAGACCTGTATGTCGCGTTTCGTAACCATCTGTTACAGAAGTGTATCTTTGAACAGTTACGGCGGTAGTTAAGCTGACATAGGGAGTGTCGGGTCCTCAAGATGAAGTTTTTGTGCAGGCGCTATGCTTTCACGCTGAAGGCTAGGACTCAAACGACGCATCTTGACTGTGTGCGCGGCCTTGAAGTCTACATGCCGGCGAATGGCCTATAAGCAGGATGGCCAAGAGAATGTCGAATATTCATTACGTCCTTTAAAGCAGACCCTTGAGAGAGCAAACCTTAACTCCTAAACTCCCAGAACTAAATGACTTCCATTTTGTAGAATGGAAGTCATTTAGTTCTGGGAGTTTAAGAGTTAACAATCACTATTCGCATGATGTTGTCTGGCTTTTTGTGAAGAGTATAACTTTGACGTTTGGATTTTTTTCTTGGAAGAGCAGGTCATTAAATAATCAAGTCTCCAAATGGCTTTTTCTTGGAACCGCAGACACTTCTGTCTGCAACTCCCAAAGAGGGATGGACCAAATCCTCACTTGTGTGTTACGGTAAAATGGCCAACAGAGAAGCTGGCAGGAAATAATTATCCAAATACATTCATCTAAAATTCCTGGATTTGATTGAATGGATGACATCGGCGCACTTAGGCTTAATGAGCCGCGTATCCGGTTGCCGTTCGTATCGAATGAGTTAATGCACTTCTGGAGGAACGCCGCTGGGTTCTAACGTGACAGCCCTCTGAATATGGACATCAGGTTTAACGGGCTCTTTCCTTCAAGTAAAGGGAGAAAGAAGACTTCGATGTTCACGCTTATTATAATGACTGAGAGAGGTGTGTGAGAACTGAGACTACCAGAAGTGGGTGATGGAACGACTACGAAAGTTCAAGGATTAGCATGGCATGCCATGATGGTTCAAGGGTAGCGCCAGATTAGCTTGGCGCCTTAGACGCCAAGCTAATCTGGCACTGCCCTTTAAGTGCCACACTCGACCATCCTCCAGGTGAGGTTGCACGAGTAAAGCGGTGACTGCGCAACTGGGTAAATCAACGCACAGTGACTTTTAATGCGCACACACACACACGGCCGCGAGTAACACCGACTCTACGACAGAAGTTATCTCACATCGCACGTTAGGGTCAAGGTGTGCAAACAAGAAGGACTGTGGCAGTGTTTAATCAAGCCACATTGGTCCACATGTCTCCCCGCCAAGTCAACACAGAAAATGATACATCCACAGCCTCTGGTGGAACGTACAATTGCTACTGGCTTTGGACTCCAGAACCAACTGCTGAAAATAAAATGATATTTACGAAATAGCACTAGCTCAGTAGTTGTCCGATTAACACATTCGAGACGTGCCGCATTCGGATACGCGGCATAAAACCGTTTATTTGAATGCGGCACGTCTCGAATGGTCTGATTGATTGACTGATTGCTTGCTTGCTTGCTTGACTGGTTAGTTCGCGGATTATCGTTCACGGCACTGAAGTGATAATAGACGGCCATATGGAGCGGATTATGATAGACATGGACCGGCTATTGCCTTTGCCGTATGACCTGAACACTGATCAATTCAGGCGTACTGTCACTGTGCCACTTTGACTTAGCTGGACCTATGCAGACCTGTTCATATACTGCAACAGGAAGTTTGTCGACTTTGCAGAAAATAAGGCTGCAGATCCGAAACGTCGCGATTGTTACATCTAGGTGTCTTCCAATAAAGACCACATGTAACTCTTTAGGAGACAGACTGACTAGGACAGTTTCAGTGTGGTGCCGAGACAGCTAACCGCCCAGACGCTACAGTCAATGGTTGTTCCATGCCCTAGACTGGCATGTTGTCAGAAGACATTTCCACCTTTCAATGTGCTGACGTCATCGTGCCAGCTCAACTGCAGTGTGACACGCCCCTATATTATAGAATTACCGCACACCACCAACACCACTCTTTTACTCCATACAACTCTGCGACATTTCTTAAAATCCATTCAACCCTGACGCACTACAGCAGGATATGGGTCGACCATGATAATTCAAGGGTAGAGCCAGATTGGCCTGTCGGCGCCAAGCCAATCTGGCACTGCCCTTGAATTATCATGGTCGATCTATCTCCTGCAACTGGCGCATAGTCGTTAGATGACGCCTCCAAAATTAGGGAAATACGGCCGCCGGGCTGAATGAGTTCATCCTTTGGCTGTAGGTAGCGTTTTTTGTCGCGATGATTCCTACTGGAATAATTGCGACAAAAAACGCTATAGACAGCCAAAAGGTTAACGCATTCTCTCTCTCTGTGTGTGTATATGTGTGTGTGTGCGTGTGTGTGTGTGTGTGTGCGTGTGTGTGTTTATCAATATATTCTGTTTTCTGGGATGAACGTGTATGTGATTTCGCCTGAGATTTTCGACCTTACGGCGACGGTCGTAAGGTCCCAAATAACAGACCAGGTCACGCAAGCCTATATCTCGTAATAACACTGCGCAGAAAGAGTTATGACAAACTGCACTTCATGAACTAATAAACAGCCCTCTACAAAATGAGATCATAAAAGCTGTGATAATGATGTGTGTGTGTCGTTTAATGTCATGGATACTAGAGATGCTTGCGACATTTTGCAATACGAATATCATAAACAAATTCACACCAAAGCAGTGAATTGCTATGCAGCAAACGACAAAGAAAAAGCAACACGCCTGGGAATAACACAAATAAAACACTGTTACTGTTCGTTCTTGTTACTCGGAAGCGTGCTTCCTCCTTTGGTTGCTGATTTAACCCATTTAACCCGACGGGCGCATCACCTTTCCAAAATTGTGGAGGTGTCACCTAATGACTGTGTGCCGGCTGAAGGAGATGGATTGACCATGATGATTCAAGGGTAGTGCTGCATGAGCTTGGCGTCTATAGGCGCCAAGCTCATCCGGCACTACCCTTGAATTATCATGGTCAATCCATCACCTGCTGTAGGGCGTTGGGGCTAAATGGGTCAATGCAAATAATAAAATGAACTACACCTGTTAGTCTGTGCAGCGCCCCCTGAGGTGAATCAAACCTCCGTCTCTCTGCCGGACAATGTTCAGTCATGTTAGTGGCCGTTAGAAATGCAAACACTATTTCCACTACCAATAAAAAGATCTTCGACGAAGCCGCAGCGTCAGCAAATAAAAGTCAGTGCGGTAAAAAAACAAAAAACAAAAAAAACCCCGCAAAGGCATTAGGAGCCCGTGACATTAAGAAACTGGTTAACCCTTTGGCTGTGGGCAACACGGCAAGCGACGCTAACAATGCAAAAGGCATAGATCCTCATGAACCCCCGCAATTGCGGGGGTTCATGAGGATCTATACCTTTTGCTGCTCACATTTATATCTGCCCACCGCAGTCAGACAAGGTTATGCACAGTAGAACAAGTATCAAGCAAACACACTATTTTTATTTCTTTTAAATTTTTTAAAAATAATTTCTTTGGTTCTAAAAGACAGGTGTCCGCTTATGAGAAGTCTTGACAGCTACAGCCACATAGATGATAGTCTTTTTATGACGGGTGATTTCCCGTAATGACGGCCGCTCAAAACTGACAAGTGTGCATTTGTTATGGTTCCTGAGACACTGTCTTTAGCCGCTGACAGAAAAAGGGTTAGGGACACGCAAAGCTAGCGACAGCATTTCACAATACCATACGTATCACGTGTCGATGTTTTCGTTTCAGAATGTCTGCTGCTAGAAAGACTGGCGTACGTACTTCTAGGGTCATGTTTCATTGACAGCAACCTGAAAACAAATTAACCCTCTTGTGCATGTAGCCAACGATACCGTAAACAGTACTAGTGGCTGCAAGCACAAAGGGATTAACTCATTGAAGACGTGCCGTATACGGATACGCGGCGAATAGCCACGTATCCGAATATGGCGCGTCTCGAATGAGTTAACCCAAAAGCTTTGCGGTCAAAACAATACTCTTGGTGTCATGGTTAGCCGTATTAAAAAAAAAAAAAAACCTTTTGACAACAAACCCACAGTTCGAACACCAAAGGGTCTCAATGGTTCACCGTGGCATTGTGAAATCACTACAGACTATTATGAAACGTTGCCTGTCTTCCACTGAGACCGTCCCAGACGCTTTCTATCAGCCCCATGTACCGGAACAGTACCGGTGGCGACATGCTTTTGGGGTTAGCCCCTTTACTGCCAGTGGACGCTGATTGTGTTTCTAAAATCTTTGTTAATACCAGAAAGGGATGTGGACACAATGTAGTTTTAGCAAGAGGCATAGATCCTCATGAGCCCCCGCAACTGCGGGGGCTCATGAGGATCTATGCCTCTTGCAGTTGTCTCGGCAATGAAATGATTAATACCTGGTTCGCCGTGACTAAAATAGGTACGAGTGAATAAACGGATCAAAACGGGCAAGAGTGAATGGAATTTCCCCCTGACTGGTTCTCGGTAAAAGCTTATCACTAAAACACCCATCAGACAATGAAACCTGGTCTAACAACTACGTGGCTAATGAGGCAAAATCTCTGATTTCCTGGTCTTTTTGCTACCCATTAATAATAACTCTCCCCAAAAAAAAGGCAACTTACATCAATACCAGAATTATCGCACGATCAGTCTTATATGCCACCCAAGCAAAGTCGTGTTAAAGATCCTACTGAACAGGCTGAAGCCACAGGCAGAGGAAATCATAGCTGAGGAACAGGCAGGCTTCAGACCAGGGCGCAGCACAACTGAGCAGATCTTCAAGTTCAACCTGAGAGTTCTATGTGAGAGGTACCTCCAGCACCAGCAAGACCTTTATCATGTCTTTGTGGATTTTAAGAAAGCGTTTGACAGGGTGTGGCATGCAGCCCTTTGGTCCACCATGAAGCTATACAACATAAATGCCAATCTGATCAAAGTCATAGCAAACCTTTACAACAAGGCCACTAGTGCAGTCTGCTTCAACGGCAAAATAGGAAACTGGTTTAGGACTACAGTCGGAGTCAGACAAGATTGCTTTGCTGTCAACTACGTTTTTCAACATCTTCCTGGAAAGAATCATGACAGACGCTCTGAAAGATCATGAAGGAACTGTCAGTATTGGAGGCAGAACAATCACGAATTGCGCTTTGCGGACGACATTGATGGCCTTGCAGGAACAGAGAAGGAGCTAACTCAGCTGGTGGAAATTCTGGACAGTACAGCCATTGCTTATGGGATGGAAATCAGTGCAGAGAAGACCAAACTGATGACAAATAACACCACATGCATTGGCACTGACGTCATGATTGGAAGCCAAAAACTAGAAACAGTTAATAAATTTAAATACTTAGGAGCCATTGTGACAGATGAGGGATCAAAACCAGAAATACTGTCCAGGATTGCGCAGACAACAACAGCACTGACAAGATTGAAGACCGTATGGAAGGACAGAAACATCACGCTCTGCTCCAAGATCAGACTAATGCGCTCCTTAGTCATCTCAGTGTTCTTGTATGCCTGCGAGTCATGGACCCTCGCAGCAGACATTGAAAGGAGGATACAAGCCACTGAAATGAGATGTTTTCGAAGGTTGCTTGGCATTTCATACAGAGATCACATCACGAACGAGAAAGTGAGAAGCAGAATCAGGCAAGCCATCGGGCCCTATGAAGACCTATTAGCCATTGTAAAAAAAACGCAAACTGAAGTAGTATGGGCATGTCACGCGTTCAGCAGGGCTTGCCAAAACAACCTTGCAAGGCACTGTGCAAGGAGGACGAAGGAGAGGAAGACAGAGGAAAAGATGGGATTGATTTACATGGCTTAACGTCCCGACAGCAACAAGGCTTTCTCAGGACGTGCCTGCACTGCTTGTGAAAAAACCAAAAACAAACAGAATATTGAATGTATGTCGCCAGCCGGTCCAATACGTTAAATAAACCTACGTCATGTGGCCTAAATAAAGCTAAGACCATTTAGCAACACAATCCAACATCAAGAGCTACAGGCAGCGCAGACAGTAGGGAGAGTTTAAAATAGGAAAATACAGGTGAATGGACCAAGGGTAGACAGAAACACATGCCCCAGAATAGAGAGGAAAACCCACCCTGTGGGGCTGACCAGGGTGACCCTGGGAACTAAAAAGTAGTTAACCCCACCCAAGTCCCCCAGGGCAGACCCGGGTGGGGAGAAAAGATGGGAGGACAATATCTCAGAGTGGACAGGACTGAGGCTGGGTGATACGCTAAGAATGGCAGAGAACAGAGAGGAATGGAGGGAGCTGGATGCCAAGTCATCAGTGGTGCCCCAACGGTCGGCAAGACTACGGGATATAGATAAATAGATAGATTGCTACCCATTTACGTGATCCCGCAGGAAACCGTCGCTTGCGAGAATCGGAAGGACTCTACAGCATATCTCGCACACTGGTTGCCTCCGGCGTCGATTGGCAAAGGAGACAACCAGTTGGCCCATTTACTGGTCAAATTGAAAACGATTTATTGCACTTTGAAGTGTAGACGGATTTCGGAGAGATTGATGAAAATTAAAAATACAAGGTTAAAATATTAAATTAATAGAGAAATAAAGTTGAAATAAGGAAGTTTCTCTGACCCAGCTAAATTACTAATATTTGCGTGGCTGCCGAGGGCGTGCGGCTGGCTGGCTGATTCAGGTCACCATTTTCTGCCGCCCGCCCCGTTACGCCACTTCTATCGCTCTCCACTGCTATATACATACGTAATCTGTCTGTAATTAATGATATTCCTTATATTTATAATAGTACAAATAGTAATTTCTACCCCAGGCCCCCACTCCCCCTTCTCTCAAACCACCCTTAATTTGCTAGTCCCCCATACACTACTGTGTTTAGTTGGACATTAAACCAGACTTAGTAGCAGTATCTTTTATCACCATAAATTTTTAACCTTTTAACTTGTTTTTACATTGTGGTCCTGAATTTTAACCCTGATCGTAACAATGTTTAACATTAATATAATAAATAAATAAACCTTTTTATTAGAAATAAGGACCGTTGTTGGCCGAGACCATGGACATTTTAAAATTAATCAACGCACGGTATGGCAGCTTTTCTAACAAAATTACATTATACAAATCTTATTCTCTTTAAAAAAAAAGAAAGAAATTAAGCCAAAATACTAGTCCCCGATCACTTTAGTGCCAGTGGGACAATAAACGTGAATTAGTAAGTAAGACAGACTTCAATGACCCCCCCTCTCCCCCCGAAAACGTTCAGAGCAAGCAGGTGGCATATTTTGGAAAAGTTTCATATTTACTGTTCACTCTATTCAGTCCCACCACTCTATGTACAAGCAGGATCGACGGTGACACCTCAAGAGTTGTGCCTGGTTAGCTTGGACTGAGACTATAGGCTTGGACTGAGGCTAATCTTAGCACAAACCTTCAGCTATCACGGTGAACCCAACACCAAACTTATAGGAAATTAAAGAATGTTTTATCAGACGTCGGTTCGAGGATCTTTTGCTCACTTGGGAAGGCATGCCTTCACACCTGTACAAGCTGCCCACCACCTCTCTAACTTAGAAGTCACGTTCTGCGGTAATGGGTCCGAGCCGACACTTTGTTCCCGACACAACACCCATGTGTGAAAACCGGCAAATGAGGCGATCAGGTGTGTCGGCCGCGGAGGTGAACTAAACTTATATTATAAGTATGACGTCAGACGCCTTGGCCAAAGCAAACACATGTTTGGGGACACAATAGAAAATGAAAGCATGATGTTGCAAGACTTTAAATGCAAACAGTGCCAACATATAAACTCATTGGCGTTATCATCTGAGGACGCCTGCATTATAATTCAGGAGACAGATCGAACATGATAGTTCAAGGGTGGTGGCAGAATAGCTCGGCGCCTAGTCGTGGCGGCCTCGGCTAGTCGTGGCGGCCATCTTGAGAGGATACGCGACTCATGCGCTCATAGGGAAATCGCTGTCAGGACAATGTCAGGAAAGTCCTGACGTGATATAGGCAATAACAGCAAGTCTTGCCATCACCGTAGGAAACCGCTAACCAGAATCTGTTTTTGTTTGTTTCCAAAGAGGAAGAAACATGAAGAAAAACGTGTTAAAACACTACTTCGCTACTATCTGAAGTCTATCGCCAGGCCCGCGTGTCCTCTCAAGATGGCGGCTGCCGCGCCGACGTTCCTAAGCAACGCGGGGAACTTCCCGAGCCCTATAGGCGCCAAGCTATTCTGCTACCACCCTTGAACTATCATGGTCAAGCCACATCTTGCTGTGGTGTGTCGGTGGCAGAATGAGTTAACGTACATGAACGTGCATTTGTTATGTCCAAAAATCGGGTTACTGCTGTTTATTTTTGACATTTCAAGACTAAAAACTGAACAAACACCACCTGCATTGTTTATTTCAGAAACAAACCATGAACACAGAAAAAAACAATGATGGATCCGTTCTTCGAGACATGAACAAAGTGATGGCCAGACTGATTCTTAAAGTCAAAGCACCCAGATGCACTGTGATTTTAAATCCATGAAAATTCTATAGGAAAGTCTTCATTACGTCCCCTAGGTCCCAGACACAATGCTAGGGTAGGCATTGTCTCTAGTGAAAGGCTGAGACCCTAGGGAACTTAAAGAAGTCATTCCTAAAACATTTTCATTGATCTGAAATCACAGTGCATCTGGTTGCTTCGACCTTAAATGTTATTCCCCGTCCCCCCCCCCCCCCACCTCCTTGTTCTTTAAGACGTGGCAAGGTTATCTTAGGAACCCTAAAAGCCTACAGCGTTCTGACGTCAGCACTCGATTCCGAACCACTGATGCCTGAAGTCTGAAAGCATGCACGCGACTCCCCGTCACTCCGCCTCTTTCCATCCCCACCCTATGCCACCCTCCCGGTATAAAAATAGTCGACTTTGCTTACAACAATGTCGGAAATGACCCAAGTCAGATACAAACAACGTTTTTTTCCGTCCCAAATGTCAAATACTTG
This sequence comes from Semisulcospira habei, assembly GCA_036245525.1. Lineage (NCBI taxonomy): Eukaryota > Metazoa > Mollusca > Gastropoda > Semisulcospiridae > Semisulcospira > Semisulcospira habei. The sequence continues at coordinate 180,185,237 of BTPG01000006.1, read as the reverse complement.
TCCATATTTCATCATACTTAACAAGCCCTGAATACAACCGCTCTTTCAATAACAAAGCAGACTGACCCATAATCTTTGGTCGAAAAACGGTGTATTTCAGTGAACAATTTTCATGTGTTCTGGTCACTCTCAAACAAGACAAGAGTATAGAGAGAGAGAGAGAGAGAGAGAGAGAGAGAGAGAGAGAGAGAGAGAGAGAGAGAGAGAGAGAGAGAGAGAGAGAGAGAGAGAGGGGAAGAGGTCAAGTCTGTACATAGATGTGCATCGTTGTATTCTTTCAGAGTACGCAAAACATATCAATACTGTGCATTGACGTGCATCTTTCCGCGCACCAGGCCTGTGAATTAACACATTCGAGACATGCTGCTTTCGAATACGCGGCTAAAAGCCGCGTATCCGAATGCAGCACGTCTCGAATGAGTTAACCGATGGTCTTCCTGGCAGCGTTCACCTTGGTCAATTCTCCAACGCAAATTCAATTCCGTAAACACGGAGGTCGAGAGGGAATGGACAGGATAAAATCATTTGCAGCCGGCTTGGCCACACAAGTCCACATCAAGTGCACAGATCGAACGGTTAATTATTCATCTGGGTATCAATGGATTAACACATTTGAGACTTGCGGCACCCGTATATGCGGCTTTTAACTCGTATTCGGATGCCGCACATCTCGAATGAGTTCAAGCCACAATGTCCAACGGATTAAAGCAACATTGTCAAATGGCACAGGTTACATCATGTGCAAAATTCGAACGCTTGATTAATTAAGTTTTCTTTGAATTGGGTAAATAAATAGGTTAAAGAGACACCGTCAAACGGATTGCCAGATGACACTGGCTCACATCAGGTGCACGGATCGATCGCGTAATAGTCGATGTCAGACGGATTAGAGCAACATTGCGAAATGACACAGGGTCACACCAAGTCACAGATGGAACACGTAACCCCTCATATGGGTATAACTAGATTAAACAGGCGATGTCAAACGGATTTTAAAGCAATATTGCGAAATGACACAGGTTCGCATCAGGTGCAAAGATCTAACGGGTAATTGTTCGTTTGGATACGGTCAGATTACAGCAACGAATGCAAGCAACAACAACGACACAGGTTTACAATCAGGGCATAGCTTCAGCGGCTAAGCCATTTGGCCCAGACGCGCTGCAACAGGAGATGGATCGACCATGATAATTCAAGACGGCGCCAAGCTAATCAGGCACTCCCCTTGAAACACATCTACAATTTGGGGAACTGCGGCGGAGGGGTTAAATGGGTTAATTAGTGTTTGCATGTTGTTACGATTGTGGTTGTGTTATCCTGTGAGAGCGTACATGTGTTATTCGTAGGTAACGATATGTTGTTTATTTGAGCTATCACGGTTATGATTTTGTACCTTTTTAGTAAGATTTTCTTTTGTTCGTGAGTAGAGCCGTTTTTGTTTTGTTTAGTCCGGAGCGTTGTAGAAGGGTCGCACTGTCTAGTGGCCTCGTAAGTGTCACGTCGGTTAGGTGACATCGCAACATTTTTCGCTACTTTTCCTTGTGCGCGTGTAGTGAGCAGCTTTTATTTTGTTTGGAATGTTCTCGTACCTTTTTGAGCTATAATAGATAGGGATACCATACTTTTATGTGTCTTAATTATATGTTAGAATTTAGAGCTGAAGTGAGCAGCCGTGTTTTTGTAGCCTGTTATATTGTTTCTGGAAAGTTCATGTTAATGAGTTTCGGCTGCGCGTTTCGTTCTGGTTGTTTGAGTTCATGATTTCCGTAGAAGATTCTAGATTTTGATAGTGTATATAAGGAGGGCGCTGGGAAAGCCCGTTAGTACATTGTCTTGCTTTGTCAGTTGTAGAGACACGTAGTTGAGTCTAGAGAGACGCTGTGTATGAGAAACTTTGTGTCGCAGTGAGGACATCGCAGAAGAGACTTTGTATTCAGTAGTTTGTGCATTTGAAAGAGCATTACTGTGAGGATATCGCATCGCTGAATTAAATATTGTTGGAACTGTTACTCCAGTTTTGTCTACATCCTTAAGCCACGGTTGACGGATTGCAGCTGAATGAGGTCTATTTAAAAGAACTCTACGTGCGTGTGTGTCTAGTGTGTTTATCATACTTCGACTACAACTCCACCACGTAACACATGTAGACGGATGACAGCAGCAATACTCAAAAGATTCATGCAACAATGTCTGAAAGATAAAAGCAGCAGTGCCCAGTTGCACAGCTTCAACTCATTCAAGGCGCCCCGCTATACACTTTCGCAACTATTGATGCGGCGGGGCGCCTTCAACGACTTAGAGCCAGAGCACTGACTAACAACATCGTTAATCTTTAGTCCTAGCCCATTCAGTAGTTCACTGCAACATTGCTGACACCAGAAGCACATGGGGCATAAACCATAGGTGTTTCTGATGCCAGGAGTGTTACAAAGGTGTACATCGGTTACAGTTTATTTAACTGAGATTAATAGAATGGGCGAATGATGCCACGTGTTGCATAAGCAGACAGTGAATTTCCCCATGAGGAATTAATAAAGGAGTATTGTATTGTATTGCCTGCACTCACCCATGCCACGCTGACATTTATATAGCGCAATATAAACAGGACCCACTCGCTGTTCTCGATAAAATCGCTGTAATATAATTATGTGTTGATGCGTTTGGCCAAGTTGCTACAAGCTAAACACGTGGATGACCCACTGAGGACATGATTGAAAAATCTGCATGTCACATGTTATCGAAGTTAACTACAAAATTTGCATAGTTGCATAATTTGCGGTAATTTGCATAGTTTGGATAATGACGGTTATTAGGCTGATACCTACAAGGCTGTCTCTCACTGACAAACGTTCTAACAAGTAACCAGTGTCCCGACTTTACAGATGACAAAACTATTCTCGTCTGTCGAGACGGGACGCCGTTTAAAACCAGTTCAGTGTCCGTTAACGCAAAATGAGCTTCTGCAATCTTCGTTAACTCATTCAACTCCGACACGCCACGGCAAGACATGGATCGAGCGTAATGGTTCAAGGGTTGTGCCAGAATCGCTTGGCGCCCATAGGCGCCAAGCGATTCTGGCACAACCCTTGAACTATCACGCTCGATCTGTTTACAGAAGCGTAGTACAGTCTTCAGGGGTGGGGGGGGGGGGGGGGTGCAGTTTCACTAATATGCGGATTTCGGTCCTGGAGCAGAATGTGTTGATTCAAACGGAAAACCCGTTATCCCAGGAAACGTGGATTCAAAGCGGTGTCATCAGGAGGCATGGATCCTCATAAGCCCCCCCCCCCCGCAACTGCTGGGCTCTTGAGGATCTATACCTCTTGCAGTAGGGTGGTGTTCAAACTTTCTCGGCACTGAACGGGTTAAAAGAGTTTTTATTAACCCATTCACTGCCAGCGGCAGCAGATCATGCTTCATGAGTCTTTTTCTCATTCAACACCACAAGGCCAAAGAATCCCATCCGAACAAAAAAAAAACCATGGACACAAAGTGGGATCAGCAAGAGACATAGGTCCTCATGAGCCCCCGCAACTGCGGGGGCTCATGTAGATCTATGTCTCTTGCAGCGGTTATTTTTCATTGTCCCCTGACAGGAAAGGGGTTCAGCTCGCACTTCCTGCATCAATTACAATTCTAGAGGGCATTTCCCAATAATTCCACTCTGCCACACACATAAACCCAGTGTGCAAAGGACAATCGGGCCCACGTCGGCCGCCTTTCGCCCGCGCACGGCTGTGCGCGGGCCAACGGCGGCCGTCGTCGGCCCGATGGCCTTTTGCGCATTGTGAAACCTCTGTGACTAGAGCCGGTCAATTCTAGAGGGCATTTTCCAATAATTCCACTCTGCCACACTGTTGAAACTACTTTACCCCTTATATCAAACAGGACCACAGTCACACAACTGTGACGAGGCCAGTCAAGCGAATCAAATCTAAATCCATTGACGCGGAGCAGACCGCGGTTTTTTTTACTCGTGGGGACAGTTGAGGAGCTACCTGCGTACCGTTAATTGCTTCACGGTTGGCAGACATACGCTCGGCTAAATATTGGTAATGCTACGTTTCTATTTATCCTGTGTTGCTTCTCATTTTGTGTCGCAGGATTACGAAAAGTTCTCCCTTCAGTTCAGTTCAGTTCAGTTCAGTCAAGGTGGAGTCTCTGCGCTCGAAAAAAACCCATACGCGCTCCACCTCACCCATCAGATATCTTCCGAGAGTTCCTTTCGAAACTGTACCAATATTTGTTTGGTTTACTATGGATCTCAAGTGTCCTTTCAAGCCTGCACAACGCCCGCTGGCTTTTCCCACACCTCTGCTCTGGAGGCGATCGACTGTGTGGTGTCCTTAGCACTGTTCCTGGAGATGCTTTCTCGGGTTTCTCACCACGTCTGATCTGAACCATCCGTAGCCCATGTGCGACCTCTGCCCTTGCCAGCGAGGGTGTCCGCTCGATCATTGCTCTGGACTCCACAGCATGTCCTGGGCAGTAGGCCCACAAAAGTCTTCGGAGTTGCAATTAGGGCAATGGCCCAATTGCGACTTCGATGACTTTTGTGGGTCTACTGCCCAGTGCCATTCTGGGATGCATCGATTTTTTTTTCTTAAAAGGATTACGATGGTGACCGCGACAAAATCCAATAAAGGCAATGGTGAGTTAATATTCTGCGGTACCTCCTGTACACGCGTTCTCAGTGTGTCTTACAACTGTCCGGCACAAAAAAGGCAAACTTTTGTTTAACCCTAATCATTCGGAATACGCCAGTGTGTGTGAAATAAGTTTGACTAAAATAGTTCAAGGGTAGTGCCAGAATAGCTTGGCGCCTCTAGGCGCCAAGCTATTCTGGCACCACCCTTGAACTAAAGCCATTGGTCTATATCCTTATCTGTAAGTACTATAATGTGGCTTGCATATAGCAGTGTACAAATTTGAAGCTTTTAGCCTCAGTATGACATGGGTTAATTACGAAGTCTGAACGCCGTACAATGAGATACTTTAATTTCTGCTCTTCTTCTCCTTTGTGCGAATAAGAGTTTTCCTGACGAGCATAATTGGAAGTAGAGACCCAGTGCGCAAAAGGCCCATCGGGCCGACGTCGGCCCGATGGGCCTTTTGCGCGTCGGGAAACCTCTGTGACGTGAGTCTGTACACGTGGATCGTCAAAAGAAGGGTAGAACGTCTAAGGTGAGACAAGACAACGTTGAGAACCCGTTCTATCGCCGAATTTTAGCAATCAAAGCCCAGTCTAGGAGCGGGTCGCTTTAATAACCCAGTAAGAAAAGGTCCTCGCACAGACGTCCGCCGCAGTGTGTCCTTTGTTAACCCGCCTTGGGGTGTCGGTAGCGGTTTTAGTCGCGATAATTCCTGCAGGATTCATCGCGACTAAAACTGCTACCGACACCCAAAGGTTAAATGGCCGCCACTGAATACCGAAGGGGAGGAGTTGGTCAGGTGGTCGACGTGACGTTTTCTCTCCAATATCGTTCTGAAGGACATCAGTCAAACAAGAGATCAACACTTTGCCTAGGCCGGGCTCCGAACACGTTAAACCTTCTGTCTGGACTGAAGAACCCAACTTAGAAAGAAATACGCTTAGACTTAGAAAATAATGACAGTTACAACATTTACCTTTTTGGTCTGGATTCTGTCTGGACTATATCTGATGGTCTGTGACTTTGGACTTCAACGCCTTCAGCCGTAAGGCCCAAAATCAAAGACTAGCACACGCATCGCTCTGTTAAAGCCGACGCCTCGGATTGTGAAAAATAAACTGTGGAATAAAGATGCACGTTGAAAACGGATGCACATCAAGCCAACCTCCATTCAATACTGAAATACAAAATGTAATTGCAGACTATTATTATTTATCAGGGAGAAAGAGGCACGCGGTTTAAAATCACACGTTAACCCCCTTGTGCTTGCAGCCACAGATACTGTTTACAATACCGGTGGCTGCACGCACAAAGGGGTTAACTGATTCAGCCCGGCGCACGTATTTCCCAAAATTTGGAGGCGTCATCTAACGAGTATGCACCTGATGCAGGAGATGGATCGACCATGATAATTCAATGGCAGTGCCAGATTAGCTTGGCGCCGACAGGCGCCAAGCTAATCTGGCACTGCCCTTGAATTATCATGGTCGACCCATCTTCTGCTGCAGTGCGTCAGGGCTGAATGAGTTAACGGAAACTGTAATCCAGTACTTGACTCGGCTTGCCATCGTCATCCTGGATCAGGACGCAGGTTGCGCGATGAAATCAGTCATATATCCCAGTCGGCAAGCGATTCTCAGGCCGACGTCGGCCGCAGTTGGCCCGCGCACGGACGGCTGTGCGCGAGCCAACTGCAGCCGACGCTCCCCGAGGACATTTGGCTCACTGGTATTGACTGGGAGGTGAAGTGCACTAAAGCTTAATATGACTTCTTGTCCATGACAGCGTGTGTATCACACACAGCTGTGACGCGCGCTCACACACACTTTCAAACAACTTGTTCGTTCACCTCTAATCCAGCCCAGTTCAAACTACAAACCAGTACCATCTGTCTATAGGACTCGGCGATATACATTTTTTTTTTCATGACCTTTTCGGCCATAACGCGCACACACGTACGACCAGACTGATGCGTCGATTCAACAAACATTAAATGCGGCTCAGTCATCCAGCCTTCAAAGACTACAAACCTGAACACCATCGACTAGGACAGTTCATGGGTGCTGCCAAAATAGCGACTTTAGATGCCTAGCGGCTATTTGTTATCTGCCTTGAAACAGCATGGTGCGTGTGTAGCAACGGCAAGTTTGCCTGCAAAACCGAAGACTTGTTATGTGCGAAAATGTTTACCGCTGGTAAAATCAATCTTGGGTCTTATTCACAAACTCACACGCATAAAGTATGTATTCTTCACAAGACGATTCTAAAATTTAGGATTCATTTAAAAAAAAAAAATCATAACGCTTTCCTCATCACACGCTTTAGTCTATGACATATACATATAAGGGAAATTGTTTTGAGATTTCCTAGTAGAAGTGCATTACAGTTAAGAAGGCGGATCGACCGTGACGGTTGAAGGGTGGTGCCAGAGTAGCTTGGCGCCAGCAGGCGCCAAGCTATTCCGGCACCGCCCTTCAACTGTCACCGTCGATCCTGGCACCACATTTCAACTGTCACAGTCGATCCTATCTTTGCTCCTGAACGTCAGGACTAAGTAGGTTAAGCCACCCAGGGAACCACGCCTACCTGTTCAACTGTCGATCTACATCAGAAACTGGCAACAACTAAATAGCACTGTCAATTACAGCATTGCAGCAGCGATTCAACTGTCACGCGTAGATTTTGCTTGACGAGGCCACGTGGGAAAACGGGTCTGTGACGGCTCTAGGGTAGTGATTAATTGGCCTGGCGCCTAGCGCCTACAGGTGCCAGGCCAATTAAGCACTACACTTGTGCTGTTATGGGCGGTCCATCTCCCTCGAAGTAACAGGTCTACTGTCAGACAGACGATGAATACAATGAGAAATGTAGCTTTGGATGTGGAGGGCTGCAAAAGAAACCTGACCAAACAATGTTTTTTTAACAACAAAGTTTTGCGATGGGGTGTATGTGTGGGAGGGTTGGTGGTGGGTGGGGCGGGGTGGGAGGTGGTGGTGGATCTATACTGCCACGGCGTGTTGCTTACTCAAATAAAGTTATACACGACTGGGAGTTGCGTTTGTGAACGTAAGAAGGATTATGTGCGACAACGTACTTTTGAGTCAAACAGCTTACACACACAAAAAACTATTAACCCTTTGGCTGCTTGGGTAGCGATTTTTGTCGTTATACCACGGATTCCTACAGGAATCATGGCGACAGAAAATCTTTACCTACAGCCATTGGAGTTAACGACTATGATGTGCATATTCGTGACTGAAATAAAGTTACACTACTGAAACCGACACTCACACAACGCGGGCACAATTCGTCACGATTTCAACAAACTAAGGTATGATTCCAAACACAATGTGCAACGTACAAAACTTACCTGCGCTTTCCTGGCCGTCAGCGGCTGTCATCACAAAGACTTGCTTGGTTGTCAGGTAGGTGGGTAAGGGGGGAGGGGTGGGTATCGCTGGCAATAATCCTACCCTCCCACTTGTCCGGAAGACATACTCCCAAAGTAAACAAGTCCCCCAAAAATGAAATACGCGACAGCGACGACTTCGAGCGACAAACTCCAACACAAGCTTGAAAACACACACACGTCTTTTCCAAACGGGTCAGTCCACCTACTAAGCTTACAGACCCATAAAAAATACAACTGATAATACAATTCCCAGAGTGGCTGTGTCGTCGGGCTGAACGCTACAGGGTTGACTGCACTGTTGTGTTGTGGGGTTGGGTCCCGCACGAGTCGAAGGAGGAATACCAGCGGCAGATTTCGCTCACTCTACCACGGGAGTCGCGCGCACAACACTAAATAACTCCCTCCAGACGAAGCTGGAATGAGACATACAATCAAGCAAGAGACATATATTCTCATGAGCCCCTGCCGATGCAGGGGCTCATGAGAATCTATGCCTTTTGTCGATTTCGTAACTCCACTTTGAAAGTCGCACGCTCAGCACTCAAGCACTGCCTAGATTGAATGTAGCAAGAATCATATGTGCTCACAAAGCTCTCGGTTACATTGCGCGTATGTGAATCTGTGCCAGTCGTAGATTCGATCGCTGTGGTTTGTGTCTGTGTGTCTGTCGTTTAGCGTGTCACACGCGGCCGTCGGGACCAGAGCATTTTGATTTGAGCTCGGGCCTTGTTGAGGTATATATATATATATATCACAGAATTTTCAATCCGTTATAAATGAATGGTGCTTTAATGACTGTTAAACTGTAAATCAGACACGAGTACTACAATCAATAAATAAAATGTGCTAAGAGTTTTAAAAGGAGCCGATTGGAAGAGTGCCACCTCAGGGTGGCTGGTGTGAAATGATTTCATGCGAACTTCAAGACTGCCTGAGCTCAAAGTTAACCCCATCGCTGTCGAGAAAAAACTGAACACGACCCGTCTGCAAAGGACGCAGATCCTCATAAGCCCCCGCAACTGCGGGGGCTTATAAGGACTTACGCCTCTTGCTGATACCAATGTATACAAGTCATAATCCCTGGCGTCAATTGACCAACTATTGAAGACCAATGTATACAAGTCATAATCCCTGGCGTCAATTGACCAACTATTGAAGACCAATGTATACAAGTCATAATCCCTGGCGTCAATTGACCAACTATTGAAGACCAATGTATACAAGTCATAATCCATGGCGTCAATTGACCAACTATTGAAGACCAATGTATACAAGTCATAATCCCTGGCGTCAATTGACCAACTATTGAAGACCAATGTATACAAGTCATAATCCCTGGCGTCAATTGACCAACTATTGAAGACCAATGTATACAAGTCATAATCCCTGGCATAATCCCTGGCGTCAATTGACCAACTATTGAAGACCAATGTATACAAGTCATAATCCCTGGCGTCAAATTACCAACTATTGAAGAAACACAGTGCGCAGTTTCAACCCGTTCAGTGTCGAGCAAATCTGAACACTACCCAACTGCAAGAGGTATAGATCCTCATGAGCCCCCACAGTTGCGGGGGCTCATGAGGATCTATGCCTCTTGCTGACGCCACTTTGAATCGATGCTTCTGGGACAGCTATTTTTTTTCTCAGTGCTGAATTAACGAATACTGCAGAAACTCGTCATTCGTCAGCTGGCACTGAAAGGGGTAAAATCATCCGCTAAGCTTTACTGACGCGCATGTAGCGAAGAATGGATCGACCGCTATGAAATGAAGGACGGTGCCACTCTATCTACAGTCAAGCCGGTCAAGAGGCGGCGACCACCTGTATTGGCGACCACCTAAGCAGGTCACCCTTTTTGGGCCTATAATTATTCTTTCTGTGAATTAGACAACCCTGGGTGGAAAAAAAAATGAGACCACCTGTTTTAGGTGTCCCACGGATGGTCGCCTTACAGAGGTTTGTCTGTACGTCAGTTGAGGCTACAAGTAAAAGTGAAATTATCTTTCTATAAATATCATCAAGCATTCCTTGTCATACATTTTTTTCGTGTCGTATCCTTCTTTACATTCCTACAACACAATGCTCGGTTCTGTTGATTTACTGTGGCCAGTGTTGCGCTGCACACCGGGGACAAGAGTTTGCCGTACAATGCATGTCAATCTATTACATGTGATTTACGACGCACCCAGTGCTCAAAAGGCCATCGGCCCGAGGTCAGCCGCCGTTGGCTCGCGCACAGCTGTGCGCGGGCCGACGGCGGCCCGATGGCCTTTTGCGTATTGGGTACAGACACGACCAGATAACGCAGATGTTAAGTAAGTGCTCTGGCGTCTCATAATTCAGAAAACATCGTCCTACGCATGCGTGTATGTGCGTGCGTGCGCGCGCGAGCGCACGCACGCACACACAGATGGCGCATCACTTTTTTCTTTCAGAAGAGGCGGGGCTAACTGTCAAAAACTCAAGTGACAGGGGGCGTGGTGAGGAAGAAGCGACCTCATGTTTGAATTTCCTACACGGAATTTTGATTTGAAAATAACTATCAATAACAATATCATTGAGGGTTTCAGACCCTGGACTGAACAAGCATTTTCTGTGAGCTTGAACGTAGACTTCTACTAGGATTGTGCGATGCAAGGGAAAAAGACAGTGCGCAAAAGGCCAAACTGTTTGAATTTAATCGCTGTGTTCTACTGCACAGGATCATGTAAAGAAGAGCACCACCCTATCTAAGAACTCTATTTTCCGACATATATAGGAAAAACACGAGAAATAGTTTGATCCACCTTCCCAAAATTAGATTAGACAGCCTGTCTTTTTCAGGCGCTAAAGCGTGGAATATTGACCTCCACACCTGAAATCAATTTAGTAAGATAAGCGTCTTCAAAGATCGCCTCCATAAATATTTACTTCAAAAGTAATAGTATGTTCGGCTCCCATATGCTACTATTCGTATAGTTAGTGACAAGTTTCCTATTACCTAATAATCCTCTACTGTTTTGCAGATTATGTAATAGTTCCACTGTCTGCATTAACTGCATGTTAATTTCATACCAGTATATATATATATAATTATTAATTTTTTTTCTTCTGAGGGTGGGGAGGAGGGGATGGGTCTTTTCACTTATATGTTTTATATTTTGCTGTATCATCTGATGTATTTTTATATGCGTAGAGTAGCAGTACTGTTTGGAAGATAGGCATTGCTATGCCTAAAACTTTTTATCCTGAATAAAAACGTATCATCATCATCATCATCATCATCATCATCATCATCATCATCATCTCCTCACTCTCTCTCTCTCTCTCTCTCTCTCTCTCTCTCTCTCTCTCTCTCTCTCTCTCTCTCTCTCTCTCTCTCTCGTTGTAAAATAAAGTTTCATTGATTCATTGATTCTCTCTCTCTCTCTCTCTGTGTCTCTCTCTCTCTCAAAACAAAGCAGACCCAAAAAATAGAGGCTTATGAAATCGAACTTCACGCATTGTGCGGTCTTTTTATATAATTGTATTTGTCTTGTTCCCTGTCCTAGTGTTATATATTTATTTAAAATGTTATTAAGGACAGACGTGGAAAAGGTCTTTATCCATATAAAAAAATTAAGTACACGCACGCACGCACGCAAGCACGCATACCGCACGCACTCAGTACGAATCAATCTCTGCACACTCAATGAGGAATAAACAAACCGCACTGTAGCCAAAACAAAGCCGACCAATAAAAACGGGGCTTATGAAATCGAATCTCACGCATTGTGCGGTCTTGCACATGTGAGCGCACTCGCCATTGGCTCACGCCCTGCTGTGTATGTAATTTATTACACCTTTTCCTGTTCTGAATCACAGATCGAACCCCCATTTCCGAGATGAGGGCTCAGTCTGGGTTTTGTCCTAGATTCGTCAATCTACAGGCACACAAGGAGGGGGATATATAGACGTTCCTCACCCATCTCCTCCATCTGCAAGAGGCATAGATTCTCATGAGCCCCTGCTGTCGCAGGGGCTCATGAGAATCTATGCCTCTTGACAAATAAATTCAAAATAAGATTTCATCTGGTCAGTCAATCGCCGGCAGTTTAGAAGCAAACCAGTCTAGGTGAATGGTTAGACATTAATGATGCTTCAAATTTCACGTACATACCCTCGACTTTATTCCGTCGCCTGGATGTGGTCGACATTTGTTCACTAGACCGTTTTCGGTGCCCCGTCTTTGAAATCACCTCAGTATTGACAAAGATATTAAGCCAAAACCGTTTAGCGTGTAACTTTTATTTTTTCTTTGCGTCAGATGCCTGTGTGTGAAAGTGCATTAGACCAGAGAACGGTGGAAAGCTAATACGTTTAATGCTGTCATTTCCTTTGTGGGTCCGCTGACCTTTTCTCTTTGAAGTCACTGCTGTGGTTCCTTCGGGAAATTACGAGTCTTTTGGTTGGCTGTGAAATCAACAACGCGTCCTTCGACTGGTTCATTGGGGATGGTATATAAGGTCATAATACACGGATGAGTGGAATCGATTTGGTATAAAGCAATATGGCGATGGCCAATGTATGCGTGAAGTGCTACTTTTGATTAATGTGTTTTCTCCAGAGATAAATCTTAATACGACAAAACCAGGAACAGTCTCAAGCAGGAACAGTCTCAAGATAGACCAGGAAAGACTGTTTGGACGCATGAAATACGGCGTACAAACACCCTCCTTTTTCTCCCCCGCACTCCCCCTCTCCCATCCTACCCCCCCCCCCCAACCCCCCTCCGCCTGACCCCCCCCCTCCACCCCACCCCGTCCTCTCAAATAAAAGAGAAAAACAAAACAAAAAGAAAAATAAAACAAACAAAACAACAACAACAACAACAGCAACAAAACCCAGCAACAATGGTAATACACTTCCGAAAAAAATACCAACACCAAACGTAATACATTCAAACAGAGAATTGAAGTCTTTTGTTCACACAATCCTAATTTTTTATCTCTTTTAAGAAGAAAAGAAAATCGGTTTTCTGACAAACAGAATACTCACCCTCACCACTGTCACTGTCGTAATTTGTCTGCTGGTCTGCTATTTTTGATCTTACGGTTGGAAGCCGTAAGATACAAAATCACAGACCAGACCACAAGTATACCCTCCGCTAACTATGTCAGTGAAATTCTTTTTCGATTCGCTTTTTAATTTATTTTTTAAATACTTGTCTTATAACAGGTCTGGTATGACTGCCAAATATTGGCCCTTTCCAGAATTGCCGTAGTACGCAAAACATCAGTTTGCATACCAATTTCGCTGGGGAAAAGTACCATGCCATCAAACAAGACGATTGACACTGATGGTACTAAAGGGCAGTATAATGAAGGAACAAGAGCGCTTAATGGTGAGAAATGTGCCACTCTGCTGAACCTAATGTACTGCTGCGCGCGTGTGAAGGGACTGCAAACTGTTACAGCGACACACGAGTTGATATCAGACAATCAATGATTTAATGCAATTGGGGGGGGGGGGGGAGGGGCCGGGAGGGAGGAGTTCTGTGTGTGTCGTCTTTACTGACCTCCATTAACACTTCCCCACCGGGACACGCAAAACCACCACAAGACTGCAAGAGGCATATATCCTCATGAGCCCCCGCAGTTGCGGGGGCTCACGAGGATATGTACCTCGTGCTCGGCCAGTTTTGTAGCCGTGTTCCTGGCAGGAAATCCAGTCCAAAGAGTTGACTACCAAGCGTGTAAAACGCACAGAAGTAACCAACAGATTAAAGGGACACACTTAGAAAGGCCAAATACAAGCACAGTGTGTTACATTTTCCATACACATAATTGTCCATATTTCCCCCCCCCCCCAAATACAGCGAGAAATACAATGAAATAATTATGTTTTAGTGCAAGAAAATGCAAGCAGCCCATTTTGTTTTTGTCCGTAATCCGAAAAATTAATAAACTGTGTTGTGCTTGCCCTTTCTAAGCGAGTTTATTGAATTGCTGTGCATGTATTTATGTTCTTTGGACGTAAGTCGTTCGACGGCGTTGGATTTCAAGTGATTTCAAAAACACAACTCTTTGCTTTGCCACCGGCATTGAAGGGATTGAAAAGCCAATGAACACAAAACTGTCATCAGCTTCCTTAAACCTCTATACACTATTTTTGCGTGCATCTCTCCATTCCATTCTGGTTTTCTCGCCTAATATCCGCTGTTGTCAAATACAGAGGCACCCTGCGTCTTTTTCTCCTGTATATAAAAAGTCTCTCTCTTCCTTTCATCGCCGATAGCTATAATGCACATCACTTTTTGTCAGTCGGCAGATAAGCACCCGCTTCACTGCAAAGAAAACCTGAACAATAACCAACCTGCAAGAGGTATAGATCCTCATGAGCCCCCGCAGTTGCGGGGGCTCATGAGGATCTATGCCTCTTGCTGAAACCACTTGGTATCCACGTTTCTTTGACGGATGAGTATCTTGGGCGTTGAACTGACGATGAAGAGCTGAGCACCACTCAGCTGCAAGAGGCTTAGATCCTCATGAGCCCCCGCAGTCGCGGGGGCTCATGAGGATCTATACCTCTTGCTGAAACCACACTGGGTCCATGTTTCTTTGACGGCTGTTTATCTTGGGCGTTAAGTTGACGATGATTTCCAAAACGCAATCTGCGTCCATTTGTCTGTGGGAGAAATTTTAATTAAATTTGAAATTTCTTTCACCGAGCCAGCATTTCTTCCTGAATACCTGATTTCGACAGCAATTTACTTCACTCATGATTGCATTCACACATGTATATTAGGTTATTTATACCCGTTCACTGTGAACAGTGTTTACATCTGCCATTTTATTGCCATTCATGAGACGATCCAAACCTGCTAGCGTCGTTAAGCTAACAGAAAAGTGATAATCGAAAACAGAATTACAGGACAACAGGCTATGAATAAGAAATTCAAACCAAAACGACTGACAGTTAAAAATAAAAGTGAAAAATGCGATAAAATAACGGGGGGGCGGGGGGGGGGGGGGGGGGTGAGGGGAAAGCACGCTTTGCAAGAAACAGGACTAACTTATTAACTATCTAGACCTATCGTGATCGATCTGTCTCCCTTTGTAGTTTGTCAGGGCTACGTGAGTTCATCGGACTAAGGCGGTCAAATAAACTTCGCAACAGATTGACAATGATCTTCACAATCGCCTTCATTTTCATTATGAAAAGGAACGTTCTACTCACAATAAACTGAAGGCTACTATGAAAATCGCCATGAGTCCAAAGATTCTATCACGGATTTTTTTTTGTGGGGGGGACGAGACTGTAGACTAGTCCTGGGCTAAACAGGAAATCCAAGACAACATCTTAAACTATGACAGAGTTGTGCATAATTATGTGAAATCATGACCGTTTTCAGGGTGGCCCTTTACTTATTGTGAGTAGTATGTCTTATATAATCGCGCCTGAACAAGCGACAATGTCCTCGGGCCGACGTCGGCCGAGGACCCTTTGTACACCGGAAGTTCAGTGGCGGTCACAGAGGTCAAAAGCGAAAGAAAATCTTCATCACGTTGTCTATCTGACCGTGAAATCTAGGAAACAATCTAACGAGACCAATCCTGCACCATTGTTTAATTATTCAGTCTCCGCCAGTGTCAGTATTTATGTATACCTAGAGCGAATCTACAGGAGACAGTCTTACAGGACTAAGAAATGATCTTCACATTCTATAGAGTTTCATCGACCAGTATTTGCCAGTGCACGTATCTATGTATAAGTAGTAATAGACGAGACCAAGGGCTTGACTGCCAGTGTTTGTAATTTAGATCTGAATTCCCATCATCTGAATTTCCATGCATAAAAATCCAATGAATATGTCATCCCCTTGGGGTGGGTGGTGGAGGGGTGGGGGTAAGGGGGCGGGCGGGGGGGGGGGGGTGGTGGTGGTTAGGGGTGGGTGGGAGCATCCATATTCATTGCTTCCATTCTCTTACTTAGTTTACCCCACTTTTCTATCTTTTTTTTAGCTTTAACCAAACTAGATCTATGACCATTGGTCGGTAACGCACGATTCTCTTCCCTGACAGTGCTTTTACCTACTTACTTGAAGTTTCTGCTTATGTATAAGTAGGCAGGTCTCTAGGTTGAAGTCTTATTGCGAAATGATACATGCATAGTCCACAGAGTTTCAGCGTCCAGTATCAGCCAAAGTACGTGCTTACGCACACGTAGGAACAGGAACTCAAGGTGTCAGACTTCTTGCAAAACGATCTACATATTTATCACAGTTTCATCGACCGGTGTCTGCCAGTATTCATTGTTATCTCATTCACTGAGCCCGACGGCCGTATTTCCCAAATTCTGGAGGCGTCATCTAAGTGACTATGCACCAGTTGCACGAGATGGATCGACCATGATAATTCAAGGGCAGTGCCAGATTTGCTTGGCGCCGACAGGCGCCAAGCGAATCTGGCACTACCCTTGAATTATCTTGGTCGACCCATCTCCTGCTGTAGTGCGTTAGGGTTGAATGGGTTACGTATATGTAAGGAGTAGTTCGAGACAATCTTGACCTCCCCCCCCCCCCCCAGGCCAGGCCGTCCTCCCTTCCACCCTCCTCCCCTCCCCTCCCTGGATCGTGTTCACTTTCTCGAGGCGGTGAAGGGGTGAATGCGAATGCGAAATGACCCACAGCCATCCCACAGGGTTTCGCCGACCTAATGAACTGAAGTTAGCGCCACTTGAGAGCATACAGTCTACTCCGTTTAACTGATTCTACCCCAACACCGAAATCCTTAAATGTTGCCGTTGTCCTCTGAAGACTGTATTACAGTGCAGGACACAGGTCGACCATGATCGTTCAAGGGTGATGCCAGAATAGCTTGGCACCTATAGGCGCCAAGCTATTCTGGCATCACCCTTGAACGATCATGGTCGATCCTTATCTTATCCTTATCTTCCTTTGGTGTGTCTGGGGTAGAATGAGTTAAAACAAGGTCGAATGTAACAAATGTCGGATATAGGCAGCATTTTTTTTTTCACAAGGTCCCGATCACACTGTTTTTATATATGCCAATAACTTCGCTTATAGCAAACGTCGCATAACACAAGACTGTGGTGTCCCCAGGCATTTTCTGGTAGATCTCTGGCCTCGCTCTCAGGACGTCGACAGTAAAGTCGACTGTGCGTGCTTGGAAACCCAGTGAGCAGAAAGTTATCGGGCCGCCGCTGGGAATGAAGTTTCTCTAGGGATGTAACAGTATCGCGGCTATCTTGCAGACTGTCTCTGGACAACGGAATATAGCAGGCAGGTAATAAGCCTGGGTCACGAGGTCACAGAGAGATCAATAGATAACAACAAAATGCTGCAGACTTTGGTAGAGGCGGTCCGCGGAGCAGTGGTAAAGGCGGTTGCCAACAGTGCTAAAGGTACGAGGTTCGATACCGGATTCCGGCTTTGGACTTGGCGAAACCCAACAAGTTTTATCTCCTCTTGTAAGTGTCATCGTTAATTCGGGCATATCGTCGGGAGTTCTTTCTCCGGGTAATGAGGCTGTTCCTCCCCCTCCACTGTGGTACCGGTTTATAAATTTCAAATATGTACAAAATATCAAAATTTCCGAAAATATTTCTGATAGTCGATCACGTAATAGTGCCGAGGGACTCTAAATTATAACAGTCGTAGACTTCTGTGGCAGCCTTGCCCTTCACAGTATATATAGGACCCGTGGAAGGTTGGTGTAAATGCACAGCCGGTTGGTTGATTTTTCTCCAACCCCTTTGCTGCCCGTGAATGCAGAGCGTGTTTTGTGAATCACTGTAAACTTGAATTCAACGTCCAAGGTCCCCAGCAGTCAAATAAAAGTGTATTCTGCTTCCATCAGACAACGTTATTATCCGAAAGGAGACTGCTGTGTGGTGGTCAGTGCAAACCAATTGGTGTCAACAAGAGGCATAGATCATCATGAGCCCCCGCAACCGCGGGGGCTCATGAGGATCTATACCTCTTGTACTTGTTCTTGTACTTGTTCAATTTGTCAACAGTGAAGTGATTAACGTCATTTGTTTTGTTTGTTTAGTTCTCGGGTTTAACGTCCACGGCACCGAAGTGATAATGGACGGCCCTGACAGGCGGATTATGGGGGACAGGGAAATATATTACCTATGGAGTACGACCTGAACACTGATCAATTCAGGCGTACTGCAACCATGCCACTTTGATTTACCAGGACCTTTCGACGAACATGCTATGGAACAAGCCCGCCTTTTTTCCCATGGATTGAGAGTCCATCTACCGGGGCCGCCGGGACGGAGACTCGAACCTACGACCCGGCGATTCCCTTCGCTCTCCTGCTCCGACGCTTAACCGCCTGAGCTATTTCGGACTCTCAGAGAGTCTCAGAGAGATTAACGTCATGTACATGTATTAAGTTTATGTCCCTTTACTGCTGACAAAAAGTTAATCCAGACCAAAAAGGTGACTGCCAAGCGTATAAAATGCAAAGAAGTACCCAACAGAGAAAGAAACACAAAAGACGGGTACAACACAATTTATTAATATTTCGGGTAAATACCCTTTGTCAAAATAGACAAACAAACAAACAGAGAGATTAGCCGCTACTTATCTTCATTCGCAGAAGGAATGTGGCAACTTCTAAGCGTGTTTTTTTCTCCGTTGGGTATTTCTTGACAAAAGGTCAGCCCGTCAGATGCAGTAAATGGGGACCAATGACCCTTGCTGACCATAGTTTGTTTCGCGTTCCTTGGGTTGACGGGGTTTGTGGAGTTGAAGAGTGACGCTAATTTTAAAAGCACCTTTTGTGACAATTGACATTGAAGGGGTAAAATGGCACGTGCTGCAAAACAAAATTAAATGATTTTTGGGTCTTTTTCTGTTTCTTGCTGTACCCCCTGGTGCATGTATGCCGACAAACCGGGCACAATCTAGCCCGACGCGAGGTCGATGTTCTAGTAATACGGTATACAACAATACGAATCCAACGCGACTGGCACTGACAGCCTCATACTGAACCACACTCACGCGAGCTGACGTCACTAGGGAAGGGGACGTGACTCCCAACACCCTAGGGGTACAAGGGATTTAACAAAACTAATATTTTCTCAACATTTCCTTGCTGTTTTCTGTCTTCCCTTGGGAATGTCTGGAACCTTGTGTTCGACTAGGATGAAATCGCCCCTCGCTGTTCAGACTGGTATTGCACTCGCCCAAGACAGTAAAACAACTTGGTGAAAAGTTTTCTTGGCAAAAACCAACACGTTCCATCTGCATGAGACCTAGATCCTCATGAGGCACCGCAGGTTGCGGGGCCTCATGAGGATCTAGGCCTCTTGCTGACCTCAGCTGATTCTTAAAAGGAAGAGGGAAGGGTTCAGGTTGCGGAATGAGTGATTTACTATCTTGAAGTAGTCCAAGAACCGCGAGTTCTAACGCTGTAAGGACAGAGACCCAAGCTGAGCTGATAATTACGCGATTAGCCACCGTGAAGAAGGTGTATCCTCCTATCGAATTCAGGGACTACGCCCGTGCGTGAGCAGACATTGAGTTAACTCATTCGCGGTCAGCCGCATCCAGATGCGCGGCACTAGTAAGCCGTGCATTCGGATGCGGCCGACCGCGAATGAGTTAAACAATCATTCACACACAGCACACCCCCCCCCCCCACACACACACACCATCACACACCATCTCACACACACACACACACACACACACACACACACACACACGCACACACACACACACACACACACACACACACACACACACACACACACACACATACACACACACACACACACACGTAATTCAGGAATTACCTCCGAGCTTGGGCAAACATTGAGTAAATTACGCCATTCACATTTAACTAAGACTCGTAGAGTTTTGTATGAATTGGTTGATTTACTCAGTGTTTGTTCGTGCTCGGTGTTAATAGAAGCAGGGTCCTGTGACTCAGTTCTAATTATACACTATTTGTACAGGAAATCAGTCATAACGATGACGGGACATCGTTTTCATCGCCTTGAAGTGGTAATCCCAAAGTAGAGAGATTATTCCGCAGTGTAAACATCTTATCTGTTTCCTCTAAATATCGCGTGAATGGTCCTCAGACTGACATCAAGGGGCAGCGACACTTGCGTTACATAGATTAAAATCGTCCGTTTGTTGGCTAGACTGAGCGTGCCAAAATAATGCGGGGGATTGGAACGTGATAAGTTTTATCATAATGAGCTGTAAAGGTCATGTTGACCCAGTACGTGCCACTCCATCTTAGCAAACAGAAAGATACCGAAAATCAATGAGAATAACAGAAAGGAGAAGAAAGAAGAAAGAAAAAAAAAAAAAAAAAAAAGGAAGATGAACACAAACCCGTCGTGTAAACACGAATACGAGTGCAACGTAGTTGATGCCATGATTGCCGGCCTTATAGAAACGTTTTAACTCATTCGAGCATGTTGCATCCGGATACGCGGCGTTATGCCGCGTTTACGGATGCAACCTGTCTCGAATGTGTTAACTCTAGTCTACACTTCCTGGGCAAGAAGGATGATATCAAACAGCAAGAGGCTTAGTTCTTATGAACACCCATAAGTGCTGGAATACATGAAGACATCCCAGTTCGCAAAGGCCATCGGGCCGACGTCGGCCGACGTTGGCCAGCGCACGGCTGTGCGCGGGCCAACGGCGGCCAACGACGGCCCGATCTGATGTCCGTTTGCGCATTCGTTACTACTGCTGGCTTCGGTTTACAACCGTGTTCGTCAGACACAGATGTAATCTGACCGAGTGGGGCGATTAAAAGCATCCACGTATGCGATCCTGTCGCCCTTGTTAGACGAACCTCGGCGTGGTTAGCCTGCTAACGCAAACAACGACACATATGTTGACGTAATCACCGCAACAGGCAGCGATGTCAACACAAAGGCAAACAGCAACAACCCTCAAAACAGAAAAAGAACAGGCATAAGGAAGAGTCCACTCCAGTAATCAAATATAGTGCTTCAGTATGACACGCGTCACTGCCAGTGTTTAACGCGTGATTACTTGTCAAAATCCTTTCACTTCTAGCACCACCTGTGAGAAATGAATCGATGGTGACAGCTCAGGGGTAGTGCCTGATTAGCTTGGCGCCTATCCGGCGCCAAGCTACTCAGGCACTACCCCTGAATCGTCACCGCCGATCCGTCCACCCGCGTCGTGTGATTACTGCCGCTTGATGGTACTGTCGCACCTTCTTGACTGACCTCTAGAAGTGAAAGGGTTAAGATGTTTTGCTTGCTCAACGCTGACGTTTTCTGTCTCAGAAATGCGCACGGATATCCTGGGACATGACAACGTCAATTCATTTCGATCGCCGAAACATTACCAGCCTGTCATGCAAATGGAGTGCATTTCTTTCGGAAGAACATTACGTCAGGTCAAAATCTAGACTAAACGGAACGACCCGGCACGCGAACGGTCATCTGGCCGAAATCGGCCGCAGCGTGCCCGCGCACGGCCCTTCTGCACCCGACTTCGGTCCGATGGGCTTTTGTTACATGGGGATGTTGGTGTACTCACCGTAAACTTGTCACGCGGTTCTTATGACTGGGGGTACAGCGTGTTTGTGTTCTAGTCGCTGATCCTGAAGCGAAGAAACACAAATGACTGGATCAATAGGTGGACCAGGGTTACATGCAAACACATACATCAGGTTCTATAGGGTCTAGATCGTAATATCGATGAAAATGCCTTACACGCTTTCCACATTAGGTGCATTTTTTTCTTCTTCGCAGTTCAGAAAGGCGAGACAACCCCCTGGTCAACTATAGCTCCATTAGCCTCTCTGCATTTCTTTTTTGTTCCTGTTATATTTTTCTTCTTTTCAATTTCTTTCATGCGCCAAGGGCATGAAGTCTTTTCATGGAGTTTACTCTGTGCGCTATATAAATGGACATTATATATACATTAGACATTAGAAATATATATGCTGTGGTTGGGTTTGAAAAAAAACTGAAAACCTTTTTTAGACCTTACAGATCTAAACTTTTACCCAGTAAGCAAGGGTCCTCGGGCCCACGACGGCCGCAGTGGGCCCGCGCACGGCTGTGCGCGGGCCCACTGCGGCCGTCGTGAGCCCAAAGACGTTTCGCTGCTGGGATCCGGGTTTAATGTAGCGTTTCCTTGTATTTTAACAAAATCTGACACCTTTTCATCTAAACGTGTTTGCTGGTCTTTGAATTTGGACCTTATTGTTGAAAATCACAGCCAAAGCAAACAAAATAATTATGTGTATGCTAAACATGTAAATTGAGGCGCTGAACTCAACCTGCAAAGACACTGTAGGGTTCAGGAAACACCACCACAAGGACTGGCTGTCGGCACAGACCTTGAAGAAGATAGAAGCGAGGAAGCAGAAGAAAGCAGCGGTCAACAACAGTCGCACGAGAGCAGCCAAAGTAAGGGCACAGGGGGAATACTCGGAAGCCAACCGCGAGGTGAAGAGGAGTATCAGGGCAGACAAGAGGGCCTACACAGACAGCCTGGCAGCAGAGGCAGAAAAGGCAGCAGGCAGCGGCAACATGAAACAGCTCTACGACATTACCAGAAGATTGTCGGGTAAGTATGGCCATACAGAAAGACCAGTAAAAGACAAAGAAGGCAAGCCTATTGCAGACAGAGCAGACCAACTCGACAGATGGGCCGAGTATTTTGAAGAGTTACTGAACAGACCTAGCCCACCCGACCCCCCCGACATCCAGCCGGCAGAGACCGACCTACCCATCAGCTGTGACAGACCCAGCCGGGAAGAGATCAGAAAAGCAGTGGCATTTTTGAAGAATGGCAAAGCAGCAGGGCCAGATGGCATCCCAGCGGAGTCTCTGAAAGCAGACCTAGAGACAACAGTTGAGATGCTGTACCCACTGTTTGGAAAGATCTGGGAAGAGGAGGTGATGCCAGCTGACTGGAAGGAGGGGTACCTAATCAAGCTTCCCAAGAAAGGCGACCTCAGCAAGTGTTCCAACTACAGAGGAATCACCTTGCTGTCAGTACCAGGAAAGGTCTTCAACAGGATCATCCTAGAGAGAATGAAGAGCTCCGTTGACCCCCAGCTGAGAGACCAGCAAGCAGGATTCAGGAAGAACCGATCATGTACAGATCAGATCGCCACTCTCCGCATCATCGTGGAACAGTCTCTGGAGTGGAGCTCCCCGCTGTACGTCAACTTTGTGGATTATGAGAAAGCATTTGACAGCGTGGACCGAGAGACTCTGTGGAAACTCCTACGACACTACGGTGTACCCACAAAGTTCGTCCGCCTGATCAAGAGCAGCTATGATGGCATGACATGTCGCGTGATCCACGAAGGGCAGTTCACCAGAGAGCTCCAGGTCAGAACTGGTGTCAGGCAGGGGTGTCTGCTGTCTCCGTTCCTCTTCCTACTGGCCATAGACTGGGTCATGAAGATGACCACAGAGCACAGACGAGGTGGAATACAGTGGACACTGTGGACACAGCTTGACGACCTCGATTTTGCAGACGACTTGGCATTACTGTCCCACACTCATCAACAAATGCAGGACAAGACCACGAGGCTTGCTGACATCTCGTCCCAAGTGGGCCTCACCATTCACAAACAGAAAACAAAGACAATGAGGCTGAACGCAACCAGGGAAGAACCAGTCTTGCTTGCTGGCACCCCGTTGGAGGAGGTGGAGTCCTTCACCTATCTCGGGAGCATCATAGACAAAAAAGGCGGCACTGATGCAGATGTCAGAGCACGAATCGGTAAAGCCAGAGCAGCCTTTCTCCAGTTGAAAAAAGTGTGGAGTTCCAGAGAGCTGTCACAACACACCAAAGTCCGGATTTTCAACTCCAATGTAAAAGCAGTTCTCCTATATGGAGCAGAGACATGGAGATTGACAAAAACCACAGTCAACAGAGTACAGACCTTCATGAACAGTTGCCTTAGAAGAATTTTGAAAATCCACTGGCCAGAGAAGATCAGCAACGTCAGACTCTGGGAGAGAACAGAGCAGATAACAGCAGAGAATGAAATTGGGCGAAGAAGATGGGGATGGATCGGTCACAGTCTGAGAAAGCCAGCTTCCAGTATCACTAGGCAGGCATTGTCATGGAACCCCCAGGGAAAGAGGAAAAGAGGTAGGCCGAGAAACTCCTGGCGTCGAGACCTCCAAGCAGACATCAAGAGACTGGGAACCACCTGGAGTAGAATCGAAGGAGAAGCACAGGACAGGAGTTGCTGGAGGTCTCTCGTCGACGGCCTATACCCGGGTAGGGGTGACAGGCGTAAGTAAGTAAGTAAGTAAACATGTAAATTATTTTACCTTTAGATAATTTTACAGGAGAACCTGTTTGACGCAAC
Source organism: Semisulcospira habei (assembly GCA_036245525.1). NCBI lineage: Eukaryota > Metazoa > Mollusca > Gastropoda > Semisulcospiridae > Semisulcospira > Semisulcospira habei. The sequence goes on along the minus strand of BTPG01000006.1, from coordinate 180,160,830 downwards.
CGAAAAGGGTGGTCTAAGGAGACAGGTGCTGTTTTGAAATGACCCGCGAGTTCTCGTGCTGTAGGAACAGAGAGATTCAACAGGGCGAACCGGAAGACGTGATCCCAGCAAGCAAAAGACCCCCCCCCCCCCCCGGGACCGACGTCGGTCCGGAGGTCGTTTGCCTACCGGGACGACCCTGGTTGAACAGGAAGCCACTCACCTGCAGACTCTGGACGGGCAGGTTTGTTTTAATCCACAGACCAGAGAAATTATTCAGACTGTCGCCTCCGCTTATTTAGAGCCAGCTCGACAAACAGGAAGCGCGCATTTAACGACTGTTTCCCTCCACTGCTTAATTATCTAATTCTTATGACGCAGACCCTGACATTTAGGCCCCATGTTACCGCATTAACCCCTTTGACTGCTACTGACGATTCCCGATCGGCGCACTACTGAAAAGACGCCGTAACATTTCCCGCCCGAGCGGGACCGTCAGCTGCAGTCAAAAGGTTAAAAGGAGAAAAGGAACGACGGGAAAAGTAACACAATTTATCCATGACTCCCACGTGTATCTAAGATGTTTGTGAAAGAAACGAAGAAAATCGTTACTTCTCCGCTGGTCTTTTCTTGTTCAGTACAGCTAGTTCAATGCATTGATATTTCAAGAAGGTACCGCTCGGAAAGGCTTGTCCGTAGGAAATACAGGATTAACTCATTCAGCCCGACGGCCGTATTTCCCAAATTTTGGAGGCGTCATCTAACGACTATGTACCTGTTGCAGGAGATGGATCGACCATAATAATTCAAGGGTAGTGCCAGATTAGCTTGGCGCCGACAGGCGCCGAGCTAATCTGGCACTACCCTTGAATTATCATGGTCGATCCATCTCCTGCTGTAGTGCGTCAGGGCTGAATGGGTTAAGTACATTAACAAATTTTGAGACGTGCCGCATGCGGATACGCGGCATTATGCGGACGCGACACGTCTCGAATGTGTTAAGCAACTCAACAGTTAAAGAGTCTTGCATGATTAGATTCGAAATAACCACGCACTGCTGTTGAGCTAACAAGTCAACCGAGTGCCGCTGTTGACCGCAGAAAATGAAAGGAAATGTGATTCTGAAACTCTAAAATAAAATAAAAAAGAATTAAAAAAAAAATGAAAATAAAATAAAATAAAATAAAAAATAAATAAATAAATAAATAAACTATACAATAAATAAAAAACTAAAATAATAAAAAAAATAAAAAAATAAAAAAAATAGATACAATATATATATTTTTAAATAAATAAATAAATAAATAAATATTTTTTTAAATATATTTGAGTAAATGATAATAATAAAAAATAAATAAATAAATAAAAATAAAATAAAGAAATAAAAAATAAAATAAAATAAAATAAATAAAATTAAAAAAATAAGATAAAATAAAATAAAATAAAATAAAATAAAATAAAATAAAATAAAATAAAATAAAATAAAACAAAACATTTTTTTAAACTGTGAGCGCCAGTGGGCAAGAAAGGCACGAGTGCAGTTTGATCGTGGTGATATATGGAAGGACCGTGAGATCAGCACAGGTGTCGCGAGATCGATCAGCTCAATACGCCTGTGCTGGTCTATCATTCTGGACCTTATGACTCTGAAGGTCCAACATCACAGATCAGCACACATATTGAGATGGAGTAACCGTTTGGCTGCCGATAGCCAAAGGATTAAAACTGAAAAGGACACCCAGAGCCGCAAGGTTCAAAAGCTGAGAGTCTGATGAACTAACATTCTTCTAAGGCCAATACTGGCCGGTGAACGCCAAACGCACTAAAGCAAGATTTTCACTGGTCACTCTAACCTTAAAAAAAAATAAATATTGCTTTTTACAAAATGCACCTACTGTCTTTTTTTCCTCACAAAGTAGATTGCACGGTGTGTCCCTACTCTAATTATATCATTTTCAGGACGAAGATTTCTATTTTATTTTCTCCTCAAAACAGGCGTTACCCCGGTAGCAAAACGTCTTCGGCCCCACGACGGCCGCAGTGGGCCCGCGCACAGCCGTGCGCCGGCCCACTGCGGCCATCGGTGGGGCCAAGGACCTATGCGTACTGGGTAGTTTTGTAAGCGCACGTTTCTCCTACGTATCAAGGGTCTCAGCGGTCCGTGAAGGGCAGCGGCAAAACAACGGCATTCGAAACGAGAGCATCTGGCGAGTGCGATCTGATGTACCAGTTACGGTTTCTGCCAGTGAGCGCTCGTGCGCACAGCGCACACTCATTACTGCTCAACCACCGAGTGCGCACCGTGACATTAGATGCAAACCACAACCAATACATGGTCGTCAACAGAAACACTAGATTTTACAAAGTTTACACGAAAGAAAACTTTTCCAAATAAAGGATTTCAACCTTATTTTTTAACCCTTTGGCTGTCGGTGGCGGGTTCAGTTTTCAGTTTCAGCGATGCAAATTCCGGCAGGGATCATTGCGACAAAAAGCGCCACCCACAACCAAATGCCCCTACTGTACTGTTTACAGTAGCGTGTGATTGTACTGTATGCAGTAGTGTATTGTGTACTGTTTACAGTAGTGTATGACTGTACTGTTTAGTGTGTGATTGTACTGTATACAGTAGTCTATTATTGCACTGTTTACAGTAGTGTATTATTGTACTGTTTACAGTAATGCATTATTGTATTGTTTATAGTCGTGTGTGATTGTGCTGTTTACAGTAATGTGTGATTGTACTGTTTACAGTAGTGTGTGATTGTACTGTTCACAGTAGTGTGTGATTGTACTGTTTACAGTAGTGTGTGATTGTACTGTTTACAGTAGTGTGTGATTGTACTGTTTACAGTAGTGTGTGATTGTGCTGTTTACAGTAGTGTGTAACTGTACTGTTTACAGTAGTGTGTGATTGTACTGTTTACAGTAGTGTGTGATTGTACTGTTTACAGCAGTGTGTAACTGTACTGTTTACAGTAGTGTGTGATTGTACTGTTTACAGTAGTGTGTGATTGTACTGTTTACAGCAGTGTGTGATTGTGCTGTTTACTGTACCTGTGATGCATGCACAAATGGGTTAATTTCAAACGCAAATGCATTGTTGTGAGACTTTATTGATTGACAGGAAAATAGCTCTCGTCATTTTTGTTCTCCAAGCTCTAGTGTCTCGGAATGTCTCGAGTGTCTCGTAATGCTTTCTAAGCAATGGAAGACGAGAATAGATTAATGACCGTAATTTGTCTGTTTGTGAGCTGGACAAAATGCCGCCAGCAATTCCTGTTTGTTGCTGTTGCTGTTGCTGTTGTTACTGTTGCATGACTTTCTTGTCGCACAGCATGGGGCCCACCACCGCTACGACTCCATTTTAAGCAAATCTAAATGCAAAAATGTACTCAAGATATTTTCAAATAATTATTTTCCTCGTATACTACTGCACATGAATTTCAAATAAAAAGTGTTATTGCCACCTAAAGTTCTTAACTCATTCAGCCCCAACACACCACGGCAAGACATAGGCGCCAAGCTATTCTGGCACCACCCTTGAACTATCATGCTCCATCTCTCTCTACAATTGCCATACAGTCCTTCAGAGGCCATCTTCCAAATTTGGGGATTTCGGTCCTGGGGGTAGAATGTGTTAATAGTGTTACATGGCACAGTCAAAACCGGCGTCCAAGGCTGCTCCCTACACAAGATCGAGACAAACACATGAACATCTGAGTAATTTTCTGTGATTTCGGACCTCGAGGTTTAGAGATTAAGGTCCAAAGACACAGACGAACGCACGTCTAAAGAGACCTGCTGACTTGAGAAAATTCAACGGGTAAACGTGTGACAGTGATTTAGCGCGTTTGAATCTGTTCGTGGCTCGATGGGCTTACGGGCTCAAAGATTCAAAGCAAGTAAGGCTGGAGTTTGTCTTTTAACATATTCGAGACATGCCGCATCTGGATACGCGGCTTCACGCCGCGTATCCGGAAGCAGCATGTCTTGAATGCGTTAATGTCGGACGATGCATGAAACCGGTTATGTCACCAGATGCAACTAAAAGACCTGATGATGGATGCACAGCTGACGCTCTGAATTTGAAGATGTAAATGGGACAGCCGTTTGCTAGCAAGAGACACTGATTATCACGAGCGTCTGCACCCCAGTCAGTACGACCAACGACACGAAGAATGTGGAGGGCCTTCTGACAAGAGGTTCTAAGGTAGTTAACATGGTTGCAGAAGGTCAATCTTTTGTCAAAGATGACCCCCCAAAACATTGCCTTTTCGGCCACCTTAATTGGCACTCCAGCAATGCTCAGGCTAGGTTCTGGAAAAAAATTTCGTCTGGTTAGTAAAATGCACACAGACTGTCTTGGAGGGCGAGAACATGAATCCATTGAGAGACACCCACCCCTGGATGCGATCAACGCACAGCTGCAAGCGCCCCTCAAGGGACGCAAGTCCTCGACCTCGTGGACACAAGGCAAAGTCGTCCACAAACAAAGAGCATTCAGAATCATCCTTGACGGCCTTTACAATGTTATTTATTTTAATGCTAAATAAAACAGGAGATAGAATACTGCCCTGCGGGACACCCATCTCCTGTTCAAAGGAGTCGGAGAGGGTGGAGCCCACACGGACATGGAACGACCTGTTAGACAAAATATTGTGAATAAAAACGGGCAGATGCCCTTTAAAACCCATGTCCGACAAATCAGACATTATACCATGCTTCCAGGTAGTGTCATATGCCTTTTCAAGATCAAAGAAAATTGCATAGACATGCTGCTTGTTTACAAAAGCATCTCGGATAAAAGACTCAAAGCGGACTAGATGGTCAGTTGTACTACGGAAGCGCCGGAAACCGCACTGGAGGTCTGCGATGAGACCCTGTGACTCAAGATGCCACACCAGTCGGGCGTTGACCAAGCGTTCCATAGTTTTACATAAACATGATGTCAAAGCTATTGGCCGGTAGTTGCCCGGGTCGGAAGGATCCTTACCCGGCTTGGGAATTAGCACAACTACAGCCTGGCGCCAAGATGGCGGAAAAAACCGGTTATCCAGATATGGTTAAAGGCCTTGAGAAATACAAGGAGTGAATCCTCAGGCAGATGTGTTAGCAGCTGATAGTGGATGGTATCTAATCCAGCAGCAGAGTCAGTACATTTCTGCATGGCTTGCTGCAATTCTGAAAACGTAAAAGGGGCATTATAGTCTTCCGAGTTATCCGATATAAAATCACAAGTACAAGATTGTCGCTTCTCCTCTCTCTGGAAGAAAGGTGAATAATGCTCTGTTGATGAATTATGGGCAATGGTGGAGGCAAGAAAATTGGCCACAGCCTTTTTATCCGTGACCAAACTGGCACCATCTCTAAGATGGCCGACAGAAGCCGAGCCACCCCTGCCCCTAATTCTTCGAACAGCCTTCCATACTTTTTGGGATGGAGTCCTAGAAGATAAAGATGAGACGAAGCGTCTCCAGGAAGCACGGCGTTCGGGTTTAAAAATGTAACGGGCTTTCGCCCGCTGTCTTTTAAATGTTAAAATATTTGCTTGCGACGGATTTCGAAAAGCACGTCGCTGAGCAGATTTGCGCATTGTTTGGGCCTTGCGGCACTCTTCATTAAACCATGGTACTCTCGGCTTCGGAAGGAGTGATGTGGAAGTTCTAGGGATGGTTTCACCTGCTACGTCCAACCAAATAGAAGTAAAACAAGAAACAGGTTTTTCAGCTGACATGACCACCTCCTCTGTAAGACGAGACTGACAGAGAGAGGCGAACAGAGACCAGTTAGCTTTCTTGAGATTCCAGCGCCCCACCGGCGAATCCTCCTCACAGCTGACAGATGACAGGACTATTGGGAAGTGGTCACTACCACACAGGTCGTCGTGAATCTTCCAGTCAAAGTCCAGCATGAGAGAAGGATCACACACAGTGAGGTCTAGAGCAGAACTAGATCCAGAACCTGAGTTAGAGTATGTAGGTGAGCCATCGTTAAAGACACATAGGTTAAGTTGAGAAAAAACATCTTCTAACATCTGACCTCTGCTATCATAGTGGTCACTACCCCAAAGGTGAGCGTGACCGTTAAAATCCCCCATGAGAATAAAGGGAGGGGGCAGTTGATCTACTACGTTAAAAATATCATTGCTACAGACCCGCAGTGATGGTGGCAGGTAAATACTGCATATGGTTATGGTCTTCTTTAAGGTAACCCGAGCTGCGACAGCCTGAAGACAGGTGTCGATGCTAACGGGGCTACATGAAATTTGGCTACTAATGAGAAGAGCCGCTCCATCCGAGCGCCTCTCCGAATCAGAGCCTTTATGTATAACATTAAAACCATTAAAGGACACAGGGTCAGAAGTCTTCAGGTAAGTCTCCTGAAGAGATATTACTGAGGGGTTATAGAACTTGACTAAAAGACGTATTTCCTCAAAGTTAGCTTGAAAACCACGACAATTATACTGAAACAAAGAGTACATGATTAAGTCTTATCTGGGGGTAAGGAGTTTCCCCCCCCCCCCCAACCTTTTCCTTTACCTTGGAAGGAGTTGAAGAAACAGAGGGGGGGGGGGGGGGGGCGGCTCCCGGGCCTCCTCTGGTTCTTCGGAGATGAAGGAGGTTGAGCTGCCGCAGCATCAGCAACGACAACTTCCACTCCCTCCATCCGCTCCTCCAGTGCAGCATATTTGTTTTGAAGGGGGACATCAGTGTTCCCCTTCTGGGCCCGTGCGCACAGCGGTCCCATAGATTTCTTAGACCCCTGGTCCTGGTCAGCGTTCCTGCCGCTAGAGTTAGCGGCGTGTGTGTGTGTGTGTGTGTGTGTGTGTGTGTGTGTGTGTGTGTGTGTGTGTGTGTGTGTGTGTGTGTGTGTGTGTGTGTGTGTGTGACAGCAACTAGAGCACGCGTTTGAGGACGGACGCGCTTAAAAATTTAGGATATTGTCCCTAAAAGAATTATCTCGGGACATTTTTTTTCCCTATATCTTTTTATTAAGATGCTCACTGGCGAGAAAATGGCCGTTTCACAAAAACCGGTTGATTCACACTGGAGTCCGTAGTTTTTCTTATTTTTACTAGGTATTTTGCGTATAACTTAATAAAAGAGAGATATTAAATGAGTTCGTTAACCAGCATTGTACCTCTTGAACGTTTCGACTGATAATTAAATATTTGTTGAAAAAATATATTTTCACGTTTTTGATATTAATTTCACGAATTATGTGGGTTTAAAACAATTGAATCTTTTTTTAATGAAAAAACAATCTTCTTATTAATAATCGCATGATTTTTTTGTATACGGTATTTACATAAGCCTACAGTTTGTCTCGGCTGTCGAGTACGATTAGGTCCATTGTGACCTGTGTGCCGTAGGTGTGAAAATCAGACAATGTCAGTTCTGCACCACATTTTAGGACTCATTTGAAAAAACAGCTAACATAACTTTAATTTTTCTTATACGAAGAACACTATCTTCTCATTAATACTTGCATGATTTTTCATAAACAGTGTTTGCATAAGCCTGCTGTTTGTCCCGGCCCTTGGGTAGGATTAGGTCAAATGGTGACCTGTAAGCCCTCGGCGTAAAAAATCAGCAAGAAAATTGCAAAGTTGATTCTCTGATACGTCAAATGTTAGTACTGCGATGAGTGACCTATAACTTTGAGTTGTCTCTATGAACACAGCGTCGTGGGACTAATGATGCCATGACGTGAAGCTTGAAGTGACGTCATTTCGCTGCTCCTGCTATTCTTCTTCTTCAGAATAGCTATGATACGCCAGACCACGGAGCTTACGAATGGCGGGAATCGCCGTGCGTCCGTCTTTATTTCTGTGTGCCAGTGTGTGTGGATCAGTGGGTGGGTTAGAGTAGAAGGAGATGATTCCTGTCGCTACATGAGCCCGCAGAGCGTACTAATGGCGGGAAGCGCCGTGTGTCCGTCTTTATTTGTGTGCGCCGACGTGTGTGTAGTCACGGGTTGGCTAAGAGAGGAGGGAAAAGGATCACTGAGCATAATAAGCCTAAAAATATGAACAACCCTGAATGTTCCTAAAAGATGAACGCATCTGAGCTCCAAACAATACGGTAGACTTTGGGATGAAATCCTCATCTTGTTTTTTTTTTTTAACCTGAAGTTTGTTATAAGCGAACTAATTTATACTGACGAACAAAAGAAATGCGACATTTTTGGAATCATCGGAAACACTTTAGTGTTTCCGATGATTCCAAAAATGTCGCATTTCTGTTGCTCTTTAGGATACATAAGAAGTGTGTGGTCGGGACATTCCAACAAATGTTGATTGCGTTATGCCCAACTTTGCTATTATCTCATTCAGCCCGACGGCCGTATTTCCCAAATTTTGGAGGCGACATCTAATGACTATTACCAGTTGCAGGAGATGGATCGACCATGATAATTCAAGGGCAGTGCCAGATTAGCTTGGCGCCGACCCATCTCCTGCTGTGGGGCGTCGGGGCTGAATGGAATATACAACGCTTACACGTTAATTCAACAGTGTTTGCGCTCACCAGTAAATCTCGGCCTGTTACCGGTTTTGTTTTAAACAAAATACCGAAAAGAAAAGTAGAAGCCGGTAGGCGTCATTGATTACAAAAGGGATATACTAACGATCAATAGAAATGCGACATTTTTGGAATTAAAAAAAAATGTCTCATTTCTTTTGCTCGTCAGTACATGTATATAAGTGTTTCCGATAATTCCCAAAATGTCGCATTTCCAATTCTCCGCAGTATGTAATTATACCGATTGCGGAGGTAGGGATACCGAAAATTGTTGGAGCATTATAATGATGTGATTTAGACAGCAGCCGATATTATGACCGGGTGCTACAGAAAGAAAATACCGGTTGTCAAAAACCCTAGCGTGAACACTGATTCTACAACTACAAGGCAAACAATAACAATAAAAATCACTCAATATTCCATGCTCACCGACCGCTCATAGAATGCAATCCGTTCTTAGATGAATGCGGGTCTGTCATTTTGGACCTTGCGGCTAGAAGCCGTAATATCCCAAATGACAGGCCAGCGCAGCCCGGTTAGGTCCAGAATCAAAGACCAGAACGCAAATCTAACTTCGGCTGGTCAGGCCGCATTGTTCTCGCGGTCTTACTCCATTGCCCGGTTACAAAAGAAAATGCTAGGCTTGCTGGACCTGCACACGCGACTGAAACTATCAGCTAACGTTGAATGCCCCCAGTGACCAGCACGGATGGACAACGGAGGATGCCAATAAGACCAGCAAGAGGTAAAGATCCTCATGAGCACCCCAGCAGGCTGCTTGGGCGCGTGTGGTTCTATGCCTGTTGCAGAAGGGATAATTTCGATGCTGGAAACAGAGTAAAGGAAGCTGCGCACAACAGGCAACTTCCGACATCAGTCGGAAATCGAGATGATGAAAAATGGGTGTCACTTAGAGCTTTTCCTCGCAGTCTTGCAAGAGGCATAGATCTTCATGGGCCCCCGCAGTTGCGGGGGCCCATGCAGATCTATGCCTCTTGCTAACTTCAGGTTTACCTGGGTTCGCAGAGTGGAAGTTCGTAAGGAGTTAATGCGTTCTATGGATTCTTCAGAAATCACTTGTTTGGGGTGTGTTAGAGACATTGCCATTGCACAACACTCATCAATAATGCGAAGAGCAAGTAATTAGAAGAGTGGGGAACTGTCTTTCTACATATGCATAAGAGCTAGTTAACCGCTCGTACCTGCGGTCACTTGTACTGTTCACAGTACTGGTGCACAAGGAGGGAGCATAAGAGATTCAACAATTTTATCCTAATTCAGAAAACAGCGTCACATATCGAGCTTCTCATATCTCCCACATTATCTCAAGAAATAGTAAACAATGACATGACTACGTTGTTGTTTGACACAACCTGTGTTCACAACCTTACAACCTTTCTAAAAAATGACTCTAAAGCATAAGTAGCGAGACAGCATCAAGAAACCAATTGTATCTTAATTCTATACTTAAAAGTAGGTTGTCTGTATCATGCATTCTATGAGCCAAGGGGTTCATCGGTACCAATTTGGCGGGCAAATGCTTACACGATGTTTGCCAAAGTAAGCAAAGGTCCTGGGTCCCACGACGGCCGCAGTGGGCCCTCGCACGACTGTGCGCGGGCCCACTCGCGGCCGGCGTGGGCCCGAAGACGTTTTGCTACGGGGGTTGGCAAGCTGTACGCAAAGGTTGCACTGGCAAATGCATCTCAATAAAGCAATGTTTAAGACATTCGAGGCGTGCTGCATTTGGCTACGCGGCCGAATGCCGCTTATCCGGATGCATCACGCCTCGTATGAGTTAATCAAACTACATTCAAACGACATGACACGACACTCGAATACTCTGGTATTATCTGAATCCTGCGTGTTTACTCGCGTCCACTATTACAGTTATAGATTTGCGTGCTGTCATGTTTTGGCAATTACATGCTGATGGAGTGCATAACACTAGAGCAATACCCTTCCTGCTACCCGCATTTGCATGTTTCCGGAGCAAACCTAATATCCGGTTCAATGTAGGCGTCTGAAGGAAAAATCGGTTTGACGGGTTGATAGAGAAAATAGAAAATGCACGTGAGGGCGTCTGGGTTCAGAATTAAGCACACGAAAATGCTTTGCTGGTCTGTGTTAACTCATTCAGCCCGGCGCATGTATTTCCCAAATTTTGGAGGCGTCATCTAACGACTGTTGAGATGGATCCGCCCACAATGATAATTTAAGGGCAGTGCCAGATTAGCTTGGCGCCGACAGGCACCAAGTCAATCTGGCACTACCCTTGAATTATCATGGTCGATCCATCCCCTGCTGTAGTGCGTCAGAGCTGAATGAGTTAAACCATTCGACCTTACCACGCCATGCACAGGACTAGGAAGCCGAATTATGTCCTTTAACAAGGGTTCCTAACGTCTTGTTGAACATGTCCGGGACGCATAACCCTGGGATATCCTCGCACCGTGTACTCTAAGCCGGAATTATGTTAAGGCCCCGACACACTTGCCGGTTGTGCCCCGATTTTGAAGCCGATTCCGATCCGATTGCGATCGGATGACGTCATATATCCGATCCGATTGCAATCGGCTGGGAATCGGGTGTTTAGAAACTGCTCTATTTTTCCGATCCGAATCGGTCCCGATAGTAAGCTTCAACCAATCAGAGCGCGTCTCGCAAAGCACGTCGTTTCAGTTTGCAAATGGCGGAAGCCGGAACAGTCAACCATCTTCGTTGCGGATGTTTCGCCCGCCTCAGTCTTCCCGAATATGATGTAAAACTGCTGATAATGCAAGCACATCATCCCCACTGTCCAAACTAGCATCTATTTCGCTGAACAGGTACGACCTTGATCTTCGATTCAAACCGGTCGGCTAAATAAAGTCGGGGAATGTGTGGCAGTGCACACGTTTTTGCAGTCCGGTCCGATCACACTCAGATTCAAAACTGCTCAAGAATCGGCCTCAAAATCGGGCATGTGTGGCGGGGCCTTTAGTGACTCATAAATATGTGCTGGTCTGTGATTTTGGACCTTACAGACCAGCATACACGTGGGTGAAAGGCGCACTGGGATTGAAGAATAACTTTGTGAAATCGGAAACGCAATGTCTAATATCAAGGCCCAGCACTCAGTAACCCCTTGACTGCTACTGATGATACCGCTGGGCGGAGACGATGAGTCTTTTCCGCCGAGCGGTATCGTCAGTAGCAATTTTAAGGGGTTAATGATCCTAGGCGTGCAGGTATTGAAACATAACCATGTCAATTCCGGCTAAAACTGTGGGAAATGGAAAGCTATCAAGGTTGCGTAATGCCTGTTTAGCCTGGCGCGGGCAATTTATCTTTATCCTTCCCTTCATGCATTTATTAAAAAAAAATTTAATTCAAAGATCTCTAATGTTGAGGACTCTAACCTCCGAGCCAGTAGCTTAGATGGACCGTAAGACTAGCTGATTCAAAATGAAAAGTTCACCAGACTGCGTGCTTACAATAACAACATTATTCAAACACTTTCATGGCGTCTGACCTTTTCTGCTTACTTCAGTTCAGCGTACTTGCCAGGCCCCTTCATGTTATGCTAAGAGAGGAACCTTTCTGAACTGGACAGAAGCACAGAGCCTAAATATAACCATCCTTCCTCCACCGTTCTGTGCCATATAGACCAGAAAGCTGTTTTTACCAGCGCAAAATCAGCAATTGCGAGACAGGTCAAAGGTAGTACGTGATTGGATAGGAGCCTTGAACGCAGGAAAACTAGTACTGCAAAACCTGTTTTACGCAACCATAAAAAACCAAGCCCGTCTTAGTGTTAAAGATTGGTGCTTTTTCAAGTGAAACAGTGAAGGTAAAAAATGTGTCACTCGTCAGTAAAGACCAGCATTTAGGTGGCTATAGCCACCTAAATGATGGTCTTTACTGACGGGTGACACAGCCACCAAAATGATGGTCTTTAATGGCACATTATCTCTCAGAATAGGTTCTGCTATACGTCCTTTTGTGCTCATCGATCAGTTTTGAAATCTGAGCTATCTGGCTATGGAACTAGTGCGATGAAGAAAAAAAAAAAAAAAAAAGACAACAAAACACACTATGCACGGAACAGCTCGTTAACTCCTCGTCTTAACTCATTCAACTCCGACACGCCACGGCAAGACATTGATCGAGCGTGATAGTTCAAGGGTTGTGCCAGAATAGCTTGGCGCCCATAGGCTCGATCTGTTTCCAGAAGTGTAATACAGTCTTCAGGGGGCAACTTCAATATTTGCGGATTTCGTTCCTGGAGCAGACTGTTAACTCATTCAACTGATTTTGCTTTGTTTGTCAAGAAGCTTATTCTGTTGATATTATTTTTAATGTCATTTTCTTGTATTGAATTGCTGTTTTGTGTTAAATCCGTACTTTAGCAAGGACAGATATGAAAAGAATTCTGTGCGACTATTGTCTCCATCTTTGAAATATAAAGTTTCATTCATTCATTCATTCATTCACATTCATTCATTCATTGAAGAGTTCGATTAACACATTCGAGACGTGCTGCATTCGGATACGCGGCGTTAGCGCGTCTTGAATATGTTAATCGATCTCTTTAAGCTTTGTTTTTTATCAATCGTGCACTCTATAACTTTTTTCTTTTTTATCTATCTGAACTTTACACGCCGCGCAATTAACCCGTAATTTACCGTGGTATCTAACTGGCCATGTGCCACCTAAATCATCAGTCTCTCCAAGCAGTAACAAAATGTGATCTGTGATTCGGATCTTACGACTTCAGGCCCTAAAGCCAAGTATCTCAGACAAGTGCCCCATTGCACGAAGCAAACAATTCTGGAACTGGCCATCTGGTTTGCAAAGTGCGAGGTAACAACTCTGCACACAGCAATACTGAGAACACCAAAAATGATCAAAAGGGACTGGACCATTAACAGGCAATCTCCGCTGTTTGTGTCGCACTCAAAATACTTTATATCAAGCAGAACTTTGGTGCAAAATGTCCGAAGTGTGTTATACGAACGAAGTAATTTAGCCTACACTGGAAGAGTGCTGTAGAGACCTCTCACAAAACGTTGTTAGATCCGACTTATGTTATCAGCGAAATAGCCTGTACTTTAGTCTGTTAACCCTTTTAACCCCACGGCCGCATTTCCAAAATTATTGAAGCGTTGTCTAACGACTGTTTAGCAGTTGTAGGAGATGGATTGATCATGATAATTCAAGGGTAGTGCCAGATGAGCTTGGCGCCTGAAGGCGCCAAGCTCATCTGGCACTACCCTTGAATTATCATGATCAATCCGTCTCCGGCTGCAGGGGTCCCGGGGCTAAAAGGGTTAATGGGTGAACACTGTAGAACGATTTATAGAAGTGATAGTGTTAGTGGTAGTAGTAGTAGTAGTAGCAGTAAAAACGTTAAGGGCTTAACGTCTTTGTCCACTGCGAAGGTGATCTCAAGGACAGGGCACCGAAAAGGGTCCGTACAAACTTTGGCCCTAGCTGGGTCTGAACCGGCGACCTTTCCGACGTGAGTCGGACGCTTTACCACCTGAGCTACCCAGCTCCCCCGGTGGTAGTAATAGTAGTGGTAGTAGTAATAGCAGTAGTGATTTTGTTATCATTATTACTATTTGACTAAGTACTGGGTTTCATCTATTTTCTTGTTGTTTTGAATGTGCGTGTTTTTGGGGTTTTTTTTTTTTTTTTTTTTTTTTTTTTTTGGGGGGGGGGGGGCTTATTTTTTATATATTTTTATAGCAGTATTGTTATCATTACTACTATTTGACCAATTCACTGGATTTGATCTATTCTATCGTTGTTATTGTATGTGTATGTGTATGAGGGAAGGGGGGTTGAGGGGGGGTCCTTGGTTTTTTTCCTTCCAAGTGAACTTTTCACTCGACGCCTGCAAGCCCTAATTCAGCACGTCTGTAACTAACCTGGTGTCACCTAAATCACCACAAGCCTCTCCAAGCATGTAATTGTAGCCTTTCCTGGAAGCCGGGACCTTTCTTTACTGTCGCTGTTTGCCGCGAGAAGGATGGGATGGCTACGTCAAAAGAAACAGTCCATCGATCGCCATTTAGTTACTATTTCCACGTGCAAGAGACATAGATTCTCATGAGCCCCTGCATTCGCAGAGGCTCATGAGAATCTAGGCCTCTTGTTGACTCAATTCGGCTCAGTTAAATGTCACTCAAATTGACGGAGTAAATTCAGGTTAGGTTACAACTAACCACAAGTTAGCTAGCTCTGCCAGCATTCTTTTTTTTTTTATTCACATGCAAGAGACATAGATACACAAGGACACCTGCAGCCGCTGGGGCTCATGAGAATCTAAAGCATCACGCTGAATGAAACTGACTCCGACTCAAGTGTCGGTTGAAGTCTGCGACTGCATCACTAGTCATCTACCTTGTCAAACCATTTTTCGTTATACGTCTGCAAGAGACATAGATTCTCATGAGCCCCTGCGACAGCTGGGGCTCATGAGAATCTATGCCTCTTGCAGAACGAAAACTGTTTTGAACGCACCTCAGATTGAGGATGTTAGTTGCGACGTGCGACTGTACTGGACCTCACGTTAGCTGCTGTATCCAGCCTATTCCTGTCCATTTGGGTGAGATAGATTGTCTAGAGCCCCGGCAGACCCATCTTGCTGGCAGAGATCGGCCCCAGCTGTTCCTCAAATTGGCAGGTATATGTCGTACGTTAGCTTCTATCTAAGTTTCCTCGTAATGGCAAAGAATTGGCTAAAGCTTTTATTCACATTAAGGACAGCGGCTTTTTTGTTTGTTTGTTGGGACAATCGTGTCTTGTATTTATTTACATTAAGGACAGCAGCTTCTTGGGACGATCGTGACTGTCTTGTCTTCAAAGGTAGTTGGCTCTTCTAAGGTCCTTCTTATACAGTAATGCCTGTTTGGAACAGCCACCTTATTTGCAATTGAAAAAGTGGTCTTAAAAAAGCGCTCTCTCAAGAGAAGGCGTGAAAGTCAAAAAGTGTCACCTGGCATTAAAGACCATCATTTAGGTGGCGACAGCCACTTAAGTGATGGTCTTTAATGCCAGGTGATCTCTCATAAATGTGGTCGTTCGAAACAGGTTCTGTTGTAAGCAGAGACTAGCTGGTGCTTCTACTTCAAAGGAATTAACTCATTCGAGACGTGCCGCCTCCGGATACGCGGCAAAAGCCGCGTATCCGGAGGCGGCACGTCTCGAAAGAGTTAAGTGCTGTTTTGCAATCCTTGCCAAGCATATCTTCGAAACTGTCTTCGGTTTCTAAAGAAAGCGAGAGCTAATGACTAAGTGACGCGTTTTCTTAGCTGGTTTTCAAAGAGACTTTGGGTACTTGCAAGACTTAATTGCGAGACAAGGACAAACAGGACATTCCTTCTACATCGATTCGCCCTACGTCCAAAGGACCCTGTACAAACATCTGCGCACTGTCCAGTGTAAGTAAGTCTGCTGCCTTAACAGGATGCTACTCAGTAATGTTACATCGGCAAAACATAGTGAGTAGCTTACAAATGGTCCAGTCCAGAACAAAAAAAAAAAAAAAAAGAAAAGAAAAAGAGTGTGACTGCCAAGCGTACAAAATGCAAAGTAGTAAAGGAGAGAAATAAAATTAAATGAAACTTTGAAAAGAAACTTTATTTCTCAAGGATAAACGATTAGGTACAAAGAGCACCTGTTTTCACTCATGTCCTTGCACACACACACACACACACACACACACACACACACACACACACACACACACACACACACACACGCGCGCGCGCGCGCGAGCGCGCGCGCACGCTCGCACGCACACTGACACGCGCACGCACAGAAGGGGGAGAGAGAGAGAGAGAGAGAGAGAGAGAGAGAGAGAGAGAGAGAGAGAGAGAGAGAGAGAGAGAGAGAGAGAGAGAGAGAGAGAGAGAGAACGAACGAACGAAACTTTATTTTCCAAGGATTGAGATATTAGGCGCGCAGGCCTTTCTTACAATCTGTCCTTGCTAAGCTACTTAACAAAAGGAACACCAACCAAACAACAAAAACTAACTAATAATAAACGTCACACACACGCACACAGACACACATATACATGTACTCGTGCACATGCGCACTTTTGTACATACACATACACACGTACGTGCGCACATAATTATCTAACATATAAGTAGGTATGATATTTTGTGTACTATCAAAAACAAGTTAGAAAACAGAACAAACAATTTGAGAGAGAGAGAGAGAGAGAGAGAGAGAGAGAGAGAGAGAGAGAGAGAGAGAGAGAGAGAGAGAGAGAGAGAGAGAGAGAGAGAGAGAGAGAGAGAGAAAGAGAGAGAGAGAGAGAGAGAGAGAGAGAGAGAGAGAGAGAGAGAGAGAGAGAGAGAGAGAGAGAGGCACGCTTAGAAAGGCCAAGTACTACAAAGTTGATTAAATGTTCGGATTAAACCCTTTTCCTAAATAGTCATGCAGACATAAAAACAACGGGCTATTTATCTTTTCGAGGAAAAGTGTGCAAAAAATGAAACTGTGTTGTTATTTTTTTTCTTTGTTTCTGTCTTTGCTGGGCATTTAAAAAATGATCAGCCTGATGCCATCTTCCTGAAAATTCACAAGAGCAGCACTCGGTAACGTCACGAATTAACCCATTCAGCCCTGACGCACTGCAGCAGGAGATGGGTCGACCATGATAATTCAAGGGCAGTGCCAGATTATCATGGTCGATCCATCTCCTGCAGCTGGTGCATAATCATTAGATGACGCTTCCCAGATTTGGGAAATACGTTCGTCGGGCTGAATGAGTTGTGAATGAAGCCACCGTTACTGTGGCGGTGCACAAGAAGGTTACACGAACCACAGCAGACTAATAATTCGACACAAGTTCAACAAAGTGGCAACACTGGATCAATTGTTTAGAAAGCCCATCTCAAGATGCCGACCTCCAACTTCAAGTGCACTGGAAACTTAATTAAAACAAGAGCACAAAGTTAACTGTGTGCTGGTCAGTGATTTTTGACATTACGGCTTCCAGTAGGCTATCCCTCGCTTGAGTATTTGATTACAAGCCAGCAGTCTAAAGTTTAGTCCGTGACCGACTCCAACAATCAACCGGAAAACCGCATCCGTGCCAAAGAGCTACAGCAAACAAGAAAATTAAGTAATAAGGGGTTGTCTTCAACCCTTTTATTGCCAATGGACACAAACTTGTATTTCTGAAATCTTTCTCCCTTCAAGGCCAATGATTTTTTTCTGTCCAAGGAACATGGGTACAAAATAAGCGTCAGCAAATGACATAGATCCTCATGAACCCCCGCAACTGCGGGGGCTCTTGAGGATCTATGTATCTTGCAGTTGGATCGCGTTCAGTTTCTTTTCTCGACAGTGAGGGGATTAACTACAGATACATGAGCTTCCGGAGCATGCGTCCAGGCCAATCATTTTATTGCCTGCATTTACTACTGCCTATTTCTGCTGCAATACGCTGCATTAGTTCCACAAACATGGGGTTCTCATGGGTAAGCTGGCATTAAATTAGTCCTTTCGAGAGAAACATTATTTTTTAACAGATTGTGAATATCGATGAATGCCAAGGATTTAACGCTTCAGTGCAGGTAATCTCAGTCGTTTCTTTTCAGACCGAGTAGACAATTTTTGGTTTTCGCGTGAGGACACTAGCAAGCTTCTAAAGCAAGGGATAAGCGCGCACACATGTACTCGTACGCATGCACGCACTCACACGCGCGTGCGCGCGCACGCACGCACGTACATAAGCAGGCACACACGCATGTACACACGCACGCACGCACGCACACACACACACACGATCATTTACAGTCTACTCGTTTATAACAAGGTCGGATAAATTATTACAAAAGTCGAATCAACAATAAAAAATTCATTGAACTCCAGATATATAAACAATAAGGGGACCAATGTTTTCTTATTGTTATGTCGGACGTGTGGTATAAACAAAGCCTTACCTAGAAATAGTGCTGGCGGAATATCTAAAAAGGTGTTGTTATATCCGAAGTTTAATCATTTCTGACCTCGTTATAAGCGAAGTAGACTGTATATCTAAAACCACGCTGTCTTGATGTGTTGTTTGCATTGTACATTATGTTTTATTTTTTGGTACTATATTTATCTGTAAATGAAAAAAAAAAATCAATAAAAATAAAAAAATAAAAAGAAACACACGCTGTACCCAATGGTAGGTATATACACATGTGCTGGTCTGTGGTTTTGGACCTTACGGCTGAAAGCAGAGACCGGCACACACATGTACCTCCGCTTTGAAGTCCAAGTCCAAGGTCCAAGAAATAACCAGACCGGCGCACATAATTATACCGTTCGTCAGAGCCAGACGGCGGCGGACAATTTTATGTGGGCTTTGTCACGCTCTGCATCGTCATTTTCACCGATGACGCACAGCTGAGGACGTGACTTCATTTCATAGTTGACAAAACCCAATTTCGTATTGATAAAATTCAATTTTGCGTAGAATGATCGACGTGTTCAAAATAACAATTTTACCTAAATTGAAAAGGCTTGACCTCGTAAAAGCTTAAAAATCGATATACAGCAGAACCAGTTTGGGGCGACCATTCTTGTGAGAGATCACCTGTCACCGCTTTTTACACGTATCCAGGATGCAGTCGCCCACGCGAACACATACAAGCAAAAATGTCTGTTATGTTTGAAAATTAGTTTAAACAGACACGAAAAAGACTCACAAAAAACAAACAAACGAGTAAGGTGATCTAATCGACACGTAATTTCACACAACAAATTGAATTATGTTGAATTCACTGGTTCGCCTTTGTGAGTCATTAGCCATTTTAGCAGTGTGCAGGAAAAGACAGTAAGTGTATATTTAATTTGTGAAAGCTAGATTTGCATCGTAATATAATGAAAATCTCGCTTTTCACAAAGACAGCCTTACTGTCTTTTGCCTTTACACGGCAGATTTACGCTTTCCAGTTTCTCAAAAAGCTGCGCTGTCCCAAGACAGTCTCGCGCTGGAAGAACGCTCAAAAACGCACCAAACACTTCCTTGGGGATATCGTTGTCGACAACGACCAGACACGCACTTTTCAGTAGTTTCTGTGACACCTTCCATCTCCTCCACCCCTACTTTCATCCCCGCACCCTTCCTCCCCCCCCCCCGGGGGTGGGGGGTGGGGGGAGGGGGGAGGAAGGGTGCGTAGAATGAATGCACACACGTCACTCAACTACAACCACCCTCCCCTAAAACTGGAATAGGATGGGCTGCGGATATTACCAACAAGAAATGGAGTGTTTCCTTAGGGCGTGAGGTCAGAATAGGTACGAGGAATGTATTTGCCATCTTTTGTCTGTATCAGTCAATGCCAGACGACACTGTTCAGTTCTGCCACCCACCCTCTCCTGTCTGCAAGAGGCAAAGATTCTCATGAGCCCCTGAAACTGCATGGCTCATGAGGATCTGTGCCTCTTGCTGTACAAGCCGGCGTCCATCTATTTACTTTATTTTTGATCTCTTCGCCTCTTGTTCCTATTTCTGCTACCCACCTAAAGCGCCACAAACATGAGCGTGAGAGGGATGTTAGTGACGGAGCTACAAGTGTATCACCATCGTCATCAACATCATCCCACCCCCTCAGAAGGCGGAAGCCCTCGGGGTATACGCACGTACTCAATGCGTGGACAAACCATCGTCATCTCCCTAACTCAGATGGACGAAGATGTTTGGGTTTAAGCCCTGTGTGACATTGAACCCGAAACTCAATCAAGCTATCAGGCTACTCAAGAGCGCTGTCGACCAAGAGGGGGCGCGCTGACTCATGACGTCAGAGTCTATGTAATGACGTCAGCAACCTGATGCTGAGACTTTCGAGAAATAATTCACGTAGTCAAACGCTGAGCCCTTCCATTAGCAAGGGAAATAAATCTTCAGAAGCCCCTGCGGGTTGCAGCACAAGAGGTAGGAAAACTGCTCCACGAGTTGTGTGCCACTGACCGGCTCCGAGCGTTTAGGCTCGGAGCCGGTCAGGGGCACACAACTCGTTTATTCCTTCCCCTGTGACTGCAAGGGCCTCTGAAGATGTATGAATCCTGCCGGCAATGAAGGTTCTGTCCCATTCATAATTTTTACATGAATACATTCCCCAAACACAGGTTACTGGGTTTCAGCACCAGACCGTAAGGAAAAGGGGTTTTTATTAGCTTGGCCTGCTGTGAATACCTCTTGGGACCCGTGTAGTAAAAGAGGAATTCTCTGCATGATGGAACGACTTTAGGCGGCATTACGCTGTCTAGTAAAACAAAAATTAAATGCAAAGAAATAGTTTCTTTCTTCATTTCTCTTTTTGAAATTTCAGTAGGCCATAATCTCCATTTGTAAAGAAGCGAAACTGTACAGCAGCAGCGACCTAGAGTAAAAAAAAAAAAAGGCGTATAATTGTGTAAATTTAATTTTCAGCGTCTCAAAGAAATGCCGAAATAACCACTTCACTGCCGAGAAAAAACCCCACCTGAACACCACCCGGCTGCAAGAGGTATAGATCCTCATGAGCCCCCGCAACTGCGGGGGCTCATGAGGATCTATACCTCTTGCTGAAATCCCTCTGTGCCTGACGTTAAGTGGAAGGTTGTGGCTTTCGGTCGTTGAATGAACACAAATTTAAAAAACAAAATAGACGCCCAGCGGCAGGGAAAGGGTTAAAGGACAAGCACACAACTGTGTTGCGCGTGTGCTTTCTAAGCGTGTTCCTTTTCCTTGTCGGGTGTTTCTTTGCGCTTTGCGCTCACGGCAGGTCTGTATGTTGTGACTCAGTGTTTTAGTTCCCAGAGAAAATGATCGACAAGCACGCACGTCCTGCGGTCGCATGCTCCTTCTTGTACAAACAGATTGAGTAGGTTAACTGCCTTATTGTTTCGTATTGTGCAGGTCTACAATTTCTTTAATTGAGAAAGAAACACGCTTAGAAAAGACGGGTACAACACAATTTATTAATATTTCGGGTAAATACCCTTTGTCAAAATAGACAAACAAACAAACATAGAGATTAGCCGCTACTTATCTTCAATGGCAGAAGGAATGTGGCAACATTCCTTCTGCCATTGAAGATAAGTAGCGGCTAATCTCTATGTTTGTTTGTTTGTCTATTTTGACAAAGGGTATTTACCCGAAATATTAATAAATTGTGTTGTACCCGTCTTTTCTAAGCGTGTTTCTTTCTCCGTTGGGTACTTCTTTGCATATTACACGCTTGGCAGTCACCTTTTTGGTCTGGATTTATTTACAATTTCTTTGACCTATTTGACACCTTTGCCAAAACTTTCTCCTTTTCTAAAAGTGCTACGCGTGTATGCAAGACTGTCAACAAACATGTTGTGGCGAGCCGTTCGTCTTATTCCATTTTTTTTGTCTAAACTAACTTTTAAAATGTCGTTTCAATTTACACAACTTGTTTTTGACCGGTACCGTCAAAGTTCCCTTCAATTTATTTCAAATTTGTCTTCTTTAAATTTCAGGTTTTCTCAATTAAAATCTAAACCGGTTTACCGCAAAAAAGGTCAGTTAACGATAATTGAAAAGAACGTCGATTAACAGAATAAAACCCCAAAACGTTCAAGCAACTCCCTACAGGAAGAGGAGGAAGACCTAAATAAACGAACTCTATTTTCTGGGACAGATTCGATATCCGCTTGTGATGGATCATCGTTTAATGCGGATTTAACTCGTTCGAGACGAACTGCATCCGGATACGCGGCTTAAGCCGCGTATCCGGATGCAGCTCGTCTCGAATGAGTTAATGCCACTCTTCTTTCCACGTCTGCCAAAATGTCATTTGTGGAGAATCCCAAGAGCATTTGTCTCGTTTCCAGCGCCAAAAGTCTCAGTTGTTCGTAAATTAATGTTGCTTGCTTGGCAAAAGATTGCGTAACTCTTTGCGTATCGGTAGGGCTTTTAGTCTGAGGTCTAGCATAAACCCTCTACTGACACGCAAAGTGTTAACGTCCCGACAGCGAAAAGAACTCTCAGGACGTGTCTGCATTGCCCGTGGAGAGAGAGAGAAACCCCCCCCCCCCCCCCCAAAAAAAAAAAAAAAAAAAAAAAAAAAAAAAAAAAAAAAAAAAAAACCGTAACAGAATATTGAATGCATGTCGCCAGGCGGTTTAATAAGCAATTTAAACATAAGACATGCCAGGGAGGCTGCACCTGCTATTTTCTCGTACCCTAGTTTACAAAAAAGAGTAGAAAATCATTACAAAGTACGCACAGGCAAACGATTTATAATTAAAAATGCATTAATCGCCAGACCGCAGTCAACGCAGACAGAAGAGAATTTTTAAAAGAAGAAAAGTTCAGATGAAGGGCCATGGAAACATACGCCCTAGAAAATAAGAGAAAAATCCACCCTGAGTGGGCTGAAGAGGGTGACCTTGGGAACGAAAAAGTAGTTGACCTCACCAGGTCCCCCAGGGCGTAAGTGTTGTAATGCTGTGCATGTTCGGTTCGACGCCTCTCCACTTTCGCAATAACCTCAGAAGAATGTTGATTCATCTCAATATGTGTGCTGATATGTGATTTTGGACCTAACGCTCTCTAGTTTATCTCAAAACGTATGCTTGTCTGAGATTTCAGCCGTGAGGTCCAAAATCACAGACCAGAACACAACTGTGAGCCATTGGCCCATGAAACGAATGGAACGTATTGTATTATGTCACGCACATCACGCGCATTACTAGTGGCCTCCAGAAATCATCAAGCTATACCCTTGTCTCTAACACGTGATCTAATTTGCCAAATACTCGTGGTCCTTAGACAATAGGGGTCAAGTGGGGTACGGAGACATTTTTCACCCAAAGGTATTATTTTTGGGTGCGAACTTTTGCGAGCATTTCGCCCACACATAATAGCCGATGGGTGAAGGATTTTGCCACGAGAGCCCTATAATCTAAGCAGTTTATAATCGTGCTACTTTCAACTTGCTATTGGAGTGAAAACAGCTTTCAGAGTTGTGGCGGCCATTTTCATCCGACCGTAAACCACATAACTAGCGAGTGTGCTTCCGTGACAACAAAATATGAGTCTCTTCTACAGTGTCTAAAGTTCGTATGAGAATTAAAGCTATGCATATTCCTGAAAAGATAATGCAAACCAAAATCTAATTGTTCCCCCCAAAAGAGGCAGAGATCTACAGAAAACGGTGCAAGACAAGACTGATGATGTCAAGAACTACTCGTTTCTAGGTCATTGTTGCTAGGGGGTAAAAAATCGTTGTTAGGTAAATGGAACATTGTTTTTCCACCCCGGACAAGCCATGCGAGTGGTATAGGTACATACAGTTTCGTTTTCAGATCTCGCTGATGCAAAATTTGACACGTAGGCTTACGCACATGCTGGAGCACTGATTTAACCCTTGTCATTCTGATAAACCCATTGCTCGAATAAATTTGACAGATAGTTCAAGGGTGGTGCCAGAATAGCTTGGCGCCTGAGGCGCCAAGCTATTCTGGCACCACCCTTGAACTAAAACATTTGATCTACCTCCTAATCTGTAATGCAGCCTTCATAGGACAATAAGCAAACTTTACAAAATCAGCCTCAGGATGTAATGGGTTAATAAGGACCACATTATCTACGTTCTAAATATGCTGACACAAACAAATGCATAACGCACGCACGCACAATACAGGCATACACACCCACGCGCAAAAAAAAACAAAAAACAACAAACCCAAACAAACAGAGAAAATGGATGCAAAATCGATTCTTCGTCAAATCATGGTATTGAACCTGATGAACACCCCAGATTAAGGCATGCATGATCGACCGCGCTGAAGAATCTTAGTTAAACAACTCGACCAAGAACTCAGTTAGTTCTTCTCGTCCCCTGGGGACATTTTTTTAAGGTTAAGGAGGAAAAGGGAGACAATCTGGGATGGGAGGGGAAGTAAACTAGACCTCGTGCGAAGATTTTTTTTCTCTTTTTTTTTTTTTTTTTTTTTTTTGTTGTCTACCGTATTTAAAAAATACGGTATACTTTGAAATGGGGCTGGGTCGGAGCGTATTCCGGAGTATGCACATGATGTTTTTTGGCGTGCGGCGCAGAAATTCTGGTAAAGAAGTAACACGATAAAAATGACGTCACGTCTAACCTCGCAAACCTTGCTAGAGAACGTCTTTTTGGCGCCAAACGCCGCGTGTGTGTGTGTGTGTGTGTGTGTGTGTGTGTGTGTGTGTGTGTGTGTGTGTGTGTATGTGTGAGAGATGATGATGATGATGATGAAACTTTATTTTTCAACGGTAAAAAGTTTTGACAGAAAACAAATCGTCATTTTACAAACTTGCCGTTGCTAACATCTACAGAATAAAAAAGAAGGGAAACTATAAAATATATATGTACATACAAAACCCAATAGCATCATTATATACAGAAAAAATAATAATACTCATCACACACACATGCACACACGCACGCACGTGCGCCGCTCACACATACACCCACACGCACAAACAAACACGAGCACACACACACACGCGCACACACATATAAAAACCAGAGAGAGAGAGAGAGAGAGAGAGAGAGAGAGAGAGAGAGAGAGAGAGAGGAGAGAGAGAGAGAGAGAGAGAGAGAGAGAGAGAGAGAGAGAGAGAGAGAGAGAGAGAGAGAGAGAGAGAGAGAGAGAGAGAGAGAGAGAGAGAGAGAGAGAGAGAGAGAGAGAGAGAGACTATAGCCCGCGTTTCAGGGCGGAAAAGCTTGAAGTTTTAGGATATTGTCCCTAAAAGAATTATCTCGGGACCTTTTTATAAAAATGTTTTGATTAAGATGCTCATTGGCGAGAAAATGGCCGTTTCACAAAAACCGGTTGATCCACACTGGAGTACGTAATTTTTTATTATGTTTACTAGATATTTTGCGTCTCTCTTGGCTTGACTTCGCGAACGAAGATTTTATAGGGGTTGCCCACGACGTCTGCAGGCCTGTTCGTGGCCGCGGAGGCCAATCCGGGACAGGCAGGTTCGACCGCAGTGGCTGCAGAGGGAGGTCTGGCCAGGGTTCTGAGTTGCGACATCTCTGTTTTTTCTCCTGAGCCGCTTGTCCTTAAGGCTAGCTCTGCGAGAGTCCTCAAAGGAGATGGCTGCTTTGTAAATGGTGGAGCGCCAGGTGTCACGGTCCTCAACAAGCGAAGACCACTGGCGGTGGTCGATTTGGCAGGCACTAAGTGACTTCTTAAGACAGTCTTTGTATCTCTTCTTTGGTGCCCCTCTGTCTCGGTGACCGGTGGCAAACTCGCCAACAGGGTGATCTGGGTAGGCGATGATCCTCCATCCTGGAGACATGCCCCGCCCAGCGGAGCTGTGTCCGCAGCAGCAAAGCCTCGATGCTCACAGTTTCAGCCTGTTCAAGGACATCGACGTTGGTGACATAGTCACTCCAATGAATGCCCAGGATGGTACACAGGCAGCGCAGCGCTGGTGGAAGCGTTCGAGGAGTCGTAGTTGGCTGCGGTAGAGGGCCCAGGGCTCGGAACCATACAGCAGGGTGGTGAGGACGACAGCGAATTTTTAATATGTTTTTAATTATATAATAATTTTTATTATGTTTACTAGATATTTTGCGTATAGCTAGACAAAAGGGACATGTTGAATGAGTTCCTTAACCAGCATTGTACCTCTAGAACATTTTGAGTGATAATTAAATATGTTTTGAAAAATATATTTTTCTCGTTTTTGGGATTAATTTTACGAATTATATGGATTAATCTTAAAACAATTGCATTTTTTACGAAAAAAACAATCTTCTCATTAATAATCGCATGATTTTTCGTATACGGTATTTACATAAGCCTGCAGTTTGCCTCGGCTGTCTGTTACGATTAGGTCAATTGTGACCTGTATGCCCTAGGTGTGAAAATCAGACAGTTTTCTGCACCACTTTTTCGGAGTCATTTTTTAAAACAGCTAACATAACTTTAATTTTTTTTTACGAAAAAAACCATATCTCCTCATAAATACCCGCATGATTTTTCATAAACAGTGTTTGCATATGCTTGCTGTTTGTCCCGGCCCTGGGGTAGGCAAAGTTGATCCTCTCATACGTGAAATGTTAGTACTGCGGTGATGACATATAACATCGAGTCGTCACTATGAACACGGCGTCGTGGAGCTAATGATGCCATGACGTGAAGCTTGAAGTGACGTCATTTCGCTGCTCATGCTATTCTTCTTCTTCAGAATAGATATGCTACGCCAGACCACGTAGCTTACGAATAGCGGGAATCGCCGTGTGCTCGTCTTTATTTATGTGTGCCAGTGTGTGTGGATCAGAGGGTGGGTTAGAGTAGTAGATGGATTTATGTCGCTACACGAGCCCACAGAGCGTACTAATGGCGGGAAGCGCCGTGTGTCCGTCTTTATTTGTGTGCGCCGACGTGTGTGTTGATCAGAAGTTGGCTTAGAGAGGAAGGATATGGATCAGCATTATAAACGTAAAAATATGAACAACTCTGAATATTCCTAAAATATAAATGCATCTGAGCTCCAAACAATACGGTAGACTTTGAGATGAACTCCTCATCTTGTTTTTTTTAAGTTCCTTCTATTTATAGAAGGGACTTTTTAGGACGGGTCGCGGTGGGGCGAATTTAATAGCATGTCCATGATGTCAAAGTGGGCAGCCCTAAACCTCTCACAATTGAAGATAATACTGATTACGTCATGTCTAGTTACGCTAACCTCGCTGCTGAACGTACATTTGGCGCGAAGCGCCGTATGTATGTATGTATGTATGTATGTATGTATGTATGTATGTATGTATGTATGTATGTATGTATGTATGTATGTATGTATATATGTATGCATGTATGTATGTATGTAAGTGTGCGTATGTATGTAAACAAGAGAATCTCCGATATTTCTCTACACACAAGATTGAAACTTGGCGAAATACTTTCTTAAAGAGATGGCTAAGAGAGCCTTCAAGCATATTGTAATTGAATGCCTCATTTAAAGGGGCAC
Source organism: Semisulcospira habei (assembly GCA_036245525.1). Lineage (NCBI taxonomy): Eukaryota > Metazoa > Mollusca > Gastropoda > Semisulcospiridae > Semisulcospira > Semisulcospira habei. The sequence goes on along the minus strand of BTPG01000006.1, from coordinate 180,133,347 downwards.
GACCGACCTTTTTTAATGCTTCAGTTCGCAAAAAGCTTTTACTGGGCTGCAGTATACATACCCACTTAGACAGTGACCACCCTATTGTCCCACCAAATGCTTTCTTTCGTCCGTTCAAAGCGAAAGAGGCCACCGGAATCGTGCGGCTGGACCCGGTCAAAAGATTGCTTCCGATAGACGATCAGGAAGCTGACGTCATAACTATTCTATACGACCTTAGGTCATCTGCATAATTATAACCAATCAGAGACAAGATGTCGGATGAACCAGCGAAGAAAAAAAGAAAGTATCAGTCGACTCGCGCCGGCCGACAATGACAGACTCCTAATTGAAGAGAAGAAAGAGAAAGAGAGACAAGATACCCCTAAGTAGAACTGACATCGGACAGGGGAATATAGAGCTTGGCTTGACCGCCCATCCGGAATTTGTCGCTTTCTTGCTATGTGAAACAGTAAGTAATCCGGTTACGATCTTTGTCGATCTTCCTGTAGTTTCACGAGCGCTAGAGACTGAGAATTCATGATCTTCAGTAGAATTTATCTCTTACTGATTTTGCAAGATTTTAAACCTGTTTTATCATGAAGTTACGAGCTAGTTCATCAGATTTTATGCTGCAAGGATCAGACAACTACGGCCTGTGTGTCAAAATTGCGGCACTGGCTGCCGACATCGATGGTCGTGACACGTTTTTGTCTGTGCGGGCTCTCATTCACTCGCTTCACAGATGTAGTGTTTCTACTGCGATGGTGCATTTGTCGTTTCCAGAGATGCTTTCAGTTACGTAGACTTCGATGTGTGTGATGTGAAACTGCAATGATGGGTATAAGTGGATGAAATACCACGTTCTGTTTTGTGACGCTGGCTCAGTCGCCGGCTTGGCGCGGAGACCGATTCGAAGAACTTGAAGCCACGCCCACAGCACGATTTGCCCGTTACTCAGGGCAGCAGGTCAAGCGGAACCCGCATTGATTTTGACAGCAAAGCGAATAAGTGGAAAATTTATTTTACATTCTCGTGGAAAATTATGTCAAAGGGATGCCGGAGAACATCAGTACATGTCTACACTGACGCGTACAACGATGACCGCCTCCGTCGTCTGCAGTATCGATTGATCGGGTTCTGCCTTGTGACGTAGGCTAGTTAATATGCACAAATTCAAAAACGAGGCCGATGCAGGCGATAATTTGGACCCTCGGGTACAAAAACAACACACCCATCAAACGATAAATTTCGACATTTGGCATTGTATTTACATCATAAAGTTCTAAGTTAGTACACAAAGGACCCATACATAATACTGTCAGCAGTATCTGTTGCAGACAGTTTTCCGACTGTGTTGAGATGATTAAACCTGGGGAGAATCGCTTTAAGACATAAACAACCGTTTATAGGAAGTAGGTTGACCCAAATTAGAGACCGTAATTTTTGCCATATTTACTTGAAATTTGCGATATAGCTAGGTTGGATAAAGACATTGGTGAGTTCGTTATCCAGCTTTATATCCTTTCAACTTCTTTAGTAAAAATTAATTCTTTTCAGAAAAGAATTAAAACCGTAAAAATCCTTAACTTCTAGAGAAAGTCAGACAGTGGCGGTGACGAAAAGAGGCAACTCCGTCACCACGCAGACATTGCCATAATACTCTAAATATGACGTAATTCTCTCTAGCGCGCCGCGCTCTCTCTCTCTCTCTCTGACAGACATGCGCGCATCTCCAAGAGGCATAGATCCTCATTCGCCCGAAGAGCGCATGAGGATCTTTGTCTCTTGGAGATGTTTGGAGCGAGCGCGTATGCACGCACTAACACCCACGCGCGCGCGCGCGCACACACACACACACACCACACACACACACACACACACCACACACACACACGCACACACACACACACACACACACACACACACACACACACACACATACATACACACACACACACACACACACACACACACACACACACACACACACACAGTCGTCGCGCTTTCAGAAGAGCATTCAGGTGACCCGATATAGCTAGTTTGGAGAAAGACATTGGATGAGTTGGTTAGCCAGCTTTGTACCCTTTCAACTTCGTCAGTAAAAAAAAAAAATGTTTTCAGAAAAAAACACAGTAAAAAAAACATGACATATAGGAGAAAAGTCAGACAGTGGCGGTGACGTAAAAGAAGCAACTCCGTCACCATGAAGACATACTCTAAATATGACCTAATTCTCTCTCTCGCTCGCTAGCTCTCTCTTTTCCTAAATGTACTTAATAAACATGCTCCTCTACGCGAGAGGAGGGTAAAATCTAACACTCTTCCTCCCTGGCTTACTCCGGAAATCATGCAGGCGATGGCGCTTAGAAACGATCTACGTAGCAATAAAATGTTCACTGAATATAAGCAACAGCGTAACCGTGTTAAATACATGATCAGAGAGGCAAGAAAAAAGTTAGTTCGTGACACGGTTAAAGACAGCAAAGATACCTCTACTATATGGCGCCTTCTAAACACACTTACTAGGGGGTCTCCAAGTACCGCAACTACCATTCCCACTAATCTTACTGCTGATACATTCAATGACCATTTTCTTTCGATTGCCAAATCTCTAATATCGCCAAGCCAGGATAACACTTATCACCGTTCAAATTTGCTGTCTGAGTTTTGTCAACAAAGAACAATGGGCACAGCCCCCTTCAACATCCCTATGTTAGCTGTTCATGAAGTGGGTTTACTTATAAGTAACCTTCCAAATAAAAAGTCCTCGGGGCCTGATGACATCAGCCCGAAAATACTTAAACTGTCTCTCCCATACATTGTAGAATCCTTAACTTATATTTATAATCTCTGTATCCAGCATAACACTTTTCCTAACGAACTTAAATATGCCAAAGTAATTCCACTTCCAAAAACAAAAGATCGTTCTGATCCTAATAATTATCGGCCTATTTCTTTATTATCTGTTTTGTCCAAACCACTGGAAAGGCACGTTCATAAACACCTGCTTGCTTACCTAGAAAACCGTAAGCTCTTCCACCCTTTCCAATCCGGATTTCGTCCGCAGCATTCATGCCACACAGCACTTACACGCCTTGTTGACACATGGCTCAAGGGTATGAATAAGTCACAGTTAACAGGAGTAGTCTATCTGGATTTTAAGAACGCTTTTGATCTGATTAACCATACTATTCTGACTGCTAAGCTTCACACATACCTCAATAACGGAGACGCAGTTGCTTTTTTCACATCTTACCTTACTAAAAGAAAACAAAAGGTTCTTGTTCATGGCTCATACTCCTCTCTCAAAGATGTAAGCTTCGGTGTGCCCCAAGGGTCTGTACTGGGCCCTCTACTGTTTTGCTTATTTATCAATGATTTGCCTCTACATATTACTTGCCAAGATGTACAATGCGACCTTTTTGCTGACGACACCTCAGTTCATACTACTAGTAAAGATATACAGGTAATTTCCGACAACCTACAACAAAGTCTTCATGAAGTATCAGCTTGGTGTATAAACAATTCTATGGTTGTTCATCCAGCCAAAACGAAATCGATGGTAGTCGCCACGCGCCAAAAACAGCAGATAATGCCTCTATTACTTAACCTTTCACTTAAAGGTAGTCAGGTAGAACAGGTAAATGAACATCGAGTACTGGGGATTAAAATCGACAGTCAGCTAAAATGGCAAGCTCATACAGACGCCTTATGCAAAATAGTAGCCAAAAATCTCTTTATGTTATCAAAACTGAAATATTATACTGATTCAGATACCCGTAAACTATTTTATAACGCTCACATACGTTCTTATATCGATTACGCGTCATCGGTATGGGATGGGTGTAGTGAGGTCCATTTAAAGAGACTCAATTCCCTACACAGACGAGCGGCCAAAATAATCTGCCCTGATCAACACCTTAGCACTGAAGAAAAGCTCTCAAAAGCAGGTCTCCTGCCACTTCAAGATCATTTTAAATATAACAAAGCAATCTTTATGTTCAAAGTGTGGAAACGCAAAACACCTGAGTACATCTCCACTTTGTTCCGTAAGTCTGAGTCCAAGCTTGGAAACATCAGAAAGCTTTTCATAGTCCCAAAACCAAGGATCGATCTATATAAAACTAGCTTATCCTTCTCAGGGGCACTTATCTGGAATGCCCTTCCAGACCATGTAAAATCCGCCTCCTCGCTAGCCTGTTTTAAAAAGGGTCTCTTCAAATATTTTGTGGATCACTCGTAGGGATGACTCAACCACTTGTATTATATGTTTCTTTTTATGCTGGGTCCAATTTATTCCCAATTAAGTCTGTTATCCTTTTCAATTATCATTTGGACTACTTAGCTCTGTCTATGTGTGAAGGGGGGTGGGTGGGGTGGGGGGTGTCTGTGAGTCTATGAGTATGTCTGTCTATGTGAATAGTGTTGTCATCTCTTTGCAAGTATTATGTTTACTTATATGTATGTATATTTGTAGTTAGTCTTGTAGTTGTTAGCAACGGCAGGTTTGTAAAATGGCTGTGTCGATGACGATGTCAATGCCTAAACCGTTGTAAAATAAAGTTTCATTGATTCATTGATTCATTGATTCATTGATTCTCTCTCACATAGGCGTACATCTCCAAGAGGCATTGATCCTCATGTGCCCGGAGGGCGCATGAACATCTATGCCTCTTGAAGATGTTTGGAGCGTGCGATTGCAGGCACGCACGCACACGCACACGCATACACACACATCGACGCGCTTTCAGAAGAGCATGCAGGTGTACTTAGTATAGCATGTAGCTAGGTAAAGTCAACCTGATTTCACACAAATTATAGCAAGACTGAAATTGTACCGTGAAATTCTAGTTTTGTCACCAGTTTTGCAAGTCTTGAAGCGAAAGCGAAACTCATATCACGTTAAATATAAAATTACGTAAAAACAAAAACAAAAATACGTCGTGACAAATCACGTTTGACAAACCAATGACGCATATGCACTGCGCGCGCCACTTATAGAGTTCACTATGACGCATTGGCACATCTGCGAGTTTTTTTTTTTTTTTTTTTTTTTTTTTTTTTTTCAAAAGGAGATATTTCAACATCACAATCAAGTCAAAGACAAAAGGTAGAGAACCTTGACAGCTTAGACAGCTCTCTTATAGAAAGGACTTTGTGGGTTATGGTTCATCCCATCTTGTTTCTTGGACGACATTGCGCTCCTTGAAGGAAAGAGAAATGTATAGCACGCGTCAGATTAACCCTCTGGCTGTCGGTAGCAGTTTCCTGCAGGAATCATCGTGACCGACAACGAAGGGTTAACTTTGGATGTAACAAATACAATGGCAACCTCAGTATGAAAAACAGGGGCAGACTGTCACGTATCGTCAGAACAGCTGAGAAGATCATTGGCCTAGGACAGTACCCAGTAGATTATCTGTACCATAGATCTGTCCGAAGGATAGCTGCTAGCATTGTCAATGATCCTTGTCACCCACTATCTGATCAGTTTCAAATGCTACCTTCAGGCAGACGTTTCAACATGCCACTTGCCAAAAAGAATGTTTTTAAGAAGTCTTTTATTCCAACTGCTGTCTCGATTTTGAACTCTCGTTTATAACGCCGTGATAAGTATGATCTACTTAACATTACCTCCCATCTTGTGACAGCGGATTGCATGTGGTAGATTGCTGCAATGATAATTTTTCATATGTTCTTGTAGCGTTTGTTAATGTCTTATATTGTTGTTTCATGACGAGCCGAACGGCAAATTTCTGTCGTGCTTTGACTCGAACAGACAATAAAGTTGTATTGTATTGTATTGTATTGTATTGTATTGTATACCCACGGAGCAGTGGGGGCATTTGTTTGTTTGTTTTTTTCCCCGACGTCTGCGACGTTTGGTCAAATAAGTTTCGTCAGGACCTCAAGAAAAGCATTTTTATACAATGCCTGATGTTTTTTTTTTTATACAGTAGAACCTGTTTGAGCGACCTCAAGAAAAGCATTTTTATACAATGCCCGATGTTTTTTTTTTATACAGTAGAACCTGTTTGAGCGACCACGCTTATCAAAGGTAGCCTGCCATTAAAGACTATTATGTCGGTGGCGCTGGCCTGATAAATGTCCTTTCATGACCGGTGACTCTTTTTTCCTTTCAAGACTTCCCTTAACTCATTCTACCCCAGACACACCACAGCAAGATATGGATTTATCATGATAGTTCAAGGGTGATGCCATAATAGCTTGGCGCCTATGGGCGCCAAGCTATTCTGGCATCACCCTTGAACTATCAAGGTCGATCTGTGTCCTGCACTGCATTGCAGTCTTCAGAGGACAACGGCAACATTTGGGGATTTCGGTCTTGGGGTACACAGAGTTAAGGGATCTGTCTTACAAGATCACTATTATTAGAGATCACCTGTCATCAAAGACTATCATTTAGATGTGTGTAATGATAGGATGCCTGATAGGAGGGGGCAGGGGATCTAACTGTATGTCCAGCGCTGAGTAATTGCCTTTGGTATCTGTACAGTTCTACCAGCGCTAGCCTCACCTATCTCGTTTGTGAGTATTCTATAACTTGAGGTAAAATGTGTATTGTTACATTGTTATGTATTGTCTTGTGCATCTACTGTGGGAAATCAGGGTATTTACCCGACCACATTTAGTAGTGCACCTTCGTGTTTGTGTATGTGTGTTTCTCCTGCCTAGTTCTTAAGTTCCAGAAAAAGACGTGGGTTAAAAGGCTTGACCTGATGCATCCTTTTCAAGGGATGTATATGATCGTCTTGTTCTTTACCTGAGTATTTTTCTGTGGGCTGGCGACTGGGTGCCTGATAGGGGATCTAACTGTTTGTATATCCAGCGCTGAGTAATTCCTCTTGGTATGCGTAATGACAGGGGACGCATTTCGCTCTTCAAGACCTCTCATGACAGACCTGTCTCTTTGTCTTGCAAGAAAAGGTGCTTACTCAAAACAGATTCTCCTGTATAGAAAATGTGAAACAGTTAATAACCCTTTTCCTGGCCACTTACGTACGCTGTACGTAATATTTTTGTTTTTTGAAATCTTGGTTCATTCAAAGATCTAAAGCCAAAACCATCCAAGAAACATGGATACAAATTGGTCTCAGCAAAAGGCATAGATCCTCATGAGCCCCCGCAGTCGCGGGGGCTCTTGAGGATCTATGCCTCTTGCAACTAGATCATGTTCACGTTTTTTTTTTCTCAACAGTTACGTGTCAAAGATTACCGTTGCAGTCTCGACACTCAAAACTAAAGCAGGGCAGCTATCCATTATCTATCAATTCAAAACAACACCCCCGACACGCCTGTATGAAGCACTGACTTTCCCGTTTCAGAAATCCTTCAGAGATCCCAACAGTTCCACGTAGTCAGTAAGTCCTAACACCCCTACATCATATGCCACACGTGCTGCTTCTTTTCTTTCAGAGCCTTTGAGATCCTGTCTAGTCCAAAGCAAACTTTCCGTATTACCTTGCTTATTCCTCTCTTTTTTGTCAATCTATATATCGTTCCCACTCGGACAACGGGCCACACATCTCCACAAACCCACGGCTTTCGTTCCTTGCGCTATCGTAGCTCGAAATGCATTCAATAATGACCCTTTCCAAGAGATACAACGTTAACCCATTAAAACACACGGCCGCATTTCGCCAAAATTTGGAAGTGTCGCTTAACGACTACGTACCAGTTGCCTGAGACGGATCGACCATGATAATTCACGGGTAGTGCCTTATGGTGCCAAGCTAATCTGGCACTACCCGTGAATTATCATGGCAGATCCATCTCCTGGCTGTAGTACGTCGGGGTTAAATGGGTTAAGATGACACCAGCTGTAGGCACAGAGCTTTACGGGGCCCCGCTAGATGCTGGAGCTGATGACCCAATGCGAACACGGTCATCGGGCCGACGTCGGCCCGATGACCTTGTGCGCATTGAGGATGAACTGACTTTGCCTCTTGCTGACTGAGAGGGAGGTCTTGGTGGGACGAGTCTGTTCTTGCATGAAACACAGAAATTGATCATGCGGAGGTTCATGAGGATCTATGCCTCTTGCAAATGGGAAGGTGGGAGGGGAGGGGAGGGGAAGGGGGAGGGAGGTATCTGCAAGAAATGGGAGATCGAACAGCTTTGATGAAAGCACGGGTCCTACCACAGAAGGATGTCTCCGTGATTAAGGGTAAACACAGGAGAATAAGAGCGGCCGGCCCGGGCCCTGCGATACGACCGTGGGAACAAAACTGTGTGAAGTTTGTGTGCGATACTTATCGCTAAGGAGGCCCTTTCATTAACTGAAGCGTAATAGTTGTGAATGGAGATATTCGTAGAGAGATTCAAGAAAGACAGCATAATTAGATCAGACTACGGGTGGTGGTGGGGGGGGGGGGGGGGGGGCGGGGAGTGGGAGGGGGGCATCAGGATCTTTTAGCCTCTTGCCCCTGGGTGCTGTTTCTGTGCCCTGGCAATGAGTGTATTAACACATTCTATCCCAGGACCGAAACCCCCCAATTTTGAATTTGCCCTCTGAAGAACTGTATTACAATTTTGGAGACAGAGCGAGCATGATAGTTCAAGGGAGGTGTCAGAATAGCTTGGCGCCTATGGGCGCCAAGCTAGCCCTTGAACTATCATGCTCGATCCAAGTCTTGCTGCGGTGTGTCGGGGCTGAATGAGTTAACGGACCGAGTAAATACACCACACCAGCTCATTTCGCATCCCAGATCCCTGATCAGGGTCTGGGGCACATCCGGAAAGGAAGATGGACGTATTATTATTGTACGTTAGTCTCTCCCACAGTCTACGCGAGGCACGGATCCTCATGAGTTCCCTCAGCACATGCATTGTTGGACCTGGTGCCACCCACCCACAAGTTGCTTAGACTGCACGGATCCTCGCTTGTTCTACGACTATCTGTGCTTCTTGTTGGATGCAAGCTCCCATGGAAAAAAAGAGTAGGAATGCAGAGTTTGCAGACTATTTTCTATTACCGATATAAACGATTTTAAGAAGTATGTCAAAATTGCAGGGGTTTCGACGAAACATTGGACTAAAAACCCGAACAAACATGAAATACAAAACACTGGACTAAAAACCCGAACAAACATGCGACACAAAACAGTGGATTAAAAAGCCGAACAAACCATGCGATACCGCATGCTTGTCCGGATTTTTGATCCACTGTTTTTGCCAAAACAAGTGCAACTTTGACGCACATCTGGTTTCCGAAAATCGTCAATTTGGGTCTGTGTCCAGCTAGAGGCGAGGGTCGTCCTAGCTCACAAACGTCAACACCTCTTGTTCGACATACTCACGGCCAAACTGTGTGTGATATAACGTGGGGGGCGTCGTCAAAATGTGTCCCTGTTATTGGCCCTTCTTAAATCTGTGTGCTTTGGACGTAGGGGATAATGAATGATTAATCTGGCAAATCTTATATGTGCTGGCCTGTGATTTCTGACCTGACGGCTTCAGCCGTCAGGTCCAAAATCGCAGGCCAGCACACATAATTATGAAGTTCGGGAATCCTGGTAGCATCCAGTATGGGGGGTAAACACGGTCCAAGAGGCTGTCCATTCAGGTGGCGGGACAACATTCAGGAGACGGTGAATGCACAGAACATGTAGTTAAACAAACCCGGTTACCCCTGAAAATAGCTAGGTATCGATCTGATTGGCTAAATACCGCGGAACACGCTCTGCGAGTGGTAGGAGATGCCTCCAGAATGTTGACCGTGTAGAGCAGCACAGGGATTTCATTCTGAAGTATCGTGGTCAGCCATTCCATCACACTGAAGCTGGATATGCAATCAGTTTTAACCATTCGACTCCCAGAACTAACTGACTTCCTTTAGTTCTGGGAGTCAATGGGTTAATTGATGTTGGACTTTACAGCTCTACGTGTCCTGTAAGAAACAGATGACGTTATTAACACAGTTAAAGGAGCATAAGCACTCGGATGTTGGTCAGGTATTCTATACAACTGCAGCGGCAAATAAAAAAAAACAGTTTTCACGTTGATTCTGATCACAGATTTTGGACTTTGGGGCTAGTGTCGCAAGGTTCAAAATCACAGACTAGCACACATAATACGTAAATAATTAACATCTCACACGTCCACCCTTAAGAAGCAACGGCCAGAAAAGGATTTGCCATGATAGTTCAAGGGTAGTGCACGGTTACCTTGGCACTATTATTGAAGAATATACTACCATATGAAGGCAAATCCATACATTTGAGTGAGTACATTTTGTGAAAAGCAAGAGTTTCATTGTAAAATAATGCAAATCTGGCTTTTCACAAAAATGGACTGTCGTTTGCCTGCACGGGGCACAGTATGACCGACTCATTCCCACAACTGTTATACAATCCTGATATACAATGTCCAAGTTGCGAGCTATTTGCGTGAGTGGAGGAAGACCCCAGTATGCAAACGTCTTCGGTCCCACGACGGCCGCAGTGGGCCCGCGCACAGATGTGCGCGGGCCCACTGCAGCCGTCGTGGGCCCGAGGACCTTTTGCTTACTGCCGAGCCACATTATTTTAGGCCAAATAATTGAAGTTACACCAGTGACATCGCAACAAAAGGGAAACGAGGAAGATCTCACCTGTCTGGTCAAAGACACTACCCATCAGCTTTCATCATTTAAAGAAGAGATAAATGTCCGACTCATTAAACAGGACCCTTATCGAGATCGAAGATACTAGAATCCGATGTCGTCTGGTATGTGCGAAGCTCAATGTCTCGACAGTTTTCCAGACTGTTCGATCGGGACGTTTTCTTAAAGATCTAGGCCACTGCCACTTAGATTCAGACGAAGCTTGCCAAGGGTTTTAGGACCCTTTCAAGTGTACAAATATACCTCTTTTGTGGTGTTAAAAAGTTCGAAGACTTCTTTCTTCACATAAATCCTCTAAGAGACATTTCCAACTAAAATGGTCTAACGGTTTATTTTTAAATGCCATTCTGTTGCCCATTCTGCCTTTGTTTGCGCGTGAGGAGAGGGGGGCGGGGACGGGAGGGGGTGGGTGGGTGGGTGGGTGGGGGGGGGGGAGGAGAGTCGCCACATGGACAGAACACTTCTTGGTTAACAGCAAAATCCTCATCACTGCGTCAAACTTATATTTGCGAGTGCCTTAACCCTTTGTCTGCTAATTACGATACCGGCCGTCACTATAGTTAAGTGTTTTTTTTCCCGCCGAGCAGTATCGTCAGTAACAGTCAAAGGGTTAAACAGCTTTAAGATACCGAGCCCAGCAGCCTTAAAACACTGAGCCCAGAGGTCGAATTTCTAAAATCTAGCAATCATACTATAGATAAATCAGTTCTGGAGGCAACCCGACCATGAGAATTAAAGTGTGATGCCCTCTACACGATGATCGACCATGACAGTTCAAGGTGGTGCCAGAATAGCTTGGCGCCTACAGGCGCCAAGCTAGTCTGGCACCACCTTGAACTGGCATGGCCGACGGATCCACCTTCTGATGTAACGTGTCTGACACGGCCTTAGAGTGTTCCGTTCGATTAGCAGTGTGGACGTTCTCTCCCGGTATTGACCATCACCCCGGCACAGGCCACTTGACATTTCACGGGAACACTTGAAAACTCAATAGCAACATTTGCCGGCAGTGCCAAACGTTCTCACGCTTCACGCGCGGTATGTCAGAAACAAGGCGTCTCTGCCCTGAAAGGCGGAAGACAATAAGTGCATATTTGTGAAAAGCGAGATTTTCAATGTAATGCAAATAAAAAGCGAGATTTCCAAAGACTGGATTGAAAGCGTTTTTATCATTATCGGACAGAAATGCATGCGTCACAAATATTTGGCTCTGTCGTCTGCCTGGTCGGGAAACATATCCTTCGTTGATGTTGAAGTTGGTCGCTCAATTCAAATAAGGAGAAAAAGAATGTCAGCAATCGCGGTGCTGTGAAAGAAAAGGCATCAAGTCCTTTATTGCGAAAAGCGAGATTTTCATTTGTTACAGTCAAAATCTCGCTTTACTAGAAATGGACTTACTGTCCTTTGCGTTCACCGAGCAGACCATACCATTGAAGTTACGCAAGAAACTTTAATACAGAAATCCAGTAGCGTCTAGACATCTATCCACAAATTTGTTAGTTATTCGACTTTAACGAAACGAAAACAACGTTGACTATCTCAAAGAGACGCAAAAGCTTAACTCCATCAGCCCGAAGGCCGTATTTCCCTAATTTTGGAGGCCTCATCTAATGACTATTCACCAGTTGCAGGAGATGGATCAACTATGATAATTCAAGGGCAGTGACAGATTAGCTTGGCACCGACAGGCGCGAAGCTAATCTGGCACTCACCTTGAATTATCATGGTCGACCCATCTCCTGCTGTAGTGCGTCAGGCCTGAATGGGTTAAGATTGCGCAAACTAATGAAAATAATCTTTACATCCTTAAAAAAGGATAGCATCCATACATTAAAGGCACGCACCTGAGTCTAAATTGAAACGTGAACTGTGGAGAAAATAGCTAGCGTCAAACACATTAGAGACGTGATATTTTAACTTATTCGAGACGTGCTGCATCCGGATACGCGGCATAAAGCCGCGTATCCGAATGCAGCACGTCTCGAATGAGTTACATTAACACCTTACCAATATCTGTTTTTCATACGTAGTTTTCATACGACATGAAAGCTTTAATATCAGTTTGAAAAAAACAAAACAGGTTTCACGCTTGGGACACATTTGTTTTCGTTCGGGCGCAGCCTACCAGTTTAGGATTCACTTATGAATGCTTTTAAAGTATCCAGTTAAATGTCAGAAAATCGGTGTACTGTTTCTGCACCTAACGCTGCGAGTCACCGCGTGCAAGCGCGAGCACAGCAAGACAGAAATGAGGATGGTAATGAGATTAACTCATTCAGCCCCGACACACCACAGCAAGACATGAATCGAGAATGATAGATCAAGGGCGGTGCCAGAATAGCTTGGCGCCCATAGGCGCTAAGCTATTCTGGCACCACCCTTGAACTATCATGCTCGATCTGTCTCTAGAATTTGTAATACAGTCCTTCACAGGGCAACTTCAAAGTTGGGGGATTTCGGTCCTGGTGTGGGAATGAGTTTAATTGCAAACTGCAGGGGTGACATGCGTGTGAAACCCGTCTCTACCCCCCCCCCCCCTTCACCCACTCCCTTCTCCCCCCACCCCCTCACATCCACCCCTTAGTCCCCACCCCTGTTCTCCCAACCCACCCACCCCCCTCCATCTCCGATCTCCAAACCACATCTCCTCACCTCCTGCAAAAAGAGTAGATGATGATGATGATGATGATGATGATAATGATAATAATAATAATAATAATAATAATAATAATAATAATAATAATAATAATAATAATAATAATAATAATAATAATAATAATAAAGTTTCCGTCAAAAAAAACATGCTTTGCTATAATTAAACTTGCTGTCAGTTTTATTGACATACGAAACAAATCAAACTACATTCACGGAGGAAAATTTATTTTACATTTTGACATCATTTAGCAGAGCAGAGCAGAGCAGAGCAATAGCAGAGCAATTATGAATCAAGTGAGCTGCTCTGTGATTTTGGACCTTACGGCCGGAAGCCGTAAGGTCCGAAATCTTAGACCAGCACAGCTTGAGAGAAAGCTAAACAAATCGCCACAATGCATTTTTACGACAACCTTTTCACGAAACTTGTTTACACACCCCTACAGAGGTATGACGACAATCAGTTTTTTTTTAATCGAACTTTTACGTCTTTGGACCGCACTGTAGCATTCAATCCCTTTTGCGGCATCTCCACCTCTCAGGCATGCGCATTCAGTGTCGTGAAAACCCTCTGCCCTTCAGGAATAATGATGGGAATGTAGGACTTGGTTAGATCCGCTTTGCTGTTGTACTCACAGTACATAACATGCATGTCACGTTGTGTTGGGCCGTTTGGGATATTTTTGTGTTTACTTTCCTCCAAAATGTTAATTCCACCTCAAGAAACTGATTAGCTTTTAGAATGCAATTTTGAACATCACTGCTTCGGCACTGTTCGTGATGATGGCCTTTACGACTAGATTGAAAAGCTTTCTGCATCTTAATAATGCATAATTGTGGGTTCAGACAGATTAGACACGCCAGGGGAGTGTTTGCTGATATTGTGTTTGCTGTTTGATTAACCCTTTTCATCCTGATACACTACTGCTTGAAATAAATTTGAGTACGATAGTTCAAGGGAGGAGCCCACATAGCTTGGTGCCTGAGGCGCCAAGCTGTTCCGGCACCACCCTTGAACTAAAATGGTTGATCTATCTCCTGATTTGTAATGTAGCCTTCATGGGACCATAGGCGAACGTTAAAAAATTCAGCGTCAGGATGTAATGGGTTAACTAATTACATAACTATGCTGCTTGCTTCAACA
>BTPG01000006.1:180066445-180113945 GCA_036245525.1 Semisulcospira habei | reverse complement strand
ATTTTGATTTCAGGGCTTAAAATGTTATGGCAAAGATTTAAAACAAGATAGCTCCTCATAGCCATAGATGGAAACATAATCTCCCACTAACAGGCATACATTCTAAAAAGCCTTCCGGCTGCTGGAGCTCGTGAAAATCTGTGCCTCCAGCAGCTTCAAAAGGACAGCTGAAAGGATTGCAACTGTCAAGAATATTTTAGAGTCCTCTAGCGATTTGTGACGCAAAACAACTTAAGACGATACACAGTTAGATTTTTTTTTCTCTGCGTGGTTTAAAGGATTCAAATTGCCATCATTATCTTCTTTCAGATAATGATGGCAAATTGAACCCTTTAAACTTATTTCGGGCACTTCACCGCACCGTGTAAGGGGAAATTGATTTTGTGGTCTGATTTAATACTTGAGTGAGTATGAAAAACGATCATTAAGGTTATTTTGCAACCGACTGGACACGAATGCAGACTACGTGAAAGCGTGTGTGTGCGGGTCTGTGATTTTGGGCCTGACGGCTAGAGGCTGTTAGGGCTAAAATTACAAACCTGTACTCTACTTAAAAAATCTTCAGAGTGTGCTGGTAACCAGCACACACTGAAGATTTTTGAAGTGGAGTAATTTGAGGGTGGAAGGGTAGGCGCTCTCTGTTTCGCGACAGTAAATTTGTCATTAGAGTCATCGTCGTTGTCGTCAACATGACTATGGTCTTAGATGTTGGTTCCCAGGGCATGACGTGCATAGTGTGTTGAGCTGTGGTTTTCGACCTTACAGCGTAGAGCCATTAGGTCGAAACTCACAGTCCCGCGCACACTACATTAAAAAGTGCACAAAGAAACATCATCAGTCAGCTTGCATTTATGTGGCCTCACTTCCAGTCACAAGGAATTAGGGAAATCAAAATGCTGCCGTGTGGAGGCAAAAGACAGCAAGTACATTTTTGAGAAAAGCAAGATTTCCATTGTAATACAATGAAAATCTTGCTTTTCACAAAATGAACTTAGTATATCGTGCAATAGGCATGGATTCACATGAGCCACAGAAGGCTGCACAGGCTAGGACGAATGCATGCTATTTGCTAGCAGCAACATTAGGACCCATTGCCATCTCAGACTGAAGGATTTTTCCGGGTTAACCCATTTTTATTTCACAGGGAAGATTTATGTGTTAGGACAGTTTGAAGAAACGAAAAACTGCGTCTTCATGCAGTTGATTGAAAGAAACACGTGTGAAGAGATGTTCCAATAATTTCAGCGACTCTCTGAAAAGATGACGAAAGTAGAGAAAAATCCAGCTCTTTCTCTGCAAAAAGTAAATAATACTTGTCTCTTTCTGTAGCATTCGGGTGACATATGACATGAAATATGTAAGCCTGCAGCTGAAAAAAAAAAATCCAAACAAAACTGTAACTATATTTCATGCCATTCATACCGGACAGAAAAGTGAATTGGGACTGAAAAATTGAGCCACTTGCATCGCAAGAAGAAAATTGGACACACATGCGGATCTCATTTGGTGAATAAGCAGAAGACAGATCGCGAAATCTGCAGCAAATTCACTTTCACGCAACGCAGATACGATTTTCTGTCGATAAAAAAAGAGACATGTTACTTGTTACGAGGAAAGGTGAGGTAAATTTCCTTTTCTCTGCTGTCATTAAGAAATGACAGCAGAGGAAGGCAAATTGATATCACCATTCCTCGTAACAAGTTACAGTGTCGCATTCAGCCAGATATATCGTGCAATAGGCATGGATTCACATGAGCCACAGAAGGCTGCACAGGCTAGGACGACTGCATGCTATTTGCTTGCAGCAACATCATTAGGACTCATTGCCTTCCTCATATTGAAGGATTTGTCCGGGTTAATCCATTAACTGACAGTAACTGTGCTACAATAGTAAGGCACAACACAGTAAGTCATTTTTTATTAAAGCAAGATTTTCATTGCTTTACAATGAAAATCACGCTTTTCACAAAAATGAACCTGACGCCTTTTGCCATAATAGATCAACGCCAAAGCCCCCCCCCCCCACCTCCCCCCACCCCCAAGCCGTCAAAGGAACCAGCAAGAGGCATAGATCCTCATGAGCCCCCGCAACTGCGAGGGCTCATGAGGATCTATGCCTCTTGCAGTTGGGTGGTGGTCATGTTTTCTCGCCATCCCTTGCGCATCCGATGCCAACTACAGCTGAAGCGTGTTGCCTGGGGTATGACTATGAGGCAGCGCGCTTGTTCAGTGTCCACACATTTCCTCCGACACTGCACTTTTTCACGTGTTTGTTCAACTCGTAGAGAATCAGCAGCGTTTGCCTGGGGCGGCACCTGCCCCCCCCCCCCCCCCCCCAAAAAAAAAAAAAAAAAAAAAAAAAAAAGTGGGCCGATCAATGAATTCCGTGTACGTAATAGCCTGAAGACGGGATCGCTCAATAGCTCTGTTTAATGTGATTACAGTCCAGGGAATAGCATTATTTCCATCGTTTTGGTTTCACAACGATTAGTTCTAGACATGTTCAAATGATCGTTATTTTTTGGGCTCTGTCCGATTCCATGAATTCAGTCTCGCGACGCAACTACCCAGTGCGCAAAGGCCGATGGCCTTTTGCACATTGGGTATAGCTAATCATGGGACACGAAAGGCTGCGAAGCGACAATGCTGAAAGTCAAATAGACGTATCTGTTTTTGCGTTGTTCTTGTTTGATTTTATTTTAAAAAAACTTATAGTCACTGGCAGTCTGGTCGAAAAACACAGAGTAGGATATCATTATACGGTTAACCCCTTCGCTGCCAGTGATCACGAATTTCGCGTCTGAAACGACTGCACAATGACCGACATTCGCGTGAAAAACACAGATGTAAATGAGACAAAGAGACATAAATCCTCAAGAGTATGGCAGGCCGTTCCATTTGTAACTAATTGATGCATTCTAGGACAAAATATTTAACCATAGTACTAAATAATTTATCCTAGGAAAAATTCGATTTAATCCAAGAAATAAATAATTATTCCTAAGACCAAATCCAACCAATCAGACAGCAGGAATCGTCCCACCTGATTTTTTCCCTAGGATTTTATATAAAAACAATTAAGAACATGCCCCAAAACCAGGGGCAAACACATCTGGCCCGATAAGTAAATCGGGGTTAAATGTAGGAGACTGAAACAACAACAGCCAAAAACTGCTGTGAAAGTGGATGTCTCAAACGGTTTGTCCGCTGACGAGAGGAGTACCGGCTACGAAAGCGAAACGTCCTCGAAACACACCTCATTCTTAAACACAAAATATTGACTGACTTGTGATGAGAAAAGAGTGTGTCCGGCCGGCCGAAACAAACAGGCCATTTCATCGGATAGTGTGCGATGTGATACACTTTATTACAAACTATATATATATATAATTCCAAGGACAAAATGTATTCGCTCCGAAGACAAAATGTAATTCTTCCTAAGACAAAATGTAATTATCCCCAGGATCATATCCAATACCTTTATTCATTGGACCATTTCGCCCGGAGGCATCATGGCTGACTGGTTGGAATTATTAATTTGTCCCAGGATTAAATCGAATTTTTCCTAGAAGTAAATCAAATTTGTACTAGGATTAAATCGATTTTTTCCTATTCTAAATTATTTAGTCCTAGCATTAAATATTTTGTCCTAGGATGAATTAATCAATTGTAAGTGGAAAGGCCTGCCATACATGAGTGTTTACGTCTCTTGCCCCGACATGTAAGAGGTTAAGGTCACAGAAAAAGCTTGAAGGGAAAGTACACACACATTTAGAATGAAAAGACTACAGCTGGTCGAGAAATCGTAAATAAACACTAATGTCTGTGACGTTGAATTGACAATAATTTCAAACGCACACTCCGCGTCCACTGACAGTGAAGTGGCTAAATGGAATGGTTTGTAAATCTTTCAGAGACACGACAGGTTAGATTTACAAACCATTACATTTGTCTACTAAATGGTAAAGTCGCGTACTGGTAAAGATTTTGGACCAAACGGAAAAACCGCAAAGGCCCCAAATTTAAGACCAGCACACAAGAAGCATGAAATTGCGAAATTAAGTCAGTCCATCACGCGACTATGCTTATGTCAATACGTTTAACCTTTGGTATTTACTGGGTCTGTGGGTGTTGACCCCTTCACTGGCAATCTTGCTTACTTCAAAGCCAAAGTGTCCAAGCTGTCCAGGGAACATTAATGTAACTCATTCTACCCCAGACACACCACAGCAAGATAAAGACCGACCATGGTAGTTCAAGGATGATGCCAGAATAGCTTGGCGCCTATGGGCGCCAAGCTATTCTGGCATCATCCTTGAACTACCATGGTCGATCTGTGTCCTGCACTGCAATGCAGTCTTTAGAGGACAACAGCAAAATTTGGGGATTTCGGTCTTGGGGTAGAATGAGTTAAAGTGATGTCAGCAAGAGGCTTAGATCCTCATCCCAATGCGCAATGGTCCTCGGACCCACGACGGAGGTAGTGAGACCGCGCGGCCGTCATGGGCGACACGAAGACGTTTTGCTACTGGGGATGAGCCCCCGGCAACTGCAGTTGGATCACACTTACATTACATTTTCTCGGCAGTTAAATGCAGGATGTGTGTGTGGGGTGGAGTGGGGGGAGGAGGGGGGGGGGGCTTTCAGGGGCAGACAAACAGTGAGGGCGATGAGGGATAGGCGCACTAGTTATATCCCTCGATCCGCCCTGCAGCGTGAGGTAGGTAGCTAGTTTGAAGAGAAAGATGAACATTCTGTTGTTGTTGTTGTTTTTTTTAGTTTTTTTTTTTTTAATAGAGACCGAGAATAAATCCACACCCAGTATGCAAATAGGGGCGGATCAGTTACCTTAAATGGAGGGTGGGGGCAACTTTTTGTTTTGGACCTTCAACCTAACACAAAAGGCCTCCCCGACGCTAGACCTTGCTTCTAGTGGACCCAAAATCAAACACAAAGAACAAAGAATTTTCGGTCAGGTAGAAAGGGGGTGGGGGGTGGTGGTGCTTCCGGAAGCCCTGGAACCCATCAACCCAGATCCGCCCCTGGCAAAGCCATCGGGCCGAAGTCGGGTGCACAAGGCCCGCGTACGTCGTCTGTGGGCGTGACGCCTTGCAAGCAACGACAATTATCGCACGGCTAGTTCAGAAGGATTACAAGTCGTGCTGAAAAAATAAAATTATTTCTGTTCAAATTATTCAGCGAATCACATACTGACATGTACATGTGTGGTAATTTCTTACATGTCAGTTTCATGTGGGCATCCTGTACAAGAAACCAAAACAAAATGACCTATATGTATTCATGAGCAAATTTACCGGGCCGAAATATGTGGACATTAGTTTTAAGCGGATCAGACGTCTGAGTCCTGGGGCAGCAATATATATATATATATATATATATATATATATATATATATATATATATATATATATATATATATATATATATATATATATATATATATATATATATATATATATATATATATATATATATATATATATATACACTACGAATGAAAAAAGAAAAACTTTACAAAGTTTTGAAGACGATATCTTTCTAATGCCTGAAGATTTTAAAATTCTGTCTGCAACCCGAAACAGTTTACAGACTTATGGATACAATGCAACAAACAACGCAACAAGCAGTTGCGGGGGCTCATGAGGATCTACGCCTCTTGCTGACGCCACTTTGTATCTACGTCCTTTGCACGGATAACTGTCTTGGGGAGTAATTAGAAAAAATTTCATAAACTCAATTTAGTTGCGACTAATGGCAGGGCAGGGATTAAGCCCATTGCGCGCACAGCCACGGGTACTGTAAACAGTTTCGATGGTTGAAAAGAAAAGGGGAGACTGCCAGTGCTAATATTTTAGGAAGGTTACAAAGTAAAGTAGATAATAGCACTGTCAGGGGAGAGAAGTGTGCATGATCGACCAGTGATCATAGATCTACTGTGGCCAAAGCACAAAAAGAAAAAGAGATAGGAAAGAGAGGGGGTGCTAAAAGAGTGACTGAAAGCAATGCATATGGAAGCCCCCCCCCCCCCCCCCCCCGAAGGGGGGCGTATCACATCTCCCACTGTTCCAGCCATGGGTCAGTGGTTCCAGCCACTCAGTGCATGGAAATTTAAATCTAGGTCCCCCCAAGGGGGGTCCAGATATTTAGCCGGTGTGGACAGCTGTTTCGGTCTTGGCGACCTCTTCAGCACACCATCGGCGATACTGGAAGAGGCAAGAATTTCTGCCTACCTGCAATGACAACCACATTTTACTGTGGTGTCTGCAGGGGCATACATTCCATGCCACCACCTAGAGCTTTAATTTGTAACCTTCCTAAAATATTAGCACTGGCAGTCTCCCCTTTTCTTTTCATTTACGACTACAATATCGACTGCAACCCCTTCCCCCCTTTTGGTAGGTTCTCTTTTAGGGTGCATGGAAATTTAGCTCTAGGTGGTGGCATGGAATGTATGCCCCTGCAGACACCACAGTAAAATGTGGTTGTCATTGCAGGTAGGCAGAAATTCTTGCCTCCTCCAGTATCGCCGATGGTGTGCTGAAGAGGTCGCCAAGACCGAAACAGCTGTCCACACCGGCTAAATATCTGGACCCCCCTTGGGGGGACCTAGATTTAAATTTCCATGCACTGAGTGGCTGGAACAGTGGGATATGTGATACGCCCCCTTTCGAGGGGTGGGGGGGGGGGGGGCTTCCATATGCATTGCTTTCAGTCACTCTTTTAGCGCCCCCTCTCTTTTCTATCTCTTTTTTTTTGTTTGTTGTGCTTTGGCCACAGTAGATCTATGATCACTGGTCGATCATGCACACTTCTCTCCCCTGACAATGCTATTATCTACTTTACTTTGTAACCAGTTTCGATGGTTACTTACTTACTTACGCCTGTCACCCCTACCCGGGTATAGGCCGTCGACGAGAGACCTCCAGCGACTACTGTCCTGTGCTTCTCCTTCGATTCTACTCCAGGTGGTTCCCAGTCTCTTGATGTCTGCTTGGAGGTCTCGACGCCAGGAGTTTCTCGGCCTACCTCTTTTCCTCTTTCCCTGGGGGTTCCATGACAATGCCTGCTTAGTGATACTGGAAGCTGGCTTTCTCAGACTGTGACCGATCCATCCCCATCTTCTTCGCCCAATTTCATTCTCTGCTGTTATCTGCTCTGTTCTCTCCCAGAGTCTGACGTTGCTGATCTTCTCTGGCCAGTGGATTTTCAAAATTCTTCTAAGGCAACTGTTCATGAAGGTCTGTACTCTGTTGACTGTGGTTTTTGTCAATCTCCAAGTCTCTGCTCCATATAGGAGAACTGCTTTTACATTGGAGTTGAAAATCCGGACTTTGGTGTGTTGTGACAGCTCTCTGGAACTCCACACTTTTTTCAACAGGAGAAAGGCTGCTCTGGCTTTACCGATTCGTGCTCTGACATCTGCATCAGTGCCGCCTTTTATGTCTATGATGCTCCCGAGATAGGTGAAGGACTCCACCTCCTCCAACGGGGTGCCAGCAAGCAAGACTGGTTCTTCCCTGGTTGCGTTCAGCCTCATTGTCTTTGTTTTCTGTTTGTGAATGGTGAGGCCCACTTGGGACGAGGTGTCAGCAAGCCTCGTGGTCTTGTCCTGCATTTGTTGATGAGTGTGGGACAGTAATGCCAAGTCGTCTGCAAAATCGAGGTCGTCAAGCTGTGTCCACAGTGTCCACTGTATTCCACTTCGTCTGTGCTCTGTGGTCATCTTCATGACCCAGTCTATGGCCAGTAGGAAGAGGAACGGAGACAGCAGACACCCCTGCCTGACACCAGTTCTGACCTGGAGCTCCCTGGTGAACTGCCCTTCGTGGATCACGCGACATGTCATGCCATCGTAGCTGCTCTTGATCAGGCGGACGAGCTTTGTGGGTACACCGTAGTGTCGTAGGAGTTTCCACAGAGTCTCTCGGTCCACACTGTCAAATGCTTTCTCATAATCCACAAAGTTGACGTACAGCGCATAATCCACAAAGTTGACGTACAGCGGGGAGCTCCACTCCAGAGACTGTTCCACGATGATGCGGAGAGTGGCGATCTGGTCTGTACATGATCGGTTCTTCCTAAATCCTGCTTGCTGGTCTGTCAGCTGGGGGTCAACGGAGCTCTTCATTCTCTCCAGGATGATCCTGTTGAAGACCTTTCCTGGTACTGACAGCAAGGTGATTCCTCTGTAGTTGGAACACTTGCTGAGGTCGCCTTTCTTGGGAAGCTTGATTAGGTACCCCTCCTTTCAGTCAGCCGGCATCACCTCCTCTTCCCAGATCTTTCCAAACAGTGGGTACAGCATCTCCACTGTTGTCTCTAGGTCTGCTTTCAGAGACTCCGCTGGGATGCCATCTGAGGCTGCTGCTTTGCCGTTCTTCAAAAATGCCACTGCTCTTCTGACCTCTTCCCGGCTGGGTCTGTCACAGCTGATGGGTAGGTCGGTCTCTGCCGGCTGGATGTCTGGGGGGTCGGGTGGGCTAGGTCTGTTCAGTAACTCTTCAAAATACTCGGCCCATCTGTCGAGTTGGTCTGCTCTGTCTGCAATAGGCTTGCCTTCTTTGTCTTTTACTGGTCTTTCTGTATGGCCATACTTGCCTGACAATCTTCTGGTAATGTCGTAGAGCTGTTTCATGTTGCCGCTGCCTGCTGCCTTTTCTGCCTCTGCTGCCAGGCTGTCTGTGTAGGCCCTCTTGTCTGCCCTGATACTCCTCTTCACCTCGCGATTGGCTTCCCAGTATTTCCCCTGTGCCCTTACTTTGGCTGCTCTCGTGCGACTGTTGTTGACAACTGCTTTCTCCTGCTTCCTCACTTCTATCTTCTTCAAGGTCTGTGCCGACAGCCAGTCCTTGTGATGGTGTTTCCTGAACCCTACAGTGTCTTTGCAGGTTGAGTTCAGCGCCTCTCTAACTGCCTTCCACTGCTGCTCTGTGGTGACCTCCTCCTCTTCATTTACTAGGTCCTGTAGCGCTTGAAACCGGTTGGACAGCACCAGTTTGAACTCTTCTCTAACTCCAGTTTCTCTCAGGAGGCCTACATTATAGCGCTGTCTTCTTGTTGTCTCTGTGCAGCTTTTCTTTAGCTTGAGCTTCATTCTTAAGGTAAGCAGATGGTGGTCTGAGGCGACATCTGCTCCCCTCCTCACTCGAACATCTTGAAGGGATCTTCTAAATTTCTTGCTAATGCAGATATGGTCTATTTAGTTCTCTGTTGTATGGTCGGGTGAGACCCAAGTTGCTTTGTGTATTCTTCTGTGTGGGAAGATGCTGCCTCCAATGACAAGTCGGTTTAGAGCACAAAAGTCTACAAACCTCTCCCCGTTCTCACTCATCTCCAAGCCTAGTCCCTGTCTCCCCATCATCTCTTCGTATCCGGTGTTGTCCTCTCCATTTTTGGCATTAAAATCGCCCATGACGATGGTGATGTCTCGCTCCGCACATTTGTCCAAGGCACTCTGGAGTCGGTCGTAGAACTCTTGTTTCTCTTCCTCGTCACTGTCATTAGTGGGCGCATAACACTGGATGACGTTCAGCTTGAGCTTCTTCTTGGTTCTAAAGGCTGCTGTGATAATTCTTGGCCCAAGAGGTTCCCAGCCCATCAGCGCTCTCTGTGCCTCTGGTGACAGCATGAATGCTACACCTTCTGTATGGGGGGCATTCTCCTCTTCATGACCTGAATACAGAATCATCTCCCCACTTAACAGCCTTTTCTGGCCAGACTGCGTCCATCTGGCTTCACTGATACCTAGCAGGGAAAGGTTGTACTTTTGCATTTCCGCTGCTATCTGGGCGGACTTCCCGCTCTGGTACATGGTCTTAACGTTCCATGTGCCCATGGTTGTATCCCTGGATAGAGAGAGGCGGCTCGGTCCTGTGGCTTCCGAAGACTTCCGGCTTTCATCACAGGACGTCATAAGTCTTCTGGTAGAAGAACCTTCCTCCTCCAGGAAAGGAATTACTGTTAGTCTTTTCGTCGGCGTTTTTGTAGCTATTTCCTTTTTTGCAAGGTGGGGAAGCTACCTCCACGCCCAACCCCCTTACTAGGAGGACCAGGGATTTTCTGTCGGGGTCACCTTCCCTTAGACCATGTTGGTTCACGGCACCTTATTTCATTCGGTGCACCCCTCTCACGAGGGACCCCCTATCCACCACCCAGGGGACGCGCCTCAACGCCATATGGTCCCAGCGCGAGGAGTTTCCATGGTTGCATGCACAATAAAAGAGGTTAACCCATTCAGCCCTGGCGCACTATATCAGGAGATGGGTCGACCATGATAATTCAAGGGTAGTGCCAGATTAGCTTGGCGCCTGTCGGCGCCAAGCTAATCTGGCACTGCCCTTGAATTATCATGGTCGATCCGTCTCCTGCAACTGGTGCATAGTCATTAGATGACGCCTCCCAAATTTGGGAAATACGGCCGTCGGGCTGAATGAGCTAAACTGATGCTTACTTATGTTGTATTTGGTATACTTGCTGTATTTGCGACGTACGTCCACAGCACGTTTCACAGGGGGATCCAGCCATTTGTGAAAGGGGAAAAGAAAGGGGAGGGTGTGACAAGCTTCTGTCCAGTGGGGTGGGTGGGTGGGGGTGGGGAGGGGGGGGGGAAGCGGGAGGCGGGAAGGGGAAGGCCACAACGTTTTCCTAGTATCAAAACGTCCCCGGGCAAACGAGGGCCGCAGAGGGCCCGCGCACTTCTGTGCGCAGGCCCACTGCGGCCGTCGTGGGCCTGCAGACCTTTGCCTGCTGGGGTGGCGGTGGTGGTGGAAGGATGTCAATGACTGTAACTAATGCAATTTGTTCGTAAAAGAAAATTTAACAATAAAGGGAGGGGGAGAGAGAAATGCGCAGTAATGAATATGTTTGGTTGCACTGTTGCACTTGGGGGGGGGGGGGGAGCGGCAGGGGAAGTGGGGACAGGGAAAGGGGGGCTGAGAGGTCTGTGGATTTATGGATGTGTCTGAGATCACCAAGGACCTAAACTTGCTTCAGCCGCGTATCCGGATGACGTTCGTTTCGAACGAGTTGATCATAAGGCATGACGCCAGGAATGAGCAACTTTGCTCACTGCTGGTGCCGCACGGCGTCGATGTTACAACTAAGGCTAAACTCCGCATTCTCAGAGTTTTCGTTGATTCCTGTCCCTGCACATTATTTCGGGTCCTCGCGATATTCTGCATGCCACGGGTATGTCGTGGTCTGTCCACTGGCTGTTGTTTTTATCTGGTATATCGCGCAGTAGGTTTTGTTAATGTGGGTTACTGCGCTTAGAGTGTTCATTTTTTTTTCTTTCTGTTTTCTATGCCGTCATCCAAAACCGAGTTTAGGAGTGAGGAGTATATCGGCGGCCTGTCTTATAGCAAGAGGACCGAAGCCTACACACACGGACAGCTAGCTATCACCGAAGACACTGAGAACACTGACTTTTCCCCTAATGTGAGTAGTGACACAACACGGCAGCAGGAGAAGATAATTTCAGCTAAGTCGGCCATTGGTATCTGTAACGTTTTCGACTGTGACTGAAACGGCCACGTGCATGCTGCTTGGACAGGAAGTCTTTCACCCAGATCTCGTACGCTAGGCACTACAGAAGTGCGATTGAAGTGACTGGCAGCTCTGGAGCGCCGGTACAATGTAGAAATGTGTAAAACTGCGCAACAACAACGTTCACTCATTCAAGCAGCCCAGCACCAATAGCTGCTGAAGTGTCGTATAGCGTTGCCGGCGGCAACGCTATACGACACTTCCGCAGCTATTGATGCAGGGCTCCTTGAATGAGTTACCAGACTCATTATTTCAGGCACAAAAACGAATTTGAAGAACCATTGCTGGAAGAAATGTGCAATACGAAAGTGTGTTACTTTGTTTGCGCTGTTGCAAATTTTCAAACACCTTGCGTGCCCATAAAGATTGGGCCTGTTGATAATATTTGCAATCGGCGCAGAAAGTGCAACACGTTCGGGGAAAAAAATCGAAAGGCTGACAATTTGGATTTAAAGAGGCACGCCTGACCTTTTTGAATGCTTCAGTTCGCAAAAAGCTTTTACTGGGATTCCGTATACATACCCACTTAGACAGTGACCACCCTATTGTCCCACCAAATGCTTTCTTTCGTCCGTTCAAAGCGAAAAGAGGGCCACCGGGATCTTGTGACTGAACGCCATGAAAAGATTGCTTTTGATAGGCGATGGCAGCTGACGTCATAACTATTCTATACGACCTTAGGTCATCTGCATAATTATAACCAATCAGAGAAAAGATGGCGGATGAACCAGCGAAAAAAACACTGAGATAGTATCATCGACTCGCGCCGACAATGACAGACTCGGAATTGAAGAGAAGAAAGAGGAAGAGAGACAAGATACCCCTAAGTAGAACTGACATCGGACAAGGGAATATCATAGTTGACATACATGTGGCAACGCGTAAAGCAAGAGCATGGCTTGACCGCCCATCTGCGAGTCCAAACTGCTGTTAAAGTTCATTAGGTGTGTCAAAAAGGCATAACTAACAAATGATTCTGAAATATGTCTTCAGATTTATGCGTAATGTTACTTTAAAGTACGCATATCAAGGAAAATCGCCCATAGCGGGATAAACAAACAGTTAGGTCCCTTGACCCCGTCTGTATTGTATGGCACCATACTGGATGTTACAAGGACGCGGTCAGGAGATCTGTGTCTGCCCACAGGGGGAGAAACCCGAAGTTATGACAGTCATGCGAAGAGTCGTGCCCCTGATTCGGAGCGTCACAGGTATAGAATACTAACACGGTTTTCTCCCCCTGTGTATCTGCAAACGCTTGCCTCACATTTGGATTGTGATTTGGTTTTGTGATTCAATTATAAATAAGCCAAAAATCACAGTCAGACATGCACGTGTTTATCTCTTTGCGCCCCAAGATCGAAATCCGCAAATTTCGAAGTCGTCCTATGAAGATTATTTAACAATTCAGGAGACAGATCGACCATGATAGTTCGAGGGTGGTGCCTATGGGCGCCAAGCTATTCCCCAAGTTGCAAAATCATTATTAGTTTTGAATAATTAACACGTTCGAGGCGTGCAGCATCCGGATATGCGGAATATAGCCCCGTATCCGAATGCGTCACATAGCCAATGCCAGCGAAAGGTCAGAAGCCGTGTAAGCACAGTAATGCGTTTGGAGATTAAGGTCAACGTATTCTAATCCTGGAATACGGGGAGTATCCAATACTGTGTGACGTGTCTTACAGTTCTGCACTCCGTTTTTAAGTCCATTCTATTTATTTGAAGGGACTTTTTAGGACGGGTCGCGGTGGGGCGAATTTAATAGATTGTCCACGATGTCAAATGCGGGCAGGCC
Source organism: Semisulcospira habei (assembly GCA_036245525.1). Lineage (NCBI taxonomy): Eukaryota > Metazoa > Mollusca > Gastropoda > Semisulcospiridae > Semisulcospira > Semisulcospira habei. The sequence continues at coordinate 180,100,582 of BTPG01000006.1, read as the reverse complement.
TAATCCTCTGACAACTGAAGTAGCAAGATAGAAATTACGTCATGTCTAGTTATGCCAACCTCGATGCTGAACGTACATTTGGCGCGAAATGCCGTATGTGTGTGTGTGTGTGTGTGTGTGTGTGTGTGTGTGTGTGTGTGTGTGTGTGTGTGTGTGTGTGTGTGTGTGTGTGTGTGTGTGTAAACACGAGAATCTCTGATATAGTTGAACGCACACGCTTGAAACTTGGCGAAATACTTTCTTCAAAGGGTGGCTAAGAGATCCTCCGAGCATATTGTACCGGGATGTCTCCTTGAAGACATAAAAGACAGTTTATAGAAAGTCGGTTGACCCAGATTAGAGTCCGTAATTTTTGTCATATTTACTTGAAATTTTGGATATAACTTATTTCGTAGAAAGACATTGAATGAGTTCGTTAGCCAGAGTTGTATCTCTTAACCATTTTGAATAATTAATAATTACTTTTTTTATGAAGTTTTGGATCCACTATACTCCCATCATGCAGCCCTGGAAGAGGCTGTGTGGAACAAAACAGTCAGCTCTGGACTAAGAGGCTGCGTGCCTTTCGGATGAGTGACGTCAAACATGTGCACGGCGTCGTGAGACTAGCGATGCCATGATGATGATAGAACTTTATTGCCATATATGTAATTATACATTAGGAAATCGTCAAGCTTATAGTGACGCCATTTTGCTGCTCATGCTATTCTCCTTCAAAATTCCTGTCGCTACTCCAGCCCACAGAGCGTACTAATGGCGGGAGGCGCCGTGTGACTGTCTTTATTTGTGTGTACCGGCGTGTGTGTTGATCAGAGGTTGGTTTAGAGAGGATGGAAATGGATCAGAAGGATACGCTTAAAATATGAACAACTCTGAATGTTCCTAAAAGAAAAAACGCATGTGAGCTCCAAACAATACGGTGGACTTTGTTCAACAGGAGATATGTCAACATCAGAATCAGGTCAAAGACAAAAGGCAGAGACCCTTGACAGCGAGGACAGCTCGCATATAGAAGGGACTTTGTGGGGTATGGTTTATCCCATCTTGTTATTACTCTTTTGCTGTCGGTAGTTTTTTTTTTTTTTTTTTTTTTTTTTTTTTTTAAGAGGTGATTCCTGCAGGAATTACCTCAACAAAAAGCGCTACCGAGAGCAAAAGTCCGGTTAACCCTTTGAGTGTCGGTAGCGGTTTTAGTCGCCATGATTCCTACAGGAATCATCGCGACTAAAACCGCCACCGACACGCAAAGAGTTAATTTAATACATTTTCTGCTCAGACTATGAGAACTTTCCATATAATTTAATGTTATTACTCCGAAGTCTGAACCTCTTTTTTATCATCATAAATAAGCTGATTGATTCGTAGCGTGACTAGATGTGAGTGACACGATGGCGTGGACAGAGGTAAAGAGAAGATAATTCAGGATGAGTTGCCAAGTTATTGGATTTACCTTGAGTTTAATGTTGTCAATGGAAATCGAAATCACGAAAGAGAGAGAGAGAGAGAGAGAGAGAGAGAGAGAGAGAGAGAGAGAGAGAGAGAGAGAGAGAGAGAGAGAGAGAGAGAGAGAGAGAGAGAGAGAGAGAGAGAGAGAGAGAGAGAGAGAGCGTGTGTGCGTGCGTGCGTGCGTGCCTGCGTGTGTGTGAGAGAGAAAAAGAGACAGACAGACAGACAGACAGACAGACAGACAGACAGAGAGGCACGCGTAGAAAAAGAAAAAGTACTATAAATTTGATTAAATGTTCAGGTTAAACCCTTTTATTCTAAATAGTCATAAAGACATAAATACGATGAGCTACTTATCTTTTTGAGGAGAGGAGAGAGAGAGAGAGAGAGAGAGAGAGAGAGAGAGAGAGAGAGAGAGAGAGAGAGAGAGAGAGAGAGAGAGAGAGAGAGAGAGAGAGAGAGAAGAGAGAGAGAGAGAGAGAGAGAGAGAGAGAGAGAGAGAGAGAGAGAGAGAGAGAGAGAGAGAGAGAGAGAGAGAGAATGAATGAATTAATGAATAAATGATACTTTATTTCTCAAGGATGGAAACAATAGGCGCACAGGCCTCTTTTCATGTTTGTCCTTGCTAAACTACAACATTAAAAGCAACATTAAAAAATGTTAACAGCACAAAACGAGCGGATACACCACAGGTTACTTGTGTTACATTGCGATACAAGAGAGAGAGAGAGAGAGAGAGAGAGAGTGAGAGAGAGAGAACTGTACAAGACAAAACAAGGAGGATGGATGGGAAAGGCAGACAGAGAAACTCAATAAATCAATGAAAATTAATTTGCAAAAGGCAGAGATACTACTGACAGACAGAAACTTGCAGACAGACTGGCGGTCGGGCAGACAAAGAAGAGATTGTCTCTCTGATGTTCCTAGTCACCAAAGTTCAATTTTCCAGCGGAATCCCTGTTAAGTTTCGCTGAGCCTACAGCCGTTAACCCTTTTAGCTCCGCATCCCTACAGCGGGAGATGGCTTGACCATGATAATTGAAGGGTAGTGCCAGATTAGCTTGGCGCCTTCAGGCGCCAAGCTAATCTGGCACTACCCTTGAATTATCATGGTCAAACCATCTCCTGCAACGGGTACATAGTCTTTAGACAACACCTCCCAAATTTGAGAAATGGGACCTTGGGGCTAAAAGGGTTAAATCGGAATTCGCGGTCGCGCCACTAACAGCAGCCGGTTTCCAAGTTATGGAGACAGAAATGAACGCCGCAAGTTCCTATATCAAAGACCGGCACACACGGTTCAATTGTAACCCTGCTTCAAAGTCTTCTTTAACCCTCGCCGTGAGGTGGCCTTAGTTGCCTGCTCGGCGTTTAACCCAAATAACTGACTAACTGCTTTAACCCGTTCACACCCACCTGTAAGAGGTATAGATTCTCATGAGCCCCCGCAGTTGCGGGGTGCTCATGAGGATCTATGCCTCTTGCTGACACCACTTTGAAAGCATGTTCCCGGGACAGCTAGGCGCTTGTTCATGCTGAACTGACGAAGACCGCGGAAACACAGGTTCAGTCATCGGGCACTGAACGGGTTAACCCCTTGGCTGTCGACAGCACTTTTTCTTTTGTCGCGTTGATTCCTGCGGGAATCATCGCGACAACAAGCGCTACTGACAGCCAAATGGTTAAGGACCCAAATTTAGTTGACTTCCTACGATGCCCCTTCCTGTTTTCCGAGACCCAAAAAAGTTAATATTGGCGTCCTTGCGTATAAGCCTTGAAAGGCACGCACTTTGTTTAACTCATTCTGCCGGCGACACACCACAGCAAGATATGGCTCGACCATGACAGTTCAAGGGTGGTGGCAGAATAGCTTGGCGCCTATAGGCGCCAAGCTATTCTGCCACCACCCTTGAACTATCATGGTCGATCTGTCTCCTGAATTGTGATGCAGTCCTCGGAGGATGACTCCAAAATGTGGGTATTTCGTACCTCTGGCACAATGAGTTCTGCTCCGTGGCGGCCTTGGCTAGTAATTTGCCTGTAATAATAATAATAATAATAATAATAATAATAATAATAATACATGGTATTTATATAGCGCATTTCTCATATTTATAATATAACTCAATGCGCAGGCGAAAACGACGCACACACACACACACACACACACACACACACACACACACACACACACACACACACACACACACACACACACACACACACACACACACACAGTCTGCGGGGGGGGGAGTTACAGAAAACCGTAGAGATCACACGAAAGTCTGCGAGAAAAGGTGAGTTTTTAACTTTGCTTTGAACTGCGTAAGGGGGGGAGGCATTTCTCAGCTCAGTCGGTAAGGAATTCCAATTAAAGGAGCAGTACATCTGAAAGAGCGTTCGCCGGCAGATTTGAGATGGTACTTTGGAACTTTGAGAAGTTTCTCTCCCGATGAACGCAGTGAGCGAGAGGGCTGGTAAGTGTACAACGGACAATCAATTTTCTCTTGCCAAACAAAGACTTTTCTGCTTGTTTTGACAATCCGTGTGAGTATAGGTACTAGTAACAGCGGTTTTCTTCTATTGCCCTGTGTGTGAGTAACAGAAAAAAACTCTTCTACGTACAAAGGAGAAAAAGACCAGAAAAGTCTTCAATTTTACGACATTCCAACTGTATACGTTTTTTTGTCCAGCATTACTTTAAGACATCTACAGAACATTCATACACAAGATTTTGCTAACTATTAGCACTTTGTTGTCCGGACCTGGCCCTCTCAAAGCGTCGTCAAAGCAAAGAAAAACGTTGCAGTGATTCAGGAGTTGACGCTTTCTCTCTCTCTTGGCTTGACTTCGCGAACGAAGATTTTATAGGAGTTGCCCACGACGTCTGCAGGCTTGTTCGTGGCTGCGGAGGCCAATCCGAGACAGGCAGGTTCGACCGCAGTGGCTGCAGGGGAAGGTATGGCCAGGGTTCTGAGCTGCGGCATCTCTGTTTTTTTCTCCTGAGCCGCTTGTCCTTAAGGCTAGATCTGTGAGAGTCCTCAAAGGAGACTGCTGCCTTGTAAATGGTGGAGCGCCAGGTGTCACGGTCCGCAGCAAGCGAAGACCACGGGTGGTGGTCGATTTGGCAGGCACTAAGTGACTTCTTGAGACAGTCTTTGTATCTCTTCTTTGGTGCCCCTCTGTCACGGTGTCCAGTAGCAAGCTCGCCGAACAGGGTGATCTTTGGTAGGCGATGATCCTCCATCCTGGAGACATGCCCCGCCCAGCGGAGCTGTGTCCGCAGCAGCAAAGACTCGATGCTCACAGTTTCAGCCTGTTCAAGGACATCGACGTTGGTGACATAGTCACTCCAGTGAATGCCCAGGATGGTACGCAGGCAGCGCTGGTGGAAGCGTTCGAGGAGTCGTAGTTGGCTGCGGTAGAGGGCCCAGGACTCGGAACAATACAGCAGGGTGGTGAGGACGACAGCTCTGTACACGCTGATCTTGGTGCCTGTTTTCAGCTGTTGATTGTGCCACACCCGCTTGAAAAGTCGCCCGAAAGCGCTGTTCGCTTTTGCCAGCCTGCTGTCAAGCTCCTTGTCCAGCTTGGCGTCCGACGTGATAATGCAGCCAAGGTAAGTAAACTGGTGCACTGACTTTAGTTCAGACTCGCCAATGGTGATGTGAGGAGGGCGATACACTGTCTTGGGTGCCGGCTGATGGAGGACCTCTGTCTTTTTCAGACTGACCTCGAGTCCAAAGAGCTGGGCAGCATCTGCGAAGCAAGACGTGATGCGCTGCAGGGCTCTCTCTGTGTGTGCAACGAGGGCAGCAACATCAGCAAAAAGCATCTCACGAATCAGTTGGTCTAGGGTTTTCGTGTGGGCCTGCAGTCGTCTGAGGTTGAACAGGCTGCCATCGAGACGATACCTGATGTACACTGCATCGTCATCATCGAGGTCCACTGTGGCCTGCTTCAACATCATGCTAAAAAGGATGGTGAAGAGGGTCGGTGCCAGCACGCAGCCCTGCTTTACCCCGTTGAGAATAGGGAATGGTTCTGAGAGATAATTGTTGAGTCTGACCTGGCCTTGCTGGTCCTCGTGTAGCTGGACAATCATGTTGAGGAACTTTGGGGGACAGCCTAGTCGCTCCAGGATCTGCCACATGCCTTGCGTGCTCACAGTGTCGAACGCTTTTGTTAGGTCGACAAATGTTACGTACAGCCCTTTGTTCTGCTCGCGGCACTTCTCCTGTAGCTGTCTCAGCACAAAGACCATATCGGTGGTGCTCCTGTTTGCTCTGAAGCCACACTGGCCCTCTGGGAGTTGGTCTTCAGCGATGGCAGGTACCAGCCGATTCAGGAGCAGCCTTGCAAGGATTTTCCCAGCAATGGACAGCAGGGTAATTCCCCGATAGTTGGAACAGTCAGACTTCTCGCCTTTGTTCTTGTACAGGGTGATAACGACTGCATCACGGAGATCTTTTGGTAGTGTTCCTTCCTCCCAGCAGCAGAGAAAGAGGTCATGGGGCTTGTTGTGCAGTGCTGTGCCTCCATGTTTCCAGATCTCTGGCGGTATTCCATCAATGCCTGCTGCTTTGCCACTCTTGAGATGGTGGAACGCTTTCGATAACCAAAGAAAAGATAATGCTTGCATGTCTATTTTGAAAAAAAGGGGTTAAAACCCTTTATCAAAATCGACATGCAAACATTATCCGAAATTTGATTAAATAGTGTTATAATTGTCTTTTCAAAGCGTGCCTCTTTGTCGTTTGGAGCTCCTTCGATGATTCAGGCAATTCGAATCTTCGTTATACATCTGACAACTTCAACCGTTCACAGTTCTGATATGTGTGCTGGTCTGTGATTTTGGACTTACGGCCTAGAGCCGTAAGATTTAAAATTATGCACTCACACGTAACTGTGTGAAGGGCTCTTGAGCGACGACAGTGTCAAAAGCGAAACAAAAATTATCTCCAGCAAAATGTCATGATGTAGAGAAGGCGGAGGGCGCATGCTCTACCGGCTAACAACAGGATGTGCGCACTTCATTTCTAATCTGCTGAAATGTCGATCGATTACAGAAACGATTCAGACCTGACACAATACAACCAGACCATGGTAGTTCAAGGGTGATGCCAGAATAGCTTGGCGCCTGAAGGCGCCAAGCTATTCTGGCACCACCCTTTAACTATCAAGGTCGGTATGTCTCAAGCTCTTGTGCAGTCTTTAGAAAACAACCCCAGTTTAGGAATTTTGACCTTCGGGCTTCTTAATTCTCCTAGAATTAAATTCCGATGGCGTCAGCATCTGGAGAACACAGATATAAATGAAGCCACGCCTAAGCTGCAAGAGGCAACGATTCCTGTGACATTCTGCTTCAGAAGGACCCATGAGAATTGCGGCCTTTTGCCGTTAAAAGTTAGCTGATTGAGGACCCGATGACGCCAGGCTTCAGTGTTGCCAGCCAGCATCGTGTGCTGATCTGTGATTTTGAATTCTAAGGCCTAGAGCGGTAAGGATCAAACTCACAGACCACACATAATTACTGTTGTCGGTCTTTCTTATATATCACAACAAAACAAACAAACAAACAAACAAACAAACAAACAAAGAAAGGAAAAAAAGCGAGCAACATAACAAAGAGTACAAAGCGCATTTGGGCCCATTGCATCAACGACTTGTCTTTGTAGTTACCTCAAAACACAGGCTACATCCAAAATATCATTTAACCCCCTAATACATGCAGCCACGGTACTGTAAACAGTCACCGCTGTTTGCATGTACGTGAGGGTTAACCCTTTCGCTAAGCAGTGATCACGCATTTTTACATATGAAACCACAACACACTGATCGACATTCGTTCGAAAAACACAAATGAAATTCTACCAAAAATGGGCATTAAAAACACATAGGACTAACAAGAGACATAAATCCTCATGAGCCCCTAGCGACTGCGGGGGGCTCATGAGGGTTTATGTCTCTTGCAGCTGGGTAGCGTTCGCTTTGCCCCGGCAGTTAAAGGAGTTAAGTCCACTGACATCCATTATCTTGCACTCAGATACACAACCACGCACCCGGAAACCTATCGAACCGGAGGTGGGATGGTGCTGATTGCAGAAGAATCTACCCGCTTTCATAATCACACACAGCTTTTCGCAAACTGTAAAAAAAATCAATCCCATTTCTTTGGATGTCCCGGAATACATGTTCTACGTACATGCGCACGTGATAAAAGCTGTTTTTTCAGACAAAAACAGTCTTTTCTAATGACTTATGCTTTCGTGGTCAGACCATGTCTGTGTTTAGACCTGTCTGCTGTGACGATGTCCAAAAGTTGTTAATGACGATGACCCCTAAGTCATGTGAGCTCGATCCAGTGCCTACCACGTTGTTGTATAACTGTTTAGATAGTTTACTGCCGTACGTAACTCACATTGTCAATGATTCGCTTGCATCTGGTGTTTTCCCTCCACTGTATAAAAGTGCTGTTGTGAAAACCACTACTGAAAAAACCATCATTACATCACAACGACCTTAAGAATTATAGACCTGTCTCGAACCTACCGTTTCTGTCAAAGGTGATCGAAAAGATTGTGCTTTCGCAACTTTTGGATCACCTGTCCTTTAATAATCTTATGGATCCATTTCAGTCAGCCTACAGATGGTGCCACAATACTGAAACAGTACTTCTCAGAATCACGAAAGACTTGTTACTTACTCTGGATGATGGTAGAGTGTCAGTGCTCGCTTTACTAGACCTTTCTAGCGCGTTTGACACAATCGACCACACTTCCATGATTAATCGTATGAAGCTTGTTTTTGGCATTGATGTCACTGCCCTGTCTTGGTTTCACTCTTACATTACTGAGCGATCACAGACTGTGTCTGCTGACAGGCATGTCTCTGCACCTGCCAGCCTCCGTTTTGGGGTCCCACAAGGCTCAGTATTAGGCCCAGTGCTTTTTCTACTGTATGTACAACCTTTGTCTAGTATTATTGCTGGACCCTCAGTTTCACATCACGCCTACAGTTATGATACACAGCTCTATAAGTTAGGTAGTGTGAGTCATGTCAACGAGATCATCCACAGCGTGTCACATTGCATTCTTGATGTGAGGCTGTGGATGTCAGAAAACAAGCTCAAACTGAACGAAGGAAAAACGGATGCCATCCTCATTGCATGACCCAGAATGTCTTCTTCTATCGCTTTGCCTCAGCATATCATGATTGAGAACACCACCATCAGCTTCTATCGGTCAGTGAAGAACATGGGTGTTGCAACTTGAGCATGACTTGTCCATGGATAAACAGGTGATAAACATTTGCAGGGCAGCCTATTTGGAGATGCGTCGTATTAGCTCTATTAGACAGTTCCTTACCTCCGAGGCTACAAAAATTCTGGTTTGTTTATTTGTTCTGTCTCGCATTGACTATGCCAACTCACTTTTATCTGGATGCCCGCAGCATCTATTTGATCGGCTGCAGAGAGTCCAAATTTCAGCCGCAGGTCTGGTCATGAGAGCGAAAAAGTCAGACCATGTCTCCCCCATCCTGCACGCTCTACACTGGTTGCCAGTGAAGGAGAGAGTCAAGCACAAAGTCTTGTACATGTGTCATGTTTCCCGTTCTGGCACTGGACCCATTTATCTCTCAGAGCTCCATCACCGTTATCATCACAGTTCGTCTGACAATAAAATGCTTCGGATTCCTACAGTAAGGACTAAAGGATTTGGGCAGAGATTTTTTTCTTACCAGGGTCCATCAGTCTGGAATGATCTTCCTAAATCCTTGAGACACAGTGAGTCCAGTGCCAGTTTTAAACATAGTCTTAAAACCCATCTTTTCCCATCTTGATTATCAGTGTTCATGTATTTAGTCATTTTCTGTTCTTTTGTGCAATTGTACACGTGGTTTTGGTTTTGTCACCTTTTGTGTAATATTTTTCTTTTTCGTATGTACGGCGCCTATAGCATCTTACCATGTATAGGCTCCTTATAAATCCTCTTTATTTTTATTATTAAGATGACGAGCTGATTTTTTTTAAAATTTATATTTTTAAAGTTTCTTCAGAAATCATACCTCTAGTCCAGTCAATTGAAAAACGATTTATTTAGAGTTTTCTCGTTACAAAATAAATGTCGATATCTCTGTATAATCCGAGTGCTTATTAAAACTGATTCAATACTGTTGACCGGTGGGAATTCATAACTGTGCTGGGATGTGATTTTGGACCTTACGGCTTGCAGCCGTAAGGCCCAAATCACAGGCCAGCACACATATTGATAGGCTTACGGCAGAAATGTTAGAGTCCGTTGTATTCGATTCTTGCCAATTTGGACAGTTCTGATGGCATAGATGATCGGGCATCGAGTGCAGGGCATTCAATTTGTCCTCAGGGCAAAGTAAAATGTCGTTAACACAATCGAAGATTTTGAGTTTAACTCTTTCACAGCCGGGAAACAGCGAACAACACTCAAACGCAAGAGGCATAGATCCTCATGACCCCCCTCGCAATTACGGGGCTTATGAGGATCTATACCTCTTGCAGGCCTCTCTCGTGTCTGTGTGGCCGGAGCTGACAACAGTTTAGCCCATTTAATTCTTCTTCTTTTTTTTTAAAAATGTCTGTCACGCACAGGGCTAGGAAATCAACGAGTAATGAGCCCCTGACCAGTTCCGATCGTCAATAGGCTATGTGTACATGCCTGCTGATGTCCAGAGCCCATGTCAGGGGACAAGCCTCCTGAGGATTCATTAGCCTGCGGTGGAAGCTCAGTTTGTCCGAGGAAAGGAACCAAAGTGATGGCTACGTGGCATGATGTCTGGAAGCTGGTTGTGACAGAGTTACTGACAAACAAGGAGAGTTTCATGTCCAGCAAACAAACAAACACCAAAAATAATCGCATGAAAAATAAACGATTCCACAGAGCAAAGAAATCTGTCTTGCTCCATCAAAGTTTTCTGAATGAAATGAAATTAAGTTTACAGCTTTGCAAAGAAGTTTTGCATTTGTCCATAGGGATGTTTTCAACCATTTCACTTTCCATCCCCCCCTCCGCCCCCCCCCCAAAAAAAAAAAAAAATAAATAAAATAAATAAATAAAATAAAATAAATTAAAAAAAAAATAATAAAATAGAACAATAAATAAATAAATAAATAAATAAATAAATAAATACATATTAAAAAAAAGATTTAAAAGAAATATAAGAGGCATAGAACGAAAGTTGCATGTGCAGGGACTCACGCGGCCTATGCCATTTTCTGTCCCTATTTTTCACACATTTGTTTGGTCTCAGAAACACGGCTACTGGCCACTGGCAGTGAAGAAGTTAAATTTAATCAAAAATAAACCGTTCGTAGCAAATGTAGGGCAGAGACGTTCGTTGTTTGTTTGTTTGTTTTATTGCTGGTTGGTTGGTTGGTTGGTTGGCTGGTTGGTTGGTTTGTGAAAGAGTCGCATTTTCTCTGCGGCCTTTGTGTGGAAGAAAGCATCAGTCAAATGCTTATTCTTTACATTTGTTTGTTTGTTGTTTGTTTGTGCGTACATCATCAGCCTGCCTACGCTGCCTGTGAAAAGCAGACAAACCAATAAACAAAGCACAAGTGCAATCAGTTCTGTAACACTAGGGGTTCTATGTAAAGTCTCACACAATCAATACAGCAATTAGCCACTAGCAGCCGTAAATAGATAAACAGTATTGCCGCGGCCCAAACGGATTGCCATTCCACGTACCCATTGCGCAAAAGGTCCTCAGGCCGATGTCGGCTGCAGCTGGCCCGCGCACGGACGTGCGGGGGCCAACTGCGGCCGACGTCGGCCCGAGGACCTTTTGCGGACGAGGAAAGAGGTCGATTGCAGCATTTCCTGTGCAGTTGTTCCTGGGGCAATTAGATCTCCCCATGTGCTGTAATAAAGTTAGCGGAATAAGCAGGGGGAAAGGCTTTAAATATTCTCAAAGGGGTAATAGTTTCTGGGAACAATGTTGTGAAACCGCGATTTAATTTGCTTCTGAACATATGTCGTGAAAAGACTTAAGGGGGTAGGGTCGGGGGTGGAGGTGGAGAGAGAGAGAGAGAGAGAGAGAGAGAGAGAGAGAGAGAGAGAGAGAGAGAGAGAGAGAGAGAGAGAGAGAGAGAGAGAGAGAGAGAGAGAGAGAGAGAGGTTGGGAGAGAGAGAGAGAGAGAGAGAGAGAGAGAGAGATACATTCAGACAGACAGACAGACAGAGACAGAGATTAGGGGTGGGGGCGGGAGAGAGATATTAACTGAACTGAAACTATAACCCGAAAAAGTAAGAAGAAAAACCCTAACAACAGCAACAACAACAAACATCAACAACAACAGCAACAAGAAGAACTGCAACTACTACTGACTATACTATGAAGACGGCTGCTGCTGCTGCTGCTGCTGCTGCTGCTGCTACTGCTACTGCTACTGCTACTACTACTACTACTACTACTAAAACAAAATGAAATTCATCTGAAATAAAGTGCATCATCAAAATCGCCACCTGCTACGACGATAAATAGTTATCCACTAACCACTACCTCTCTACCTTCTCCAATTACTTTTGAAAACTGAGATGGGACTTGAACACATCCGCGTACTACCTCGGTTAAAAGGTCATTTATCTAAATTATTGAAAAGAGAGAATGGCAGACGATTCCTTCTTCCCGATTTCCAGTGACAGCAGACCCTTCCATCTCCAAGAGGCATAGATTCTCATGAGCCCCTGCGACAGCAGGGGCTCATGAGAATCTATGCCTCTTGCTCGCTTTTATGAATCATGAGCCGGACCAACCCATCTTCGTTTTCCCACTTCCTTCTCAGACCATGAGGAAACGTATGATATCATTTAATGGCTCACTGTGTGTCATCCTTCCACAGCAGCAAGAGTTACAGATTCTCATGAGCCCCAGCAGCCGCATGGGGCTCGCGAGGATCTTTGTCTCTTGCTGGCTGAGATCGGTCCTTTGTGCCTGCTCATTCTGAGCAATCCACCTGGGTTTAAGGCGAAGGCTGCGTCTGTCTACGACAGAAAGATCAAAGTATCCATCATTTCTGACAAGCGAGTCTCATTACTAGATTGCCCCGGACGTATCTTTCGTGTCACGGCATTCCGGAAAAATGCATTTTCCCTTACGCAGGAAAAATAGATAATCGGTAATGCCGAGATAGATAAGACATAGATGCTTTCTGTCAGAGAAGAAACGTAGATAATGCCGAGATAGATGACGCTGGTTAAATATAGAAAGTAAAGCTGAGGTAGGGTTTCTTTCCGTCAGAAAAGCATACATCATGTCTAGATGAGTTCTCCTGATACGCGCGCAAAAGATGATCGGGCCGTCGTTTGCCCCATTAGGCCCGCGCACGACTGTGTGCGGGCCGAATGCGGCCGACGTCGGCCCGACGATCTGTTGCGTGCTGGGGTCTGTGTCTATAGGTTAAAACCCTGTATTATTGGCAACATCCGCTATGTGCTAGACAATCAGTTGTATATGTCTGCATAGTAACAGGAAAAGAGATTTCGCGTGCAACAACTGGTTTCCTTTCGAAAGTGTTGCATTAACCCTTTGCGTGTCGGAGACGGTTTTAGTCGCGATGATTCCTTTAGGAATCATCGCGACTAAAACTGCTGCCGACACGCAAAGGGTTCAATCGATCTGCTTCATGGCGGGTTTTGATTTCTAGAATTTATCCGATACAGCGGGGTATGAGTGTTGTCTTGCCGAAACTAAGACTTTTATAACCTTCTTTTCACAATCCACGTGGCACATGTACCAGAGGTTTTCCACTGCCTTTTGAGCGTAGCGAAAGAAACTGTTCTTTGTACAAAGGATAAGATAAGTCTTTCATTTTATGACATTCAAATGACATAATTTCAACTGTCCAGCAGTATTGCAATACATACTAACAACATGTATAATGGAGATATGGCGAACTACTTAACCTTTAATGCCTGGTATAGGTCGCTTTAAACCTTTTAACCCAAAAGTCCCATTTGTCAGCTTTTGGAGGAGTTGCCTAACGACTATGTGCCAGTTGCAGGAGATGGCTTGACCATGATAATTCAAGTGTAGTGTCATACACAAACCAAGGAGAATCACTCAGCGCTGGACAGACAATGATGATGATGCAAATGATCGTCTTGTTCTATACCTGCGTATGAAGTTTCTCTGTGCGCTGGCGATTGGGTGCTGATAGGCGGGGGCAGGGGATCTAACCGTTTTGTCTGTCCAGCGCTGAGTGATTCCCTTTGGTTTGTGTACAATTTTGCCAGAGCTAGCCTCACCTATCTGGTTTGTAAGTGTAGTGTCAGATTAGCTTGGCGCCTCAAAGGGCCAAGCTAATCTGGCACTACATTTGAATTATCACGGTCAAGCCATCTCCTACTGTAGGGATCCGGGGGTAAAAGGGTTAACCACGGGAGAGAGAGAGAGAGAGAGAGAGAGAGAGAGAGAGAGAGAGAGAGAGAGAGAGAGAGAGAGAGAGAGAGAGAGCGAGAGAGATTAACTGAGCTGAAACTTTAACCTGAAAAATGATAATAACAACACCACAAACAACATCAACAACATGACTGTTACTGACGGATGCTCAGCGAAAAGGACGCATAAGAGCAGCAGACAAGGGGTTAAATCTTTATTTAGTTTCAAGTAGTGCCAATCGAACAGATCAGTACTGATGGGACAAATCCTCAGGCCAACCTCGAGAAAAGTGTTTTCACAATGTGTATTAGTAGACTAGTGCAGTAGGCTTGTAAGTTGGATCTTTTCTGTTCACTATTTGTGATAGTACACGGATCGGCATCACAACACACACACACACACACACACACACACACACACACACACACACACACACACACACACACACACACACACACACACACACACACATTTTAACCTACGATTGTGGCGTGATTACGGCTAAAAGTACGAGACGCACCAAACTGCGTAGGACCCGGAGGTGTCAACAACGCGTGGATGCCTTTGCCTCTAAGTGCCGGCCAGCATTAGTCTTATAGGCTATTAGACCTTACCAAGAGAACTCTAAAAGTACTCGTCTCATTTGCTCATTGTCCCACTCTTCCTTTGTGACCCGAAGTTCACTCATGATTAATGTATCGGACTAATGCACTTACTCTCGATGCACATCAAGCAAAACAATTTGCAAGAGGCATAGATCCTCATGAGCGCCCGCAAATGCGGGGGCTCATGAGGATCCATGCCTCTTGCCTGCCATGTTTACACTGGTATGGCCCAGACACACAGAGTCAACTGGTTTTTAATCAATCATCTGATATGGTTCCAAAGAAATAATTCGTGGTGGCTAACATCCACCGAACACAATGACCAGCAACTAGGGCGCTACTCAATAGCAGGGAGATCTCTTGTAACTACTGGTAATATATCATCATCACCATCATGGCTTGACTTCGCGAACGAAGATTCTATAGGGCTTGCCCACGTCGTCTGCAGGCATTTTCGTGACTGCGGAGGCCAATCCGGGACAGGCAGGTTCGACCGCAGTGGCTGCAGGGGGAGGTCTGGTCAGGGTTCTGAGTTACGACAACTCTGTTTTTTCTCCTGAGCCGCTTGTCCTTGAGGTTAGCTCTGCGAGAGTCCTCAAAGGAGACGGCTGCCTTGTGAATGGTGGAGCGCCAGGTGTCACGGTCCGCAGCAAGCGAAGACCACTGGCGGTGGTCGATTTGGCAGGCACTAAGTGACTTCTTGAGACCGTCTTTGTATCTCTTCTTTGGTGCCCCTCTGTCTCGGTGTCCAGTGGCGAGCTCGCCGAACAGAGTGATCTTGGGTAGGCGATGATCCTCCATCCTGGAGACGTGCCCCGCCCAGCGAAGCTGTGTCCGCAGCAGCAAAGCCTCGATGCTCAAAGTTTCCGCCTGTTCAAGGACCTCGACGTTGGTGACATAGTCACTCCAGTGAATGCTGAGGATGGTACGCAGGCAGCGCTGGTGAAAGCGTTCGAGGAGTCGTAGTTGGCTGCGGTAGAGGGCCCAGGACTCGGAACCGTACAGCAGGGTGGTGAGGACGACAGCTTTGTACACGCTGATCTTGGTGCCTTTTTCAGCTGTTACCCGCTTGAATAGTCGCCCGAAAGCACTGTTCGCTTTTGCCAGCCTGTTGTCCAGCTCCTTGTCCAGCTTGGCGTCTGACGTGATGATGCAGCCGAGGTAGGTAAACTGGTGTACAGACTTCAGTTCGGACTCGCCGATGGTGATATGGGGAGGGCGATGCTCTTCCTTGGGTGCTGGCTGATGAAGGACCTCTGTCTTTTTCAGACTGACCTCAAGTCCAAAGAGATGGGCGGCATCTGCGAAGCAGGACGTAATGCGCTGCAAGGCTCTCTCTGTGTGTGCAACGAGGGCAGCGTCATCAGCAAAGAGCAGCTCACGAATCAGTTGGTCTAGGGTTTTCGTGTGGGCCTGCAGTCGTCTGAGGTTGAACAGGCTGCCATCAAGACGATACCTGATGTACACTGCGTCGTCATCGTCGAGGTTCACTGTGGCCTGCTTCAACATCATGCTGAAGAAGATGGTGAAGAGGGTCGGTGCCAGCACGCAGCCTTGCTTCACGCCGTTGCGAATGGGGAATGGTTCTGAGAGGTCACTGTTTAGTCTGACCTGGCCTTGCTGGTCCTCGTGGAGCTGGACGATCATGTTGAGGAACTTTGGGGGACAGCCTAGTCGCTCCAGGATCTGCCACATACCTTGCCTGCTCACAGTGTCAAACGCTTTTGTTAGGTCGACAAACGTTACGTACAGCCCTTTGTTCTGCTCGCGGCACTTCTCCTGAAGCTGTCTCAGCACAAAGAGCATGTCGGTGGTACTCCTGTTGGCTCTGAAGCCACACTGGCCCTCTGGGAGGTGGTCTTCAGCGATGGCAGGTACCAGCCGATTCAGGAGCAACCTTGCGAGAATTTTCCCGGCAATGGACAGCAGGGTAATTCCACGATAATGAGAGCAGGCAGACTTCTCTCCTTTGTTCTTGTACAGGGTGATGATGACTGCATCACGGAGATCCTTTGGTAGTGTTCCTTTTTCCCAGCAGCAGAGAAAGAGGTCGTGGAGCTTGTTGTGCAGTGCTGGGCCTCCATGTTTCCATATCTCTGGCGGGATTCGGTCAATGCCTGCTGCTTTGCCACTCTTGAGCTGGTGGATGGCTGTGAGGGTATCTTCGGCGGTGGGCGGTTCGTCCAATTCAACCTTTAGCGGAAGGTGTGGGATTTGGAGGATGACTGTTTCTTGAACAGTGCGATCAGCGCCGAAGAGGTCCTGAAAGTATTCCGAATAGCGGTTCAAGATGGAGGTATTATCTGTGAGCCTGTCCATCAGCGCTTCGCAGGGGACTTTGTACCAGGTGCCTAGGGCCATACACTGCTTTCAGTAGAAGCCCCTGTAGTCACCGTTGTCAGCGCAGAGCTGGGTCCTCTGTGCGAGTCTGGATCACCACTCGTTCTGGAGTTCTCTAAGCTTGAGCTGGAGACTGCTGCAGATGAGGCGGAAGGCAGACTTCTTCACAGGGCAGGAAGGTGGGCCTGGTGGGCGGCTCTTTTTTTTTTTGCTAGAAGTTCCTGGATCTCTACGTCGTTTTCGTCAAACCAGTCTTTGTTCCTCTTTCTAGTAAAGCCCAAGACTTTCACAGAAGATTTTACAATAGCAGTTTTCAGTTGTTCCCAGTGTGTTTCAGGGGAGGAGTCTGCTGGATCAACTGTGTCTTTGAGCATGCGCTGTAAATCGGCCTGAAGGGCGGCTTTCTTGTCGTCACGCTGAAGGCTGGCAACATCAAGCTTTTTCTTAGGCGGGCCCCCTTTCTTGGGTTTCAGCTTGAGGCGGAGCCTGAGTTTGCAGCGAACAAGGCGGTGGTCAGGGTGGCACTCTGCGCTGGGCATCACTCTGGTGAGGAGGACGTCACTGCGGTCCCTCTGACGCACTAGGACATAGTCGATAAGGTGCCAGTGCTTGGAGCGAGGATGCATCCAGGTGGTCTTTCGACTGTCTTGCTGGAAAGTAGTGTTGGTGATGACAAGTTGCTGCTCTGCACAGAGCTCCAACAGTAGGCGACCATTGACATTGCAGTTCCCAAAGCCATGCTTGCCGAGGACTCCTTTCCAGGCTTCAGAGTCTTGGCCCACTCTGGCGTTGAAGTCGCCAAGGATGATGACTTTGTCGTCTGCAGGGGTGCTCTGCAGGAGGCTGCGCAGGTCTGAGTAGAACTTGTCTTTTTCTGCAGGCTCTGCCAGGAGGGTTGGGGAGTACACACTGAGAAGGGTGACGTATTGCTGGTGTCTCAGTGGGAGGCGCATGGACATGATGCGGTCGGAGTGACCCGTTGGTAGGTTTTCCAACTTAGTCGCAATGGGGGTCTTCACCATGAAGCCCACGCCTGAGAGCCGTCTTTCTGATGCAGGCCTGCCTGACCAGTAGAGGGTGTAGCCAGCGCCAAGTTCTTGGAGGCTGCCTTCCTCCGGGAGGCGTACTTCGCTGAGCGCGGCGATGTCGATGTTTAACCTCCGCAATTCATGGGCAATGAGGGCGGAGCGACGCTCAGGGCGTCCGCTGTCTGCTGTGTCGAGCATGGTTCGGATGTTCCAGCATGCTACGTTGAGTCCGGTCGTGGTCGTCATGAGAGTGGATCCGTTGTTTTTTCTTGTTTTCTGACCGCATGAGAAGATGCCCGTTGACCGCGGCTAGCCAACTGGGGTTACGAGGGGATGAGCTTTGGTTAGGCCACCTTTTCTAGGCCCCTCTCCGTGTGGAGCAAGCAGTGCTGTCCCTAAAGAAGGCTGCTTGGTCGTTCAGGGTGTGCCGAGTGACGTTGTCATCCCCAGGTCAACATCAGGCGACCAATATCCTGAACCGCCTGCATGCAGGTTTGAGACTGCGGCTTCCAGTGACATCTTTCACCTGCCGTTTTGCCCCTTGCCCATCGCTACACGACTTGGAAAGTTCAGTGTCATAGTCCGTGGGCGTTTCCTAAAGCCTGCGCGGTGGAGCTTTTTTGGTGGAGTGCAGTGTGCGCAGTACTGGCCCCACCCTTTAAACCCTTGGTTCGTTTGCCATGGCCTAGCAAGCTGGGACGGTGGCATCGAGGTCCTCAGGTCGTAGGTTTTATATCAGACTGTCCTTGTCTTAGTCTCTGGCTCAAAAGCCTTCCCCGGAGACACGGGGGCTTTGATGTCAGGGGTTTCCTCCCTTAGCCTTTCCGCAGCCAAGCGGCCAGGCCTGCAAGGCAGCGGGGGACTCGTGGGGGCCGGGGTCGTCTATGTCCCGTGCAGATGTGAACATCTGCCCACTGCCCAGACGGTGACACTTACCAGAGGAGAAGTGGTAAGTGTCTCCTCTGGTAATATATACACTGACGTTGAAAGGTCTCCGACATTAACCTTCTATTCGCAGAGAGCTACTTCCATAATTCAGTCAACACGCGTAACTACAGTGCCTCAGTCCCAAAGGTGCGCTGTTGCCATGTGTGATCAGCATTATCATTATCAATTGCTACACTGGTTGGCAGCCGAGAAAATCGCGCTATCATTCTCACAGACTCAAAATGCATGGTGCAGAAAATCGAGGCAGGAATCAATCAATCAATAAACTTTATTGTTCCAAATACATGTTGCCACGTACAGGAAAATTTGTCTTGCCATCTCAGTCAGATGCAACTCGCAATCACCCACACTCACACAACAGTTTACAAACAACCAATGGACAATGGCTCGGGACGGGTGAAGCCAAGGCGTCTCACGGCCGGCGCCAACGGCCCCAACCCGACCTAACACAAAGCAAACTAAAGACAGCCCTATCATAGTATCTCTTAAACATGTAATATAACGTTTTTAAACTTTCTGCTTGGCTGAGCCTAGTTACACAAATGAGAAATACGCATAAACTAAAAAAG
Organism: Semisulcospira habei; assembly: GCA_036245525.1. NCBI lineage: Eukaryota > Metazoa > Mollusca > Gastropoda > Semisulcospiridae > Semisulcospira > Semisulcospira habei. The sequence continues at coordinate 180,081,232 of BTPG01000006.1, read as the reverse complement.
AAAAGAAAAAAGGCGAATTACACTTTCACAGTTGCTACCTGGGGGCCCGTCGCTTTAAAAACAGCGCCGGCTATTAGACAGTCGCTTCGGCATAAACTGTCACCACCTTAATTATAACTTAACTAGTATATAACTTCATAGTCATTTTTAAAGCAATAGTAGTAGAACTACAGCATTAACTTGAAAGCAGTCCAAAATGGTTTCTAAAGAGTACACACATGCACACGCTGTTGTAAGAAACACAGTCACTGTGTCGGGGGAGGTGTCTGTCATCACATCATTCGGCTGGAAATTGGGAGGAGGGGGGGGGGAAGGGGGGGGGGGTGGCTGAAGCAGTTGCCTAGTGCCAGTCTGGGTTTCCCATTCCTGTCTCGATTTTATACAACTTCGAGGACTTCTATGGATCTACTGCTGGATTCCAGGGCAATCGAGCGGACACACTCCCTGGCAAGGCAGATACCATACTGGGTCTGCGAACTGGCAGACCAGACGCGGTGAGAAACCTTAGTAAACCAGACCAATATTGGTAGGATATCGAAAGAACACTGGGAAGACTTCTGAGGCGTAGGGTGGAGCGCGTATGGTTCTATCCGAGAGAGCAGAAATCCCATTTGTTGAACAAACTGATCATCAAAAACACACACCAGCAAACAAAATGCACCCACAAACTTAAAACACAGTTTTGTACTGATCAAACCACAATGTGAAATTTCGTTTTAAGTCAACAAATAAGAAAGTGTTGACAGTAACTTGTTAGGTTTGGCCCGATCCTACGATAATCCCCATGAGACTACGGAAATCTACTACGCACTAACTACGCTTTATCTGCATTAAGTACACTCCAATACCTGAGATAATCCTCCAGAGATCCACCGCCCATTTAAAGGATCCATGTATGTTACGGCATTCTACAGGCAACGAAGCACAAGCCTATCACAGACATTAGTAATTATCATGTAAGCACTTGGAGACAAAGTACCATAGTACTACGTTGTACAACGAAAAAGCTCTAATTTGAAACCCACGCAATGTTCTCAGTCCGAAAAGGCGAGATGTAAATGCGACTAATCAAAGTCAGCAAGAGGTGTACATTCTCATAAGCCCCTGCGACCGCATCTTGCAGAGCGGTAGGGATAGGGATGTCCCTTGTGATTCTGCTACTCATGTTGACGATAGGTATCCAATACGCAAAAGGCCATCGGGCCGACGTCAGCCGCCGTTGGCCCGCGCACGGCCGTGCGCGGGCCAACGGCGGCTGACGTCGACCCTATGGTCTTTTGCGCATCGGGTAATGTTCTGCTGATCTTCAGAGCTAGTCGCCAAAGCCAATGGCGATGCCTCTTATAGACGTACGGGGATTAGCACCTTGCGAATGTACGCCTCATGCTGATTGGATGGGTCTGCTGATCCACAGAGCCTCGCGAGAATCTACGCCTCTTCCTGATGGAAGAAATGGTCTGGCGAAACGCCACTGACCGAACAAAAGGTTAATTAGAAGGGGGCGGTCACACTGGGGTTTTATGTCCTCTTAAATCAACCCGGGGCTCGGATATTGAAGTCACGAAATAAATGAGGTCCTCAGACTATGGACAAAGCAGGGGCGGATCTGGGGGGGAGTGGGGTCGGGGGGGGGGGGGGGGTTACAGGGGTTCAGCCCCCGACCCCAAATTCTTTATAAAATGCTATAACAAAGTCCCTTTTTGGGGTTTATGGACCCCCCCCCCCCCAACCCCAGTTGTTTTGATATTGATATTGAGAGTATCAACACGCACGCGCTTTCTCTCTCACACCATTCCCACCTCCCCCACCCCCAACACACACACACACCTCCCCCCCACCTTCCCCCGCTCCCGCTTTTCAATTTTTTCGGCCCCCGGAAGCAAGGTCTAGCGTCGGGGAGGCAGTTTGTATCCGGTTGAAGGTCCCAAACAAAACGTTGGAACCTTCCCCCTCCCCACTCCTCGAGGTAACTGATTCGCTCCTGCAAAGACTTCTCAGTTCTCTCAAAATTCCGCTAAAGATCTAGTATCGTGCTGATTACGACTAATTGCCGTGCCCCCCTCCCCCCCCCCCCCCCTTGTCTCCATCGGTAGCAAATCGAGGGAGACAACCAGTGTCATGAGATATGCCACAGAAGACTTCACAGAATAACACAAAGAAATGTTGGAACTCTCTCTCTCTCTCTCTCTCTCTCTCTCTCTCTCTCTCTCTCTCTCTCTCTCTCTCTCTCTCTCTCTCTCTCTCTCTCTCTCTCTCGTCTCTCTCACCAATGCGCACAAAGTCATCGAGATGACCTTGTGTGCATTGGCTCTCTCTCTCTCTCTGTCTCTCTCTCTGTCTCTGTCTCCCTCTGTCTCTGTCTCTCTCTCTCTTTGCACACTCACCTCTAATCAGTGAGACCTCACAGTTCGGCCGATAAACATAATACTGCTGATAACAAGGAAACGTCAAACATTTTCTCATTCTCCATACATTTGCTAACTGAAAATCTGTTGTATTGTAGGTGTCGCTATAAGCTATTGATGCTGCTGATTCTATGACACTGTCTTAGATGAGTATATATTTCCCTTGCTTTTGCATCGTTGGCAGTTACAAATTCTTCAACGCGAGTTTTTTTTCATTTTTTTATTAAAAAAATAATTCGACTGTTGTGTTCGTTAATGTTTTTTTCCTGCATTTTTTTTGTATGATGCGTTTGTTTTCCTGTTGTGTTTTGTTTTGTACACAGGACAGCTTGTAAGACAGGCACTGAGCTGCCTAACAACTTTATCCTGCAATAAAAGATTCATCATCATCATCAACATCATCATCATCTCTCTCTCTCTCTCTCTCTCTCTCTCTCTCTCTCTCTCTCTCTCTCTCTCTCTCTCTCTCTCTCTCTACAAATGAAGGAGCTAAAGGTCAGTAAGAGACTGGACCGGATGGAAATGAAAGGTGCCTTCACTTTGTCTCTATTTATCGTCTGGCTGCTGTTTTATTTTCAGCCGTCTGGGCGTTTTACACTTCAACACATTCAGCAGATCAAATAAAATGTCAGCCATGTTAAAGGTGTACGGCAAAAATCTATTTAAGCGAACAATGAACGATGAACTATGAACAATGAACCTTTATTTTACAATGGTAAAAGCATTTGGTCACAAAAACCAATTTTCAAACTTGCCGTTGCTAAGTTCGAGAAGACAGCGAGTTGAAAATGTCACCAGCAACAAAGATAAATGACGCGCAAAAACTGTTCTAGTCGGCATTATTCTGTCAATTAAAAAACCCCGCCCAAACAGTGTTTGGAGTAAGGTAAATACATATTAACCTGAAGAAATCGAGTAATAAGAAACAACTGAACTTTGACCAGTTTGAACGCTATCAAGTTTGGCGATTAGGCCAGAAAATGTCTGTTCCTAAACTTAGCTTAACTCATTCTGCCTGCGACACACCACAGCAAGATATGGATCGACCATGATAGTTCAAGGGTGGTGACAAAATAGCTATTCTGGCACCACCCTTGAACTATCATGGTCGATCTCTCTTCTAAATTGCAATACAGTCTTCAGCTCACAACTCCAAAATTTGGGGATTCCGGTCTTAGATTCACTGGGTTAAATATTCTGGTGGATTTAGCTGTACAAAATACTTAATAGTTGTAAAATTGTTCCGCTCATCTCGATACAGGTTACGTACTCAGAAAATGCCAGTCTATACAGCTGTGCGGTCCAAAGCCAAAGACCGGCACACACTGACGTGATATTGATAAGCTTACATACTTACTTACGCCTGTCACCCCTCCCAGGGTTTAGGACGTCGACAAGAGACCTCCAGCGACTCCTGTCCTGTGCTTCTCCTTCGATTTTACTCCAGGTGGTTCCCAGTCTCTTGATGTCTGCTTGGAGGTCTCGACGCCAGGTGTTTCTCGGCCTGCCTCTTTTCCTCTTTCCCTGGGGGTTCCATGACAATGCCTGCCTAGTGATACTGGAAACTGGCTTTCTCAGACTGTGACCAATCCATCCCCATCTTCTTCGCCCAATTTCATTTTCTGTTATCTGCTCTGTTCTCTCCCAGAGTCTGATGTTGCTGATCTTCTCTGGCCAGTGGATTTTCAAGATTCTTCTAAGGCAACTGTTTATGAAGATCTGTACTGTGGAAGATGTTGACTGTGGTTTTTGTCAACCTCCAAGTCTCTGCTCCATATAGGAGAACTGCTTTTACGTTTGAGTTGAAAATCCGGACTTTGGTGTGTGGTGACAGCTCTCTGGAACTCCACACTTTTTTTCAGCTGGAGATTCGTGCTCTGATATCTGCAACAGTGCCACCTTTTTTGTCGATGATTCTCCCAAGATAGGCGAAGGACTCCACCTCATCCAGCGGGGTGCCAGCAAGCAAGACTGGTTCTTCCCTGTTGTGTTCAGCCTCATTGTCTTTGTTTTCTGTTGGTGAATGATGAGGCTCACCTGGGACGAGATGTCAGCAATCCTCGTGGTCTTGTCCTGCATTTGTTGATGAGTGTGGGACAGTAACGCCAAGTCGTATGCAAAATCGAGGTCGTCAAGCTGTGTTCACAGTGTCCACTGTATTCCGCTTCTTCTCTGCTCTGTGGTCCTCTTCATGACCCAGTCTGTGGCCAGTAGGCAGAGGAACGGAGACAGTAAACACCCCTGCCTGACGCCGGTTCTGACCTGGAGCTCCCTGGTGAATTACCCTTCGTGGATCACGCGACATGTCATGCCATCGTAGCTGCTCTTGATCAGGCAGACGAGCTTTGTGGGTACACCGTAATGTCGTAGAAGTTTCCACAAAGTCTCTCAGTCCACGCTCTCAAATGCCTTCTCGTAATCCACCAAGTTGACGTACAGCGGGGAGCTCCACTCCAGAGACTGCTCCACGATGATGCGGAGAGTGGCAATCTGGTCTGTACATGATCGTTTTTTTCCGGAATCCTGCTTGCTGGTCTCTCAGCTGGGGGTCGACGGAGCTCTTCATTCTCTCCAGGATGATCCTGTTGAAGACCTTTCCTGGTACTGACAGCAAGGTGATTCCTCTGTAGTTGGAACACTTGCTGAGGTCGCCTTTCTTGGGAAGCTTGATTAGGTACCCCTCCTTCCAGTCACCCGACATCATCTCCTCTTCCCAGATCTTTCCAAACAGTGGGTACAGCATCTCTACTGTTGTTTCTATGTCTGTTTTCAGAGCCTTCGCTGGGATGCCATCTGGCCCTGCTGCTTTGCCGTTCTTCAAAACTGCCACTGCTCTTTTGATCTCTTTCCGGCTGGGTCTGTCACAGCTGATGGGTAGGTCAGTCTCTGCTGGCTGGATGTCTGGGGGGTCGGGTGGGGTGGGTCTGTTCAGTAACTCTTAAAAATACTCGGCCCATCTGTCAAGTTAGTCTGCTCTGTTTTCAATAGGCTTGCCTTCTTTGTCTTTTACTGGTCTTTCTGTATGGCCATACTTGCCTGACAATTTTCTGGTAATGTCGTAGAGCTGTTTCAGGTTGCCGCTGCTTGCTGCCTTTTCTGCCTCTGCTGCTAGGCCATCTGTGTAGGCCCACTTGTCTGCCCTGATACTCCGCTTCACCTCGCGGTTGGCTTCCGAATATTCCTCATGTGCCCTTGCTTTGGCCGCTCTCGTGCGACTGTTGTTGACAACTGTTTTCTTCTGCTTCCTCACTTCTATCTTCTTCAAGGTCTGTGCCGACAGCCAGTCCTTTTGATGGTGTTTCTTGAACCCCACAGTGTCTTTGCAGGTTGAGTTCAGTGCCTCTCTAACTGCCTTCCACTGCTGCTCTGTGGTGACCGCCTCCTCTTCATTTACTAGCTCCTGTAGCGCTTGAAACCGGTTGGACAGCACCAGTTTGAACTCTTCTCTCACTCCCCTCTCTCTCAGAAGGCCTACATTAGAGCGCTGTTTTCTTGTTGTCCTTGTGCTGCTTTTCTTTAACTTGAGCTTATTCTTAAGGTAAGCAGATGATGGTCTGAGGCGACATCTGCTCCCCTCCTCACTCGAACATCTTGAATGGATCTTCTAAATTTCTTGCTAATGCAGATATGGTCTATTTGGTTCTCTGTAGTATGGTCAGGCGAGACCCAAGTTGTTTTGTGTATTCTTCTGTGTGGGAAGATGCTGCCTCCAATGACAAGTCTGTTTAGAGCACAAAAGTCTACAAACCTCTCCCCGTTCTCACTCATCTCCCGTAGTCCCTGTCTCCCCATCACCTCTTCATATCCGGTGTTGTCCTCCCCTATTTTGGCATTAAAATCACCCATGACGATGGTGAGGTCTCGCTCCGCACATTTGTCCACAGCACTTTGGAGTCGGTCGTAGAATTCTTGTTTCTCTTCCTCGTCACTGTCATTAGTGGGCGCATAACACTGGATGACGTTCAACTTGATCTTTCTCCTAGTTCCAAAGGCTGCTGTGATAATTCTTGGCCCAAGAGGTTCCCAGCCAATCAGCGCTCTCTGTGCCACTGGTGACAGCATGAATGCTACACCTTCTGTATGGGGGGCATTCTCCTCTTCATGACCTGAATACAGAATCATCTCCCCACTTAACAGCCTTTTCTGGCCAGACTGCGTCCATCTGGCTTCACTGATACCTAGCAGGGAAAGGTTGCACTTTTGCATTTCCGCTGCTATCTGGGCGGACTTCCCGCTCTGGTACATGGTCTTGACATTCCATGTGCCCATGATTGTGTCCCTGGATAGAGAGAGGCGGCTGGGTCCTGTGGCTTCCGAAGACTTCCGGCTTTCACCACAGGACGTCATAAATCTTCTGGTAGAAGAACCTTCCTCCTCCAGGAAAGGAATTGCTGTTTGGCTTTTCGTCGGCGTTTTTGTAGCTATTTCTTTATTTGCAGGGTGGGGAAGCTACCCCCACGCCCAACCCCCTTATTAGGAGGACCAGGGGTTTTCTGTCTGGGTCTCCTTCCCTTCGACCATGTTGGTTCACGGCACCTTATTTCATTCGGAGCACCCCTCTCGCGAGGGACCCCCTATCCACCACCCTGGGGACGCGCCTCAACGCCATATGGTCCCAGCGCGAGGATATTGATAAGCACCGAAGCCAAAAGCCATTGGGCCGACGTCGGCCGCTGTTGACCCGCGCACGGCTGTGCGCGGGCCAACGACGGTCGACTTCTGCCCGATGCCCTATTGCGCATTGGGAAGCGTGTTTCGAACTGAAAGGGAAGACGTACTTGCATTATTTTCAGCCCGCACCCCCCCCCCCCCACCCGAACCCCTTCCCCATCAACTCGCAAACTCGCCCCCACCACTTCTTCCCCAACACAGATTTTTTTCTCACACTTTTGTCGTTCCTTAACCCCTTGAATGCCGAGAAAAAGTGAACATGATCCACTAACTGCAAGAGGCATAGAATCTCACGGGCCCCAGAAAGTGGTGTCCGTAAGATGTACGGATCCTTATGAGCCCTCCGGAACTGCAGGAGCTCATGAGGATCCATGCATCTTGCGGACACTGACCACTGTGTGTTCGTGTTCCTTTTACGACAGGTAATAATAATAAGTACGGCATTTATAATGCGCTTATCTTATAATAATTATATCTCTAAGCGCGCACTCACAACTCACGCACGCATGTGCACGCTTTTAACAATGACTCACATACCACAAAATTAATACGTTACGACAGTCAGCTGAGGGTGGGGTGTGTGGTGGCGTTAGTTCAGTGGTGCTCAAGTGTTTCGTGCTGAATTAACAAAGCGTTCAGAGGCACGGTCTGCGATCACTGGCAGTGAAGGGGTTATTCCCACACGAAAGTGCAGCCACCAGTAGTGTTAACTCCTTCTGCCCGCGACACACCACAGCAAGATATGGCTCGACCATGATAGTTCAAGGGTGGTGGTAGAATAGCTTGGCGCCTATAGGCGCCAAGCTATTCTGCCACCACCCTTGAACTATCATGCTCGATCTGTCTCCTGAAATGTAATGCGGTCCTCAGAGGATAACTCCGAAATGTGGGTATTTCGTACCTCGGGCACAATGAGTTAACTCATTCAGCCCGACACGTGTATTTCCCAAATTTTGGAGGCGTCATCTAATGACTATGCACCTGTTGCAGGATATGGATCGACCCATGATAGTTCAAGGGTAGTGCCAGATTAGCTTGGCGCCTGTCGATCCATCTTATGCCGCTGTAGTGCGTCAGGGCTAAATGGGTTAACAGTGCCGGTAGCTGCATGCACAAAAAGGTTAAAACCCCGAGCCAGCGGAAGCACGCCCAGTGGATCTTTCCCAAACACGCACCGGTTTTTCTTCCGCCAAGGTTACCCGAAGGTTACACACTGTCATCGGCAGGCGTTGATGCATTATGTTTTCTTGCCCGTTTCCATGACAACACAGACCGACACTGAATGTGTATGCACAGCTTGCTTTTTTCTTTTTTCTTCTGTTTCTTGATGAGCGATATATGAGTTATAAGTCCATTATATTTTTATTCAGCCGATTAATATATGTCTTATTCATCTAGTTTTGCTTTAAATTTTTGACTATGACTTCCCCCCCCCCCCCCCCCCCCCAAAAAAAAAAAAAAAAAAAAAAAAAATCGTCATTATGTTCATCCCTGACCACACAAATACCATTAATGGATTAGGAAACAGAAACAGAAACAGAACTCGACATTATTAGTTTTTCTGCAAATGTTCCATTCTATGCTCCGTGAAAGAACACACTGCACAGATCGATGTTTGTGAACATGAGGTTTTCAATAGAAGCTGGACTGTCAATATTTTTTTCCATAGCTAGGCACGGACTAAGGTCCTGACAACCTGAGCTGTGTTAGGAGGATGTGTAAGTCGACGAGTCCGAACTTTGGCAAGAGGCATAGATTCTCATGAGCCCCTGCGGATGCAGGGGCTCATGAGAATCTACGCCTCTTGCAAACGGTTGGGGCTAGCCGACGGAGTACACATGGAGTCGGCTGACGGAGTGAATACTGCCAGAGTAGTTTCGTGGCTGTGCGCGTCGAAAATTAAAATAAATGGTTGAACGCAGGAAGATTGATGATCTTGTTATGTCAGATTCGACGGCGAAGGTGCAACCAAGCATGAAGAACGCAACGAAGCGCACCCGGGTTTCAATAGAAATGTATTGAATTTCATCTGACGTAACCAAAAAAAATCCCTACAGGTTGACCCGCTAAGTCTAGAATCCTTGATTATGTAAACACAACACTGAAGCATGCGGACACCCGCCAAAGACAAAACACACATGCGAAGCAAACTGATTCAGCACAGCTAGCAGGACGCACTGATCCAGATGACCCCGGTAGCGATCAGATTCTGTGCCACTTGCACACATCAGGTGGTTTTATCTTAACTTTTTTTTTTTTTTTTTTTTTTTTTTTTTTTTTTTTAGGGAGTGAATGCAAACTAAAAGCCCGTCGTGGCTCAAACACGTCTATCAACGTAGACAAGCGAAACTGAAGAAGGGAGGCAACTGGGAACCAACGTAGAGAGAAGGGGTGGTTACTTGGGATGTATTCGTGTGCTGGTCTGTGATTTTGGACCTTACGGCCTTTGGCCTTTGGCCGTAAGGTCCAAAATCACAGACCAGCACGTAAATAGCGTAATATAAACTGTATCAATCAAACCAGGTCCGCACCGCTTGACCAGTTCAATGGAACTGTAATCCGTATCGCCGACGCCATTGCGGAGAGTTCAGTTTTTGGCCGTGTAACTTGACCCAGATTGATGTACTGTTAATCTGTCCACCAACCCCAACATACTGAAAGATACTTACACTCTCATCTGTCACGACATACCTCACACGGCTGATCGGTTTCAGGGGCGGATCAGTTACCTTGGAGGGGGGGGGGGTTCCAACTATTTGTTTGGGACCTTCAACCTGATGCAAAAGGCACCTTGTTTCCAGGGGCTGAAAAATCGAAAAGCGAGGTGGGCGGGGGGGAGGGGGGGGGAGGGCGTGTTAAGATTCTCACCGTTCGCCAAAATATCAATATCAAACAACCGGGGGTCGGGGGTTGGGGTGGGTGGGTGGGAGTGCGTATGTTAAAACTCGCCCGAATTTTCAACGTGGGGGACGGGGGAGTTCCAAACACCCCAAAGAGGGACATTGTTATAGCATTCGGTACCGGTTCCAGGCCACTTTATAATTTCAAGAACAAGCAATCAAAATTTCCAAAACCTCAATACAGAGCTGAGCTGACCCTTCGCACCACATGAATGTCCTGTGTTTGTCTTGCAGTGTGTTTGTCTTCAGAGTGAATGCGCGTGTTTCACGTGAACGTGTGTGTTGTGTTCATTTCGCGGCACTTTGAGTCGATTCGCAAACTATTGTGTAAAGCGCCTATATAATGACCGGTATTATATTATTATTATTATTATTATTATTATTATTATTATTATTATTATTATTATTATTATTATTATTATTATTATTGTTGTTGTTGTTGTTGTTGTTGCTGTTAACGGCGGTTCTGTAACAAAATAACAACCTTTTTCATCGCAAACTCATCTTAACAAGATGTCCATGCTCTACGCTCAATCGGCCCAAAACAACAGACGCTCGACCCAATGTAGTAGTAGTATTGTGAGGACAAAATAGGCTGTGAGGCCTATGTAAATGTCCTTTCTTTCTTTATTTTCTTTATGGGTCTGCTGTTCATGCAATTTTCCTATAAATCATTCATCATAGGAATAGAAAATCTCTTTAAATTTTGGTAATTCGTCCAGCTGCTTTTTAAAAGAATTTATGTTAGTCAGATGGACTGAGTACTGCCGAGACTTGTATAACTACAAGGCTGAGCCAGACACCAGCATCCTCCAAAACAACCAGGCTGGGGCCAGGAAGGCTGAAGACCTGCCAGTGTTAGATGAAGAGGTGGAAGCAGCCGTACGCGGCCTGAAGGGAGGAAAGTCTCCAGGTGTAGACAACGTACCTGCTGAACTGTTGAAACACGGAGGAGAAGTAACAACGAAGGTCCTCACTACACTCTGTCAAAAGATCTGGGAGCAAAAAAAATGGCCAGTAGAATGGACACAGTCTCTAGTGATCCCGCTCCCCAAGAAAGGAAACCTGAAACAGTGCCAGAACTACAGAACTATCAGTCTGATAAGTCACCCTAGCAAAGTAATGCTTAGAATCATTCTCAACCGCCTCAAAACTTTCGCCGAGGAACTGCTGGCAGAAGAACAGGCTGGCTTCAGAGTTGGAAGAAGCACTGTAGAGCAGATTTTCAACTGCCGCGTCCTGATCGAGAAACATCTGCAGCATCAGCGCGAACTCTACCACAACTTCATTGATTTCAGGAAAGCATTTGATCGCGTCTGGCACGACGGACTCTGGCAAGTCATGAGATCGTTCAACATAGAGGAGGGACTGATCCAAATGATAGAAGCGCTTTACAAGAACGCCTGCAGCGCGGTTCTACTTAACAATCAGTCAGGCGAGTTCTTCAGGACGACGATCGGTGTCCGTCAAGGATGCCTGCTCTCTCCTGTCCTTTTCAACATATTCCTGGAGAAGATCATGCAGGAAACCCTCCACGACCACCATACTTCAATCTCTATTGGTGGCAGATCCTTGTGCAATCTTCGATTCGCAGACGACATTGACCTCATGGCAGGCAGCAATAGTGAGCTCCAAAACCTGACAGACAAACTTTCAAGTTGCGCAGGGTCTTATGGCATGGAGATCAGTACGGATAAAAGCAAAGTGATGATCAACACCACAAGCGACAGCAGCAGCAACATTCACATGAACGGCCAGAAGCTAGAAGAGGTCAATAGCTTCAAGTACTTGGGAGCCACCCTGTCCAAAGACGGTAGTTGCATAGCAGAGATCCGTATCAGGATAGGTACAGCAACATCCGCAATGGCCAGCCTGGACAGGATATGGCGAAGTAACTCCATCAGCTTCACCATCAAGTACAGGCTTTACAAGTCCCTCGTAGTGTCTATTCTACTCTACGGCTGTGAGACTTGGACACTGCTTGCAGACTCAGAAAAGAAAATCCAGGCCTTTGAGAACAAGTGCCTGAGGAAGTTGCTCCGCATCTCGTACCGCGAGCACAAGACCAACGAATATGTACGGAGCATCGTCACTTCCCTGGTGGGCCCACATGAACCCCTTCTGGCAACCGTGAAACGGCGCAAGCTTGCTTGGTTTGGCCACGTGACCCGACACAACACCTTGTCCAAGACTATCCTCCAAGGCACTCTCGAAGGAAGTCGCCGGCGAGGTCGTCAGAGAAAGAGTTGGGTCGCAAACATAAAAGAATGGACCGAACTCGAGATGCCAGACTTGCTTGACACCGCCCAAAATAGAACTCAGTGGAGAGCACTGTCTGTTGCTGCTGCCTTTCAGTCCCCCCAACGCCCAGTTCGGGCAAGGGACTGATGATGATGATGATGATGTTAGGTGCTTTTTTTTTTAATGAAACTGGTAACTCATTCCAAACAATGGCAACTCTGTTAGAAAAACAGAACTTTCGCAGGTTAGTGTTGCAGTGCCTTACAAAGATTTTACCTTCAGAGTTTCGGGTTCTGTCACAAACTGGTGCTGCAAAAAAGTCATTCCAATTTAGGTCGTCGATGCCATTATAAATTTTAAAAACTTGTACTAAGTCACCACGTATTCTACGTCCACGTAAGGAGTGTAGTCCAAAGTATTTGAGTCTGTCTAAGTAAGTCATATTTCTACATTCTTTAACCAGCTTTGTTGCTCGTCTCTGTACCCCTTCGAGTGCAACTGATTGTCTCTTTAAACCTGGGTACCATACAGTGTTTGCGTATTCTAAATGTGGTCTGACTAGTGATTTATACAGTTTACTAAAAATATCCTTATCCAAATAATTAAAGGCTCTCTTAATTACTCCAACCATTTGTTTTGATTTATTGATACAGTTCTGAATATGGGGGTCAAAGGATAGAGCTTTATCAAAAACAACACCTAAGTCTCTTTCCTCCTCACAAGATACCACCTTTCTAATGTCGCTGTTAACTTTCATCAAGTAATCATGTTCAGGATTGTTCCTTCCAGCATGCAATACCTTGCATTTCTCTACATTAAAATGCAAGTCCCATGTGTCTGACCACTCTTGCAAGTGATCCAAATCATACTGCAACACGTCTTTATTACTCGATTCATTATAGATTTTAGTATCGTCTGCGAATATTTTGCACATGCTATTAACACAGTCTGGCAAGCCATTTATAAATGTCGTAAATAATATAGGTCCTAGGATGCTTCCTTGAGGTATACCGCTCAGCACCTTTATTTTATCTGATTTTGCATTTTCAACTTTTACCACTTGTTCTCTATCACGTAGGAAACTTCTTATCCAATTGGAAATGTTTCCACATACACCATAGGCCTCTAGCTTCTGAAGAAGCTTTTCATGAGGAACAGTGTCAAATGCTTTTCTAAAGTCTAAGTATATGATGTCAACCGTTTTTTTGTTGTTGTCAATCAAGGAAGTTATATCATCCATAACCTGCTGTAGTAATTGAGTAACACATGATCGTTTCTTTCTAAACCATGTTGGCATTCAGTGTACAAATTATTCACAGTAAAATGATTAACGATCTCATCTCGGACTATAGACTCCAAAACTTTACATACTATACACGTTAAACTTACTGGTATGTAATTTCCTGCATCTGACCTAAAACCTTTTTTAAAAATAGCACTTACCTCTGCGGTACGCCAGTCTTGCGGTACAATACCTGACTTAAGGGAAAGTGTAAATAGTGAGCAAAGTGGTTCTGCTAACTCATTACACAACTCTTGTAGAACTCTGGGGGGATGCAGTCTGGACCTTGAGCTTTAGAATGATTTAATGCTTTTAATTTTTTCTTGACTATATCAGGAGTTATTACAATATCAGTTATGGTGCACCCATTCGATTTTGAGCCTCTACCAAGCAATGGAACATTACTCAAATTTTCTTTCACCAAATACACTTGAGAAAAATGTAGTCAAGGTTGCTGCCTTTTCATGATCAGCTACAGCAAGTGTGCCATCTTCTTTTTTAAGTGCATTTATTCCAGAATTATATTTAGTTTGTTCCTGTGCATACTTTCAAAATATTTTAGGGTTCATTTTACATTTATTTGCAATATTTCTTTCATGTAATTTTTTATTACGTTTTATTAATTTATTACAATCGTTATTATCAATAAAAGTCCAGTATGTAAATAGTCCAGAATGCTGCAGCTCGTCTTGCGCTCAGAGCCCGTAAGACAGACCATGTAACGTCCCTTCTTCACCAACTCCAAAGAGGAGAAGACAAACTGTAACACCATGTAAACAGTTTTCTTTCAAAGTCAAATTAGTTGCATTCAGAGGGAGTTGAAAAAACAGGTAAAAATCGCACTCTCACCTCGTTGGACCCGATACATATCATTTAATTTTCCCCTGCTGAAAAGGGCGTGTACGCAGGGAAGTAGGCTATATGCAGCTTGTCCATTGGATTTGTTAGTTGGGGGAACCCGGATCTGCGCGCATAGATAACGTTTGGTGCTGCTAAGTTGGGAGCGAATGTCAATGTATGAAAGCGCCAACTTCCCAATGCGCAAAAGGCCATTGGGCCGACCTCGGCCGCCGTTGGCCTGCGCACAGCCGTGCGCGGGTCAACGGCGGTTCAAAGCCAGTGGCACGATGGTGATCACGCCTGGTCACTGAGATCAGTAAAGACAGTGTCCATGGGCGGATTCGGAATTCGTCTCCCATCCACTCTTAGGGACCACAGGTGAAGCTGGATCGACCGTGATAGTAAGAAGACAATGCCATGTCAAACCAAGGGGAATCACAGCGCTGGA
>BTPG01000006.1:179921445-180063945 GCA_036245525.1 Semisulcospira habei | reverse complement strand
ATTCTCTGAAGTCGAGCCAGTTCTTCAGATGGCAGACCAGCAAACAAACAATTACAATAATCAATGCGGCTCAAAATCAGTGAAGACACAAGCTGAGTGGTGGCAGACTGAGTCAGGAAAGATCTTACAGAGCTTACATATCTGTTTTTAACCCTTTGGCTGTCAGTATCGATTTTGGTCGAGGTGATTCCTATAGGAATCACCTCGTCCAAAATCGCTACCGACAGTCAAAATGCTTAGGAGCCGTGACATTGGAAATAACTGACCAGCATACAAATGTTAGGCAGCTGCAGCATGACAGAAACATTTCACTCTCAGGAATACTGTTCTTGTGAAGGTAAAACAGTGGCGTAGGAAAATATTAATTGGGGGTGGGGGCAGGGGGGTGGGAGGGAGGCCTGCGTACCTGACATGTTACTTTTAGAATCCGATAATTGATCAACGGGGGAGGGGGTGGGGAGGTGGAGTGGGAGCGGGAGCCGAAGGCAAGCGACGGTCTAACATTATAAAACATCAAACATAACAATAGCATAAAAAAATATCTCCAAAATATCTCCAAAATATTGTCTTCAAAGTATGGTTGAAAAGTAATTTTTTTTCCAATTTTTAAGAAAAAAGTATAGTTTAAAATATAATTTTTGTATTTCCAGATTATTTTTCTTCCCCAAAAATTTACTCCAAAAATATTGAGGGAGGAGGGAGGGATATCCGCTCCCCTCCCCATACTTTTTCTTTGAGGGGCAGAGTGCCCCCCCCCCCCACACCCCTTCTCCCCATCGAGTTCCTACAGCACTGTATAACTAAAGGTGAAGCTGAGAGTGTAGTGTACATTATTAACTCATTTGAGGCGTGCCGCATACGGATACGTGGCAATAAGCCGCAAGCCGCGTATCCGTACGCGGCACGTTTAAAATGAGTTAATACTTTTACCCTTACAACACAACAGCGGGAGATGGATCAGCCATGCCAGCACTACCCTTCAGTCATCTCAAAGCTGGTACATAGTCCATACAGTCGCCTCCCACAGATGTGGAAACAGGCTGAGTCATTTTCTACCCAGTAAGTAGAGGTCCTCGGGCCCACGGCGACCGCAGTGGGCCCGCGCACGACTGTGCGCGGGCCCACTGCGGTCGTCGTGGGCCCGAAGACATTTTGCTACTGGGGTAGGTGTGAGTGAGTGAACTAACGCCAACAACTAAAAGCATGAGAGGGGGTCTGAAAAACAACATTGCCGGCTGCTTTCATGATCATTGGCTGACAGTATGAAAAATTGAAACGACTGAAGAAAGTCCACATACCTATATCTAGGCACATTTAGTGTTCGTTTCATACTTGCGTCAGACAACAAACAACCCAGTGCGCAACGTCGGCCCGATGGTCTTTTGCGCATTGGAAAGTCCTCTCTTCAGCTGCACAGTCAACCATGGTTGAGCAACTCAATTTGTGAATGTAATTCTGGCTGATCTAAGTCAGCAATAGACAACAATTGACTCGCATGAGCCCTTGTACATGCAAGAGTGATAGATTCTTCACTAGGCGCCCTTGCAGCTGAAGGATTAAGTTATGCTGGAAAACAATACAAATTAAAAATTAAATTCAGCTTTCTGGAGTTTTGAAAGAGCTGGAGCAGGGTCCGCACTGAAGACTGTCAGCTTTGAACTACGAAAGCAGCCAATGTGTTATTCAGATACCTCTGATAAATGTAATTTGATATATACCCATTACATGCACAGTACTTACAACTGACCACCGTTCTTCATGACTTTCAAACGAACAACTTCCTCCTATTCCCGCTGAATCGCTGGCATCATAGCGGGGCAAGAGGCGATGACAACTCAACAGCGAGTCGTGTCCTTTTTAACGGTGCAACAGAAATGAATAAAATCGAAATGTGATGAAATACAGACGCACCAGTTATCAAAAATGTTATCAACGATTACACGTCATTTTCAGCGATTATCAACGATTACACGCCGTTAGACACACTGACGAGGGACAAGAAATCGGTAACAAGATAAATGTGGTGTTTTTTCAAAAAATCTTTTCTAAACCCATACATATGGAAAGTTTGATGAATCCTTAAAGTGACGACAGTAATACGAAATCCGGACCAGAAGTGGCGACTGCCAAGCATGTACAATGCAGAGAACAACCCAACGAAAAAAAACTGTTAAAAAAAAAAAATAAATAAATAAAAAACTGAAGAAGAAAAAAGTGTTTCTCAACGTGTTTCTTTCTTCACTTTGCCCTTCTCTGTCGAAGTTTTTAGGTCCCAAAACTGTACGGGGCCTGCGGAATTGAAATGACATTGCTGAATTTTACATTGCTGATAGAATTTGAAAAAACTGCAATATCTTTTGTTTCACTGAGAAAAATGAAATGAAATGAAAGGAACCATCAGCAAAGAGACAAATCCTCGTGAGCAGTTGCGTGGGCTGATGAGGATCTATGCCTCTTGCTGACAGCATGAATCCCTGTTGAGAGAGAGAGAGAGAGAGAGAGAGAGAGAGAGAGAGAGAGAGAGAGAGAGAGAGAGAGAGAGAGAGAGAGAGAGAGAGAGAGAGAGAGAGAGAGAGAGAGAGAGAAATGAAATGAAATGAAACTTTATTTTCCAAGGATAAAAGAATAGGTGCGCAGACCTTTTTTCATTCTTGTCCTTTCCTACAAACTACATGAAAACACACACGCAAACACACACACACACACGCACGCCGGCACGCACACGCGCTTACACACACTTACACACAGACACCCACACACGCGCGCACGCACACACACGGAAGTACGTAAATCAGAGTTAGGTCAGACCCCGCTAAAGCTCAAACATTGGATTAAAGGCCCGGACAAACGTGATATCGTGATGCATGTCCGGGGCCTTCAACCAGCGCCCGCGTCAGACGTAGCACAGTCCCGACCCACGTCTGGCTAATATGCAGTACACACGTTACATGAAACACAACTACATAATAAACACAAACATATACATTGCACACTGTTAAGACTACATCTGGTACATTGAACGCAAAACTGTAAGCATAATCGTCAAGATTATCTAGACGTTTTACTTCCTCCTGACTAAACAAACACACACATACATGCACGCAAGAACACATACACACACACACACACACACACACACACACACACACACACACACACACACACACACACACACACACACACACGCACGCACACACACGCACGCACACACCAGCATAAACAAATATGCACAAAACACACTGTTCCGCACACATGCACGCGCACCATACACACGCGTCCACACACTTACATGTTTGATAACAGTCATTATTCAGAACGCAGTAGTCGCGCGCGCTTTGTTCGGCGGCTCAATCAAGTGCCGGAATAGCCTTGTCTTGAAGGTGGACAATGAAGATACCTCGGTAATATTGTCCGGAAACGAGTTCCAAAGTTTGGCTCCTGAGTAAGACAGACTAGTTTTGAATATATCAAGTCGTGGCCTAGGTACTGACAGTTTGTTCCTTGATGTCTTGTATGGTGTGTTAGCATACTTAAACAAATCCGAGACGCGGTACCGCGGGGTTCTGGATATGCAGACTTTAAACATTATCACGCCCTTATTGAACCGAAAGAGGTTACGTAACGGAAGCATGTCAAGGGCCCTGAGTCGCTCGTCAGTGCTGTCTCTGCTATTAGGAAGGATTGGCTTGGCTGCCCTCCGGCGGAGCGAATTAAGCTTCTTTAAGCACGCATCACTATACCCGTCCCAAACTGTAGATGCCTAGTCAATGTGGGACTGGATGTGAGCGCTGAAGAAGAGTTTTCTAGTTGGTGAATTCCTAAAGTAAATAAGTTTTGAAAGGAGAAATAGATTTCTGGACACAATTTTGCACACACTGTTTACATGCGCATGTCATGCCAATTGATCGTCTATAATGACGCCTAACAGCCGGCGCGCCTTAACTTGTTTCATCGGCTCACAGTTAAGGGAAAGGCTAAGTGGCGGTGGGTGTAGCTGGTGCTTTTGCCGTGTAGTGATTAACATGCACTCTGTTTTAGATGGGTTAGGTATCATGTAGTTGTCCCGGCACCAATTTGAGACGTCTAATAGACTATGTTGCAAAGAAGAATTAATTGTAGATATTTTTTTCCGACGACACGTTGACAGTAGCGTCGTCTGCAAAAAAATTGCATCGCACATTTGATTGTGAGATACACAAGGGCAAGTCATTAATAAAGATTAAAAACAAGAGAGGGCCTAAAATAGACCCCTGGGGCACTCCATGCTTAATTACACCTTCTGAGGAACGCTTACCGTTGACAAAAACATACTGAGATCTATTGCTTAGATAAGATTTAAAGAAGGCATCGGAATCTGTGTCACACTATGTGGTATGCCAACGGCTTCTGTAGCAACAGTTTATGGTTGACTAAGTCAAAAGCCTTAGAAAAATCTAAAAATACCGCACCGGTCACTTCAGCATTGTTTATTAAAGTTAGCTAGGTATTGCTCACGTGAGACAGAGCGTGTGACAAGAGTGGCATGGTTTGAAGCCTGACTGTAACGGATCAATCAAGTTATGTGTCTCCAGGAAGAGACTCAGGTACCTGTGGACATGTTTTTTTTATCGGCTTTCAAAGAAAAAAAAAAGAGCCGCCCATCAGCTTTCAAAGCCGATAGAAAAACATGTCCACAGGCACCTGAGTCACTTCCTAGAGACACATAACTTGATTTATCCGTTACAGTCAGACTTCAGACCCCGCCACTCTTGTCACACGGCTCTGTCTCACCTGACCAATACCTGGTTAACTTCAATAAACAATGCTGAAATGACCGGTGCGGTATTTTTAGATTTCTCTAAAGCTTTTGACTTCGTCAACCATAAACTGTTGCCACAGAAGCTGTTGCATACCACATAGACACATATTCCGCTGCTTTCTTTAAATCTTATCTAAGCAATAGATCTCAGTATGTTTTTGTCAACGGTAAGCGTTCCTCAGAACTTTCATTGCCAGTTCTTCATATTGAAACTGCAGAAAACTGTAGCCAGCCTACACGCAGCAAACACAATCGCCAATCGCTTTCCATTCATCAGGATGAAACCAGACCGAAACAGGCGCCATTGTGACTGGAACAGGGAACAGTCAATGATGAGCGCGCACTTCGTGCACTCAACTAAGGGAGTAAGTACCTCATTATTCATACTGGACCGCGTGTATGTGCTTGCATAGACTATTCAAAGATATTTTTCAAATCATGCTATCTAGAAATAAAACAAGTTATTGTGATTGGAGTTAGGTTTTTCGGTCGTATGTTGTGAAATATGACACTTCCGCTTCGTTGTCTTTATCGAGTTGTCCTTTGTTTATCGGCATTGCTTGCCTTGTTCATTGGCCTACATTTATGAATTATTTCTTGTTTTGTTGTTTTCCCTGATTTGCCGAGTTTATTTGATTGTTTGTTGTCCACCTTCACGTGATTTGTTACATACACAAGTCAACCGTTTATTATATCCACAACTCCATGCACAAGAGGCCATCGGGCCGACGTCGGCTGCCATTGGCCCGCGCACGGCCGTGCGCGGGCCAATGGCAGCCTCTCTCTTAAAATAATTCAACCGTATTGTGTTTTTAATTGTTTTCCTGCATTTTTGTCCCTTGTATGATGCGTTTGTTTTCCTGTGGTGTTTCTTTTGTTTACAGGACGGCTTGTAAGACAGGCATTGAGTTGCCCAATAGCTTTATCCTGCAATAGAAGATTCGTCATCAACATCATCATCGTCATCATCGTCATCATCATCTCTCGCCAACGAAATGCCCCGAACCCACACACTGCCATCTGCAAGAGGCATAGATTCTCATGAGTCTCTGTTGACGCAAGGGCTCATGCGAATCTAAGCCGCTTGTCCGTCAAGATCTGCTCGAGCTGCTCCTGTATATAGGGCTATTCCAGCTAGGTTGACTCATTCGCGGCCAGCCGCATCCGGATGCGGCTGGCCGCGAATGAGTTAAGCATTTCCTTGTACAGCAAACATTTCCACAAAGAAACACTAAATGTGCCCCAGATATATTAAGGTCAGTATAAGAAAGATCCATTTTCACGTGATTTGGCCAAGTTTACAAACCTGAAACAGCGCAGGCATACATGAAGTCTGCATGCTTGACCTCGATATTGAAATCTGCCGGGGCCCTATTAAGGGTATTGAAAATGGCTTGTTCTTGTTTTTTTTACCAACATTTTACGACTGTACAGCAAAATCGACAAATCATAGGAGTTCAGTAAAAATATTCCGTATTAGGTCAGCTGGCACTAAATGATATTTGTTCTTAAAGTGTTACAGAAAAGTGTTTCTTTGCGGAGATATTTGGGGAAAACGTTGTGCGCTCTCCGATGTCCAACCGCCTATAATCAGCGTGTTCTTGGCGTGCGGGCCATGGGCGCCCATAAGCAGAATTAACCTAATGCGTCTGCCAAGTTCTAAAACTTGGCCAGTGGGACGAAATCAGACGGATATCAGTAAGGTTTCGCTTGCAACACACTGCTACCAACAGCGAACGAGAGTGAACTCACGACGGATAACCAGCTTGTTCCATGAGCATACACAACACCCCAAACATCTCCAAGAGGCATAGATCCTCATGAGCCCTTCGGGCTCATGAGGATCTATGCCTCTTGGAGATGTTTGGAGTGTTGTCTGTCCGCCGTGATTTCGCCGCTCTTATTCGTTGTTGCGTGTCGTTGGTTGAAAACGAAACTTCACTATTGTGAAGAGCTCGACCCAGACAGAGGGAGACATAGACAGGGAAAGACGGACAGAGACAGACAAACGTATTTTGTAAATGAACAATTTTCCATTCAGACAGAGACAAACATACTTTTGCCACATTCCTTCTGCGAATGAAGGGTTGCCACATTCCTTCTGCGAATGAAGATAAGTAGCGGCTAATCTCTCTGTTTGTTTGTCTATTTTGACAAAAGGTATTTACCCGAAATATTAATAAATTGTGTTGTACCCGTCTGTTCTAAGCGTGTTTCTTTCTCCGTTGGGTACTTCTAAACATACTTTTTGTCTAAGTGTATTTAGTGGATCACAATATTATTAAATCTGGTAATGTGTTTAAGTACATTCCAGACAGTGTTCCTTCAATCTTATGTGCCTGGGCTCAGTTGCATGAGTGAGCTTAGTTCTGCGTCAGCCACTAAGCAAGGTGTTTGCTTAGTGGCTGTCGCCGGACTAAGCTCACTCATGCAACCGGCTACTGGGCCTTCCCTTTGTTGACTTATGTGCGATAGCAAAAGTGAGTCTATGTGGTGGGCCAGTGGTCGTTTGTCCGCCGTCCATCGTCCGTCCGCCGTCGTCTGTTGTAAACTTTAACGTTGGGGCACTTTCTCGGAGACTATTCAAGCCACAGTCTTTACATTTGGCCCACGGATACTTTATGGCAAGACCTTTCTAAACATGCCCATTTCGTGACGTACATCAAAGGTCGAGGTCACAGTGGATCCGAAAATAAGTAAAAAATAGCCATGTTTCGACAAATTTGTTTTTCTCAAACACTATTCACAACTTCAAAACCACACCAATAGACACCCGATGTTAAGACCTTCCCATACATACTAAGCTGGACCCTTTGGAAAGGCCAAGGGTCACAAGAGATGAAGAAATAGGTCGAAAACAGCCATATTTTTTTTACCCCAGAAATGTATTTTCTCAAGTACTATTTACAACTTCAAACTCAAACTTGAGATAGAGATGTAAATTTTAGCTTTCGTCAGCATTTTTGCAAAACTTTAAAACGAAATTTGCCAGAAAGGTAGCTGACGGTAAAACCATTCTATGCATACTAATCTGGTTCACTACTTACAAAGGTCAAGGGTCACGGGAGACAAAGGTGTGAATTTTTTTTTATAACATGGACATCACAGGTATAAAAGGCAACTCTTTATTTATTTTAGAACACTTGAACACTTGCTCATTTCAGTGATCTGTATGAAGGTTCAAGGTCACAAGGGTCAGATTAATCGAGTAGATTGGTCTTGCACGTGAGCTTTTAGGGGTTTGGCATTCTTGTTCCATTGTTATCCCCCCTCCCCCGTCCAGGTGAATCATGGCCCGATGGCCTTTTGCGCATTGGGGGTAACCACTCCTATGTGAGGAAGCTGGAGAGGTCGACGTGATTCTGTAGTTCCTTTCTTAACCCATTCAGCCCCGACGCACTGCAGCAGGAGATGGATCGACCATGATAATTCAAGGGTAGTGCCAAATTAGCTTGGCAATAGTATTTTTTATCATGAACTCGGAGAAAGACCATTTTTAATAACGTCAGTTTTATGCAAGCAGTAAACTCAACGCGCAAAATGCCATCGGTCCAGACTTCGTCGGCCGTTGGCCCGCGCACGGTCGTGCGCGGGTCAACGGCGGCCGAAGTCTGGACCGATGGCCTTTGAGCAGTGGGAAACAGACATCTAAAACACAGGCACATGCATTTCAAAACCTTCATTGCCCGTGGACGCAGACTTTTAAAAAATATTGTCATATCCAACGTCTAAGATCCCCAGCCGTTAACTCCTTGTACCCTAAGACCGAAATCCCCCAAATTTTGCCGTTGTCCTCTGAAGACTGCATTGCAGTGCAGGACACAGATCGACCATAATAGTTCAAGGGTGATGCCAGAATAGCTTGGCGCCCATGGGCGCCAAGCTATTCTGGCATCACCCTTGAACTATCCTGGTCGATCCATATCTTGCTGTGGTGTGTCTGGGGTAGAATGAGTTAAAGGAACGACATGGATGCAAAGTGGTGTCAGCAAGAGGCATAGATCCTCAAGGGCCGCATGGAGCTGCGGGGGCTCATGAGGAGTTATGGTTGGTTGCTTGATCTTGGTTGTACACTGCTTAACGTCCCGACAGCAGCAATACGTGCTTGCGCTGCTTCTGAAAAACTTTGTGAACAGAATATTGACTGTATGTCGCCAGCCGGTCCAATATGCAATATAAACCTGAGACATGCTTGGGACGAAGCACCTTCAGGTTAATTTGTCACATCCTAGTTTACAATTACAAAATATGTACAAGGAAATCATTTTGTTCATTTTTTTCTTAAAGCTTAACTGCAAACACAACACATCATCTCCTAGGTGCAGCAGACCATTTAGCAACACACATCCAATATCAATGACTACAGGTGGCGCAGACAGGAGAGAGAGAGAGAGAGAGAGAGAGAGAGAGAGAGAGAGAGAGAGAGAGAGAGAGAGAGAGAGAGAGAGAGAGAGAGAGAGAGAGAGAGAGAGAGTCTTTTTTTTTTTAAAGAGGAAAATACAGTTGAATGGAACATGAGAAGTCAGAAGCGCATGCCCCAGAAAAAAAAAGGAGAAAATTCCATCCTGTGGGGTTGACCAGGATGACCCTGGAAACTAAAAGTAGTTAACCCCACCCAAGTCCCCCAGTGAGTGAAGGATTTTATGTCTCTTGCAGTTGGATCTTGTTCATTTTTTCTCTGCAGTAAAGGAGTTAATTACTCATGGTGGGGAGATTTTAATGAAATATTGAGGTCTTTTCTGCGTGCACGAACCTGATCAAAGTGTGAAACATGGCTACTGTCAGCAAGGACAAGAACCTCGACACATGCTGATCGATGGTGATTTATCACAGGCGCGTGTTAAAGGCGAAAACACCCCAGTACGCGAGAGACCCTCGGGTCGACATCGGCGTTAGTGGGTCCGCGCACAGTCGTGCGCAGTCCCCACTAAGGCCGACGTCAGCTCGAAAGCCTTTTGCTAACTGTGATGCCGTTCAATAAATCTTTTCGGTCCCCGTTGTCGGGCTTCTGCTGCTAGATGTTTAACATGCCCTCCGCCGTGATCCGTGACGCGTTCGAACCCGTCGTGCGCGGGCCAAATGCGGGCGCCACGGTCCGAAGACCTTTTTGCTGACCGTGACTGTTCAGGTTATCGATAGGCTGAAGTCAGTGAAGCAGCAATAGCCAGTTAGAAGTGCGTTTTTCTGCCGCTATAAATTAACCCCACTCCTGTAAAACCAGACTCTTCTTACTCTGTGTTTAACCCTTTGGCTGTCGGGAGCGCTTTTTGTCGCGGTGATTCCGACAGGAATCACCGCGACAAAAAGCGCTCCCGACAGCCAAAGGGTGAACATGACCTCAGCCGTGAGACAAAAATAGAGTTATAAGGGAAATCTGCGATGGCCCCAGATGATGTCGTCTGTAGTAGCTGGGAGGGGAGGGGTGAACAGCGTTGTTGTTGTTGTTGTTGTTGTTGTTGTGGTTGTTGTCGATAGCCTTTATTAAAAGCCATCAACAGCAATAACCGACAACAACAACAACAACAACGATGTATAACTTTGAAACGTCAATGCTAAATGTTTCAGACATGTCTCTGGACATATTACCCGTAGCGTTACACAGGTTTCTGGCTAGACGCTTGTTATGTGTTTACAATATCAGCAGATAAAGCGGTCGGTTCTTGAAAAAATAAACAGACCAGCCCCTCCTGTTGCGAGGAACAAAGATGAAGATGGGGCAAAACGGAGCCACGAGCCATCAAAAGTTGACGGCGTGTGACGGGCAGTAATTTATATAGTTAATGTATGTGTTTTGTCACCAGTAATGGCCGCAGACTGTTTTTGAAATCAATGTCAATTCAGTCTCAAAGAGCCCCAGCCGTGCCACGAACATGGTGGTGTTAGCAAGAGCGGTCCGCAGTTGCCTATGCCTCTTGCAGTTAGATCACGTTGTTATGGGGTCAAAACACATAGCAGTAAAAAGTACAACGTCGGAAAGTCTGCACTTTCCAAGTTGTCTTCATATTATTACTTATCTATTTTTTCCTCAAATCTCGAAATTATTATTATTATTTACAAATGGCTGACGTCCGTCATACGTAGTGAGACAAAAAGATCTGTACATAACAACAATAAAAATCTTTTATGATGAAAAAAGAAATATTAGATATTCGGCTTTACTATAGCCTTCTTTAGCCAAGTTTGTTGTTGTTGTTGTGGAGGTGGTGATACTAGTGACGATGGTGGTGGTGGGGTATTTTCCACGATAGCGTCTCTTAGTAAGCTGCATTCAATCTGTTAACGGCAATGCTTAGGATTCTAAAGGACTTTTTCATTCAATCGCTTTCAAGCAGATGGGTGACATTCCCGGACTGCGAGTGTCTTCCAAATCTCCACTCTCATTCACGCCACACAAAAATGGCATCGAACCACCGCCTCTATGACGCACTTCCGGGGACGCGCGCGCAAACAAAATCGAAAAGCAGCGCCGGCTGCGAAACGAAATTAGGAGATTGAAAAGTGGGGATGAATGCCTCGGTGTCACTTGCTTACACCTCGACAACAGCCCCCGTCTGAAGATTTAGTGGAGGTTTCATAGCGACGAACTACGCAAGCAAAAGGCATAGATTCTCATGAGACCCTGCGTCGCATGGTCTCATGAGAATCTATGCCTCTTGCAGACGGAGACAGCTGGGTTGCGTGAGTGCATGAGTGTGAAGATTCGGCGGTTCGCGCCTGCTCTCCAGTCAAAGCCTAATTACCCACGCGGAGTAGAGACGACATCAATTATTCGGCCATTATCTAGACTGGAGTCTGTCCCCCACAACATTGCACTGGTTCGACATTGTCGTGGATACTGTTAGGTCAGTCGATCAGGAACGGACACAATATCATCAGCCTGTCTGGGATGATATGAGATGATATACAATATGAACTGTATAAATTCTCTGCTACTCGTCGCTGTTGGCCCATCTGTCACAGTACAGCGATAGCAATGCTACTACCCTTTCTCGGACGTTGAGCAGGCCAGAAAACCTGACATCTTCCTCTAAACTAGAGCCGGCTCACCCCTTCACTATGATAACAAATGTACAATAGTACTGTCACAGTGCAAACTGGAAATAATGCCGCCCAAGTTTTGGACACGCTACATATGATATTATTCTCAAAGAAATTAACTGTGAACTAGCTGACATTAAAAAAAAAAAAATTCAGCTAAAGCTACACTGGAAGATGGCGTCTATGTTTCAAGGCCATTCCTGATTTAGATCCCTTAATCTCTCTTGATTTAAACTGTCAGTTGCCCCCCCCCCCCCACCCTCCCCCAAGTAGCTTTTTAATTCCTTTATTGCCGAGAAATACTAGCACAATCCAACTGCAAGAGACACAGATCCTCATGAGCCCCCGCAATTGCGGGGGCTCATGAGGATCTTTGTCTCTTGCTGAAAGCACTATGTGTTTCATGGTGTTTGGCGTTGAATTAAGCGACTCCAATAACACAGTCTGCGACCACTGGTAGTGAAGGTTTTAACCATTAAAAAAAAACCCAGATCTTTCCCACCAACGCTCAAATCTATATCAGTGATGTACCAGTCTAGAAAAATGTAGTAAACGATAATAGCAATGCGCGGCGTTTGTCTCTGATCACAAGACGGGAGCTGTCGGGGGGAATGACACGTATTGACACAGAAAGGAGTGAGCTCATCAGGGAAATCAGAAAATGTCTACACCACCCTCCTCCTAGCTAAGCACCTTTCCGTTTGCAAGAGGCACAGATGCACATGCGCCCTGAGTAACAGGTAAGAGAGTGCACAAAAATAGCTGTGGCAAGACCGGGCCGAGATTCTCATGAGCAGGGGCTCATGACTGAGAATCTATGTCTTTTGTTGAAAGTACTGCTTGTTTTAACTGCTGGATGCAGTCAGTCTCACTGATCTGCTCGCATATCTCTTAGTTTTATACCGCAGGGGCTCACGAGAATCAATGTATGCTTTCTGCTGGATGTACTGCCTTCTAAAAAAACCCGTTTACTCACATTTCCCCCTCTGACGGCAGAAGTCACACAGGGGGTTTAAGCGTGTAAACGATACAAGGTCCAGTAAGACTCGGTTCTGTCTATGTGCAGACACGATTTCTTATGGAGAAGAAAATGGGAAAGTGATGCAGCGATTGTGGGGATCGGTATAAGAAATAGTTATGGGATGACAATTGACCGTAGGGAATTGCTGGCTTTGGGGCTGGGGTTCTGAAAACTTCTCACTCCACTTTTACTGTCAGGGAAATAGTTCTTTGCTGAAAAAGGTGAGCTGGTCTGCGATTTTGGATCTTACGGCCTTTGGCCTTAAGGTCCAAAATCACAGACTAGCGCACACATTTTTATTAGACAGTCTTTTGTGACTGGGCTTTGAATGTTGGTCAGGATTGTATAACAGGAGGTTTTAGGCCGATTTTCATAGTTGCTCGTACTGCATTAAACCCATACTGTAATTCGACTCAAAGTGTGGTTTTGTAGACGGTACACTGTTTGGCTATGATCATTACACACATTGCCACATACATGATCAAAGTCCTTGTCTTCTTTCAGTCTCTTTACACTTGTTCTCAATGGCCTGGCTCTATTTGATTTTTCCCCTGGTCGTCCGTTCTCAGGGCAACGGAAGTTTCCTTATTATATGTTATCAAGGTAACATTTGATAAGTAATAATAATAATAAATAATAATTACGGTATTTATAATGCGCTTATCTTATAATAATTATAACTCTAAGCGCGCTCTCACAACTCGCGCACGCATGCGCACGCTTTAGACAACGACTCACGTACCACAAATAGTGAAAGACATTACGACAGTCAGCTTGGGGTGGGGAGTGTGGTGACATAGTGCTAGAACTGTTGAAAGAGGTGAGTTTTGACGGCGGACTGGAAGGAGGAGAGAGAGTGGGAGAGTGTTCCAGATGGATGGACCTTATACCGAGAAGGAGCGGGGGCCGAAAGTGCTGAGTTTGGTGCGGGGGATGTGGAGGCGGAGAGGGTCAGAGGCGGAGCGGAGGGAGCGGGGAGGAGTGTAGGGGTGAAGTAAGTTTGAGAGATAGGCAGGAGCGCAGTTGTTCAGGGATTTGTAGCAGAGAGATAAAATCTTGTATTGGATGCGTTGGGGGATGGGAAGCCAGTGAAGGAGTTTGAGCAGGGGAGTGATGTGGTCGGATTTTTTCTTTCTGAGGACGAGGCGGGCAGCATTGTTCTGGACGCGCTGGAGAGTGAAAGTGGTGGAGTGAGGGAGGCCGGAAGGAGAGAGTTGCAGTAGTCGATGCGAGATAGGATGAGAGAGACTGCAAGTTTGGCGGCAGCTTCGGTAGTGGCAGCTTCGGCAGTAACTGAATAATTGGATAAGTTAGATAACATAGACGACAAGAAAACTGAACTAAAGCAAAGGGCCTATCACGTATTGCCCGACCGCATTCGAAACAGCAAAGAAACAACAAGTTGAATAAATAAAAATTGAGGCGGTTGCGCAACAAAATAACTATATGCATGCGTTGTGTTCGGCCAATATTACCAACTTCATACAAAAGAATGACTGAAAATGTGTTAAATGAAAAAATAAACCTGAAAGAGAAATTCCCGGCAAATGCAGTAATCGGGAGGTTGTTGACTGATAGTCGGAAGTGTGGAAAATTACCACCCCTGAATATCTACGTCACACGTGAAGTTTGGGGTCCTTTCAAGGATACATTTCACACTTATAATTTTTACAGTTGAAGACATAATCGTTGCGTTACGAGTTAGGCTTTGCTAGTGGTTCTTGCCGACTCTCGGGTCCGGTCAGGGGTGTAAATGTCGGAGGTAAGAGTCTCGGGCACTAGCCCGAGACTCTTACCTCCGACATTGACCCCCTGACCGGAGCCTCGAGGCGACAAGACTCCACTGTTACAGCCTAACTCGTAATACAACTAATATTATCATCAGATCTGATTCAGACACTGTATCTTAAACCTCCTCGATGCCGAGAAAAAGTGAGTACCGACGTTCCATTGGCAAGAGACATAGATCCTCATGAGCCCCCGCAGTTGCGGGGGCTCATGAGGATCTATGTTCTTGCTGACGCGACGTTTCGTCTATGTTCTTCGGACGGCTTGAGATGCTTGGAGTTGAATGAACAGAGAGTTAAGACGGAAACACAATCTCAGTGAGACACTGTCTTTGGTGGGGTTAAAAAAAAAGCCACACAGACTCTTTGATGAGGATGGTGAAATATTGTTTAGCAATGCATACAGTTTAGTAAACGCCGGTATAAGAAATCGCCACAGGACCCAAGTTTTCTTGTTGTTATATTCGATGTTTGTTTGAGAAATAATTTACTTTGAAAAACTGCTGTTAGGACCTTTGAAAAAGTGTTACTATATCCTGCCTTGTCATGAGCGGAGTAGACTGTATATATTATTAACACATTTGAGACGTGCCGCGGCGGCATCTGGATACTGACGCGGCTTGAAAAGCCGCGTATCCGGATGCGGCACGTCTCGAATGAGTTAATCAGTACTACTAGTCGACTGAAGACAGAAAGTAACACAAATAAACAAAAACAATAATATCTCGACAGCGCAACTGTGACAACACAACTGTAAAAATAACATGAGGAATTGATTGAATGCACGTGACGTCACACAGCCAGCGTGGTACACAAGTTTAGTTGCTCTTTGGCAGCTGCAGAACACACAATCCGGCGGGGCTTCGGTCCAGTTCAAGAGAAGTAACTCGTCCTCAAGAGGACTCGACAGTTCGTGCATAGCTCCTCTCCCATAGGTCATTCAAGCTAAAAACTACAGGCTATTTTAATTGTTGTTCTTTTATGTTGTTGTTGTTGTTGGTGGTGGTGGTGGTGCTGGTTGTGGTGGTGCTGGTTGTGGTGGTCTTCTTGCTGATCTAAAGTGGACTTGTGAACACTAATATACGTGTGTGTGTGAGCGTGCTTTTATTGCCCGTTAGTGTGTGGGGATGTGTGCGCGCGCGAGTGCGCATTCTTATGCACGCTCGAACTCGCGCTTGCATACATACATACATACATACATACATACATACATACATACATGCATGCATGCATGCATGCATGCATACATACATACATACATACATACATACATACATACATACATACATACATACATACATACATACATACCATACATACATACCATACATCCATACATACATACATACATGCATGCATGCATGCATGCATGCATGCATGCAAGCATGCATGCATACATACATACATACCATACATACATACATACATACATACATACATACATACATACATACATACATGCATGCATGCATGCATGCATACATACATACATACATACATACATACTGTCATATACGGCCATGTGGCTGTACTACATTTGAGCGCACGTGGCTGTGTGTGAATTCTACATACGGGTGTACGTTTATAATACAATAATAATACTTATAAATAAGTTCGTCAGCTGTGAGTGTGTGTGCATGTGTGTGCGATTTGCGTGTGTGTGAGCGTGTGTGTGTGTGTGTGTGTGTGTGTGTGTGTGTGTGTGTGTGTGTGTGTGTGTGTGTGTGTGTGTGTGTGTGTGTGACTGCTTTTGATTTCATTGAGGAGCGCAAATTATAGTTGTGTGTTTTATGTATAATTGATTGAAATATTGGACGATTGTTATATATAATTTTAGTACTTAAATTTAAGTTGTTTTTTTTTATTTGTTTTTTTTTTAAACAAAAGATGTGATCCTATTTTATTCAGTAAGCTCAGTTTTATTTGACGGCACTGACTTTACTTTTTTAACATGCAATTAGCGCAGGTGTTTGTGTGCGTGTGTGTGTGTGTGTGTGTGTGTGTGTGTGTGTGTGTGTGTGTGTGTGTGTGTTGTGTTTGTGTGTGTGTGTGCGTTTGTTTGTGTGTGTGTTGTGTGTGTATGCCGTGTGTGTATGTATGTGTGTGTGTGTTTGTGTGTGTGTGTGTGTGTGTGTGTGTGTGTGTGTGCTCGCGCATGTGTTTATATTATAGTAGAGAGAGCTAGTATTTATTATACTGATATACTGATCAACAATAGAAACGCGAAATTTTCACCATAACGCTTTTCTTCGTAAAATAATATGCTTTAATCCGGGTTATTTTGACCTCATTTATTAGAAAATGTTGTGAATAGTGTGTTATGTCGTGTGCAAATAGAATGCTTAGTCTTAAAAAATCGTACATCGATGACTTATGACGTCATCAGTGACATTAGGCCTACCATCACAGGATATTGAAAGTGAAATGGAGAGCATCTGTAGAGGACACAGCTGAAAGCCAACCAATGTGCAGTGTTACCAGGGTCCGTGTGCATGAAAATCCGGCCGGTTTTTTCTTGACCTATTTTTCGTTTGTCAAATGCACCTAAATAATCCACATAACCTACAAGTATGAAAATCAAAACAATTTTTATTTTTAGGTTAGCGGCCATATTTACCCGATAAATGGATATGGATGTGTTCTTTATCTCTGTGTCAGTCACTGGAGCAAAAAAAAAAAAAAAATGGTTTGAAAGTAATTCTCATTAAATCCAATAAGATTTATTAAGAAAATGATTTTCACCGGAAGTTCTGGTTCTCTAATGAATTTTTTAGTCAAATTTCGTTTGAGGCATGAAAAACATAATAAGCAATCCACACAACTTGTCAGTGTGTTAAAACATATCACAGGAAACTTGCTTTACAGAGTGTGTCCAGTTTTGCTTATTTTCACAACTAATGAAACCCTGTGTCCTCCAAGGCAGCCATGGGCGATAACTCATCCAAATTTTGTGTGAAGGTAGCTCAGACAGTAGGCTGAACATCTGAAGTAAGCAACAAATAAAATGTTCTTGTTTCATGTCAGGGTGGCTCTTTGTTACAGAAACTTTTGGCGTTTATAATGGAAGTCAGTATCTTTTATTGTAGCATATTAAAGTTGTGATATTGTTTCTCACTTTTACCTTTATATTGAGTTACTTAGAATGACCACCACGCAACAATTTCCATTTAAAATTGAATGAGTTATCGCCCATGGCTACCTTGGAGGACACATGGTTTCATTAGTTGTGAAAATAAGCAAAATTCAGACAACTTTATTGGTTTGGCTTTTATTATACAATAAAGTTGTCTGAATCTGAGTCTGAACTGATCTGAACCTGATGTTCCACGCTTGGCAGCATCATGCTGGTAATAGAAGGCTGGTGCGGAATTGCCGACGGTTTATCACGTGACACCAGTGTTGGCCGTTTTGTCATTATATGTTTTATGTCTGTATGTTATTGCAATTGTTTTTGCTTTAGAAATCTATTAACCCATTCAGCCCTGACGCCCTAACGCAGGAGATGGGTCGGCCATGATAATTCAAGGGTAGTGCCAGATTAGCTTGGCGCCTGTCGGCGCCAAGCTAATCTGGCACTGCCCTTGAATTATCATGGTCGATCCATATCTTGCAACTGGTGCATAGTCATTAGATGACGCCTCCAAAATCTGGGAAATACGGCCCTCGAGCTGAATGGGTTCAGGTCTTTTACGATTTACTGACCGATTTTCTGTGGATTTCTCTTTTCTGTATCAGTTGCTTTGAATCAGTCGTCTTGACATGGTCTTTGACAAAAATGCTATAGGAGCTAAAAATGAAGACAAAAACATAAGCCCCCCCCCCCTCTCTCTCTCTCTCTCTCTCTCTCCACGTCCTGAGAAAGTTTTGTTGCTGTTGGGACGTTAAGCAATGTACAATCAATCAATCTCTCTCTCTCTCTCTCTCTCTCTCTCTCTCTCTCTCTCTCTCTCTCTCTCTCTCTCTCTCTCTCTCTCTCTCTCTCTCTCTCTCTCTCTCTCTCTCTCTCTCTCACGGACCTCAATGAACAATACTTTACCCTTACGTCTGCCTAGAATTGACCTCTTTAAAACTAGTTTATCATTTTCTGGACCGTGTGTATGGAACACCATTCCTGCACATTTGAAGACTATAGCCTCGCTTGGAATCTTTAAAACGAAACTTTTCGATTACCTGATGAGCCAAACATAACATCACTGGACATTTATTTAAACAAACCCAGATGGTTAATACTTTCATCTAATACATGCATTTGTGTATAGTGTGTGTGTGTGTGTGTGTGTGTGTGTGTGTGTGTGTGTGTGTGTGTGGTATAAGATGAATGATTCGTGTTACTATTATTTTGTGTATATAATTTTGTTAATTTTATTATTATTTTGTTTTTATGTTTTTAAACATTATTGTTGCATGAAATAGTGTGTGTAAATATAATTCTTTATTATTATTATTATTATTTATTATTATTATTATTATTATTATTATTATTATTTAAACCTATTTTATGTTGTAGATGTTAGCAACGGCAAGTTTGTAAAATGACGATTTGTTTTTGTCAGAACTTTTTATTACCGTTGATAAATAAAGTTTCATCATCATCATCATCATTATCATCATCATAATCATCATCATCATCATCATCATCATCATCTCTCTCTCTCTCTCTCTCTCTCTCTCTCTCTCTCTCTCTCTCTCTCTGGAGTTGGTTGAAGGCCCCGGACATACATCACGATACCACGTTTATCCGGGCCTTTAATCCATTGTTTGAGCTGTAGCGGGTTCTGACCTAACTCTGATTTACGTACTTCCGTGTATGTGCGCGAGCGTGTGTGTGCGCGAGCGTGTGTGTGTGTGTGTGTGTGTGTGTGTGTGTGTGCAAGCGCGTGTGCGTGCAGGCGTGCGTGTGTGTGTTGTGTGTGTGTGTGTGTGTGTGTATGTGTGTGTGTGCGTGCGTGTGTGTATTCATGTAATTAATTTGTAGCAAGGACAAGAATGAAAGAAGGTCTGCGCACCTATTCTTTTATCCTTTAAAAAATAAAGTTTCATTTCATTTCTCTCTCTCTCTCTCTCTCTCTCTCTCTCTCTCTCTCTCTCTCTCTCTCTCTCTCTCTCTCTCTCTCTCTCTCTCTCTCTCTCTCTCGCGATTTTTTATGTTCCACTTCAGTCTTCAATGATTTCTTTTTTTTAAACTTTATATTTCAATTTTTGGTTCGTTTTATATTATGTTTTTCCCAATTTAAAGATAGCATTTTGTGATTTGTGCATTATATGTAAAGTAGATTAGCAACGGCAAGTTCGAAAAATGGTTTCACCAAAACTTTCACCGTTGTAAAATAAAGAATCATTGTCATTGTCATTGTCGAGTCTCTCTCTCCCGGCAAGGCCCTGTACAGGAACCAGGACCGCATACATCCCAGCATGCAGGGCGTCATCAGTCTTGCCCTACACATCACGTGGTGGCCGCCTGCTTCCCCAGCCCAACAGAGCCGAGGATAGCGATTACCGAAACCACACTATGCGTAGCGAATCAAGGGAGGCAACCAGTGTGTGTCCAGACAGAAGGGAGCACAAGCAGCTCTGCTCTAGTGCGGTTGATGGGCAAGAGCGGCCGGCGGCCTTAGAAACAAACACTCAGGCTACTTGCTCCTTCACTGCAAGGGACACGCAGAGTCAGTGGGGCTGGAAACCAGTCTTTCGTGCCAGCCGCGCCTTTCCAGACTCCAGCCATGCAGTGTACGCACTTTCAGCCACAGACTGGCTACACTCCACACACCTTTAACAATCCAGACATGGCGCGAACCAGCCATATTCCCAGCACTATATACCCGGTCATGCTGGTCACCCCTTTTTCATGCCATGGGGTAACATTGACTATTGGGCTCGAAAACAGAATGCGGCCAAATTTCACTTAGCTTTTAGCAGATAATCGTCAACAGTTCCATTTCCTTTACAAATGATACGACTTTCACTTCAAGTTCATTTTGTTGTATTCTGCACGTTGTTGTAGGACTGACTTATTTTGGTTTGTTGTGTCATTGGCTGCTGACGTTTCACCGCGTTACAGCAGTGTATTTTCAGTATTGCGGTGTGCCAGTGAGTGTACATCATTCATTCTGCGTGTGTTGCTCGTCTGACTACTGCTTCGAGGCACAACATTTTTGCCTCTTTAGTTTTTGTACCTGAATATCAGGTATCCAGGATTTCAGAATTTATCTCTGTGTGCCTCTACATAGTGCTGGCGAACCTACCTCCCCTGCCACGCAGCCTCGGGATTGTTCAGCCGTGATTGTGTATAGTATGAGGAGCGGATTAGCCCCGCTAAGTGACCGCTGTGTCTTATTTACTGGTCGCAGTTCCGTAGGCCCATCCGCGAACTCTTCTTCATCAAACTTTTCACTTATTTCTTTTAGCTTTCGCCGACAAATGTCCTTGGTTCATTTGAACATTCCTCTTGTATAATCTGCGCTCAGCGGATACTTTTTCAATTTACATTTGTGTCTATCTATCTATCTATATCCCGTAGTCTTGCCGACCGTTGGGGCACCACTGATGACTTGGCAACCAGCTCCCTCCATTCCTCTCTGTTCTCTGACATTCTTAGAGTATCGCCCAGCTTCAGTCCTGTCCACTCTGAGATATTGTCCTCCCATCTTTTCCTCTGTCTTCCTCTCCTTCGTCCTCCTTGCACAGTGTGTGCAACCAGAATATTCTCTCACGTTCATGGCATATGATCGCCAGCTACACATTGAGCACTTAAATGTGTATCATTTAGCCAACAAAATTCCCGATCTTTGTGTGCTCCCAACTCAACCCAACCCAAGCTGTTCGGTGTCGGCACAGAATCGCGGCGTCTCAACTCTAATATCAGTGATGAGGCCGTTGCTATCCAGGACTTTACTGTCTTGCGCCGCGATGCCGCAGATTACCCGGGTCAGACGGGTATCATTGCAGTTTACATTCACAGTTCGGTCAGCGGTATTACCCGGGTCAGACGGGTATCATTGCAGTTTACATTCACAGTTCGGTCAGCGGTATTACCCGGGTCAGACGGGTATCATTGCAGTTTACATTCACAGTTCGGTCAGCGGTATTACCCGGGTCAGACGGGTATCATTGCAGTTTACATTCACAGTTCGGTCAGCGGTATTACCCGCAGGCGTAAAGACCTGGAGTCACAGACAGTTGAATGTGTTAGGGTTGAGTTGAGGGCAGACAAATCCAGCCCCGTGCTGACCGGATTCCTGTACAGAAACCCAGCATCAGCGTTTCAATGGTTCGACGAGTTTTCTGCTATGATGGATAAAGTGAGAAAGTCAAGCTCTGAGATGATGATTCTGGGTGAATTTAATATCAACATGTTTCTTAGTAATCCTGTTTGGGAGTGCACTATCTCCATGTTTGGGCTAAAACAACTGGCTAGCACAGCAACCCGTGTTAGTCCTACTTCCTCCACTCCAATTGACCATAGTCAAGGGTGGTGGGAGTAGAAGTGCCCCAGGTAGGGATTAGCGATCATTAGTGCTGCTGCTGGACCTTAAAAGCGGATAATTCTTTCCGCAAGCATCAGCACACAACCATTAGATATAGATCGCTTAAACACTTTAGCAGGGATGTATTTTTATACGATTTAAGTAATACGTCATTCGATACGGTCTACCACCATATTGATCCTATCGAGGCTTTATCTGAATGATACAGATTGTTTCTTGGTGTTCTTGACACACAAGCCCCATTCAGAGAGAAACGTGTCAAAAATCCCCAGCTGCCCGCCTGGCTAAATAACGAAATCAAGGGTGCCATGCAGATCCGAGATGAATATAAAAAAATAAAGATTTTGCAGTCTTTCGAAAACAAAGAAACTATCTAAAGTCCCTAGTGAGACTAGTGAGAAAGGTTCAGAGGTCCCTCTTTTACCGACTTATGAATGGCAAAGAGGATATAATATCTGTTTGGCGTGCGCTGAACGCTTTCATGAGGTCCAAAAATACTGCTCAGTGTACAAGCATCGCAGCTGATGTATTTAATCAGCATTTTCTTTCTGCTGCCAGTACACTGCTCCAGACCACGTCTCCCGATCAGCCATCTGTGGTGGCAGAACAATGGAAAAGGTTCTGTAATGATAGGTTGACTCCCGATAATCATTTCATATTCCATTATTAACGGTTCATGACGTGGGAAAATCCATCTCGGCATTAAAAAAAATAAACGTACGTCTGGCTATGATGGTATTAGCAGCACTGTTCTCAAATTGGCTCTGCCGTATATCATAGATTCGTTAACGTACTTCTACAACCTTTGCATATAGCAAGGTAAATTTTCTTCCAGCTTAAAGACAGCAAAGGTGATACCATTACCTAAAACAAAAGACCTCACTGATCCAAACAAGTTTAGACCTATTTCCATGCTATCAACTTTGTCTAAACCGATTGAAAGACACATCCACACGCATTTGCAGCATTATCTCGAAAAACACAAACTCATTTATTCACTGCAGTCGGGCTTTTGTTTAAAGCACTCTTGTCACGCAGCACTAACATGTTTAGTTGATAGATGGCTGACCGCGATGAATAGCGGTCAAATGACTGGAGCTGTCTTTTGGGACCTCTCGAACGCTTTTGACCTCGTTAATCATGAGAGTTTAATTCAAAAGCTTGCTGCCTATCAGTTAAGTGCTGGCACCCTTGCATTTCTTACGTCATACCTGCACGAGCGCAAACAATATGTCCATGTGAACGGGACAAACTCACGTGAGGGGGTGATAGCGCAAGGAGTACCACAAGGATCTATCCTTGGTCCATTATTGTTTTCTGTCTATATCAACGATCTTTCACTACATATATCTGACCCCAGTGTAACCTGCAGTCTCTTTGCAGACGACGGAACTCTTGACGTTTCATCATCAGATATATATTGTATACCTAGATCTCTTCAGGGTAGCTTGAATGGTGTTTCACAGTGGTGTCAAAATAACTGCATGGTTCCGAATCCTTCCAAAGCTAAATGTATGCTGATCAGCACTGGACACAAACACCAGCTGAACCCCCCTCCATTAAAACTCTCATTTAATGGCCAGTCTGTTGAGCAAGTCAGGGAGCAGTGCGTGCTTGGAATCACCATAGATAACAATCTGTGCTGGCAGAATCATATTGCAAATGTTTGTAAAACAATATCTAAAAACTTATACCTATTTTCTAAACTGAGATTTGTCACTGACGAATCCACCAGAAACATTTTCTATTGTGCTCATATTCAGCCACATTTGGATTATGGCTCCACTATCTGGGACGGGAGTAGTGATGCTAACTTTAAAAGACTCAACTCGCTCCACAGAAGGGCCATTAAACTACCTGGCTAAGCTTTTCATTGAGAGTGAAAGGGTTTACACCACTTCGAGGAACAGTCTCGTCATTGAACGGCCCTGAATTGACTTCTTTAAATCCAACCTTTCGTAGGCGGGTGCCTATTTATGGAACTCACTTCCTCCACATATACAGCAAACGAGACATCTTCCATTGTTTAGGACGAAAGCTTTTAATGAAAAGGACGAAAGCTTTTAATGACACTCTGTCAAAAGATCTGGGAGCAAAAGAAATGGCCAGTAGAATGGACACAGTCTCTAGTGATCCCGCTCCCCAAGAAAGGAAACCTGAAACAGTGCCAGAACTACAGAACTATCAGTCTGATAAGTCACCCTAGCAAAGTAATGCTTAGAATCATTCTCAACCGCCTCAAAACTTTCGCCGAGGAACTGCTGGCAGAAGAACAGGCTGGCTTCAGAGTTGGAAGAAGCACTGTAGAGCAGATTTTCAACTGCCGCGTCCTGATCGAGAAACATCTGCAGCATCAGCGCGAACTCTACCACAACTTCATTGATTTCAGGAAAGCATTTGATCGCGTCTGGCACGACGGACTCTGGCAAGTCATGAGATCGTTCAACATAGAGGAGGGACTGATCCAAATGATAGAAGCGCTTTACAAGAACGCCTGCAGCGCGGTTCTACTTAACAATCAGTCAGGCGAGTTCTTCAGGACGACGATCGGTGTCCGTCAAGGATGCCTGCTCTCTCCTGTCCTTTTCAACATATTCCTGGAGAAGATCATGCAGGAAACCCTCCACGACCACCATACTTCAATCTCTATTGGTGGCAGATCCCTGTGCAATCTTCGATTCGCAGACGACATTGACCTCATGGCAGGCAGCAATAGTGAGCTCCAAAACCTGACAGACAAACTTTCAAGTTGCGCAGGGTCTTATGGCATGGAGATCAGTACGGATAAAAGCAAAGTGATGATCAACACCACAAGCGACAGCAGCAGCAACATTCACATGAACGGCCAGAAGCTAGAAGAGGTCAATAGCTTCAAGTACTTGGGAGCCACCCTGTCCAAAGACGGTAGTTGCATAGCAGAGATCCGTATCAGGATAGGTACAGCAACATCCGCAATGGCCAGGCTGGACAGGATATGGCGAAGTAACTCCATCAGCTTCACCATCAAGTACAGGCTTTACAAGTCCCTCGTAGTGTCTATTCTACTCTACGGCTGTGAGACTTGGACACTGCTTGCAGACTCAGAAAAGAAAATCCAGGCCTTTGAGAACAAGTGCCTGAGGAAGTTGCTCCGCATCTCGTACCGCGAGCACAAGACCAACGAATATGTACGGAGCATCGTCACTTCCCTGGTGGGCCCACATGAACCCCTTCTGGCAACCGTGAAACGGCGCAAGCTTGCTTGGTTTGGCCACGTGACCCGACACAACACCTTGTCCAAGACTATCCTCCAAGGCACTCTCGAAGGAAGTCGTCGGCGAGGTCGTCAGAGAAAGAGTTGGGTCGCAAACATAAAAGAATGGACCGAACTCGAGATGCCAGACTTGCTTGCCACCGCCCAAAATAGAACTCAGTGGAGAGCACTGTCTGTTGCTGCTGCCTTTCAGTCCCCCCAACGCCCAGTTCGGGCAAGGGACTGATGATGATGATGATTTTAATGAAAGAAACGTAGATAATTATGTCCAAAAGAGCCATGTTAATGATTTCCTTGTTTTAACGCATTGTTGTGGTCCTCCGTTTTGCACTTGTTAGTTTTATATATCTCTCTTTACCGTAGTATATTGCCTGTTCACTAAATTCCTACACAAGAGTAGCTGTATCATAAGCGTGCAGTCGCTATCTATAAACACTCACTTTACATCGCACCCCACCCCACCCCCTCCCCCCAAGACCCGGCCGTCAATTGATGTGTGTAATCTTCAGTGACCTTGGAACTTATATCGAAATGTAACACAAGTGACCTGTAGGTGTAGCCGCTTGTTTGTGCTGTTAACATGTTGTTTTAATGTTGCTTTTAATGTTGTAGTATAGCAAGGACAAACACGAAAAGAGGCCCGTGCGCCTATTGTTTCCATCCTTGAGAAATAAAGTATCATTCATTCATTCATTCTGCCTGTGTCTGTCTCTCTTTCTCTCTGCCTGTCTTTCTTTGTGTCTGTTTGTTTTGTAAAATGACTATATCAGTGTGAATGCCTCCACTGCTGATAAATACAAGTTGCCACTAATTCAGCCAAGGACTGAGTGCAGCTGACTGGTGAATATCGCTCTCTTCGTCAGGAAGACGATTGTCAAATTGTACAGGAAACAAAGTACTGAGCACAAGGAATCCATTCACTCACAGCAGACTTTTTAAGAGATTGTATCCCACTGAGTAATGGACCGTTCGGGCCGATATCAGCCGCTGTCTGCCCGCGCACAACGTGTGCGGGCAGACAGCGGACTGACATCGGCTCGAGGACCTTTAGCTGAACTCACTGTCAGTAACTATAGCGTCAGTGTTTGCGACCGTCAATTGTTATTTCCATATCCAGCGCTAGTTGTGGGGGATGGATCTACCATGCGGGGCCAAGCGAATCTGGCACTACCATTTTATTAGAGAAAGGTCGATCCAGCGCAAAAAAAAACAACAAACCCGATACGTCACAGAACACATACTAAATTCGGGATCTGACCTCTCTCTCTCTCTCTCTCTCTCTCTCTCTCTCTCTCTCTCTCTCTCTCTCTCTCTCTCTCTCTCGGCCGTTGCACTTGTTATAGACGCAATAGGCATGTATGTATTAGATGCAGGAATATTTTGCATAGAAACAGTGGCTGATTATGGCAACTTAAAGACGCTTCAGTGTAAGGACGGGTCGAGAAATGTCGCAATGCATAACACTGACTGATTCAGACCCAAGTGCAGGGCGTCGCAATAAAGATGGGACATACACAGTACAACAGGACATGTAGCAGGAACTAGAATGTTCTACAGGAAGGTGTGCATGACGATGCATGCAATCTTTCAGCCAGACACTGCCATTTACAAGACGCATAGATTGTCATAAGCCTCTGCTTCGGCAGGAGCTTATGAAAATCTATGCGTCTTGTGTAAGAAGTTGGTCCCAACTGTGTCTGCATAATACGAGAGTCGTTTGTCTTAAGGTATATGAATAGATATTGAAAGTTGACCAACATTTGTAGACTTGAAGTATTTGTGACAGAGTATGTGTTGCAACAATCAGTCTATTAGCCATTGAAATCGTCAGCCATGTCTGCCTGTCAGTGTCTGTGGAAAAAGTGTGGATTCTTTGTTTTTATTATATCTGTACGTATGCAGCAAGTGCTGATGGTTGGTATGACAACGACTGCATATCCAGCAATACAAACATCAGAATATTCGGTCACAAAAGTTTGGAATCTGAGCACCGCACCTACTTTCGCCAAGTCAACTGATACATTGTCTGAAAAGATATCAACAAAGAGACGTGAGTCGACTACGAATAAAAACACGGAGGCATCTACATGGTCGTCAATATTAACTTCACAGTTTCTCAACGGGGTTGAGACACATACAACTAAGTCACCGTCAGCGCATACAACTACACACAAGTCAACTGGGATACCGTCCACACAGACAACTACACAGAAGTCAGCTGGGACCCCGTCCACACACACAATTACACAGAAGTCAACTGGGATACCGTCCACACACACAACTACACAGAAGTCAACTGGGACACCGTCCACACACACAACTACACAGAAGTCAACTGGGATACCGTCCACACACACAACTACACAGAAGTCAACTGGGACACCGTCCACACACACAACTACACAGAAGTCAACTGGGACACCGTCCACACACACAACTACACAGAAGTCAACTGGGATACCGTCCACACACACAACTACACAGAAGTCAACTGGGACACCGTCCACACACACAACTACACAGAAGTCAACTGGGATACCGTCCACACACACAACTACACAGAAGTCAACTGGGAAACCGTCCACACACACAACTACACCGAAGTCAACTGGGATACCGTCCACACTCACAACTACACAGAAGTCAACTGGGACACCGTCCACACACACAACTACACAGAAGTCAACTGGGATACCGTCCACACACACAACTACACAGAAGTCAACTGGTACACCGTCCACACACACAACTACACAGAAGTCAACTGGGATACCGTCCACACAGACAACTACACAGAAGTCAGCTGGGACACCGTCCACACACACAACTACACAGAAGTCAACTGGGATACCGTCCACACACACAACTACACAAAAGTCAACTGGGATACCGTCCACACACACAACTACACAGAAGTCAACTGAGACACCGTCCACACACACAACTACACAGAAGTCAACTGGAACACCGTCCACACACACAATTACACAGAAGTCAACTGGGATACCGTCCACACACACAACTACACAGAAGTCAACTGGGACACCGTCCACACACACAACTACACAGAAGTCAACTGGGACACCGTCCACACACACAACTACACAGAAGTCAACTGGGATACCGTCCACACACACAACTACACAGAAGTCAACTGGGATACCGTCCACACACACAACTACACAGAAGTCAACTGGGATACCGTCAACACACACAACTATACAGAAGTCAATTGGGGTACTGTCCACACACACAACAACACAGAAGTCGACTGGGGTACTGTCCACA
Source organism: Semisulcospira habei (assembly GCA_036245525.1). Classification (NCBI taxonomy): domain Eukaryota; kingdom Metazoa; phylum Mollusca; class Gastropoda; family Semisulcospiridae; genus Semisulcospira; species Semisulcospira habei. Next base: position 180,035,276 of record BTPG01000006.1, on the reverse strand, counting down.
CACACAACTACACAGAAGTCAAATGGGGTACCGTCTACGCAGACATCTACACAGAAGTCAGCTGAGATACTGTCCACGCAGATAGCTACACAGAAGTCAACTGGGATACCGTCCACACGGACAACTACACAAAAGTCAACTGGGACACCGTCCACACAGACAACTACACAGAAGAAAACTGGAATACCATTCACGCAAACAACTACACAAAAGTCAACTAAGACACCGTCCACGCAGACAACTACACAGAAGACAATTGGGACACCGTCTACACGGACAACTATACAGAAGTCAACTGGGACACAGTCTACACACACAACCACACAGCAGTCGACTAATACACCGTCCACGCAGACAACCACACAGAAGTCAACTGGGACACTGTCCACACGGACGGATACACAGAAGACAACAGGGACACTGTCCACACGGACAACTACACAGAAGACAACCGGGACACCGTCCACACAAAGACCTATTACACCGACGACGAATCTGTTGACTCATAGTAACAAGAAAGACACACACACAACTACACACACACTGGGACACCGCTCAGCTAGAGAAACAGCAAGAGAGTCTTCTCCATCTAACTACAATAGGACGAATCTGTCAACTCTTCCCGGCAATATACAACAAAGCTCTAGTACCGAAATTGCAATGTACGAGAGTACTGTTACAACAGTGGACATCTTAACGACGACACCAAGACAGGAAGCAAAAACGCGGATAACGACGAGCACGGTGGAGCGGGCCAACTCTACAGGTACAGACGGACTCGGTGCATCAAGCACCAACACGGTGTCCCGCAATCCAACAACTTCAGATCATGAGAAGAGGGAGGTTGACGGTGTGTTTGTTTGTTTCTTTGCTCGTGAGTAGCACGGTGTCCGTGCGTTCGTGTGTGTGTGTGTGTGTGTGTGTGTGTGTGTGTGTGTGTGTGTGTGTGTGTATGTGTGTGTGTGTGTGTGTGTGCGTTCGTGTGTGTGTGTGTGTGTGTGTGTGTGTGTATGTGAGTGAGAGAGAGAGAGAGAGAGAGAGAGAGAGAGAGAGAGAGAGAGAGAGAGAGAGAGAGAGAGAGAGAGAGAGAGAGAGAGACAGAGACAGAGACAGAGACAGAGGCAAAGAGAGACAGACAGACAGAGAATTGAAATGCAGTCTGTCTTCTAAGAAAAAAAATGCTTCCCAATGCGCAAAGGCCATTGGGCCAACGGCGGCCGACTTCGGCTTAATGGCCTTTTGCGCATTGGGAAGCATTCTTGTGACGTCATTTGCTTCCCTCATTTAAGGCTCGTTCCCCCCCCATCAACAGCAACTAATTGATACCATTGACGAATACACTTAGCGACAGCGGGACTGGAACGGACAGGCAGGTTATAAAATCACAGACATGAACAGTTATTTGTGTGGGGGAACTGACATGTCGATTTTACAATTTTTTAAAATACTTTATTTCATTTCATTCATTCATTTATTCATTGATGCATCTACTTATTAATTAATTATTTAATTAATTATGTGTATTTATTTATTTATTTATTATTTTTGTTTGTTTGTTTGTTCCTGACTTTTATCACCATTACTAGAAAGTCTACAAGTGTGTCCACACTGGTTACCTTCCTCGATCCGAGCGGAACGATGAAGGTAACCAGTGTGCATTCGCACCTACACTTCTAGGTGCTTAAAATCCGTGTCTGGTGAAATTGACCTTTTCTGTACAGGCAACCCAAGGATCGATGTGGGTACAGCAGTGGCTGTCTTGGTGGTTTCAGTGTTCGCGTCTGTCGTAATGACCGCCGTGATAATTTGCTGTTGGTTCAAATACAGTAAGTGAAATTACTCATTCAATGCGCCCCGCATCAATAGCTGAGTACGACGCTTTCGCAGCTATTGACGCGGGGCGCTTTCAACGAGTTAACTCTTTCGTTCTCGAGAGTTAACTCTTTCGTTCTCGAGACCACCCGTGGCGTTTAGTCTTAACGCTCACAGGCTAGGGATGAAAAGTGTGTTTTTACGGTATTTATTTTTTTTTCTTCACTGTGTAAGTCATCTTCTTTATTAGAAGAAAATAGTAAGAACAACAAAACATCAATAATAATAATAACAATAACTAGATACTACTACTACTAATGAGTACGTACATAGCGCCTAAGCTCAAATGCCAGAGCTCTAGAAAAGAACTAATCATCCGTTACAGAAAAATAGAAAACAAAATTACTGTACATTCCTTAACTCATTGTACCCCAACACCGAAATCCACGAATGTTGCCGTTGTCCTCTGAAGACTGCATTGCAGTGCAGGACACAGATCGACCATGATAGTTCAAGGGTGATGCCAGAATAGCTTGGCGCCCATAGGCGCCAAGCTATTCCGGCATCACCCTTGAACTATCATGGTCGATCCTTATCTTGCTGTGGTGTGTCTGGGGTAGAATGAGTTAAAATGCCTTTCTGGACACTATCATTTTTCTGAAATTCGTTCACGACTTCGCTTTTACTTTCAAGCGAAAGGTGAATCAATGACCAAAACTATGTCCTAGTCTGTGATTTTGATGCTTACGGCCATGCGCCATTAGGCCTGAAACCACAGAGTAGTGCGTGCATCATATGGACTTGTACAGATGCAGGTATAATATTTTTTTGCTAGATCGAAAACTTGTTGCAAAGGTTACAATACAATACAATACAATACAATATACAATACAATACAATACAATACAATACAATACAATACAATACAATACAATACAATGCAATACAATACAATAATACTTTATTAATCCCTCATTGGGAAATTCACTGTCTGCCCATACAACACATGGCATCATCATTCACTCAGTCACTAAGACGCTCGTATCTGCGGAGATGCGATCGCTGAAGTGCATTATTGGGGTGCCATCAAACGCAGCAACTAAAGCAGTTTACGCCTTCACTAAAATTCTCCCATTAGACCAATACCGGCTGAAATTTTGTGCTAATTACATAAACCAAATTTTCCATACCTCAAATAATGCTCAGGAAATATTCCATAACGAAGTAAATATGGACCGCCTGGAACTGGCATTCCACTCCATACAGAAGCGAAGGGTTGAACCGTCTCTAGCTTCAATAGTACGTGGGGTACACGAAAAAGCCGCTGTGGTTCCCAGACCATTACATCTGTTCCGCTCTCACCTTTACCACCCTGGACCCTCCACGCGGCCTCCATAATAACAGAAATACCAAATATAACTAAAAAAAAGCGACCCAAATCTCCAGAGATTAGCGACTCTGGAGTACCTGGAAGCTCAGTACCCACACTCGCTTACTTCATATACCGATGGCTCTATAGACGATGCTGGTAATGTAGGATGCGGAGTATTTATACCCTCGTTAGCAAAAACACTTAGCTATAGGCTTGGTGGTGGCTGGGCCATATGCACGGCTGATCTGACGGCCATTTTAATGGCCCTCGGCCACGTGCTGACCCTGCCACTACAGATGTATCAATTCCTAATCTGTTCAGATTCAAAATCCGCCCTACAAAGCATTCAATTAAATGACCGATCAGCTCGGCCAGATATAGTACTTGAGATTAAACTCTCAATTCATCAACTAATGGCTAGAGGTGTCAACGTCGCTCTCCAGTGGGTCCCCGCCCATGTCGGCATCCTTGGCAACGAGGCGGCTGACAGGGCCGCACGGGCCGGTGCGACGGGTGGACTGGGTGCTCAGCCCATCCGGTTGTCACTTACTGTGCAAGAAACTAAAATTTCCAGTAACAAGATAATAAATGAAATTAATGAAAAAAATAACCAACTACTAGCCGGAGACTATCCGAGCATCCTAGCCTATAAAAATTAATAAACACCATATTATTCATAAACTGCCCTTCGCCGAAGAGGCCATAAATAGAATCTGTACTAACAGCTGGCGTGCCAGTTTGGCCAGTCTGACTTGTCTCTGCGGCGAGAGCGTCACCCCCGACCACGCGGTTTTGGAGTGTGGGGCCTTCGCCGCCGAGTGCGCGGATTTCAGAACTGCGTATCCTGGAGCCGCATCTATTCATGCTATTTTGGAGACGGCTGACTCCGGCACTATTGCCAGAGTCCAAGCGGTCTTAAAACTCCCTAGCTTCGTTAAACTAATCTGAGCAAGTAATTAAACTCTATTCAGTAAGAATATTTTTTAAAAATTATAAGTGTATTTTGTACCTGCACTGAAGCTAAGTATTACCCCCTTTTGGGGATGTATGAATGCGTAAACTATCGAGATATTATAATTGTCCGGATCGCTGGCCCACGCTCGTCCTAATCTATAACCTGACTGTTATGCTTAGTGTAAGTAGATTGCGGTTTTTATCGTTGACTTTCTGTTTTAACCTTTTTTAACTGGTGGTCTTGAAATTTTAACCTTGATTTTACTCTGAATAGTAAAAATTAAAAGTTTTGTATATAATGGACCGATACAGTTTGGGAGAGGGACCAAACCGAAACCATAAGTGTGATATATTTTTAACTCTAGCCATAAGCATTTGACCATGTAGTGCACCATTGTTAACTAAAGCCTAAGAGCTAGTCCCCGATCACTTTTGTGCCAGAGAGACAATAAACTGGAGCTAATGAATGAATCACTCAGTCAATTAATTAAATAACCTATAACTCTCAGTTTAAAGAGATGAACTGTAACAGACGTACTGTTGTTACCTTTGTAACACTCTTGGCATCAGAAAAACTTATGGTTTATGCCCCCTGTGCTTCTGGTGTCAGCAATGTTGCAGTGAACTACTGAATGGGCTAGTACTAAACATGTTGACAGACACTATCTATGTTGGATGTTTATTTGGGTTTTTTTTGGTTAGCTTTGCCGCCGGCAACGCTGTACGACAGTTTCGCAGCTATTGATGCAGGGCGCCATCAAGGAGTTAACGTCCACGCCACGCAGGTGATAATAGACGGCCAATAGTCTAGCAGCTGCCCTTCATAGACGATCAGCCGTTTACGAGATAGTGATTTTCTAGAGAGTAACAAAGGTTTGGGTATATCAAAATGAAGTCTAGTATGAATAAAAGCAGTGCGCACTCGTTTTAAACCGCTGGAGGATGGAGACATTTTTCTGTAGCACATTTTGTTTCCAGTATGGCTGCAGACGAAACCAGGACCGTCGCGACCATGTTTACAGGGGATCAGTAGTTTACACGGGTCTCATTGTTCCTGTATTCAGTGGTAGTATGCACTATATGTCACTTAAAAGGATTTCATTTTTTAAAGTAATATTTTCACACTTAGATATATTAAGAGAAGAAACAATTACGAAAACGCTTGCCTTGAACTCAAAATTAATATCGTTACTCAACAATAAGGTATCCCAAAATCACGTGATAAAAAATCACGTGATGCCACGACCTCCGCGGACGTGAATTTCGGTGTGCCGACGGGTTCTTTTTGATTTGTTCTACATAAGCTTGTTTGGTTAAAAAAGAGAGCAAATATGTACAGTTGCTGTGTGCATTTTTACGGCTTGATAAAGGGTTGTCACGTTTATTTCCATTCACTTTACCATCGCTTTGCCCGTTTCATTTCGACAACACAGCACCAAAACAAAACGCAACCCACAACACAAACGCTATCTTCAAAACCTATGCTGCATTCTGTAAAAGAAAAAGAGTGCCACACCACTTGGTTTTAACTGTCATGGCTGAGCAAAGTTTCGGAACTTGATTAATTATTTTATGCAGCAGTAACATTTATTTTAATCAGTTGCACTGACAAGCTATGTTGTGATGTGCGATCACTGCCAGTGCCAATTATGCAGTCTCAGTGATCACTGATGGTACAGTACACTTCACACTGAAAAAAAAAATACACAGCACAATGTGAACACGCTTTGAAGTTCATGCAATGCTTTGTTTAAAATTGAACCCTATCTTGCTAGCAGTAGCCTACTGCACAAAAGGGGAACTTATTTTGCTGCTGTGTTATTTGCAGTTTGTCTGCATATAGACATTTGCAGTTCGCTGCAAGGATTCTTAGCAGCTGACATTAGCACTGACATATATATTGGGATTAAAACGAGAAAGAAAACGGAGAAAGGTGACACAGAGATGATTTAATAAATCAGTCAAGTGATCAAATGAATGAGATATCTATGTTTTATGATAAACAGCTAGTTATGGGAGGGGGTGGGGGAGGAGGCACATACTTTATAATGTACACGTACTATTTCTTTCAGTGTTTCCATCACCCACTCATAACACCATTAGACTCGATGAGTTGTCATGTTTTGAGTGGTTTACAAAATACATGTACTTGTTGCTGTTACATTATCTTCTTACTGGTTTTGACATTTCGCTGTAAGATTTACAGTCCCATACTTTAAGCGTGTTCCCCCTAACGCACACAGAGGTTGACTGTATCATTGATATGTGTGTGTAGGTAGCGTTTGGTTTTGTTTGAGGTGGCAGTTTTGGCCTCACCTTTAAGTTTGGTGCCGCTGTGCATGTGGCCACCAGTACTATTTACAGAACTGATGACTGCATGTGCAGGCTAGTTCACGGTATCAAAATGTGAACTGGGCAGCCTATTGTTTGAAGTGATCAGTGGTAGCAACATCCATGATGTATGTGTGCATTTGGCCACTGGTACTGTTTACAAAGGTGTTGTTTACAGAACTAGTGGCTGAGTATGCATATTATTATTAGTACTGTTATTGTTATCAGGTGTGGCCTTATCTCTAAGTTTTGGTGCCCCTGTGCATGAGGCCAACAGTACTTTTCACAGAACTGATGGCTGCATGTGCAGTGTGGTACACATGAAATTTGTAGGTGGGCAGCTAAAATACAGGCAGTCAATACAAGCCACTTGCTTAACCTGAAGTCTCTATATATAGATTTTACAGTCCACTAATGCCCATCAGTATACAATTGTGCATGTCTTTTGTGGGTGTTCTGTGGTTTTGTATGTGGGCTGGGGTTGAAAATGGGGCGGTATGGCACCTATTACCGTGTATGTACAAAACCTACATTACAAACAAACATAAATTAATAATTTTAATAAATAGTTATTTGGGTTTAACGCCGCACGGTAGACTACGGCCATCTCACGGCAGTTAAATAAATAAGATAAAGTAAGTCAAAGATACCTGGGACATAAGAATGCTAAGTAAAGTATAGATTATGATCATGCACAGATGTACATTGGTGGATGTTCTGCGGTTGTGTGTGTGTAACTGGATTGGGGTTGGGAGCTGCACCTATTACCATGTACGTGTATAAGACATAAGACATTTATTCACCAAGTAAAACGTTACAAGGATTTTTGTGTGGCATGGCGACAGTAAAATATGTCCTCACTTGTAGGGCATTCATCATGTCATACACTTAGTTGGCGATCATCCTATATACAGCACTAAAAGATAGATAAACACAATATTAAACACAAATCAGTCATATGTCACAAATCATGGAATCACGTTGTTCTGTGCATGGTGATGTATTGAGGACAGCTTCTGGAAAAAAAAATGCATCTGAATCGAGAGGTTCTGGCTTTAAAAGCACGAAACCGCCGGCCAGAGGGCAGAAGCTCGAAGAGATGATTGGCTGGGTGTGACAGATCTGACAGAATAGTACTGGTGGCCACATGCACAGGGGCACCATGGTGTATGTTCTTGAGCTGTATGCTGATGTGTATGTACACAACCTACATTACAAACAAACAAAATAAATAAATAATTTAATAAATAAGATAAAGTAAGTCTAAGGTACCTGGGACATATGCATGCTAGGTAAAGGATAGATTAAAAATTATGAACATACACAGATGTGCATGTCCTTCCTTTGGTAGGTGTTGGGAGCAGGCAGTATGGCACCTATTACCATCTATATATGTGTATATTTTCTTGTTTGCTGATGTGTATGTACAAAACCTTCATTACAAGCAAACAAAATAAATAAATAATTTAAATATATAGTTATTTGGGTTTAATGTCGAGCAGCCGACCAATGCCATCTCATGGCGGTTAAATAAAAAAGATAAAGTAAGTCAAGATACCTGGGACATATGAATGCTCAGTAAAGGATAGATTATGAACATGCACCGATGTAAGTGTCGCTTGGTGGGTGTTCTCTGGTTGTGGAGTGGGGTTGGGAGTGGGCAGTATTATGTGTATGTGAACATCAGCATATGTACAAAACCTACTTTTCAAACAAATAAAAATAAATAATAAATTTAAATAACTAGGACATATGAATACCAAGTAAAGGATATATTATGAACATGCACAGATGTGCATGTCCTTTAATGGGTGTTCTGTGGTTTTGTATGTGGGGTGGGGAGCGGGTGGTATGCACCTATTACCATATATGTGTACATGTTATGTTCACATCATATATGTGTATATGTATGTTCTCATCTTGTATGCTGATGTCCCCCACCCAGGTCTACCCTGGGGGACTTGGGTGGGGTTAACTACTTTTTAGTTCCCAGGGTGACCCTGGTCAGCCCCACAGGGTGGGTTTTTCCCTCTATTCTGGGGCGTGTGTTTCTGTCTACCCTTGGTACATTCACCTGTATTTACCTTTTATAAACTCTTCCTACTGTCTGCACTGCTTGTAGCTCTTGATATTGGATGTGTGTTGCTAAAGGGTCTAGTTAGGTTTATTTAGTGTATTAGACCAGCTGGCGACATACATTCAATATTCTGTTTAGTTTGGGTTTTTTTCACAAGCAGTGCAGTCACGTCCTGAGAAAGTCTTGTTGCTGTCGGGACGTTAAACAATGTACAATCAATCATTTTATGCTGATGTGTATGTGCAAACATACATCACAAACAAACAAACAAACAAACAAAATAATAAATTAATAAAATAAGTTGGGGATACCTGGGACCTATGAATATGCATGTTAAGTAAAGGATAGATTATGAACATGCACAGATGTATGCATATTGAAAACAAATCTCCTCTCCTTGGTGACCACTACCATACCACTATAGTGATCATGTGCATCAAGGAATTCCTTCCATCCATAATTAAAAGGATAAATAATAAATAAATATGTAAGTGAATACATACATGAATCAATAATAAATAAATAAATAAAACATGTAATATAATAGAGAGGGCTACTATCTGTATTGTGTCTCATGCAGTCCTGATAAAGCTTAATCATAAGAGTCCTTGTGAGTACTTGAGTGGGGATTGGTTGAATTGGTTGCAAAAACTAAAATTTTATATTTAGGTGTTTAGCTGAACATGGTGATTTTGATGGAAACGGTTCGGAGATGGATTTCACTCTGCCTGGCTTGTGCTTAAGACCAGTCGGATACGAGTGTGCTTGACCAGTTAAAAATCCCATCTCCAATAATAAAATAAAAAAAAGAGCAGACCTGCACTTAGAGCCGTTAAGCTGAAAAACAGACGAACAACATGCATGTTGTATCCGGCCAAAAAGTCTTCAGAATGTTGAAGATGGTCGGCAGACACATTGCACAACATGCACAAAGGGAGTTTACTTTCGATATGCTTTCCTCCCACAAAAGACCGAGTTCTATGGAAAAGGCTGTTTTCAAGACCAGGAAAAATAACGTATTCGACGTTGATAAGATGTTCAAATCGAAAATAATCTCTGTTTCAATTCAGGAGCAAAGTAAAGCTTCATCAACCGTGCGCGTTTGATTGACTTCTTTAGAAGGCTTCTCGCTGACCGCCATTTGAAACTAGCGACGCGACCATGCTTACCGCATTAAAAATAAACACTTTTAAACTTATTTTATCGTATAAATGTATGCATGTTTACTTGCTGATGGTTTTAATTTACTCACTGGAATAAACTTGTAACTTGTATGCTTGAAATTTTCAATGTTATGCACAAAAAATGTCTTGCACTTTATCCGGGCGGTGTAAGAGGACTGGTTCCCTCACATCGAAAAATAGCTTTCGAAAAACACTTCTACAAAAATGTCTCCATCATAAGGACAAATATTGTTGCCATGCATAAACTATATGGCATTAGTACTTTCGTTTCGTACCTGCAAACCATTGTTACTCTTTTGACGAACTACTTACCTCTGCAGAAATTGCGAAAAGCTGCTAGACTACTGAAAAGGGCGCGGGTTATGACAACTTAACTCATTCAGCCCGACGGCCGTATTTTCCAAATTTTGGAGGTGTCATCTAATGAAAATGCACCAGTTGCAGGAGATGGGTCGACCATGATAATTCAAGGGCAGTGCCAGATTAGCTTGGCGCTGACAGGCGACAAGCTAATCTGGCACTACCCTTGAATTATCATGTTCGACCCATCTGCTACTGTAGTGCGTCAGGGATGAATGGATTAAATGTGGGGGCAGAGACAGCTATTGCCTGTGGAGTACAATAGGAACTCTGATCAATTCAGGAGCACTGCACCACGGACAGTTCCCGGCCCGTTTTCTAATTATGAAATCAACTTCTCGTGCGAGTTTCAGGATTGAAGTACGTGTTTAACCTGAGAGCAAAGGACACAGCAGCCAATCGGGGACGCCATAACATCGTGACAGACTTTCTCAGCTCTCACGTGTATGCAGAGATCCCAATGAACTCCGCTGGTAAGTCCACAGACGCTCATCGCGCCGACGACGGCCGCTGCCCACGGCGGCCGACGTCGGCCCGATGGCCTTTTGCGCATTGGGGGAACTGTTACCGTTTATTTTCCACTGGTTATCATGCAATAAAACTGAAGTGGCATGCGCTGAGACAGGATGGCACTGAATGGTCAGTGTAGTAGGAAGAGGGTTCCTAGTGCGCAAAGGCCATCTGGCTGATGTCGGTCGCGTTGGCCCGCGCACGTCTGTGAGCGGGTCAACGGAGGCCGACTACAGCCCGATGACCTTGTGCGCATTGGGTTTTCATTTATTCAACAGGGGTGGGGTGGGGGTGGAGGAAACGATTGATATGGAAAGCGAGGCGATGGCAAGCGAAAGTCGAACCTCATCAAACTCAAAACCTTATAACTGGTGGTTTTTTTTTTAATCTCAAGAAATATTTTTTTCTCAAAAAAAAAAAAAAAAAAAAAAAATCGAAAATTTTGAATGTTATAATCTCTCTCTCTCTCTCTCTCTCTCTCTCTCTCTCTCTCTCTCTCTCTCTCTCTCTCTCTCTCTCTCTCTCTCTCTCTCTCTCTCTCTCTCTCCCCGTCTCACCCCTCCCACACCCTTCCACACCTCCCACCCAACAATAATAATAAAAAATCTCCAATTTTTGTGTGCTCTCAAGCATAGTGGGGTTGGGGGGGGGGGGTGTGGGTGGGTGGGCAAGGGATACTCTGGCCCTCCACCCACTGCTTTTTCGTTGGTGGGATTTGATACTAGTTGTATTACGAGTTAGGTTTCGCCAGTGGTTCTTGTCGCATCGAGGGTCCGGTCGGGGGAAGGTGTGGGGAAGGGGGGGGGGGGGGTCGATGTCTGTCAATATCTCTGACATTGACATCCCTGACCGGCCCCGAGAGGTTACAAGAACCAATGGCAAAGCCTAACTACATACAACGATGTTGCTTTCATCTGTAAAAAAAGTATAAGCGTCAAGTATACCCTCCAACCCATTCTACCCCAGACACACCACAGCAAGATAAGGATCGACCATGATAGTTCAAGGGTGATGCCAGAATAGCTTGGCGCCTATGGGCGCCAAGCTATTCTGGCACCACCCTTGAACTGTCATGGTCGATCTGTGTCCTGCCCTGCAATGCAGTCTTCAGAGAACAACGGCAACATTTGGGGATTTCGGTCTTGGGGGTACAATGAGTTAACACCAAACTTTACGTGTGACTTAGGTATTCAGGGGAGGTAATGTTCTACACTTCCGACTATCAGTCAACAACCTCGTGCAAACTGCATTCGTCTGGAATTTCTCTCGCATGTATTTTTTTAATTTAACACATTTTCAGTCATTCTTTTGTATGAAATTGGTAATATATCTAACTTATCCAATTATTCAGTTATATGTTGTGTATGAAACTGGTACCATCGGTATCACAGAACAGCTACATATAGTTCTTTTTGTTGTGTAGCCCCCTCAATTATTTATGTATATTGACACATTTTTGTGATTAGGGGTTTGACTGAATGAAGATTATGGTGTGTTTCTAACGAAAAATGTGATTGGCGAAAGATTTATTTGGGAAAAGTACGCTTTCCTAAGCGAGTAACGTTGTCATCGTAACATGTAATAAGGGAGTCTACGTATCACATGCTACCTTGGTAACATGTGACAAGGGGACTCCCGTTGCCTTGAGAACGGACAACCAGGGAAAAAAAATCACACACAGCCAGGCCAATGAGAAAACGTGTAAAGGGACTGAGGGAAGATGATAGATAATGATAATGTTACACATCCCTCGTCAGTTTCTGCAAAGCCTATCTTACATGAGCACTGGGTCCGTATGCATGTCACGCCATTATCCGTGCTAATGAGCCATTTTGGTTAATGGTCACAAATCTGCCATTTAACGGAATGCATGACCTATTTTAGCGGCCTAATGATTCATTAAGTTTAATGCCGCTGTACCCCACCATCAGCGATCCTAATGGGCGATTACTGCGCGTTGGTGGTGAAAAGCCTAAGGACCTCCAATACATGTTGTAAGATACACGGAAATTTCGTGCTTGGGTAGCTATTTTCTGTTCTCGTTGGATGTCTGCCCGAGAAAGATACTTGAAAAGACACTTAGTCCATAATATTTGTGAAAAGGAAGGTTTCATAGTAGCTGTTTATAAAGCACGAACTGCGCATGCCGCCCACTTGTCAAAGCGGAAGGGATTCCCTCCAGTCTAAACATAACGCAGCCCTTTAACTCATTCTACCCCAACACCGAAATCCTTAAGTTTTGCCGTTGTCATCTGAAGACTGCATTGCAGTGCAGGACACAGATCGACCATGATAGTTTAAGGGTGATGCCAGAATAGCTTGGCGCCCATAGGCGCCAAGCTATTCTGGCATCACCCTTGAACTATCATGGTCGATCCTTATCTTCCTGTGGTGTGTCTGGGGTAGAATGAGTTAACTAATGCCACGGTTTTTTGACAACGTGCATTCCAATTAGATTCCGTACAAATGGTCCATTTACAAATGACCGTTTAGTCCTAATGTTTAATGACGCAATGACGCAATGTACGTTTAATGACGCAATGTACACTCGCAAAGCGCCGCACACGTAACGGCAATCGTGCAGACAAGATTCTTTGTAAATACAAACACATTCCGGCAAAGGGACGACAATTGTGTCGTTGTCTATAGTTGCGGAAATGTGTCAAAATCGAGTTAATTGCAGACCAAAAATGTTAAGTGAAAACTTCCCTAACAGCGTTGTTATATCCGACATTTCATGGCCGGCCTTAACCCTAGTGCGCAAAAGCCCATCGGGCCGACGGCGGCCGCAGTTGGCCCCGCGCACAGACGTGCACGGGCCAACGGCGGCCGACATCGGTCCGATGCCTTTTGCGCACTGTGTTGTCATCAGCGAAGTCGACTGGATTTTACATCAGTTCAACGTGGATACTTGTAAACACCTTCACGCCGGCATTTCATGCTTACTGACAAAAATGCCTTGTGTTCTTTTGGGCATAAAAATCCAGGGGGAGGAACATCCATCCGACAAAACAACAACATCATTATCCAAAACAGAGGATGCTCTCCGCAAATCAACAGGCCGAACAGGAGAGACGCCGACCAATCAAATCCCCCGGCCATTCCATTAATATCCTTCGCCGAGCCCTCCCCTCCGGCAGCCAACAAATCGGAGCAAGGGCATCAGTCGGAGCACCAGTTAAGACCTGACACCCGCTGCTCGCGAAGTTCGGGGAAAAGCAGCGATGGGATGAACGTCAGCAAAGACTCGGAAAGTGACTTTGGCATTTACATTGACCAATTATCAGTCATGCATCCAACTCAGCTTGAATCCAATTTAAAATAATAATTAAAAAAAAAAAACGGAAATAAAAAGCAGGTTAACACTGCTCAGGCTTTTCGACGAAAACTGTGGATTAACCCAACGCCCTGCAACAGGAGATGGATCGAACATTCTAAATAAAGGGTGGTGCCAGATTAGCTTGGCGCCTAAAAGGCGCCAAGCAGGCTAATCTGGCGCCACCCTTGAATTAGCATGGTCGATCCATGTCAGTCCTGCAACTAGTACATAGTCGTTATATGACACCTCCGACATGGTGGAAATGCAGTCGTGGGGTTAAATGGGTTAAATGTCCTCATACCGCACGCTTGTTCGGGATTTTAATCCACGGTTTTTGTCGAGGAACGTGCAGTTCTGACCTACTTCTGGTTTTTGGCAATCGTCTATTGTTTGAAAAATGAATGAAAAATGTAAATTCGTCTATAAACCCCAGTCCTCAGAGAACATAAGCAAAACACGACGAATCTGATTTTATCCCATCCGACTTCAGGTGATATTAACAATAATAATAATAATAATAATAATAATAATAATAATAATAATAATAATAATAATAATAATAATAACAATAATAATAATGATAAGAATCATCATCATCATCAACATCATCATCATCATCATCATCATCATCATCATCATCATCATCATCATCATCATAAAGAGCATTATTTCGCGCTAAATCCCCAGCAGCAGTGGGCTCTAACGCGTTACAAAAAATGTATGTATGCAGAATCTCACAGTACATTTAAGCGAATTGAATCTACGTACACACACACACACACACACACAAACACACGTATACACACATACATGTACATTCGTGAACAGGAACCTAAAAGAGAAACAAAAGACGTCATTGGACAAGAAGAAGCAACGAAAACAGAAAATGACACGCGAAACATGAATAGGATGAGAGAACAGATATATATATATATATATATATATATATATATATATATATATATATATATATATATATATATATATATATATATATATATATATATATATATATATATATATATATATATATATATATATATATATATATATATATATATATACATATACAGAGATTATATCAACGTTTATGTATCATTGCATGTAAAATGTTGGCCTTATCCATTCTTACGAAGTATGATAAAAAAAAAAAAGGCAATGATACCAACGCCTGCCACTTGACTTCATGAGCATATAATACAATGTCAGGCTTTGTCCTTTATTTAAGCACAATACGAGGCCGCTGTATGACATCACTTACAATAAGCGATGTAAATGTGCCTGAAATTAAAAACAGCAAACTCTCAAAGATAACACATTTATTTCTACAGTTTTAAAAGAGCGAACTCGTAGAGAATCCCTTTCAAACTGCAAACAAAATTGAAAGTTGTTGGATAGAGAGAGTGCTTGTGTATTGTCCGGCTCCGCCTGCGAGTGAATTGTGCCGTTCAACTGGAAAAGAGATGACTTTAATGACGAGTAATAACCCAGTGCGCAAAAAAGGCCATCGGGCCGACGTCGGCCGCCGTTGGCCCGCGCACGGCAGTGCGCGAGCCAACGGCGGCCGACGTCGGCCCGATCACCTTTTGCGCATTGAGAGGCCGACTGTCAAATTTTAGCTGGGAACAAGAAAACGTCGCTCTTTGTTGACAAATTAATAAGAAAATACACATTTATCCGATTTTGAGAGATAACCTTCACCTTCAATCGTTTGTTAAAAACAGTTCAAATGATATAGCGGCTTACAATGACCTTGATCTCGAAACAACTATCTGCAATAAGGATACCCCACGTTTTAATAGAGGCTCAGAAGAAACAGAAAGCGGACTCCTCAGTTAGATCAAAACGTGTAGGACAGGTGGTCCCAAGTGATGTCATGGCTGAAGACAATACCTGCTTATTCTGCAATGGTATCTCCAACAAACAATTAATCCAAACAAGGGTGGGTGGCCTCTGATGATGAGACTGGTGCCCAATGCGCTAAAGGCCTTCGGGCCGACGTCTGCCCGATGGTCTTTGCGCACTGGGTGGCACTTTTGTCAGATTTCCAGAACTGACGGCAACATTTTCTCCAAGTTTTAAAACTTACAGGTCAACAATGGAAAATAGTCCTACAATGTATTACAAAATGTGAAAATATCAATTAAATGGCACCGCTATCATTACTTGTTGATCATATCTCTTATATAGAGTCACTAACTGAACTAAATCATGTCTACTATTATTGATCACATCGCAGTTTATGTATTGGGGTGTTTTGTATGTTCTGCCATATTGGGTTGTGTGCGTGTGTGTGACGCGTGATTATTGTATGCCTGTTTAAGTATTTAACTCATGCAAGGCACCGTGCATCAATAGCTGCAAAGGTGTCGTATAGCGTTGTCGCCGGCAACGCTATACGACACTTTTGCAGCTACTGATGCGGGGCCTCTTGAATTAAACATTGCTCGTATTGTACCCTATATCGTGCCAAATAGAAGTTCCCGGAGCTACAATGGTGTGTGTGTGTGTGGTTGTATTTGCGTGCGTGCGTGCGTACGCGCGTGCGTGCGAGTGTGTGTGTGTGTGTGTGTGTGTGTGTGTGTGTGTGTGTGTGTGTGTGTGTGTGTGTGTGTGTGAGTGAGTGTGTGTGTCTGTAAATTTGATTGTGTTCTCACGATGAAGAAGATGCACCTGAACAAAATATAACGAAGGGGAGAGTAGATAAAATTAGGTCTCACACACACACACACACACACACACACACACACACACACACACACACACACACACACACACACACACACACACACACACACACACACACACACACACACACTGGTACAGATTTTGCCCAGAATTTTGACTGTAAATTTTTTTTTAGTAACGTTTGTGCATGTTAATAAGTATGGAGCCTCGTGCCAATAGAGAAGAACTCAACGCAGAAAGAAAGACGCTTAGAAAGGACATTTACAACTAACTGTAATGCAACTGTCTTTTCTGCGAGTGCCTCATTCTTCGTTGTGTTCTTCTCTGCATTTCACACGCCTGGCCATCACCATTTTGGTCTGGATTTCTAGTGTCAGTAGAACAGGTGACCACAGGGCCGGGGACCCTTGACTGGCTATTAGGCGTCATATATTTACAATGGTAGTTCATATGGTCGTTATTATGGGCTTAATTGGTGTATGCACCCTGGATCTGTGCTGAGACGTGTTATTAGTGGATGGACAAGGGGAGACAAGAGGTAACTCTTCTTATTGTATCCAGTCGTCCTATTCCTGGACCAGAACCTGATATCTCACGATGCTAAAATTGGATTTTTTTATGTAAACATATTAAGAAATCACGGCTCTATCACTTATCAAAATCTTGGACTTGTGACCACGAAATTGGTGAAGTTATTCATCGTTGTTGGTTTTAGAATTAAAAAAACTTCTGTGTTTTTTTTACAGAGTGAGACAGATCCACACATCACGTTATGCGCACTTCTGGCATACAATGATTCCATCTGTTTGGGGGTTTAATACTATGCCAAACCAGATGACAGAGAAGATATATAGGTCTGGCATAAATTACTCCCCTGTATTCAGAGAAGAATTTTAGGTCAAACCAGATTAAAAGTCAGATGTACAGTTTTGGCATAAATTTGTGACTATGAAACATGTCACATAATTGTACGTCAAAACAAGATATGTCTAAGATATGCATATATGGTATGGAGAAACATTACATTTATCCTACATTTATCACTTGCCAAAACCAGACAAATATCAGATATAAGGAGAGAAATGCCTTTTCAGTTCGACCAGACACAGATATGTAGAGGTTGTTGATGTGTAGCTCCATACCTTTAGCATGTCTCTCTTGGCTTGACTTCGCGAACGAAGATTTTATAGGAGTTGCCCACGACGTCTGCAGGCTTGTTCGTGGCTGCGGAGGCCAATCCGAGACAGGCAGGTTCGACCGCAGTGGCTGCAGGGGAAGGTATGGCCAGGGTTCTGAGCTGCGGCATCTCTGTTTTTTCTCCTGAGCCGCTTGTCCTTAAGGCTAGCTCTGTGAGAGTCCTCAAAGGAGACAGCTGCCTTGTAAATGGTGGAGCGCCAGGTGTCACGGTCCGCAGCAAGCGAAGACCACTGGTGGTGGTCGATTTGGCAGGCACTAAGTGACTTCTTGAGACAGTCTTTGTATCTCTTCTTTGGTGCCCCTCTGTCACGGTGTCCAGTAGCAAGCTCGCCGAACAGGGTGATCTTTGTTAGGCGATGATCCTCCATCCTGGAGACATGCCCCGCCCAGCGGAGCTGTGTCCGCAGCAGCAAAGCCTCGATGCTCACAGTTTCAGCCTGTTCAAGGACCTCGACGTTGGTGACATAGTCACTCCAGTGAATGCCCAGGATGGTACGCAGGCAGCGCTGGTGGAAGCGTTCGAGGAGTCGTAGTTGGCTGCGGTAGAGGGCCCAGGACTCGGAACCATACAGCAGGGTGGTGAGGACCACAGCTCTGTACACGCTGATCTTGGTGCCTGTTTTCAGCTGTTGATTGTGCCACACCCGCTTGAAAAGTCGCCCGAAAGCGCTGTTCGCTTTTGCCAGCCTGCTGTCAAGCTCCTTGTCCAGCTTGGCGTCCGACGTGATAATGCAGCCAAGGTAAGTAAACTGGTGCACTGACTTTAGTTCAGACTCGCCAATGGTGATGTGAGGAGGGCGATACACTGTCTTGGGTGCCGGCTGATGGAGGACCTCTGTCTTTTTCAGACTGACCTCGAGTCCAAAGAGCTGGGCAGCATCTGCGAAGCAAGACGTGATGCGCTGCAGGGCTCTCTCTGTGTGTGCAACGAGGGCAGCATCATCAGCAAAAAGCAGCTCACGAATCAGTTGGTCTAGGGTTTTCGTGTGGGCCTGCAGTCGTCTGAGGTTGAACAGGCTGCCATCGAGACGATACCTGATGTACACTGCATCGTCATCATCGAGGTCCACTGTGGCCTGCTTCAACATCATGCTAAAAAAGATGGTGAAGAGGGTCGGTGCCAGCACGCAGCCCTGCTTTACGCCGTTGAGAATAGGGAATGGTTCTTCAGCATGTAGCAGCGGACCAAAACCAGACACCTGGACATGACAGGTCTGTGTATACCGGCCAGTACCAAGGCGTGGGAAAGATTACTTTCGGCCTGAGCAGTTCACAGGCCACATTTCCAGTCACAAGCCGATAGTATGCTTACATAGTCAGGAACATTTAGAGACACAGAGGGAAATTAGTTAATGAGTTGTTGCGGCTTTGAGACCTCACCTTGCGAGTGCTTTGAGACCTGACAAGGCTCTGTTCCTGTACAGCCGTGTGATGAGACCTTCACTAGTCAACTGGATGTGGAATATTCTTTTTTTCCATTTGTACGAAATGTTTTACATCATTTTGCCGAGAGGAAAGGACAGGCACAGTTTTTTTTCGTGAGCCAGCAGTCCAGGGTTTCTGATTATAACGGTAAGCCAATTTTCATTTGAAAACATTTTAGGGTTATAATTTTTTCAGCCAGGCAAAATAATGAGGACTGGTGTCCCTTCCAAGAATTATATACTGACACGTAATAATAAATATATAACCCGTCACTACAGTAGTAATTACAGAGGTTTGGAGTACCTTTGTTCTGTAAATGGTTGATGTATAACTTGTACGAATGTACACATACACGCTATTTGTGTGCGTCTGAGTGCGTGTGTGTGTGTGTGTGTGTGTGTGTGTGTGTGTGTGTGTGTGTGTGTGTGTGTGTGTGTGTGTGTGTGTGTGTGTGTGTGTGTGTATGTGTGAAGTGATTTTTGACATGATTCATAAAAAGTTATAAAGACGTCTCGATAATTACAGAACATTACCAGCCAGCATGGATGCTGAATGGTCAGACATCGAGGAGCAAGCCATGGTGGACACACTCAGAGATTCCTCTGATGAGCTACACTATGAAAGGACCACAAACAACCCATCTGATGGAAGAGACGACCCCGAGTAAGTCAAGTCTTTCTCTGACTACACTACACATGAGAGAGAGGGGAATATGGAAACAGATGCTGAAGAAATCTGTCAAACCCTACCTCAGAAAAAAGATTACCGTAATGGCTTGTTTTCTGTCCCCGAGTCACTCTGTGAAGGTACTTCAGCAGCTTAATTTGTCTGCTCATACACTTTGTTTTCGTTTATATTTTATGCTAATTTCGATTCTAGATTCGATTCACTGTGGAACGACAATTCAAAACAATATCATTAAAAGGCACGCCTCTCGTGTGTGTCATAAGTGTGTTTAAAGTGGTATATGATTTCTGCTTTTCTGAAGGTAACGATAGCAGGAATGATGACGACCTTTCTGGTAAAGATGCTGATTATACAGACACCTAGGACAACACACATTTCGAGCAGTGTGACTCAGAACTGAAGACTGTGGACACATCAGACAGCAGATCTGACAAGGGCGATGGTTCCACAGAGCAAGTTGTGACGACAGACTCTACACCAGCAGATGAAGCAGATCAACATATTGAAGGTACAGATTTACACACATTTTTTTTTTGCTTCAAGTCTGTCACTGCCCATGACACAGAGGTGGGGAAGGATAATGGGTAATAGGGCTGGGCGTGGCTATAAGGGATTCACTGGGTGCGTGCACACTTGAGTGTGAATCGGCTTGCGTGCACGTGTGTGTGATATGATATATGCTAATCATCCACTAATCAATCCAGACCAAAAAGGTGACTGCCAAGCGTGTAATATGCAAAGAAGTACCCAACGGAGAAAGAAACACGCTTAGAAAAGACGGGTACAACACAATTTATTAATATTTCGGGTAAATACCCTTTGTCAAAATAGACAAACAAACAAACAGAGAGATTAGCCGCTACTTATCTTCATTGGCAGAAGGAATGTGGCAAATGAGTTGCCACATTCCTTCTGCCAATGAAGATAAGTAGCGGCTAATCTCTCTGTTTGTTTGTTTGTCTATTTTGACAAAGGGTATTTACCCGAAATATTAATAAATTGTGTTGTACCCGTCTTTTCTAAGCGTGTTTCTTTCTCCGTTGGGTACTTCTCTTCTAATCATCCACTGACGTTAATGTAGATTTTCGTTTACAACGAGAGAACGTTTTTGCTGATTTGTTAATTGAAAAGTCTACCGAATAGCTTGACAGACTAACAGATTATAAAATTATATACATAATAATAGATATACATATGAAGATCACGCACAGAATTGCTGTTCATCCAGCTTGTGCGTGCATATCATCTATCTTTCTAGCACCTATTCATTGCTTCTTCTTTTTTCAACAGGTCACATGACTGATGACAGTGCACATGATCCGGACCATATGCCGCAAAAGGATGACGTTAATTCGGACGATTCAAGTATACACAACGACGTGTTACCCGAAGAAGATCATTTTGATATTAATGAACTCTTTCAGTCACACCGTACACAGCGGGTGCATGCCAAATCACACAGTCTTATTGACATAGCCATTCGAGTCCAAAAGAGACTGAATGAGCTCATGAAATCAAATTCTCTTGAACGCAAACCAGTCTATGGTGATGGGGACTGTTTTCTTTTTTAATGCAGCACTATATCATGTCAATTTTCCGGATGCTAAGTCTCTTAGACATGCTCTCTGCGCTCATATCGAAGAGAATATTTCTGCCTACTTTGATTTTTTTTCCCTCTCTTCTGCAGAATCTCAGAGAATGATCGGTACCTGGATGCTTTAGATGCTGTACAAGCCAGGAGTTTAGAGTTCCGATGCAAATGTAGTACCCCTATACTTATGACACATACTCACAAACCAGATAGGTGAGGCTAGCGCTGGCAGAATTGTAAACAAATAAATAGAGCTAAGTAGAAACGACTGATTTGTGATTGGGCCACGTAGTGGGTGCCCAGATAGACTGGGACGGGAGGCTACTCTCAGCCCTAATGAGGGTTCCCCGAGTGCCTCCCGGGTTGTGAAGGAACACAACAAGTTCTTAGGCTAAAATTGGGTAAGTAGTTGACACATTTTGAGAATGCAAGTGATCGTCTTATTCTATACCTGCGTATTTCTCTGTGGGCTGGCGATTGGGTGCCTGATAGGCGGGGGCAGGGGATCTAACTGTTTGTCTGTCCAGGGCTGTGTGATTCCCTTTGGTTTATGACACATAGTTTTAAAATGATGCATTGTTTTGAGGTTTCATCGTTCTTTTATTTTCTGTGTCCATACACTGAGATGGAAAGTACACAACTACCACATTTGCAACATACAGATTCATGATTTGCATGTTAATTTGTGTATTATTCATCCATACACGTCTGTTCAAGACTGCCGTTGTCAGTACCAGTACTAGTATAATAACATGAACTTTTTCAAAATGTCAAACAACAGCTTGCTCATAGACAAATAGTTGATAAACACATTTAACAAATTAATACTTTACGGCTGCACGTGCTGAAAATGCTGTGGGTAAAAATTTGTGAGACGATACCACTTAAAAATAAATGCACGAGTTAATAGACTGAACAGTGTGTTTGGCTACATGATATGTATGTGTGTGTGTGTGCATATGCGTGAGTGCATATACGTCTCTGTGTGTGCATGCGTTTGTGAGGGAAAGAGAGACAGACATGTAGACGGACATAAAGGCAGATTTTGCAGTACTGCTACTAGGAGCGATTTCGCACACACCTGACGGCTCTCATTTGTTTATAAAACAGTAAAATTAGGCAGAAATGAACAGCTTCAGTTAAAAGGAAACACCTTATAACTTGGTTTTAATATTGTACATCTGACGATAAACGGTTCTGCATACAATCTATGCACATTTCCCTCGCTATTTATTATGGCAAAAACATGCATTTGTCATGTATGCGGTTATTGCCTAATAGTTTTAGTCATATTGCCTCGCTATTTATTACGGCAAAAACATGCATTTGTATTGTATGCGGTTATTGCCTAAGTTGTTTTGTCATTTTGCATTGATTTCGCAGGAGGCAAAGCAGACTATTGGCCTTATATACAGTTTTGGCATCATAAAAAACGACCACCCTGTATATGATGTTTACAGCCAGGACCATATACTGGCCAATATTCGGTTCTGGCATAATACAGCCTCTTGCTATCTCACAGTGCAATTGTATGCCAAAACATGCTATTTATGGAAAATTCTTGTTGTGAAACATCTGATGTTAATATCCACTCGGCATTACTGGGGATGGTATTTCTAACCATTATGAACCTTTACACCAGTTTGCAGCTGTAGCTGTAGATAGCAGATGTATGGGCGCGCCTCAAAACTTTGACTGCGATTTTCTCAAAACGGCATTTTTTTAGATATCAAGTTCTGCTTCTAATAGGACGCAGTTGCACCTTTAGCAGCCTTGTGTGGTGGTCTATGACATTGGACCTTACGACTCTTGGCCGTCAGGTAGCGCTGCTTTCATTACAAATGACACCAAGGACACTGTGGAACATTGCGTGCTGGTCTGTCAATGTGGTCCTGACGACTACAGGTCAGTGAGACCTCTTTACTTACAAGTAATCCATTTGCACTTTTTACAGCGTGCTGGTCTGTGATTTGAACCTTACGGCTATAGGCATGTGCTAAGGCTCTGGTCCAAAATCACAGACCAGCAGAGTTGATGACACCTTTTGGTCCAGTTGCACTTTTGCGACCAGTCAGAACGCATTCAAGTCGTAACATGTCAAAAATTAAACAGAAAAAAATAGCACCAACAGAAAAAAACAACCCCAAAAACCCAGCAACAACTCACAACTGATCAGTCAGAACAAATAAATGAAATGTGCTGGTCTGTGTCTTTGGACTTTACGGCTGAAAGTCCAAAGCCGAAGACCAGCCTAACTCATTCAGCCCGACGGCCGTATTTCCCAAATTTTGGAGGCGCCATCTAATGACTATGTACTAGTTGCAGGCGATCGATCGACCATGATAATTCAAGGGTAGTGCCAGATTAGCTTGGCGCCGACAGGCGCCAAGCTAATCTGGCACTACCCTTGAATTATCACGGTCGATCCATCTCCTGCTGTAGTGCGTCAGGGCTAAATGGGTTAAACACTATATCTGCAAAGAAAGAAACACCAGTTATCTGGTCACGAACCATCCTTTAGTCGTTCTACGCCGACACGTGAATTATCAGTAGTTTTAATTAACACGTTCGGTGCCAAGAAACGTAAACACCGTCCAACTGCACGAGGTATAGATCCTCATGAGCCCCTGCATTTGCGGGGACTCATGAGGATCTATGCCTCTTGCGGACACCACTTTGAAGCCATGTTCCGGGGACAGCTAGGGTTTGTGTGTGAACTGAATTAACAAAGATTGCAGCAACACACATTCAATATCAAAGACTACAGGCAGTGCAGACAGTAGGGAGACTTTGAAAAATGAAATTACAGGTGACTGGACCAAGGGTAGACAGAAACATAATCCAGAAAAAAAGAGAAAACCCCACCCTGTGAGTCTGACCATGATGACTCTGGAAACTAAAAAGTAGTTAACCCCCGGCAAAGTCCCCCAGGGCAGACCCGGTTGCGGGTTAAACAAGGATTACATGGGTGGGAGGGTGGGTTTGAGAATGGATGGATGGAGAGATGGATAGAGGGATGTGGTATGGACGGAGGGATTTAAACACTGACACTCTTGACCGCGAAAAAAACCGCATTAAAAATTATTAAGACAGTTTGTGTGAACTCAACAGAAGAAGGTGAGAAGAGTTATCTCTTGTCTCCCCTTATCTGTACACATATTACTGGTATGACTGATGCATACCGACGTGAAGTATCATAAATGCACAGCGCGGAATACATTGTGCCGTAGCCTATCTTTATCTTAGAGAACTAAAACATCCCAGTGTACAGACTCTATGTCAGGGGGTCAAAGGACGTCAAATATTAACCCCTTCCCTGCCATGCCAGTGCACGCATACTGTATTTCTGAAATCTTTGTTCATTCAATGTTCATGCAACGCCAAACAGCACCGGCCGTCGACGGGAACGTGGATACAAAGTGACGTCGGCAAGAGGCATAGATCCTCATGAGCCCCCGCAACTGCGGGGGCTCATGAGGATCTATGCCTCTTGCAGTTGGATCATGATCATGTTAATCGACAGTGAAGAGGTTAAAGCTAAAGCAGCATGCAGCACTTTCAAACCTAACATGATTTCCCGATTTTTCTCTCCTCTAACAGTCATTTTTAATGGCTGTGTACCAGCAATGGGAGATGTCTCGAACATGACAGTTTAAGGGTAGTGCCAGATTAGCTTGGCGCCTGGTAAGGCGCCAAGCTAATCTGGCACTGCCCTTAAACTATCATGACTGAGCCATCCTTCACTGTGGTGTCTTTATGGCGCAAGTGTTAACATAATTAACTCCACATCATCATCACACCATCATTAACTCCCCACCATTCACATTAAGTGTCAATCTGAAAATGTCGGCGCAAAAAGCTAATCTGTCACTACCCTTGAATTATCATGGTCGATCCATCTCCTGCAACAGGTACATTGTCGATAGATGACGTCTCCAAAATTTGGGAAATACGTGCGTCTGGCTGAATGACTTGAAATGCAAATAAAAACAAAGCATAAAGCAACATGCACCGTTTCACCTGCACTTTTGTGGGCGACAGCTTTGGTGTGTATTCTTTCGTATTCAAATAGAGCGTCGTCGTCGATCAATAAATTGAGATTGACTGCGAATGTGTGAAAATGACAATGTTGGTTAACCCATTGGGTGTCCGCGGTACCGTTTTTAGTCACAATGATTCCTGCAGGAATAACAACACCCTGACATCCTGCAGGAATCATCTCGACTAAAGCCGCTACCGACACGCAAAGGGTTAAAAGTTGCCACTACGTCTTTTATAAATGATCCTGGTTTATCTTGCAATAACGCAGCACACAAGGATTAAGTAAACTTTCGTATCATCATGAAGTTTGAATAGCGTTCTTCCAATCTTTAACTGCACTTGAACGGTGAACAACAGACAATAGAAAACCTCTGTTACGTGTGGATTGAAAAAACAGAAAGTCTTAGATGATGCCGGACAACACTGATATTTGATAACCCCTTGTATCGGAGATGTCACGGGGGCTGATGAGGGTTTATGTCTCTTGCTAGACCCATGCTCCTTCTGCCTATCTTAGTCTCATTTACATCTGTGTTCTTCACGTGAATGTCGGTCAGTGTGCAGTCATTTGAGATGACAGTCAGCCAAGGGCTAAAGGGTTCCTATGCGTTGTCATATATAGTGTCTGACCTGTATTGAACGTTCTGTCCTTCACAGTACTCGATCCATAATCGGCCTGTTTGTTCATCGTTGTTTATCAGTAGAGCAGTTCTGCGTACTCAGCAGGCGTATCGTCTGTCTGATCAGCACCGAGAACAGTCCTGGGTACCAAGTACCCGTCAGCATCCACGCTTGCACCTCCAACGTGTGTATTGACGTAGCTGTGTGCATCCACCCCTTCATTGCCCTGGGTCGAGCCGCTCATAATGACGTAATCAGAATTTCCGGTGACTTGTGTTGTCACTCTTGCAGCCGATGGTTGTGCGGCGGGTCGGTTGTCTGTCCAAAGAACATGACATTTCACGTTGTGGCAAGTGTTACGAAACTAAAGCCAGCATATGGCAATGGCCTTTCTTCGCTTTACTTGAGTAACTAAAACTAAATCAAGTCCGAGTTGCTTAGTGTCACAACTTGGGGTAGAGTACGCGGATAAAGACAATTCTTTTGACTGACACTTAAAACAGGATATACACACTTAATCATCCGGACCTAAACTGTTACCAAGCGTGCAAAATGCAAAGGAAAAACCCAACAAAAAAAGAAACACGCTTAGAAAAGACAAGTAAAACACAGGTGTGTTGTACTTATCCTTACTAAAGCGCGTTTCTGTCTTTGTTGCGATTTTCTATACAAAATTATGTATTACTATGAACAAACACACAGCCCAATGCGCGAAAGGCAATCGGGTCGACGTCGGCCGCCGTTGGCCCGCGTACAGCTGTGCATGGGTCAACGGCAGCCGATGTCGGCCTGTGATGAAACTCTATGCTCATGCGTAGGTTCACACAGTAGGGTAAATACGGTACAGTAGTTGTCAACGGTTTGTTTTGTGCCGATAGTCCAACGGTTTGTTTTGTGCCGATAGTCCGTGTGGCACGAGGTCCACGTGGCATCTTTAAAGAACGTTCGACACGGGGAGTTTAGTGAGCTGCAGGCGCGAGCTCAATCTGTCAGAGGTCTTTAAACATTAGTACGGGCTTTATTGTCAGAGGGTACAGACGTGTGTGAGATACCTTAGCCCGTATTCCAAGACTCTGAAACCTAGAATTCAGGTATGTTTCTATATATGTATTATTGATAAACAATCCAGACCAAAAAGGTGACTGCCAAGCGTGTAAAATGCAGAGAAGTACCCAACGGAGAAAGAAACACGCTTAGAAAAGACGGGTACAACACAATTTATTAATATTTCGGGTAAATACCCTTTGTCAAAATGGACAAACAAACAAACAGAGAGATTAGCCGCTACTTATCTTCATTAGCAGAAGGAATGTGGCAACTGAAGGAGGTGACGTAAAATAAAAGAAAAGAAAAGGAAGAACAAAAGTGCGCAAAACAGTACAAATGACGTCAAGGAAAAACTCATAAGAGAGAGACTCGGAGAGAAACTGAACACGAGAGACAAGAGTGTGTGTAAGCGCGCGCTGGAGCGAGCAAAAGTAAATGCGTGTATGTGAGGCCAGAGAAAGAGAGAGAGAGAGAGAGAGAGAGAGAGAGAGAGAGAGAGAGAGAGAGAGAGAGAGAGAGAGAGAGAGAGAGAGAGAGAGAGAGAGAGAGAGAGAGAGAGAGAGAGAGAGAACAAACGGGGATTAACCTTGGGCACGAAGTAGGCTGAGTGTCTAATACACAGAGCCTGCTAAACACCAACCAGAAGGCAAACTTTATATCACCTTCAAGTTGAGGACTACCTCGGGGAAAAACGGGAGGACCCCGGGAAAAAACCCCAGCATTTAGCACGGCACACAACAACTTGTTGAACAAGTAATAATTCATTTGAAACAAAGCAAATAATCAAATTCAGTAAGAGAATATAGGTATAAGTGGAGAGTAGGTATTTGTGAAACCGTCTTCAAGGGTAACTCATAAAATTAATATATATATATATATATATATATATATATATATATATATATATATATATATATATATATATATATATATATATATATATATATATATATATATATATATATTAAGAGAGAGAGAGAGAGAGAGAGAGAGAGACGGGGGCGGAGAAGAGGGGGGGGGGGAGGAGGAAGGGGAAGAAGGGTAAAGGAAAAAAGCGTAAAGAGAGAAAGAGGGCTAGAGAGAAGTGTTAAGAGGGGTGGGGGTGGGGGGGGGGGAGGAAGAGAGAGAAAGAGGGAGAGAGATAGAGAAAAAAAGGGGGGGGGGGGAAGACAGCCAGCCAGAGCCACCAACACCCACTAACTCACAGAAAAACACACAGGCATGCAACAAGACGACCACATACATCCCCAAGGGATGCACAAGATCGCCCCGCCCCACAACCGCGCATCACTCCGTCTCCGGAGACTGGGCGCCCGACAGGAAAGGGCAAGGGATCCAACTAAACGTTCGGCCAGCGCTGAGAAAGTCCCCAAGGTAAGTGTACATATCACCAAGCGCCAGCCTCACCTATCTGGTTAGTCTGTAGTAAAACAGAAGCGACACAGTGAGGTAAAGGTACAGTTGCTTGTGCAAGGTAAAAAATGTTAATCTTTCATATTCATCCCGAGTGGCGCCACAGTGCCCAGTTTATAAATCAGAAATTTTTCACGGTCTTTCCTGGCCCAGACAGTACTGGCTTGCATAAGCCAGAGGCCTTTAACCCGAATGTCCGAGACGGAGTGGTCGGCCTGATTGAAATGTCGTCCGACCGGTCTGTTGTATTGGTACTTGACAGACTGAAGATGTTCTTTGAAACGGTCGTTGATGGTTCTTTCCGTCTCTCCAACATAGAGCTGGCCGCATTTCACACAGGAGATGACATAAATCACGTTGGTGGTTTGACACGTGAAGTATCTGTCTATGTTGAATTTGTAACGTGGACCATTCTTGATTATTGATAGTTGCTTAGTTAAAGACGGTATGCGTCGGTAAGAGTAATTTGGGTGTATAGTGTTGACCGGTTTGGTTCAGTTGTGTTGGTTTGGGATTCAGTGAGGTAACCGGTGTTTTTCGTATACAGTTATTTACCGAGATGGATAACTAAAGGAATGTGAGGAGTGTATGTCTAAGTCGTAATGAAGGTAGTACGTGGTTGGTTAAGCATAGTCTTTCCCAGTGTATAGAATAGTGTATGGCGAGGGTGTTAGGTTATAGTCTGTTTCAAGGTAGTGACAGAGTTATGGGGGTGTTACGAAAGTAGTCGGGTTATGAAGCACGTGTGTGTGTTAAGCATAGTCTTTCCCAGTGTATAGAATAGTGTATGGCGAGGGTGTTAGGTTATAGTCTGTTTCAAGGTAGTGACAGAGTTATGGGGGTGTTACGAAAGTAGTCGGGTTATGGAGCATGAACGTGTGAGTTATTTGTATCAGACAGGTTACGTAATGTATCTCATATTATCCAGTATGTGTGTGTGTTTAGCAAGTGTTACGTTTTAGGACTTTAGTGTGTTCAGAGTGCTTGTCGGAGGTTGGAGCGACGGACGCCGAGACGTCAGTCACCAGGGACCTAATGCGAGGTCATGTCTCCATCTCTTCACTCGGGGACTGAGCGGCCGGTGCCAAGACACGTGGGTCACAGCGAAGATACAGTACGAGTAACGAGGACGTCCACGATACGAGAGACGGGACGACTCGGGAGCATACGAAGAAGGACTTGCACGCCTAGACGTGAAAGGACTAATGTAACCAGGCGAGAACACCAAACAGGTTGGATAGTGAGAAACTAATACCTAGCCTGGCAGTGATATTGTGTGTGTGGGTGGGTGTGGTGTTAATATGCTGGTAGTGGGAAAGAAGTGGTGTATATAGTTGTGATAGTTTGTGAGCATTCTTTTTATATTGTTTATATTGTATAAAAGTTCCGTTTGAAAGGAAGCCCGTGAGTTGTGTTTTACCGCATGAATGCGCCTGTCTGAGTCAGTGGCGGTGTATGCGTCTGTGCGCACGACTGGGGGCAAGTCTGCGTGCGTTACACGGCCCTATGGTCTTTTGCGCACTGGGAGACAACTGATACCGAAGAACAGAAAGAAAGAAGGGACGGAGTTTACTGACCCTCTGCTAACTCGCCTAAGACGCGGGAGTTGGTGTCCGGGTGCCGGTTACTTGGTGGGCGTCGGTGTGAAATCAGCTCCATGTGGAAAGCTGGTGGCATCTGCCCCATGGGAACAGGGGTTTTGCTTCTCCTCACTTAATAAAGAAACAACCAAGCGACACTGGTCAATGACATGAATGTGA
Source organism: Semisulcospira habei (assembly GCA_036245525.1). Taxonomy (NCBI): domain Eukaryota; kingdom Metazoa; phylum Mollusca; class Gastropoda; family Semisulcospiridae; genus Semisulcospira; species Semisulcospira habei. The sequence continues at coordinate 180,004,887 of BTPG01000006.1, read as the reverse complement.
AAATCGCGCCTGACGAGACAAAGATAATTCCTTGATCCTTGTAAATTAAGCTGTCTAGTCTCAGTACGCGGTACACGTCACGTATTAACAACATATGAATTGCATACAACATTCACATACTAGAAAAACAATTGGATCACACATCGCGGATTGCAAATCTCTTACTGTTTGCCGGTCTGTGATTTTCGATTTCCGGCTCGAAGCTGTAAGGTTCAAAATGACAGATCAACTCGCATATAACTTTCATTATGTCCTCATCGTCATCGCTATCGTTTCTCAACATCATCAGAATCACGAGTATCGCCGACATTGATAATTGTAGTTAATGGGTAAAGGTCTTATAATGCAAACACTGATAAAACAGGAATTTGTGTTCTTCCAAACCACAATCCACCTGCCCCGATCAGAATGAAAGTCGATTTCAAATTTCTCAATGCGCAAAAGGCCATCGGGCCGACGTCGGGGCGGGTGGTTTGTGGTACTCATGTTATAAATTTCAATTTATCAGTGGTTATAATTCTAACCACATTGATTTTGGACACGATGAACACGGCGGAAATGCATACTGATACAGAAGACCCGCCACATGCTGATTTGGGTCATGAACAGAAGCGGGGCGAACAATTAAAGTTGGCAAATATAAAAAGACAGACAGTCAGGTTATTTAGTTAGTTATTGGGTTTAACGCCGAGCAGGCAACTAAGGCCATCTCACACAGACAGTTAGGTATTTGCCAAGCATTTATGTGGATTTTCTATCGGAGTTGAGAAATGAAACGTCTGTTTGTTATTAGTCTAAGAAAGATTGGTTTTGACAGTAAGGAAATTTCTGTACATGAAATAAGTATTTTACGGTCGCCTTTCCGTCTGTTAACATGTATACGTGCAGGAGGGAAATGTTACAAATACTGAACAAGCGGTCACTAATTTTGCTCATGGGCTGGGAAAGGCGAAGAAATATAAAATATTTGATTTGTCCTTTTGCATTTAACCCCCGTGTGCATGACCTATAATGTAAACAGCACCAGTGGCTCCATGCACGAAGGTATTTCTTACCTCGTTTTTTCCACACGAGAAATGCGACAAATCCTGCAGAAGACGCCAGAAGACCTCCGACCAGTCCGATAATGAAAGCGTGTGTTCTGTTCAGGCCGAAACCTTTATAAAATAATAATAATAATCATCATCATCATCATCATCATTATCATCATTGATGATGATGATGATGATGAGATGATGATGATGATGATGGTGATGATGATGATGATAAAATATATATGCTGTTCATCCCATCGCTGCTTTTCCCCGAACTTCGAAAGCAAAGGGTGTCAGGTCTTAACTGGTGCTCCGACTGGTGCCCTTACTCCGATTTGTTGGCAGCCGGAGGGGAGGGTGCGGCTAATTATATTGAGGGAATGGTCGGGGGAATTGATTGGTCGGGGGGGGGGGGGGGGAGAGCTGATGCATAGTAAGCATTACAAAGATAAGGATTTTTAAAGTGTGAAAAACAGGCTGGCTGCTGAGTGAGAGATGGAGTTTGTTCCATGTGGATAGGCCAGATTGACTTTAGTTACTAAACGCTCGCGTACCAACAGCCGACAAGGGTCCCAATGCGCAAAGGCCATCGGGCCGACGTCGGCCGCCGTTGGCCCGTGACGGCAGTGCCGGAGACGTCCTATGGCCTCCAGCTTGGCATCAGTGGACAAAGACGGATCAGGGAGGATTAGCTTAGCATCACGCTTGTATAGTGAGTTTACCTTTTGCGCATTGGGGGTCGTTGTCATCAGTAGTGTCTGGATCTGCAGTAGGACCTATAGGGTATGGTGTGAAGTTTCTGTGTGATCATTTAAATAAGAGATGTTCTAGAAGTCATCGTGCGTATCTTTACTTAACGACTTAGCCAGTCAGTGTTAATATAACTGAGGAATCTAGCAAACACACGCACGCATTTTGCATGAGGCAGATAAATAACCATATATGTACCAAGTGTCAACACGTGCATCTTATTTCGGTGCAAACATAAAATACCCCAAAAGTATGTTTCAGGCAGAGAGAGGAGAGAGATAGACTGACTGACTGACTGAAACTTTATTTATCAAGGATTGAGATATTAGGCGCACAGGCCTTTCTTCCAATCTGTCCTTGCTACATCTACTGACATATAATAACAGGCAAAGCTACATTACACTCACAAACATCATCGAAAGTAATGCGAATTACAACAACACTACAAATAGCAACAATGATTTAGCAAAACACACAGGTACCCATACGAAGATGTTTGCACGTGTCATAATATCCGTTTGCGAGAGAGAGAGAGAGAGAGAGAGAGAGAGAGAGAGAGAGAGAGAGAGAGAGAGAGAGAGAGAGAGAGAGAGAGAGAGAGAGAGAGAGAGAGAGAGAGAGAGAGAGAGAGAGAGAGAGAGAGAGAGAACGAACGAACGAACGAAACTTTATTTTCCAAGGATTGAGATATTAGGCGCGCAGGCCTTTCTTACAATCTGTCCTTGCTAAGCTACTTAAGGAACACCAACCAAACAACAAAAACTAACTAATAATAAACGTCACTCACACGCACACAGACACACATATACATGTACTCGTGCACATGCACACTTTTGTACATACACATACACACGTACGTGCGCACATAATTATCTAACATATAAGTAGGTATGATATTTTGTGCACTATCAAAAACAAGTTAGAAAACTGAACAAACAATTTGGAGGCTAGATGGAAAAAAAAACAAAAAACAAAAAAAACATGAAGCGTATTATGTCGAAAAATAAAGAAGAAGAAAGGATCAGCATAACGATGTCTTAGAAAGGTAATCATGTACTCTACTTTTAAACAGAGAGAGGGACGTGGTTTGTTGAATAGTGGGAGGAAGTGAATTCCATAAAAGAGCACCTGAATAAGACAGGCTAGATTTGAACAGGTCTATACGGGGCCTTTTTATAGAGAGACTGTTCCTGGAGGTGCTGTATTTTTTTCAGTTAGCGAAAAAAGCCTAGATAAGTAAGGTGGAGCTTTCCCGTTAAGAATTTTGTGCATCAGTACACATTTGTTTAGTGCGAGGTGCTTAACCAGAGGGAGAAGGCCGATGGCCTGCAGCTTGGCATCAGTGGATAAAGACGGATCAGGGAGGATAAGCTTAGCAGCGCGCTTGTATAATGAGTTTATCTTCTTGAAGTGATTTTCACTGCAGCCATCCCATATTGTTGAGGCATAATCAATGTGTGGTTTAATGTAGGCATTAAAAAATAGTTTGCGCGTCTTAAGGTCAATGATCGTTTTAAGTTTGGAAAGTAGAAACAACTTTTTGGACAAATGTTTTCTCATATAATATAGGTGGTTATGCCAGCTTAGATCATCATATTATTACTCCAAGCAGGCAGTGTTGACTGACCTGCTCAACTGAGATGGAGTCCAAAGAAAGGTTGAGTGATGGAGGTTTGAGATGATGTTTCTGGCGGGTTGTGATAAGCATGCTTTTTGTTTTTGTGGGATTTACAAGCATGCGATTTTCATTACACCACCGAGAGACTTCATGAAGACTCTCTTGAAGATTATTTGCAATTTCAGGCACAGTTTTACCAGCGGAATGTAATGTTGAGTCGTCGGCAAACATGTCACACTCAGTCTCACTACACGTTACATGTAACGGTAGATCGTTAACGAAGATACAAAACAGCAGTGGGCCTAAAATAGACCCCTGGGGCACTCCATACTCCACAAATTGTTCAGAAGAACATTTTCCATTGACGTAGACTGTTTGTGTTCTTTTTGTAAGATATGAGTTCAGAAACGAAAGAGCTGAGGGGCTCTTTTTGTTTAAGTAGGTGGCAAGCTTTTTCAGTAAGATAGTATGATCGATAAGATCAAACGCTTTTCTTAGATCCAAGAAGACAGCACCAGCCATTTTATTATCATTTATGCTGTTGACCCACGAATTCACTATTCGTGCGAGTGCAGTGTGGCATGAATGCTTGGGACGAAAACCTGACTGGTAATGATATAACAGGGACCTTTTTTCAAGAAATTCCAGAAGATGTTTGTGAACATGCTTTTCCAGAGGCTTCGAGAGAACTGATAGAAGGGAAATGGGGCGAAAGTTATTAATTTCAGAAGAATCGTTTGCTTTAGGAACAGGCACTATTTTTGATTTTTTGAAAGCTGCTGGGAAGACATTTTTTGTATACATAGGTTATAAATGTATGTAAGAGGTTCCACTATGTATGGTTGCGACAGGTCAAGGATATATCCATTGATACCATCACTGCCCGAAGACGTTTTCTTTTTTAGGATAGAAATGTATTTGCCTACCTCGTGTACAGCAATATCAGTGATGACGAAAATATCATCTGAGGACAATCTTTGCTTACAGAACTTAGTTAGCTTTTCTGGTGTGGAATATATCGACTGATTGCGATTGTGAGAACTGAGTAAGTCTTTGGGGGCTGATAGAAAGTGGTTATTAAACTCCTCAGCGGAGAGGTTTTCTGGAATGGTATTGCACTGTTTACGCTTGTTGTTGGTAAGCGTATTAAGTGCTGTCCAGATAGAGGAAGGGTTTCTGTCTTCTTCGACTGTTTTGGTTACAAACGATCTCTGCGCCTCTCTAATTAAGTACTTAACTTTATTTCGCAATCTTTTAAATTCATGAAAGTTCTTTTCTTTCTTAGCCTTATTTCTATCATCCATTGCTTGTTTGATTTCGTCGGTTATCCATGAGGGAGGCTGGTGGGATCGGACTCGCTTTCTTCTTACTGGCGCATGTTTGTTTAGCACCCCTAGGAACAGATCAATTAAGAGAGACAGCCTTATCTGGGTTGGTACAATTGTACACATCATGAAACGGTGTAAGGCTAAGATCGTGTAAAAAAGCATCTTTGTTTAGTTTTTTAAAAGACCTATAGGTAATGTACACATGCTGATCCCTCTTTTGTTTGGGCATCTTGCACGACCATGTACAGGTGATGGGAAAATGATCACTGACAGCTAGTACTGACTTACAGTTGTTGGTATAGATGTGATCAATGAGTGTAGCGGATGATTGGGTTATTCTAGTAGGAGCTTGGATTAGTTGCTTCAACCCAAAAAGGGTTGTTGTCGATTGCCACGTGGGATTTGTTTTCAGTAAGTCAATGTTAAAATCACCTAACAGCAGTACATCTTTGTCAGTGTCATTCACTTTATCCATCATCTGTACAAAGTCATCATACCACTCGACAGTGGACGATGGATTTCTATATACATAACCCATTATAATTGGCGATGAGTTATTAATTTTTACTTCTAGCCATACACACTCAATCTCAGTTGACTCCAGATCATCACGTCTGCGTACCATATGTGCAATCGAGTTATGAACATAAACAGCAATCCCTGTGTGTTTGAGGGTGTTTGGGTCACGACGAATTAAGGAAAAGTTTGGAATGCACAGATTTTCGTCGCTAATTCTTGAATCCAGACGTGATTCCGTTAGCCCAAAGAGATGGAAGTGTGAAGGCTGGTTTAAAAATATTGAAATGTCAGGAACCTTATTGTAAAGGTGAAATACATTAAGGTGCCCGACCTTCAGCCCGTGGGCATGCATGTAATTGTTCGATGGTGTACACATTTTGATGACAAAAAATGCCAAATATAAAGTTTTCAATATCCGAAACTCAGTGAAACAGTCCAGTCGCTGAAAGGAGTGATCTTGTGCGAAAATATGGAATAAACCAAATCCACTTATAATCACCACGACTGTCAAAAATAACTTGCCTGATAGTTTGTAGAACTGTCTACTCGCATTCAGCACAACACGTTTGGCTATGTACTATAAGCACTAATCTTTACATTTAGTCCGGCTTACAAAAATGGTGTGTATGCCGACCAGACACAAGTCAAACGCGGAACTGTACTGTACACAGGTCAACCACAGTACAAATAGTCCAACGAGTTCCCTAAACTGTCAGACTGCAACACATGTTGCTGTGATACGGCCGCATCGCATATAAACCAAAAGCATCGCAAATATTAATGTCAAATCTATGAGGTGAAACTAAAACAACAGCACAGTAAACCGTTTATAGTATAGAAATGTCACCGTTTAATCAAAGGGTTGTCAGATCAGTGCTCGACACACTGAAACAGATTGAACCGACGAGAACTGAAATCAAAACATACTAATAACACTTAGGGCTCACACACCTGTGTTCATATGCACCAGGAATTGCTTCAAGTCGGACGGATGAAGGGCTGAAAATGAAGTCATATGATTGTTTATTTTCATTTCAGAATTATACTGATGTTCACTAAGTTCATGAAAAACATGAAGTGAAATTAGTTCAAGTTGAGCCTACACCAAAAAAAAAACAACAACAAACAAACAAAAAAAAAAACTGTTTTAACAGTTGTCAAGTAGTATGGGGTCCGGTAAAACCAACTCATCTAGGCCTGGAGGCGTGTTAGTTGAACATCCGATTTACGCTGGAGAGAGAGGGACAACGATAGCACAAGTGCAGTAACAGATCAGATTAGCGCCTCAACGACGCAAAGGTAATCCGGCACTATCCCGGAACTATCATCGTCCAACGTTTCCCGGTCAGGCATAAAGGAGTTAATCTAACCGAAACACTGAGGTATGTTTTAACACACACTTCACATGACCGTTTGGGACCGAGGTCCACTATTAGCTAGATAGGGATACTGCCAGTGTGGAAAGGGAAGTGGGAACGGCTGAAAGGCTGACTGGAACGCTGGCTGGAATGTCGCTGGGTACTGCGGCATTGGTACGTGGAAACTGTGCGGTGTGATCTGAGGCCAGGGCACGACAGGGCGCGCATAGTTTCCATACAGGGTCGCCGGCTGATAGTGGTAGCTGGGATCGGCCGTCGCTTCAGTGAATTCTGGTCGCTGACTGAAAGGCGGCTGTAGGTTTGTCGCGCTGGCAGCGTCCGCCAATGTAGTGCTTGTGTCAGGTCCGGAAAGCTCCACAGGGACTCGACGGCACTAGCGTGTACAGGTGACTGGCTGTTGGAGACAGGGACAGCTAGGTTTCCGCCAGCATTTACATTTTCACCTATGTTCGCCATCCTAGTGCTGGTAGCCGATTCCCAGCGGCGAGTGGGGAGAGCTTTAGACTGTGACATTTGTTTAGTGCTTTGTCGCATCAGCAGGTTCTCATCTTGAATGAGATTACTAGTTTGCGGCCGGCAGGGAGGACCACTCAGCCCAGGTACTTTAGTGTTTGCTTCAGGCTCAGCCGCGTGTCTAGCGTGTCGCAGGTCGCGGTGCCGATTTAAGTCTTTCAGGTTATCTGCAGGAAAAATGAACCGCTTTATCTGGCGTAGTAATACCCCGGCGCCTCTCTCGTTCAGATGCAGCCTGTCGCTGTTAAATTGTTATCCTGCAGAAACGACACGTCTTACCTTTCGCACAGCATAGCCAGGCGCTGGTTTACACTGCAGATGGTTTTCAGTGGGCAGCTCCCTTGTGGTAATATTGCTGTGTAGGCAACTGTGGCTGATGGGAATACTCGTCGAACTACAGGAATGAGGTGCTGGAAGTCATGTAGTACAGAGTCCACGTCATTGCTGGAGGCACAGTCATTTGTGCCAACCGCCTGGACCACTGCACTACCGATGTCGTAGCGTGGCGCGATGTTGGACAGGGCCTCTGCCAACTGGTCAACCTTAACCCCCCGCAGGGTGCGCACACATGTAGCACCGCTTGGGTCCAAGCGACGACGATCCACCCGTTAGAGATTGGAGTCACCGATTAATAGCGCATTGACTCTGCCCTCGGGTGGAAGTCGAACACTAAACTGACGTAAAAAACTAGACCGAAAGGGTTAACTGCCAGTGCCTGTAATTTAGAAGAAACTACCAAGTAAGTAGGAAAAGGCACTGTCAAGGGAGAGAAGTGTGCATGATAGACCAATGATCATAGATCTACTTTGGTCCAAGCACACAAAAAAGATAGGAAAGAGGGGGGCGCTAAGTAAGAGACTGAAAGCAATGCATACGGAAGCCCCCCCCCCCCCCCCCCCGAAGGGGGGCGTATCACATATCCCACTGTTCCAGCCCCTAGGTGCATGGAAATTTAAATCTAGGTCCCCCAAGAGGGGGTCCAGATATTGAGCCGGTGTGGACAGCTGTTTCGGTCTTGGCGACCTCCTCAGCACACCATCGGCTATACTGGAGGAAGAGAAGGAATTTCTGCTTACCTGCAAAGAAGACCACATTTTACTGTGGTTTCTGCAGGGGCATACATTCCATGCCTCCACCTAGAGCCAAATTTACATGCACCCTAAGAGAAAACCTACTAAAAAGGGGGAGGGGGTTGCAGTCGAAATTGTAGTAAAAAACTAGACCGAAAGGGTTGACTGCCAGTGCCTGTAATTTAGAAGAAACTACCAAGTAAGTAGGAAAAGGCACTGTCAAGGGAGAGAAGTGTGCATGATAGACCAATGATCATAGATCTACTTTGGTCCAAGCACACAAAAAAAAAAAGATAGGAAAGAGGGGGGCGCTAAGTAAGAGACTGAAAGCAATGCATACGGAAGCCCCCCCGAAGGGGGGCGTATCACATATCCCACTGTTCCAGCCCCTAGGTGCATGGAAATTTAAATCTAGGTCCCCCAAGAGGGGGTCCAGATATTGAGCCGGTGTGGACAGCTGTTTCGGTCTTGGCGACCTCCTCAGCACACCATCGACTATACTGGAGGAAGAGAAGGAATTTCTGCTTACCTGCAAAGAAGACCACATTTTATTTTCTAGATTTAAATTTCCATGCACCTAGGGGCTGGAACAGTGGGATATGTGATACGCCCCCCTTCGGGGGGGCTTCCGTATGCATTGCTTTCAGTCTCTTACTTAGCGCCCCCCTCTTTCCTATCTTTTTTTTTTTTTTTTGTGTGTGTGCTTGGACCAAAGTAGATCTATGATCATTGGTCTATCATGCACACTTCTCTCCCTTGACAGTGCCTTTTCCTACTTACTTGGTAGTTTCTTCTAAATTACAGGCACTGGCAGTCAACCCTTTCGGTCTAGTTTTTTACTACAATTTCGACTGCAACCCCCTCCCCCTTTTTAGTAGGTTTTCTCTTAGGGTGCATGTAAATTTGGCTCTAGGTGGAGGCATGGAATGTATGCCCCTGCAGAAACCACAGTAAAATGTGGTCTTCTTTGCAGGTAAGCAGAAATTCCTTCTCTTCCTCCAGTATAGCCGATGGTGTGCTGAGGAGGTTGCCAAGACCGAAACAGCTGTCCACACCGGCTCAATATCTGGACCCCCTCTTGGGGGACCTAGATTTAAATTTCCATGCACCTAGGGGCTGGAACAGTGGGATATGTGATACGCCCCCCTTCGGGGGGGGGGGGGGGGGGGCTTCCGTATGCATTGCTTTCAGTCTCTTACTTAGCGCCCCCCTCTTTCCTATCTTTTTTTTTTTTTGTGTGCTTGGACCAAAGTAGATCTATGATCATTGGTCTATCATGCACACTTCTCTCCCTTGACAGTGCCTTTTCCTACTTACTTGGTAGTTTCTACTAAACTGACGGCGCTCTCGCGGCGGCTGGTCCTGGAGCGAACGTGCATTAAGGGATTTAGTTTCAGTGGTACTGCTGCTCCCTGCCATCTCTTCCATAGAAACAGACGCACGCTGAGACGGTTGGGTTTGGGTGTACTCCTTTGGAACAGTATCAGAGAGGTTCGACGTAGTGATGGAGGTAGGGGAGTGAATTTCAGAGGAAAGGGAACTGGTACCGGACAGTGGCGGTGGTGACTGACAGTGATCAGGCAAGGCAACGGGGGTTCGCTGCTCTGGGGCAATTATTTTCTGTTTAGCCAACATTTCATTATACCGGCTTTCAAGAGAATCCACTTTGCCCAGCTTGCTTGTGAGGATTGACACTTGCTTTGGTAGACTATTCAGATTTCTAACCTGCTGCTGTAGACTGATGTTGTCTTGTTTCAGAGTGTCTATTTCAGCTTTGAGTTGGTCTATAAAAACACGTTGTTTGTTTTCAAACTGTATTTTTAGGTCCAAAATTAGTCCCGCCACACAATCAAAACATTTGGTCGCGTGGACAGGTTGTGCACACTGATTGCAGCACAACGAGAGAGAGAGAGAGAGAGAGAGAGAGAGAGAGAGAGAGAGAGAGAGAGAGAGAGAGAGAGAGAGAGAGAGAGAGAGAGAGAGATGGAATGAAATGAAATGAAATAAAACTTTATTTTTAGAGAGAGAGAGAGAGAGAGAGAGAGAGAGAGAGAGAGAGAGAGCCAGAGAGAGAGAGAGAGAGAGAGAGAGAGAGAGAGAGAGAGAGAGAGAGAGAGAACGAACGAACGAACGAAACTTTATTTTCCAAGGATTGAGATATTAGGCGCGCAGGCCTTTCTTACAATCTGTCCTTGCTAAGCTACTTTAGAGAGAAAACAAATAAATAAATAAAATAAAGGAATACCAACCAAACAACAAAAACTAACTAAAAATAAACATCTCACACCACACACACACACACACACACACACACACACACACACACACACGCGCGCGCGCGCGCGCGCGCGCATAGACATATATACATGTACTCATGCACATGCGCACTTTTGTACATACACATAGTCATAAACACGTGCGTCCACACATATCTAACATATAAGTAGGTATGATATTTTGTGTACTTTCAAAAACAAGTTGGAAAGCAAAAATTGAAAAACATGAAGCGTATCATGTCTAGAAACAAAGAAGAACAAAGGATCAGCATTACGTTGTCTTAGAAAGGTAATCATGTACTCTACTTCTGAACAGAGAGAGGGACGTGGTTTGTTGAATAGTGGGAGGAAGTGAATTCCATAAAAGAGCACCTGAATACGCCAGGCTAGATTTGAACAGGTCTATACGGGGCCTTTTTATAGTGAGACTGTTTCTGGAGGTGCTGTATTTTTTTCAGTTAGCGAAAAAAGCCTAGATAAGTAAGGGGGAGCTTTCTCGTTCAGAATTTTGTGCATCAGTACACATTTGTTTAGTGCGAGGTGCTTAACCAGAGGGAGAAGTCCGATGGCATGCAGCTTGGCATCAGTGGATAAAGACGGATCAGGGAGGATTAGCTTTGCAGCGCGCTTGTATAATGAGTTTAATTTCTTGAAGTGATTTTCACTGCAACCAGGCCATATTGTTGAGGCATAATCAATGTGTGGTTTAATGTAGGCATTAAAAAATAGTTTGCGCGTCTTAAGGTCAATGATCGTTTTAAGTTTTGAAAGTAGAAACAACGTTTTGGACAAATGTCCAAAAGAGAGAGAGAGAGAGAGAGAGAGAGAGAGAGAGAGAGAGAGAGAGAGAGAGAGAGAGAGAGAGAGAGAGAGAGAGAGAGAGAGAGAGAGAGAGAGAATGAATGAATGAATGAATGAATGAATGAATGAATGAAACTTTACTTTCCAAGGATAAAAGAATAGGTGCGCAGACCTGTTTTCATTCTTGTCCTTGCTACACACTACAAAACAAAATAACGTACATAAAATCACTCTCTTACACACATACACACGCGCGCCGGTGTGCAATTGCCGCGTGCGCAGGTTTGTGCCAGATTAGCTTGTAGCCTACAGGCGCCAAGCCAAGCCTGCACAACCCTCCACACACATACACACACACACACACACACACACACACACACACACACACACACACACACACACACACACCCACACACACACACACACACACACACACACACACATCAGTATATCATGTACACATACACTTAAAACTATACTACAGCAAATATAAAAAGTATAAAGGACTTTGTACATAACACCGCTATTGTTTCTCATCAGAAAAATCAACACGGAGAGGAGAGGAGAGGAGAGAGAGAGAGAGAGAGAGAGAGAGAGAGAGAGAGAGAGAGAGAGAGAGAGAGAGAGAGAGAGAGAGATGATGATGATGATGATGATGATGATGATGATGATGATGAAACGTTTCTATTCAGGATAAAGTTTTAGGCATGCGAATGCCTCTCTTACAAACTGTCCTGCTACACTACACACATAAATATACATCGAGCAACACAATACAATATTAAAGAAAAAACAAACAAACAAACATAGTATCAAGAACATTTAATGTACGAAAAGCATAAAAGACGAAGAAAAAACCAAAACAAACATAATAACATCCAGACCCCGGACCCCTGGGCCAGGCATCTGCGCTGGTGTGTTTACACAGTGTTGTGAGTATGATGACAGGCGTAGCCAGGTCTGACGCTTCCTGTCCTCAAAACACTTGGGGCCCATATGAGTCACATGTGTACAAAATTGGAAAACGGAAGACAAGAGAGTTCAGTGGAAATCATATATGGGAAAACACTCATAAGTCATTACTCACGAAAAACTCCATCCTCTCGCGTGAAAAATCGCCAGAATGTATGAGGCACAATCACAAATCCGTGTGCCAAATATCATACTTGGTAAATTCACTTAAGACACATGAATCCACTGCGAACTGGAGCACGATGTGAATGAGAGAGAGAGAGAGAGAGAGAGAGAGAGAGAGAGAGAGAGAGAGAGAGAGAGAGAGAGAGAGAGAGAGAGAGAGAGAGAGAGAGAGAGAGAGAGCACACACACACACACACACACACACACACACACACACACACACGCACACGCACACGCACACACACACTCATGTGCAATTATGCACATGTGAACTTGCGTGAGTACACACGTACGCGCACGTGTGCACATATCTAACATTTAAGTAGGCAGGATGCTTTGTGTACTATCAAAAACAACTAGAAAAACGGAAAAACAATTTGGAGGCTGAATAAGTGAGAACACGAAGCGCATCATCTCAAGAAACAAAGACTAAGAAAGTATCAACTTTCGTAGTCTTTGAAAGGTCATCATGTACTCTACATTTAAACAGAGAAAGGCACGTGGTTTGCTGAATAGTGGGAGGACATGAGTTCCATAAAAAAACGCCTGAATAAGACAGGCTAGATTTGAACAGGTCTGTACGGGGCCCTTTTATAGAGAGACTGTTTCTCGATGTGGTGTATTTCTTTTCAATTGGCAAGAAAAGCCTAGATAAGTAAGATTGGGCTACCTCAATAAGAATCGTGTGCCTCGATACACATAGGTTTAGTGCGAAGTGCTTAACCAAAGGGAGAAGTGCAATGACCTCCAGCCTGGCATCAGTGGACAAGGACGGATCAGGGCGGATTAGCTTAGCAGCGCGCTTGTATAGTGAGTTTATCTTCTTGAAGTGATTCTCACTGCAACTATCATGTTAAGGCAAAATCAATGTGTGGTTTAAGGTAGGCATTAAAATTATTATAGTTTGTGCGTCTTTAGGCCAATGATCGTTTTAAGTTTGGAAAGCAGAAACATCTTTTTGGAAAGATTCTTTTTCATATAGAATATGTGGTGTTGCCATGCACACACACACACACACACACACACACACACACACACACACACACACACACACACACACACACACACACACACACACACACACACAAACACACACAGGAACGCACTGACACACACACACATACACACACACACGCACGCACGCACGCACACCTGCGCGCGCGTACTATATAAGAATATGACGAGATGGCATCAGATGACAGCTGGGCACAGAAAAATGTACAACAAACCAAGGGGAATTACTCAGCCTAGGCGGGGGCAGGGGATCTAACTGTTGTCCAGCGCTGAGTAATTCCCCTTGGTTTGTTGTACAATTCTGCCAGCGCTAGCCTCACCTATCTGGTTTGTGAGTGGGCACAGAAAGACCACAGAGCGAAGAGAGAGGTAGACTAGGCACGCACCTTCCCCGAGGAATGCCGCCGGGACTTCACGCAAGAAACATTAAGCTTATGCAAAGAAGAAAAACAAAAGGGATAAAACATGATTTCACCGTGTATGGTTTATAGTGTCTCCAAGGTGCCGGTTTTATTGATGGCACATTGCCATGAGCACAGAAAACATGCGCACGTACCGCTCTTTTCTTCCTCACCATCCTCCAGGACTGTGACGTGGGTTGCGGTAACGAGGGTTGCGGTAACGTGGGTTGATTTGAGTCCCTCTATCGTAGTGAATCCCTCGGCCCTTGTGAATCCTGGAGTTGTAGTATTTTGATAGCAAGTGATGTTAATCCCATCGTCTAACAACAGGAATTACAAAAACTGCCATCTGCTTAGTATCATACTGCACGACAAGGTACAGTCGCAATACGCAAAAGGCCATTGGGCCGACGTCGGCCGCCGTTGGCCCGTGCACTGCCGTGCGATTTCCAACGGTGGCCGACGTGGGCCCGATGGCCTTTGCGCAGCGGTATAGTGAATTTTACGCTTTAATCGCAAAACTCGTACCTCATGCATTCTCTATCACTCACTCACTCTCTCTCTCTCTCTCACTCTCTCTCTCTCTCTCTCTCTCTCTCTCTCTCACACACACACACACACACACACACACACACACACACACACACACATACACACACTCACACAAACACAATAATAATAAAAAATAATAATAACACCGTTATTATATAGGCGCTTTTTCTCAATTTTGGGTAAATCGACTCAAAGCGCCGCGAACTGAAACCCAACACGCACACTCACGTAACAGACACGGATTTACGCCATTTAAGACAAACACAGTACAAGACAGACAGTTCAGCTACTGAAGTTACAGAGAGTTTTTGATCGCTTGTATTTAAAATTTGTAAAGTGTCCTGAAACCGGTACCAAAGTGTGGGGGGTGGGGGGGGGGTGGAAGAACCGGAGTACCCGGAGAAAGAACCCCCGACACACACACACGCACACACACACACACAAACGCACATGCACGCACGCACGCACACACACACAAACACAGACACACACACACACACAGACATACACACACACACACACACACACACACACACACACACGCGCACACACACACACATACACAGGTTATTATCAAGAAGATGAAAGCACAATTTTAATTATGAAAAGAGAATTAGAAGAGGAAAGGAACGTGGAACAATGGTTATTTGTGACGTGAAAAAGTTACCATTGATGTGAATCCATAGGCGACTGACTCGTGCCGGATCTGGTAGTTGAAAGTTTATCCATAGTTTCGCCACATTTTGTTCAGTAAATCCATCATTGTAGTAGGAGCTGTGCAGTGATCCCCGTGGCGAGTTGGTCTTATCGCGGTATTCAAACATGTATTGGACAGTGTTGGGTGGGTCTGTGTCGTCAGTTAGAAAATTGTAACTAAATTTGATGACACCGTGTATGTTGCCTGGAGTAATTACACATGCGCTGTGACAACTTTCCATTTTCGTTTGAAGCAAAATAGACGAGTTTATTTTCGTAGTTGGCATTGTAGCGCACGGGTCTATTGTTCCCTGCTCTGAAACAAGAAACGGTTTGAATTCGAAATATTATGACTTACGCTGCATTTCATGTGTTTGTAATTTTCGTTGAC
This sequence comes from Semisulcospira habei, assembly GCA_036245525.1. NCBI lineage: Eukaryota > Metazoa > Mollusca > Gastropoda > Semisulcospiridae > Semisulcospira > Semisulcospira habei. The sequence goes on along the minus strand of BTPG01000006.1, from coordinate 179,989,408 downwards.
GCGTCTATTGCCCACAGTGTTTCTTGTTGAGACTGATCTGAGCTGTGCAGGCAAAATACAATATGTACATTATTGTGAAAAGCAGAAATTTCATTATAATAAATGGACTTACTGTCGCTTGCCTTCACAATGAATTGGTGTCAAGACGTAAACAAACGAACAAACAAACAACCAACCAAATAAACACCATCAACAACAAGACAACAACAACAAACTAGTCGATGTTTTTCTACCACTAATGACATTGTTATATCCGATGCATTGTTAATTTCTGTCATCTACCTAACCGATGTCTATTTCATTTACACCATGACAACATTATGCTGCCAACAAAAACAACTACACATATGTACAACAATAACAATCCGTCACTACTTATGATAATAATGGAAAGTAAGTACCGGAGACACAGATGTATTCCACGGCGAGCCTCGACTGGACAGAAAGTTGATTTTGTACAAACGTATCGAGAATGCAGTTCGTTCGACACAAACTGTAAAGTGCACGAAGGTCTCTGAGACTGAGTCTTTGCCAACATTTGTCTTGTGCGTAGTGACATTGTTCAGGATTATCTGCATTCGGGCCTCGGCTGCATTCTCCGGAACACACGTCTACGTGTGGTGGATCGTAGAAATAGGCGTGTAAAATCTGAGCCTGTTCTCCGGGGCTGCAGTCAATTTCTCGTGATGAACATGTAGTTCCAGCGAGATGATAGCAGTAGAAGGGACAGTTATCGGACGCAGCGCCTAAAACATAAATCAGTACAACACTCTTTGCAGGGTCTGACCCCAAACATGTGTGCTAATGTGCGGTGGCCTGTGATTTTGGACCTTACGGCCTCAAGCCGTAAGGTCCAAAATCACATAACAGTACACAACTATAAAAGACAAGTAAAGGAGCGTATTGTCGTTGAATTCTTTTTTCGAGGCAGCATCACCGAGGCGTGGACGGACGTTAAATCAATATTCTGAAAATTCCGGAGTAGGGTGGACGATGTTTTAGTGTGCGGACATTTGGACGCAATGCACAGTCACACTGACCATTAACCCGTTCAGTGACCGGTGACGAAAACTGTGTTTCTGCAGCTCTCGTCAATTTAACCCAAGTGGTGTCAGCAAGAGGCATAGATCCTCATGAGCCCCTGCAAAAACGGGGGCTCATGAGGATCTAACCTCTTGCAGATGGGTGTGTTCAAATATTCTCGGCACTTAACGGGTTAAAAAAGATTGCTCTATAGGACCACTTACAAGGCTCTCGCTCGCGCGCGCGCGCGCGCGCACACACACACACACACGCACACACACACGCACACACACACACACACACACACAAACGCGCGCATGCACACACACTCTATGCTAAAAATACCAGAGTACTTGATGCTCCTTGTTCAGTCTCGAGTAATTTGCATTTTTAAAACCAGTGGAACCTTTTGTAAACTGTACGATAGTTTACAGAGCAAGGATTATCAGAAAATACATCATAAAAATATTGAAACGTTTTCACAGCCGTGCGCGGGCCAACGACGGCCGACGTCCGCCCGATGGCATTTTTGCGCATTAGGAAGTTTACATATACACTCTCTTGTGTACACTTTGTCCCTGCATGTTTGCTTTTTTTTCTTCTTTTTTTTTTTTCTTCTTCTTCTTTTTTCCTCCTTGTTTACATATCGTGTATTCAGTCTCCGTGATAGCTTAGAAAGTTTTCCTGCACACAAATGTGATATAATACAACACACAATGAAATTATTTCCAGTTACGACAAATTGTCATATGAATCACAACGCAAAACAAGGAAATCAAACAAACCTGTTGTAAAGAATAGCGTCAGCATGAAGAAAACCAACAACGAAGCTGAACATTCTTCTCGCTTTCGTGGCGCCATCATCACTACAGCCGGTATGAGATTCACATTCGAGCCAGAAGAATAGTTAATGTTTAAATGCGTGAGAGATTCTTCGACTTCGTAACTGCTTCAAAAGACACCGCAGTGTCAAGTATTTACATGGAAAATGATGCCCGTTCTATCATAAAAGTCAGCCGTCGGTCTACAAACTGGTGCGATTCCATTGGTTGAGTTGTGCGTGTATATACACATTTTGGGATATTCCGGAAACCATACACTGTCTGATAATACTATTCACGCCTAAAGAGATATCAACACAGATTGTGAGCATCACGTACCTCAGTCCATAAGCTAGCACGATCTACAGTGCACCCCCCTCCACCCCCCCCCCCCTCCCCAGTACTCAATAAGATGGGTTTCAAAGTGTTCCTTAGTATGTCCTGAGATGTTTAAGCCATGTTCCCGAAAATCCTTAGGAACACACCAGAGATATAGCCGATGGCGCAAGGGTACCCCCATTCACGCTCTTCGCAGGTGCTAAAGTGAGGTTGAGAAACATTTTCCTCTAAATAAATGAGAAATTCATTCCAAAAGTTCAAATCCGGCAATATTATGTTATACCTTTTGCATCCTCTGTAAGAAACGGAATGAAAAATTATTGAATCTCTGGCTCACAGTGAAGGTATTTGTGCACCCAGTAAACGACCATTTCCGCGAAATCGCAAAAAAAAAGACAAAAATAATGTGTCAGATGCCTTCAGACATTTTCTATAGCACTGACAGTCTATTTTCAGGTTTACATCATTAAAACAGGATGTCACAATTATTATAAACTTGACTAGGTGATGCTGTGATCACTGTGAGTGCCACAGTGGTTGATTTTGTATCCCTTCCCCCAAGTTGTAAAAATACACAAAAGTAATTAAAAAAAATTACTTAAGTTATTCCATTTCATTTTTACCTCTCTTTACCTATTACGTTTCAATAATGTGAGGATAAAGTGCAAGAAAATAAGGAAATCGGCATCCTTTACGTTACGTTCGTGGTGAATGATAGATTGTTTCCCATTTAAAATTGCCAAATTGGTAAACGCACGTTGTTTCTGATGACCTCAGAAATTGTGTATGCAACTGATAGGTCTTTTTAGGTTTTATTGGTTAGGATAGAGTACCCCAGTTACTCCCAATCTGATTTTATGATGCTGTGATGCATTTAGGGGCCACGGTGGCTGAATCTGCTACCCTACCTCCATTTTACCTACACTCAAAGGAACGAAAAATGATCATAACAATTGCTCCTCTGTTTAATATTTTTGTTGCCAGTTTTCTTTAAAAAATATGCACATTGAGCATAAACATTTGTGATCATTTCATTAATTTCAATATGACCCATCAATTTAATTGTAATTCTTTTTATTTATGGCATGCTTAACAGGGGCTGCCGCTGACGCTTCTACCGTCTGCACATTCAGCACTCTTGTCAAACTCGGGGAAGGTGTACCTCAGGGAGTTGTTGTGTCTGATGCTATTTTTGGTCTACATTAATGACATCAGTACAACAGTACCAAGGTTCGCCTCCAACATCCTCCATGCGGATGACTTTGCAGTGTGGAGCGCAGCAGAACATAAAGAAATAGCATCCTGCAGAATCCAGGATGCTGCCAATAGAGTCAGCAGCTGGACTGAAAGAGGCCACTGAAACTGACCTAGACCATCTCTTTCAATCAGATGGAAGAGGTCATCTCAAAACTTGGGTCCTTCCAGTACCAAAGACAGACAGGCCAACTTTACTGGCAACAAATAAATTACTGGATTCATGTGGAGGCCTCACATCGAAGCCATGGAAGCTAGAGCTGCAAAAAAAGTCTCTGATGAAGAAACAGGTGGGGACCACATTGGCGCAAATTACAGCATCCTGGAACAAGCAAACACCTGCTCGGTCAGACCAGTAGTGCGGTACCAAGATACATCAACAACATGAAACACTGCCTGCAAAACGCAAAAAGCCAGGCTTGACAAGATGCAGAACATGGGTCATTCTCATGATGCAGTGACATTCTTAGAGCCATCTGGAGCACCCCAATTTAGGAAATGGAGGACATTGGAGCCACTGGAACGCAGAACAGCACACACGATGAAGAGACTTACTAAACACCGACAGCTTGGGAGACTACAGGAGCAGACCAAGAACCGTCAGAAACGCCCACGTCTGAACCGCCAATTGAAGGTCCTGCAAAGGGCTAAAACTGACGTCCTGGAACCAAGCCCAAAGATGTGTGAACAGCTCCCTTCAGATACCTGGACATCTCGAAAGAGCCTTCAAGACAATATAAACAATGTTCCAGGACTCTTTGCCAAAGGTCGCGGCACTGAACAAAGCCATCTTGCTGGAGGTTATGCACAAGCGCTACCCTCACAGCAGCTGTGATACCGCACAAGATGCCGTGCGGAATGAAGGAAGTGGCGTGTACATCTGTTGTGCAGACCGCACTACTACCTCCCTCTCCTTACCAGCTGGCAGCAGCAGCTCCAACTATCGTACAGTTCTGCAGGTGCTCAACACAGCAGCAGAGCACTAGCTAGGGAAAGGCAGCAGCTTGATCCACTGATCTCACCAGGACGCTTGAAGATAGACTGGATGCCCTGTCCACAAAATAGTGCTGCAGTGGATTCCAGTGCATTCTGGACTAGCTGGGAATGGAGAGGCTGACAGCCTGGCCAAAGCAGGCGCCAGACTACCTCAAGATCACAACCTCTTGTAAAGAAACCAAGACACTACAACAACAAAGTGATTGGCAACAGCAGAATGGCGGCTGCAGCCCGTGGGCAGATGACATCAACAAGCTGAACAGGGAGTGCCAGGCCACCATCTTTCATCTACACACTGATTACTCTGGACTGGGTCTGTACAGAAAAGCAGGAACGAAGTTCACGAACTTTTCATAAACGTTTCACAACCCAAACTGACGCCTGAAGGTTTACACACTTTAATTAGATCATTCTGTATTAGCAATTATTTGAAGCTTCCATGCCTAATGCATGAAGGGATACCAAAATAAAAGAACGCTTAGCGAATGGCGGAGCTCGGTAGAAGCATAAACAACCAATCAAAATGTTCGGCAGAAAGGCCATGCAGTCACTTTGTAATCAGAGCTAAATATAGACCACTTGCAACAAGCGTCAGCATGATCGTTCGCAATGAAATAGTCACAAATTGGGGGAGAAAAAAAAAAAGAAATAGACAAAAGTTTGCCAGCACGTTGTCATTTTTTAGAAACTTTCACAGACTTTAAGGAAAAAGACTGAATTGACAGACTTTCCAGGGCCCTGAAAAAGCCTTGTCATTTTTTAAAAACTTTCACAAATGTTCACAGACCGTAAGGACCCTGCTGGACTCACCTCTTGAGACTGGGTCATGCGGAAACAGCCCTATGCGAATTTGGTGTATAAAATCAGTCTCCTTAGTACATTCTCCAAACCTGTCCATACAGAGAAGCGGTCTGCTGGCAGTTCTCACCAGAAGACCCCTCTGTACACCAAACTCTGAAAACATGCTGCCTAGCTCTTGACAGCACTTATTGGCAGCCAGAACAATATAAGATTTAAAGACGGCCATAAAAAAAAAATTGAACGTTGCAGAAGGCGGAAGTGGAGATCTCATGGTGGACATGTGGAAACTAAGTATTTTGATAACATTGTTTTGACTATTAGGAACCATGAAACTTTATTACGCATAATCATATTTACACATTTCTAGACGAAAATAAATGAAATGAAAAGGGGAGACCTTACTAGACCCGCCTTACGCTAGGTAAAATATCACCTAAAAGACCAACCAGTTAAAAATAGTTACAATTAAATTAATGGGTCACATTGAAATTAATGAAATGATCACATGCATCCTTTAAAAAAAAATCTGACAACAAGAAATATTTAAACAGAGGCGTATGACGTAAGCAATTTTTATGATTATTTTGCGTTACTTTGCGTACTGGTAAAATGGAGGTAGGGCAGCAGATTCAGCCACTGTGGCCCATAAATGCATCACAGCATCACAAAATCAGGCTGGCAGTAATTGTGGTACTCTATCCTAACCAATAAAACCTAACAAAGACCTATCGGTTGCATACACAATTTCTGAGGGCACCGGAAAGAACGTACATTTCCCAATTCGGCAATTTTAAATGGCAAAAAGCTATCATTCACCACGAATGTACCGTAAAGGATGCCGACTTTCCTTATTTTCTTGCACTTTATCCTCACATTATTGAAACGTAATAGGTAAAGAGGGGTCAAAATGAAATGGAATAACTTTAGTAATTTTTTCTAAATAATTTTGTGTATTTTTACAACTTGGGGGTAGGGATAAAAAAAATCAACCACTGTGGCACTCACAGTGATCACAGCATCACCTAGTCAATTTTATAATAATTGTGACATCCTGTTTTAATAGTGTAAGCCTGAAAATGGACTGCCAGCGCTACAGAAAATGTCTGAAGGCATCTGACACATTATTTTTGTCTTTTCTTGCGATTTTGCGGTAATGGTCGTTTACTGGGTGCACAAATACCTTCACTGTGAGCCAGAGATTCAATATGTTTTCAATGTTGTTTTTTGCAGAGGATGCAGAAGGTGTGCCTTAACATAATATTGCCTGATTTGGGCTTCTGGGATGAATTCTGATTTATTTAGAGGAAAATGTTTCTCAACCTCATTTTAGCACCTGCGAAGAGCGTGAATGTGGGTACCCTTGCGCCATCGGCTATATCTCTGGTGTGTTCCTAAGGAGTTTCGGGAACATGGCTTAAACATCTCAGGACATACTAAGGAACACTTTGAAACCCATCTTATTGAGTACTGGGGGGGGGGGGGGGGGGAGGTGCACTGTAGATCTTGCTAGCTTATGGACTACCTTCGATTATAATATACTGACTTCCATTAAAAACGCGGAAAAGTGTCTGTAAGTGTACCCCCCAAACAAAGAGCCACCCGGACAGCAAAACAAGAGCATTTTATTTGTTGCTTACTTCAGATGTTCAGGCTACTGTCTGAGCTACTTTCACACCCAAAATTGGATGAGTTATCGCCCATGACTCCCTTGGAATACACAGGGTTTCATTAGTGGTGAAAATATGCAGAACTGGACACACTCTGTGAAGCAAGTTTTCTGTCATATGTTTTAACACACAAGTTGTGTGGATTGCTTATAATGTTATTAACTGCCTCAAATGAAATTTGCCTCGGAAAATTCATTAGAGCACCAGAACTTCCAGTGCACATCATTTTCTTAATAAATCCTATTTGAATTAATGTGAATTACTTTCAAACCATTTGTTATGCTCTAGTGACTGACACAGAGATAAAGAACACACATATATCCTTATGATCAGGTAAATATGGCCGTTAACCTAAAATAAAGAACTTTTTGACTTTCATGTTTGTTGGTCATGCTGATTATTGAGGTGCCTTTGACAAAGGAAAAGTAGGTCAAGACCAAACAGGCCGGAGTTTCATGCACACGGACCCTAGTGACACTGCACATTGGTTGGCTTTCAGCTGTGTCCTCTGCAGATGCTCCGCATTTCACTTTCAATATCCTGTGATGGTAGTGTCACTGATGACGTCATAAGTCATCGATGTGCGATTTTTAAGATTAAACATTCTATTTGCACACGACACAACACACTCTTCATAACATTTTCTAATAAATGACGTCAAAATAACCCGGATTAAAGCATATTTACGAAGAAAAGCGCTATGGTGAAAAAAATCGCGTTTCTTTTGTTGATCAGTATACTTATCTGATAATTTAATAATTATTTATAAACGTGTGCTTGTCTCTGATTTGGGACGTTACGCCTCTAGTTTGTTAGGTCCAAAATCACAGACCAGCACACAAACAGTATGCGTATGGATTTTAACTCCTTCCCTGCCACAGGACTAAAAAATCTCTATTCATCAAACGACAAAAGCTACACCCGTCTAAGGAACACAGATACACATCGTTCTCAGTAAGAGACATAGATCCTCATGAACCCCCCTGTCGCGGGGGCTCATGAGGATCTATGCCTCTTGCAGTTGGATCGCGTTCATTGTTTCTCGGCGGTGAAAAGGTTAATAACAAGTATTCGTGTTCGGGAAATGATGAAACAAAGTGTGTCCTTGTGCTCAATTCTGTACCGGATAGCTGCAGTCACACTGGATGTCTCGAGCCTTCCATTCGCTCCGCTGATTAGCGCAACGAATCAATGAAGATCAGCAGTGTGAGTTGCAGTCGAGCACACCTCAATACTGATACATCAGCCAAAAGACACGTGCCGGATTCAGCAGTGTGAGTTGCAGTCGAGCACACCTCAATACTGATACATCAGCCAAAAGACACGTGCCGGATTAGTAAATGTACTGTAAGGAGGAAGTAAATGTACTGTAAGGAGGAAGTAAATGTACTGTAGCGTACAGAACCTGAAGCGACACTCAGTTGTGTTGCAATGTGATGAGATCACGAAGACGTTTTCCATGTCAGTCAGTCCGGCGTACTGTAGGTCAAATTCGATCATGTTTAACAAGAAACAAAGAACTTTGAAACTTGGTCTTGACAAAACAGTGAAAACACGCCGTAAAAATACTTTTAAAAACCCTCTGCCTCAGTCTAGTTCTATCTCTGGCCCCTGAAAATAGGGTGGTGGGGGGAGGGGGGGGGGGGCGGCCATGGCGCGTGCGCACTCCACATTGACCCGAGAACATTTTGCTATTTTGCATAAGAACACAAATGCATACCCAGGGGGAAAGGACAATCAGACCGAAGTCGGCTGCAGAGGGCCTGCGCACGACTTACGATTACAGCAGCACTACTGCTGTACTGTGCACGGCCCCGCTGCGACCGACTTCGGCCCAATAGCCGTTTGCGTACTGGGTATGCGTATGTCTCCTTATACGTGGGTGTCTGCATAACGCGGGTATATGTGAAATTGCGTAGGAGCCCAGTAGACCACTTACTGTATGGCCATGCCTGCTCTGGACAGTGTGGCCAGAGTAGCGTTTGGCCGGTAGCCATGATATTTATTCTTCTGCCTACACACACACACACGCGCGCGCGCGGGCGTGTGTGTGTGTGTGTGTGTGTGTGTGTGTGTGTGTGTGTGTGTGTGTGTGTGTGTGTGTGTACGTGTGTGTAAGTGTGTGTGTGTGTACGTGCGCGCAAGTACTTACTACAATGTCAGACCGAAAACTGATATAACAAAACGTCAAAGGACCTACATGTCTGTATGTCGAAAACTTGTTACACGTGCAGACTTATTGTCACAGAAAACGTGTAGTCAGGACTTACGGTTAGTTCGGGGTTTAACGTCCACAGCACCGAGGTAATCATGGACGGTCCTGACGGGCGGGTTATGGGGGACAGGGAAATCTACTGCCTATGGAGTACGACCTGAACACTGATCAACTCAGGTGCACTCCAACTGTGCCACTTTGATTTACCAGGACCTTTCAACGGACATGCTATTGAACAAATCCGTTTTTCCCCCCTGGATTGTGAGTCCAGCTACCGGGGCCGGGACGGGATTCGAACCCACGACCCGGCGATTCCCTTCGCTCTCCTGCTCCGACGTTTAACCGCCTGAGCTATTTCGGACTCTCTTATCAGGACTTGTGAACAGGCGTCCTTATATCCGACTTTTGATATATCCGAAAGTAGCAAAGCGTAACCCCTTCACAGCCAACTGACGTGCACCCTGACTGTGTTGTTGTAATCTTCATTCAAGGCCAGAAATCCCCACTCGTCAAAAGGAAAACAGATACAAATTAGTCTCACCAAGAGGCATAGACCCTCTGGGCCCCCGACTGAAGTCGCGGAGGTTCGTGAGGCTCTATGTATCTTGCAGTTGGATCGCGTTCAATTTTTCTCTGCAGTGATGGGTTAAAAAGGGTGCAGCTGTATCAGTCTTGTGACATTTTTCTTGTTGTACCTTATTGCACATTTCTTCATAATATACATATGATGTGACTATGGGATCCACTGACAAAAGTACATGCCTTGAAAACAGTGACTGGTGGGCGTGATGTGAAATTAGCACAGTACTGTGTGCAGCGATTGCAATCGAACAGTCGTTTCACTCAGTTCGAATACTGTGTGATTCAAAGAAACCGAGACCGACCACGGAAAACAGCACTTAAAGTCTCGTCAGAATTTGCGGGTACAGTGAGTGCATCAAGTGGGTGGACTATCTAGCTGTGTATAAATAAAACTTGCGGCGTGAAACCACTGACATAATGATGTCCCAAACGAATGATGAAGAAAAACGTTATGGAACTGTACAGGATTTAGACCCTGCTGGACGACGGCAAATAACGGCAAATAACGCAAGCGCAAGAGGGATAGATCCTCATGAGCCGCCGATCTATGCCTCTTGCTGTACTTTCATATACGTGTGTTTTATGGTTCCGAGTCCTGGGCCCTCTACCGCAGCCAACTACGACTCCTCGAACGCTTCCACCAGCGCTGCCTGCGTACAATCCTTGGCATTCACTGGAGTGACTATGTCACAAACGTCGAGGTCCTTGAACAGGCAGAAACTGTGAGCATCGAGGCTTTGCTGTTGCGGACACAGCTCCGCTGGGCTGGGCACGTCTCCAGGATGGAGGATCATCGCCTACCCAAGATCGCCCTGTTCGGCGAGCTCGCCACTGGGCACAGAGACAGAGGGGCACCAAAGAAGAGATACAAAGACTGTCTCAAGAAGTCACTTAGTGCCTGCCAAATCGACCACCGCCAGTGGTCTTCACTTGCTGCGGACCGTGACACCTGGCGCTCCACCATTTACAAGGCAGCTGTCTCCTTTGAGTACTCTCGCAGAGCTGGCCTTAAAGACAAGAGGCTCAGGAGAAAAAACAGAGATGCCGCAACTCAGAACCCTGGCCAGACCTCCCTCTGCAGCCATTGCGGTAGAACCTGCCTGTCCCGGATTGGCCTCCGCAGTCACGAGCATGCCTGCAGACGTCGTGGACAACCCCTATAGAATCTTCGTTCGCGAAGTCAAACCAAGAGAGAAGATATACGTGTGTCTTGAAGGCCCACTACCGCCGTAACTGTTCAAAGATACACTTTTGTCTCTAGATAATTATGGTTCATTTAGACAGAGAACAATCTAGTTCAGCACACGTGGTTTTGATATCAAGTAATTTGACAAAGACTCTGCTCCGTTCTATAAATACAACGCTTTCAGTACGAGAAACAGCTACAAATTGATTGACACGCTAACGGCTGGACAGAATAAATAAACTAAAGCCTGGTCAGAACTTGCGGATACAGTGAGTGCATCAAAGTGGGTGCACTCTCTAGCTGTGTATAAATAAATCCAAACATTAACGCCTGTCGGTGTAAAACAATGGCCAAAATTGCATTATTTTACTCATAAACACGATGAATTGAAAACGTTGCCCGATTTTTCGGCCACTGGAAGCAACGTCTTCTTCTTCCAATTTACTGTCCCACTGGCACCGATGTGATCGGGGAAGCAACGTCTAACGTCGGGCAGCCCTTTTGTGTCCGTCTGAAGAACCCAAACAACAAGATGCACTGCCCCCCCCCCCCCCACACAGTCCCCCCCTCCACCTCCCCCGAGGTAACTGATCCACCCCTGGAGCATATGACAAAATGTAAGCCTTTGTCCTTTATTCAAGCACAATACCAGACCGCTGTAAGGCTTCACTTATTCACTTTAAAAAAGTGATATAAATGTACCTGAAATTAAAACAGCAAACTCTCAAAGATAACACATTTATTTCTACAGTTTTAAAAGAGTGAAACTCTTAGAGGGGCCTCTCAAAATCCAAACAAATTTCAAAGTTGTTGGATAAAGTATTTGTGTCTTGTTTAGCTCTGCCTGTGCGGAGTGAATTGTGCAGTTCAGTTTGTCAGATTTCCAGAACTGACGGCAACATTTTCTCCAAGTTTTTCGTCAGTCGAAGTAGGACCGGGAAGTATTATTTTAATGCCTCGACGATACAAGGAATTAACTTTTTTCATGTGAACTTCGCTGCATCCATCCCAACACACACAGAGAGAGAGAGAGAGAGAGAGAGAGAGAGAGAGAGAGAGAGAGAGAGAGAGAGAGAGAGAGAGAGAGAGAGAGAGAGAGAGAGACAGAGAGAGACAGAGAGAGACAGACAGACAGACAGACAGACAGACAGAGACAGACAGACAGACAGACAGACAGACAGCCACAGACAGAGAGAGAGACTGACAGACAGAGAGAGTATTTATGGTCTAGTGACTGATCTACTCTGCTATTCATTAAAACTGAAAACAGTTTATTGTTCATCCAGAACAGTGCAAAAAAGCATTGAATGGTACATTCTATAAATATAATCAAATTGTAACATTTCGAAATGAAGTTCAACAGATATGACATTGACACCAGACGGCCGCCGTTGATGGCGTAGCGCCAGTGATTAATAATGACAAGTAGATTACACACAGTTAATAAGTACATACAAATACAAGTTTCAAACTTAACACTGCATGTTCCAAAAAGAACCGAAATTCCCACTAGGATTAAATGTCTACATGTGATGAAGCTCTATGCTTGTGCATAGTGCTCGCACAGTAGGATTAGTACGGTACGGTTTTTGTTAACGGTTTGTTTGTGCCGATATTCCGTGTGGCACTAGACGCACGTGGAATTTCTAAGACATGGTTAGCACGGGATTTTTAGTGAGTTCTGTTTAGTGAGTTCTAGGCGGAAGCTGTGTCTGTCAGAGGTCTAGATCGGTAGTGCGGGCTGTTTTGTCGTATGGAACGGTTGTGTTTGGGTTACCTAGCCCGCATTCCAAGACTCTGAAGCCTAGATTTCAGGTAAGTTTCTATAAATGTAGTATTGATAGTTGTTTAGTTAAAGACATTATGCGTTGGTAAGGGTAAGGTGGTTGTATAGCGGTGTTCCGGTTTGGTTTAGTTAGTATGTTTAGAATTCGGTGAAGTAACCGGTGTTTTTGTATACTGTGACAGTTGTTTACCGAGTTAGATGACTAAAGGAATATGAAGTGTGTATGTCTAAGCCGCTAGGAAGATAGTACGTGGTTGGTTAAGCATAGTCTTTTCCAGGGTATAGAGTAATGTATAGCAAGAGTGTTAGGCTATAGTCTGTTTCAAGATAGTGACAGATATGGGGGTGATACGAAAATAGTTTATGAAGCACGTGTGTGTGTGTGAATGAACGTGTGAGTTATTTGTATCAGCCAGGTTACGTGACGTTTCTCATTGATCCAATATGTTGTGTGTTTAGCAAGTGTTACGTTGGGACTTTTGTTGTCTATTCAGAGTTCTTGTAACAAGAGTGGAAAGACGGACGCCGAGACGTCGAGTCGCAGGTGGGACCTACGTGAGGTCATCATCCCTCCAGCTCTTCTGAGAGTGAGTCTGACTGGGGACCAAGACACCCAAGTCCAAGCGAGAACTGAGTACCGTACGAGAACAAGGACGTCCGTGCCCAAAGAGAGACAGGACGGCAACAAGCGTACGACGAAGGACTTTCACGCCTAGACGTGAGAAGGACCAACGTAACCAGGCAACAACATCAAACAGGTTGGAGGCAATGTGAGACTAAGACCTAACCTGGCAAAGATATTGTGATACGTGTGTGGTGTGATAATAGAACAGTGTATATAGTTGATAGTCATTTAAGTCGTTCTTTTTCATTTATAGTGTATAAAGGTTACTTTAGAAAGGGAGCCCGTGTGTTGTGTTTTACCACATGAATGCGCCCGTCTGAGTCAGTGGCGGTGTATGCGTCTGTTGCGTGAGAGTCTGTGCGTACGACTGTGGGCAAGTCTGCGTGCGTTACACTACACTTGAACAATAACGTATACAAGACAAGACAAGATGGCGGCCATGCAACACCTCCTGGCCGCCCGCTCCGGCAGAAATGGTCGCCACCGACAGAATTCTGGCCATTGTACCTTCGTTTGATATACGATGTCAGGCCCTGCAATGCTGCATCACGACCGGTATTTCTTTTTGATGACTTTTGTAAATTTGATGTGCTGTGACTGTTAATTGGATTTCATATTTTTCTCCGCTGTGCCGCTATGCTGGGGTTATACAAGCTGATTCTTGTTGTATCAAGCGGATATCAGAAGAACAGTGCGCGCTATGCTGTGGCAATTATACACCCAACGTGCTTTCCTCCCCTTTCATCATTTCATCTCAGGAGTGGCTCTTCCGGCACGCCACGCTCAACATCACGACCTGCGCTAGCCTAGTGCACTCAACTCGGCGAAGCCAGTACCAGCAAGCTTCAGGCCCCACATTCCAGCCGAATGATCATACTGTAATGACAGACACCTCCCAGACGCAGTGACTGTGTTTCTTACTGAACAGCCGCGTGTGTACTTTTTTAGAAACCATCGGACTGCTTATACGTTAATGATGTAGTTCTACTACGTTTGTTTTTAAAATGAATATGAAGTTATATACTAGTTAAGTTCAGTATAATTAAGGTGACGACTGTTTGTGCCGGAGCGACGGTCTAAACACCGGCGCTGTACTATGGCGGCGACGGACCCCCAGGTGCTGTTTGACCGTTGTTCAGTTTTATGTTGCCTAGATCGGAGATCATCTCCGTATCGACGCGGGTATTTTGTTTCTGTTGTTAACTTGTTTTATGGGGGGGGGGGGGGTGCTAGTTTTAGCCAAGTAGGAACTTAATAAAGAACATTATAATAGTGTGTTCAGGAGACATAGGGCTGTCTTAGTATTCTGTTTTTGTCAGGGAGGTTCGGGTCGGGATGAGGCCACTGGCGCTGGCCATTAGATGCCTTGGCGACGGGTTTCACCCGTCCCGAGTCATTGTCCATTGTGTAGCTCTGTTATTGTAATTTGTGGAATGAGCAAGTGAGTGAATGTAAGCAGCACCTGTGGTGGCAAAAATGTGAATTTCCCCATATTATTGTATTGTATTGTATTGTACATGTACGAGCTACAGAAATTGCGGCACCGTCAGAATAAGTGGAAACTGAGGTTTTCTGTTCATGATGTCGCATTTGTTTAGGTCGTGAATACATTGAAATATGAAACTATGCCTAATATGAAAGACCCTGCTCCCATCGAAACTGAATACATTTTCTGGCTGTGCAGAAATAAAGAGATGCCGGTATCAGAATGGCAGGTGAAATGAAAAATACGGCTAGATGAATAGAAATATACGGCAAGAAAAAATTACTTTTGCCTTTTCTTGCTATATTTTTGTGCATTTTGAAGCATCTAAATAAATATGCAGTTTTAATAATAATAATAATAATGATTATTTATATAGCGCTTAATATTACTCAAAAGCTCTAAGCGCTTTACAATCTGTACACAAAAATAAAAATACAATGACATATGCACATAACAAAGCACAATGCCCGAACACACCACTTTTACGATAAACTAAACAACAATACATACATAATAATTTATATTCTAATTAACATTCAGTCTAAACAAGGAGGATTGCAGAACTACAACTAAGGCATCAAACACTGGCAGTTATTCAAAGTAAAGCTTGAAGAGGTAAGTTTTCAACGACCTCCTGAAGTCAGAGACAGACTCACCGTTTCTGACCTCAAGAGGAAGTGTATTCCATAACACTGGGGCTTGATAAACAAAAGTGCGCTGACCAAATGTTTTAGTTTGGACAGAAGGTACACACAACTTCCGTTTATCAGAATAGGAGCGGAGCTCACGAGAGGGTGTATACACATGCAGCAAAGAGGACAAGTATTCTGGGCTGGTGCCTGAAAGGCAGTTAAAACAGATTGACATAACTTTGTATTGAATACGTGAGGACACAAGTAGCCAGTGAAAAGACTTCAAGATGGGTGTGACATGCTCAGTCTTACGGTCTCTCACAACAAGCTGGTCTGCATTGTTCTGAATTTTTTGGAGGCGATCAATGAGATACTGAGGGCAGCCACAAAGCAAAGAGTTACAATAATCTAGCTTGGACAGCACAAATGCACAAACTAGTGTTTTAGTGGCTTCCACGGTCAGCAGGTGACGAACTGAATTAATACGACGAAGTTCCAGATAAGCTGATCTACACACTGCACTGACATGCTGTGACATAGATAACTCGCTGTCAAGTGTAACACCCAGGTTTCTCACACTCGCAGAGAAGCCAATGAGTGTTCCATCCACAGACAATGATGACGGTAAAGGCAGGGACGAAGATAATCTTGGATTAGCTACCAACATTGCTTCAGTTTTGCCATCATTTAACATCAGTTTGTTGGTGGTCGTCCATGATTTGACATGGTCAATGCACTGGCTTATACTTTGGACGGCATTCACAGCTCGCTCGACAGTATCACTTTTGTACATCTGCGTATCATCTGCAAATGCATGATGGGAAATGGAGCGACTACAAATCAGGTCGGACAGGGGCTGAGCATACAGTAAGAACAACACAGGTCCTAGGACCGAGCCCGTGTACACCAAACCGAAGAGGTGATGGCTCAGAACGACAGCCGTCGACAGAAACAATCTGGGACCGTTCAGTCAGGTATGAACTAAACCATGCCAAGACTGTGCCTTCAATGCCAAATACAGATTGAAGACGGCACAGCAAAATTTCATGATCAATAGTGTCGAACGCACTGGACAGGTCCAGCAAAGCAAGGACTGTGATCTTACGCTCGTCCAAAGCACAAAGCAGGTCATTGAATAGCTTCAGCAAAGCTGTTTCAGTGCTACGATGGAGACGATATGCAGACTGGAATACACTGAACAGACTATTAGAGTTGACATGCTTTAAAGTTTGAGCAAGACAATTTTCTCAAGAATCTTTGATAGAAATGTAAGATTGGAAACTGGGCGATAGTTTTTCAGTACATTTGGGTCTAAAGATGGTTTCTTCAATAGGGGTTTCACAAGTGCAGTCTTGAAGATTTCAGTTTGTGAATTAAAAAAACCCACATACACTGTAGTCATAAAGAGCAGTCTTCGGAAATCAGATAACCAATGGTATCACTTGGTTCTTTCTTTGCTGTACAGTTCCTATTATGAAACATAGAAAACACTTAATATGAAACAGTGTTTCATACTAGGAACCGTGTGTCATATAATGAAGAGTGTTTTCGATGGTGTATGTCTAAAACCATCTAGCAAATCTGATCCAAATTTTAGGTGGTGACACTTTTTATCAATACAAATTGTCGCACACCAAGATCACGATCTGTATTCAAGGTCAAGGTCACACTAGCTATATTTATGTAAGTTATTATCCATGCAATATCGCTGAAAACACCAAACCGATTTGATCCAAATGTTACATTAAGATATTTTGTGGCCAAGAGGGATGTTGCACACCACTTGCTTGAAGGCCGAGGTCACATAGGTCATGTTTGTTTGTGCATATTTTTGCAATTCACACAAATCACTGGTCCTATTCAATCCAAATTTTAGATAATAACATCTTACATTACAAATTGTCATCAATCAGAGTTTACCTCAAGGGTAGGTCACAGCTGCCATGTTTATTTTTGCAGACATATTGTGCAGAGAATCTCTCTTAATCAATTTGATCTGAATTTTAGGAAATTGTGCCTAACCCTTACATGTGGTATCATTAATAGAATAAACTCACAGCCTGAAATGTGGAGGTCGTGCTGGTCAAATACTGAGAGTGTTTTTGATGATTCCAATATGGTCGCATTTCTTTCGCTCGTCCGTATATTTGTGTGAACCTTTGTGCAGGCAATATCTCTGAAACCACAGGCCCGATTTCATCCAAATTGTGTTGATGATATTTTGACTTTAGTCAGATTGTCAGTCATAAACCATGTTAATGGAGGTCAGCATAACGGACATACATTCAAATATCTCGTCTTCTTTCAGTCTCTTTACATTTGTTCTCATTAGCCTGGCTCTAATCGATTTTTTCCCTGGTCGTCCCTTCTCAATGCACCGGAAGTCCCCTTGTCACATGTTACCAATGTAACATGTGATAAGTAGATTCCCTTATTATGTTACGATGACAACGTTACTCGCTGAGCAAAGCATTCTTCCCAAAATAAATCTTTGGCCAATCACATTTCTCTGTACAAACAGTCCATAATCTTCATTCAGTCAAACCTCTAAACAAAAATATGCCAATAAATAAATAATTTATGGGGCTGCACAACAAAAAAAATTACATGTAGGTGTTCGTGATACCGTTGGTACCATTTTCATACAAAACATAACTGAATAACTGGATAAGTTAGATAATATCAACGACAGGAAAAATAAACTGAAGCGAAGATCCTAAGTATCACGTACTGATCCATCGAAACGGGGAAGAAACAAAAAGCGGGATAACTAATAAAAACTGACGGGGTTACGCAACAAAATAACTATGCACGCGTTGTGTTCGGCCTATATTACTAATTCCATACAATACAAAGTAATGACTGGAAATGTGCTAAATTATAAAAAAAAAAATACCATTGAGAGAAATTATAGGCGAATGCAGTTCGCGCGAGGTTGTTGACTGATAGTCGGAAGTATGGAGATTTAGGTCACCTGAATCTCTACGTCACACGTAAAGTTTGGGGTCCTTTCAAGTGTATATTTCACGCTTATACTTTTTACAGCTGAAGACAAAATCGCTGTATTACGAGTTAGGCTTTGCCTGTGGGTCTTGTCGCCTCTCCGGTCCGGTTAGGGGAGGGGGGGGGGGTGTCAATGTCGCAGGTAAGAGTCGAGGGCTTTAGCCCTCGACTCTTACCTCCGACATTGACCCCCCGATCGGACCCGAGAGGTGACAAGAACATGTGACAATGCATAACTCGTAATAAACTAATATTATCACATAATCATTGTGCCATATTTGCAGGATGTGGCTCTAATAGTCTATCAGACAATGTTACAATCTATCACGGATGAGCATACAAGCGATGATGGATGGCTCATATTTAACGCACTTTCCTACTGTACTTGAGCCTATCTTAATTTGCCACCGTTAGTGAACCTTGTAAAATGGACATCGCACACAGTAATTATAATAGGACTGGCGACTTGGATCGAAATGCACGTAATTCTTAATAGCCAGTAAGTTACCTGTTATCGTCTTAGCGGCTTTGTCTGAGCTATTTTTAGCCTCACGCAAAATTCTCGCTGCAATCATTAGAGGGCCAGCTGGTTGGCAGTTACTGGCGGCTGGTGTTTTATATTAGGCACTGGTTGTGTAATATGACACAATGTTTCACTTTTTAAAACACTGAAACTGCTTTTGTGTCGTTTCGAATTGTGTAAATTGGCTTTGTCCTAAGATGCAACAACATAATCTGATGTTGTTGTTTTTTTTAAATGCTATCGGACGGATTCTGTCCTATTTTGGACGGACGCCCGATACGCTTTTTCTTAAGGTGATAGCACTGTGATTTCAATTCCACGAAAATACTTCAGGAACGACTTCTTTAACCCATTCAGCCCCACGTCATACAGCAGGAGATGGGTTGACCATGACAATTCAAGGGTAGTGCCAGATTGGCTTGGCGCCTGAAGGCGCCACGCCAATCTGGAACTACCCTTGAATTATCATGGTCAGTCTATCTACTGCAACTGGTACAAAGGCGTCAGCAAACACCTCCACAATTTGGGAAATATGGCCATGGGGCTAAATGGGTTAAGTTTCCTCGGGTCCCAGCACGTCACTAGACACAATGCCCACCCCGCTCAAGCTCTCCTGACACTCGTTAATACCGTTTAAAGAACATAAGTATAGATCAGTATTTTTGTGCTTTGGCAAAATAGTCATGTTTGAAGGGTTACAAACAGCTGATTTGGACAGGGTTTGCCGTGATTGGCAACTTCCCCATGCATTGCAACGGTGACATAGTTAAATGTATCAGAAGTGAATGGGTTACAGGTTAGAAGTGGTGTTGTAGATGTTGTCCACTATTTCTCGTTTCTTGTTCTCTCGCTGCAGCACATTGTATACACCCTCCTCAGTAGTCACGTGGTCGTAAACCTCATTCCCTCCTGCCGTCATCACCACCACCCTCACGCCATCACGCTGCAGACGGCCATATTCATCTCCTGCGTCACATCCTGTTCGCGCCACCATGAGTGGTTCCATTTTCAGGTCACGTGGTGTGGCTCCGCTTTGACTGGTTGGGTTGTCGTCCATGAAGCATTCTGAGTAGTTGCCGTCATCGCCGTGTGGAGAGGGAGGATAAGCGGACTTGGAGGGCAGTGGTCCATGGTCGCCTGCCTTTGGTGTCGCTTTGCCCCCACGTCGGCTGAGCAGAAGAAAAAAAAATCACCAAATAACCAACTTGATAATATTATATATGAGTATAAACTCATTGAAGACGTGCCGCGACATAGAGCTAAGTACCTGGATGCAGCACTTTTGAATGTGTTACTAAAAGGTGATGGCAAGCCTAAGCACTTTTATTTTTTATTTTTTATTTATTTTATTTTATTTATTTTTATTTTTATTTTTATTTATTTTTTTTTTTTTTTTGGGGGGGGGGAGGGAAAGGGAGATGTGGGAGCAGGGTTTGGGGGGTGAAGGATGGATGGGAGGGATATACAATTAGTTACCGACATTTAACACCGAGCAAGGTACCCAGTGCGCAAAGGCCATCGGGCCGACATCGACCGCCGTTGGCACGCGCACAGCCGTGCGCGTGCCAACGGCGGTCGATGTCGGCCCGATGGCCTTTGCGCACTGGGTACTAAGGCTGTATCACGGGGGTTGATACTCCATGGTGACATGCTGAATGTGTTATCATTACAGGTGAAACTTTGTTATACAAAGATGCACAGGAATGTACGTTCATAATGCAAATCTGAGCATGTCTGAGGTTTTTGCGAGAGCTTATTATCGATTTGCAGCACAGGGATTGGATATGCCATAACTCTTCCATATTTTTTCAATTGTTTCAGGTGACGGAAAAAGATCAGAACCTACCCCACCATCTGCTCAAGCCGTCTACCTGATAAACACTGGCACGAGCAAGCAAACTGTACAATACAGTTAGTTATACATGTATCGAATTGGTGGGGAAGGGCAGGAAGAGGACGGGGCGGGGGTGGGGGGGGGGGGGGTTATGAGGGGGGGAGTTGGGGGGGGGGGACTGAGGGTGACAGACAAGAGCATGTGTGTTTGTAGGGGACGTTGGAATTTACACCTGTAGGTCTTAAGGTCCAAAATCACAGACTAGCATACGCAAGAGTGTCCCAACTATGCAGAGATGAATCGAGCCATCTGGCCGGTTGATATGCCACACCTCCCCACACCTCCCCCCAGCCCCCTCCACCACCACCCCCCACCCCCCACCCCTCCCCCCCCCCCCAGCCCCTGGAGGATCTACGAAGGAAAAGCAGCCTTCATTAGGGACACTTCGAACGACCAAACAACTTCCGTTTCGTTTCGGTCTTTCCGGCTCAGCTAACGGAAGACGTTTCGTTGGTGCACGGAAGGTAACTCTTCACGGGCACGCACACCCACTTGCAGCGCTATCGCTGCCTCGGATACAGCTATCGATTTCTTCCTACTGACGCAAACAAATTAAACAAGTCAAGTGTGCCTTCGAATACACAACAGAAGTGAATTATCAACCAGGCAAAATTAATGTTTGAGATGCTGGATGCGTAACGAGCGACAGTCAAAGTGAATCGACGCCAGCCGCCTTGGAGCGCTAGCCGCCATCTTGTAGGCTTCGCAGGGAGAACCGATAAAAGCCGTGGGGTTCAGAACACGGACATAAAAGTATATTTTAGTAGTGGTTTAGATTCTTGACAAAGTCCATTTCTAAAATGACTCCCCCCCCCCCCCCCCCCTTTCCGCTTAAATATTACACGATATTGTGTCACATCGAGGTTTTTTATTTTATTTTTAAGCCATAATCGACCAGCGAAAGTCGTTTTGTGAGAACTGGCGATATGACGAAAATTTCCGACCGAAGTCGTATGCGTTCGTAAGGCGGTACACAGAGTCTGGTGACGTCACTAAGAAAACGGGCTAATGAAAAGAATTTCGTTTGTCTTCTAACGGTCTCACTATTAACCCCTTCACCGCCGAGAAAAGGCTAACCCAATCCAACTGCAAGAGACATGGCTCCTCATGAGCCCCCGCAGTTGCACTAACTTACCGCAGTTGCGGGGGCTCATGGGGATCTATTTCCTCTTGCTGACCTCACCTGAGGTTAGGCACATACCGACAGATGGACATTGACTGACAGACAACGATAAAAGTCTAAATACCGTCGTCTGATACAGAAGACAACGACGACAGTTCCCAGCACCACCAGCACAGCAGCTGTGGCCGCCAAGCAGGCAATAACACGTGGACTGTCAGCTGTAAGGATTGAAAATGAGATTGTTAGCACCACGGACTAAAATTCAATAACTGAATAAGGAAAAAAATAACGTTATGAACTCTGAATCTACATGGAAAATACTTGAAATTTTCGAAGTCCGACAGCATGTATATTACCATAACATAACTTTACCGTATATTTATTTTAAACTGCTTGATCGTGGTAACTATATTAAGCCAGTCAACGCCGCGGCCGCCAGTTGTGCACCTAACGACTGTGCACCAGTTGCGGGAGATGTATCACTCGACCATAATTTTGCAAGGGGAGCGCCAGACTAGATTGGCGCCTGATGTTCGATTCATCTTCTGCTGTACTGCGTCGGTGCTAAATTAATTCAACTCCGTGTGCATACAACAACTGGTACTACAAACAGTACCGGAGGCTGCAAGCTCAAGGAGTTTGTACTAAACCATTTGGCTGTCGG
Organism: Semisulcospira habei; assembly: GCA_036245525.1. Classification (NCBI taxonomy): domain Eukaryota; kingdom Metazoa; phylum Mollusca; class Gastropoda; family Semisulcospiridae; genus Semisulcospira; species Semisulcospira habei. The sequence goes on along the minus strand of BTPG01000006.1, from coordinate 179,966,788 downwards.
AATCATCGCGACAAAAACCGCTACCGACAGCCGAAGGGTTAATTTAGACGACAAAGAAGAAGAACAGGATAAAAAAACTAAAACATGATCACATATTAATTTTTTTTATAATGTTTCCAAGGTCCTGGTTTGACTGACTGCACATGTTCATAATCACTGCACAACATGTGCACGTACCGTTCCCTTCTGTGTCTTCCTTTTCGGGCTCTGTAGCGTGGGTCGAGGTGGGTCCCGCGGTCAAGGTGGATACCTGGGTCTTGGTGAGGGTCGAGATGGGTTCCTGTGTTGAAGTGAATCCCTCAGTCGAGGCCGTGAATCCTTGAGTTATCGTAGTACGTTGATAGCAAGTGACGTTGACCCAAGCATCTAACAACAGGAATCACCATTTTTGACAGGGACTGTCCAATGTCCAGTGTCAGACAACACATTTGTAGAACCGCAAAATGTTGCACATGTTGTTAGCAACATTTTGCGGTTGGGTATGAAACCGCAATATGTTGCAGCTGCTACAAAAGTGCAACAATTGCAACGTTTTGCGGTCGCATCTTAGAACTAACACCGCAAAATGTTGCAATTGTTGCACTTTTGTTGCAGTCTAAACTTTTGCGGTGCACTTGCAGAGAAAATGAAGGAAAAACACACAAACAAAAAATCGTGTTCCTCTCTCTCTCTCTCTCTGATTAAGGCATAATAATAATAATAATAGTTATTTATGTAGGCGCTTTTCCCAATTCTGCGAATCGGCTCAAAGCGCCGCGAATGAAACGCAACACGCACGTTCACGTGACACACACGCATTCACTCTGAAGGCAAACACAGGACATTCAGGTGGTGCGAAGGGTCAGCTCAGCTACAGAGGTTTCAGAAATTTTGATCGCTTGTATTTGAATTTACAATGTGGTCTGTAAAAGGTACCAAAGTCTCTCTCTCTCTCTCTCTCTCTCTCTCTCTCTCTCTCTCTCTCTCTCTCTCTCTCTCTCTCTCTCTCTCCCTCTTTCTCTCTCTCTCAATCTCTCTCTCTCTCTCTCTCTCTCTCTCTCTCTCTCTCTCTCTCTCTCGTGCGTGCGTGCGTGCGTGCGTGCGTGCATGTCTGTGTGTCTGTGGGGTGTGGGGTGAGGGGGGTTGTGGTGGGGTGTGGGTGGGGGTGGGGGGTATAAGATGAATGTTGAGTGGTACTATTATTTTGTGTATATAATCTTTTTTAATTTTATTGTTATTTTGCTTTTATTTTTATAAAACATTATTCTTGTATGAAAAAATGTGTGTAAATATAATGTCTTTATTATTATTATTATTTTAAACCTATTTTATGTTGAAGATGTTAGCAACGGCAAGTTTGTAAAATGACGATTTGTCTCTGTCAAAACTTTTATCCGTTGATAAATAAAGTTTCATCATCATCATCATCATCATCTCTCTCTCTCTCTCTCTCTCTCTCTCTCTCTCTCTCTCTCTCTCTCTCTCTCTTTGAACGACTTGTTATATTATGTGCACTTTATGTTAGTGCTTTGTACTTCTGTATGTTAGTAGCCTTGTCCTTTAGCAGAGTTGTACCTTGTAGATAGCAACGGCAAGCGTGAAAATGGCACATGTGCTAACTGCTTCTTCCGTTCAGAAATAAGTTTCATTCATTTCTCTCTCTCTCTCTCTCTCTCTCTCTCTCTCTCTCTCTCTCTCTCTCTCTCTCTCTCTCTCTCTCTCTCTCTCTCTGTGTGTCGCACGCACGCACGCACGCACGCACACACACACACACACACACACACACACACACACACACACACACACACACACACACACACACACACACACACACACACACACACAAACTCGGGTTATTGTCAAGTAGGTAAAAGTACAATTTAATGATGACAGGAGAATTAGAAGAGGATAAGACGAGGACACACAGACCAGTGGTTGTTTGTGACGTGAAAACGTTACCATTGAAGTGAATCCATATTCGACTGTCTCGTGCCGGATCCAGTAATTGAAAGTTTAACCACAGTTTCGCCACATCTCGTTCAGCAAAACCACCATTGTAGCTGTGCAGTGATCTCCATGTCGAGTTGGGCTTATCGCAGTATTCAAACATGTATTGGACAGTGTTGGGAGAGTTTGTGTTGATAGTTAAAAAACTGGAACTAAATTTGATGTCACCGTGTTCGCCAGTTATTGTAATTACACATGCGCTGTAACAACTTTCCGTTTTCGTTTGAAGCAAAATAGATGAGTTTATTTTCGTCGTTGGCATTGTAGTGCACGGATCAATAGTCCTCTGCTCTGAAACAAGAAACGGTTTGTGTGAAATATCATCACGTATGCTGCATGTCACGTGTTTGTAATTACTGTTGACACGTTTATTACTGCACACGATGCGTTATCGTTCAGACTGATTTGCAAAGAGTTTATGATAATACATCCACCCACCCCCACCCCCTACCAGCACCCCTACAGTTATGACCATATTATGCAGCCGACAAAATCAACTAAACATACACAACAAGAACAAGCCGTCACAGCTTAATCCCACATCATACTGAGGCTAAAAGCTTCAAATCTGTACACTGCCATATGCAAGCTACATGAAAGTACTTACATATAAGGCTATAGACCAATGGCTTTAGTTCAAGGGTGGTGCCAGAATGCCTAGAGGCACCAAGCTATTCTGGCACTACCCTTGAACTATTTTAGTCAAACTTACTTCACACACTGGTGTATTCGGAATGAATGATTCCGAATGATACGGGTTTAATAAATACCTGCGACACAGGTGTATTCCACGTAGAACTTCGAGTGGACAGAACGTTGATATTGTACAAACGTAGGGAGAGTGCAGTTCGGTCGACACAAACTGTAAAGTGAACGAAGGTCTTTGAGACTGAGTCTTTGAAAGCATTCGCCTTTTTTTGTGTGTAGTGACATTGGTCCGGATTATCTGCTTTCGGGCCTGGACTGCATTCGCCGGAACACACGTCTTCGTGTGGTGGATTAAAGAAATAAGCGTCAATAATCTGAGCCTGTTGTCCGAGGCTGCAGACAATTTCCCGTGATGAACATGCAGTTCCAGCGAGTTGGTCGGAATAGAAGGGGCAGACATCGGACGCAGCGCCTAAAACATGACAGATCAACACAAAACTATTTGCAGTGTCTGACCCCAAACGTGTGCTAATGTGTGCTGGCCTGTGAGTTTAGACCTTACGGCCTCGAGCCGTAAGGTCCAAAATCACAGACCAGCTCACAACTGTAAAGGAAAACTGAGTAAAGAAGCGTGTTTTCGTTGATTTCCTTTTCTTTTCGGGGCAGTATCACCGAGGCGTGGACGGAATTTAATTCAATATTGTAAACATTCCGGAGTAGGGTGGGTGATGTTTTAGTGTGCGGACATTTGGACGCAATATTCAGCCACACTGACCATTAACCCGTTCAGTGGCCGTTGACGGAAACTGTGTTTCTGCAGTTCTCGTCAATTTAACATCAACAAGCTCTAGCTGTCCTAGGGACATGGAGTCAAAGTGGTGTCAGCAAGAGGCATAGATCCTCATGAGCCCCCGCAACTGCGGGGGCTCATGAGGATCTATGCCTCTTGCAGATGGATGCGTTCAAAGTTTCTCTGCACTGAACGGGTTGAAAAATGGGGGCGGGCTCACACACACACAGATGCTAAACATACCACAGTACTTATTGCTTCTTCTTGTTATCGAGTAATGTGCTTATAAAAGAAAACACAGTGAAACCTTTGTAATAGCGTACGATTGTTTACAGAACAAGCATTATCCGAAGACAAATCATAACAATATTGAAACGATGTTCACAGAAATAACCTGCATTTGGCATGTGGCAGTATCCCAATGCGCAAAAGGCCATCGGGTCGACGTCAGCCGCCGTTGGCCCGCGCACAGCCGTGCGCGGGCCAACGGCGACCGACTTCGGCGGTATGGCCTTTTGCGCATTGAAAAGTCCACATACACTGTCGTGTGTACATTTTGTCCCTGCGTGTTTCCTCTTTTCTTCCTTTTTTTTTTTTTTTTTTCTTTCCTTATTTACATTTCTTGTATTCAGTCTCCGTGCTAGCTTTGAAAAATTGACACGTTTTCGTGCACACAAATGTGACATAATAGAACACACATTGAAATTATTTCCAGTTACGACGATTTGTCATATGAATCACAACACAAAACAAAGAAATCAAACAACTACCCGTTTTCAACAATGGCGTCAGCATGATGAAAACCAACAATGAAGCTGAACATTCTTCTCGCTTTCGTGGCGCCATCATCACTCAAACCAGTTTGAGATTCACATTCGAGCCAGAAGAATATGTAATGTTTAAATGCGTGAAAGATTCCTCGACTACGTAACTGCTTCAAAAGAAACCGCAGTTTCAAGTAACTGCATGAAAAATGATGCCTATTCTATCATAAAAGTCAGTCGTCGCTTTACAAACTGTGGTGCGATTTCATTGGTTCAGTTGTGCGTGTACATACACATTTCTGAACATTCCGGAAACCAAACAGTCTGCTAACACAACCCTGCAGATAGTCAGCATTACGTACCTTCGTTTATAATACTTATCTGACAATTATAATAAGTATTAATAAACGTGTGCTTGTCTCTGATTTGTGACCTTACGCCTCTAGTTCGGTAAGTCCAAAATCAAAGGCCAGCACACAAACAGTATGCGTATGAATTTTTAACTCCTTCCCTGCCACATGACTCAAAAATCTCTGTTCTTCAAACGACAAAAAGCCACAACCGTCCAAGGAACAGAGATACAAATTGTTCTCAGCAAGAGGCATAAATCCTCATGAGCCCCCGCAGTCTCGGGGGCTCATGAGGATCTATGCCTCCTGCTGTTGGACCGCGTTCATTGTTTCTCGGCGGTGAAGAAGTTAATAACCAGTGTTTGTGTTCGGGAAGTGATGAAACAAGTGTGTCCTTGTGCTCAGTTCTGTACCCTTAGCTGCAATCACACTGGATGTCTCCCCCTATTTGGAGCACTGATTAGCGCAGCGATTCGATGAAGACAACCAGTGTGCGTTGCAGTCGAGCTCACTTCAATACTGATACTTCAGCCAAAAGGCACGTGTCGGATTGGACTTACACGGAGGATGGAAATGTTCTGTGGTGTATAGAACCTGAAGCGACACTCAGTTGTGTTGTAATGTGAAGAGATCATAAAGACGTTTTCGATGTCAGTCAGTCCGGCGTACTGTAGCTCAAATTCGATCATGGAACACGACACAAAGAACTTCGAAACGTGGCCATGACAAAACAGTGAGAACACGCCGCAAATATATTACAAACTCTGCCTCTAGTTCTATCTCTGGCACCTGAGAAAGGGGTGGTGGGAAGGGAGAGGGGGGCGTAGGGGGGGGGGGGGGGAGACATGGAGCGTGCGCACTCCAACAGCGGTCCGTATCGAACCGAGAACATTTTGCTAATTGCATCAGCACACATACGCAACCCCGGCCGTACGCAAAGGTAATCAGACCGAAGTCAGTTGCAGAGGGCCTTGCGCACGACTGATGATTACAGCAGCATTACTGCTGTACTGTGCACGGGCCCGGTGCGACCGACTTCGGCCCAATAGCCTTTTGCGTACTAGGTATGCGTCCGTGTCCTTATGCGTGGGTGTCTTTATAACGCGTGTATATGTTCAGTGACGTAGGAGCCCCGCGGTAGGCCATGCCTCCTCCCCCCCCCCCCCCCCCCCCCCCAGTGTGGCCAGAGTAGATTTGGGAATATCCATGATACTTATTTTATGTACTTGGACTATACCTCTTCTGCCTACACCGTACACACACGAACGCACGCACGCGCGCGCACAAGTACATACTACGTCAGATCGAAAACTGATATAAGGAAACGTCAAAGGACCTACATGTCTTTTTGTTGAAAACTTGTTCTACGTGAAGACTTATTGTCACAGAAAACGTGTAGTCGGGACTTGTGAACAGGCGTCATTATATCCGGCTTTTGGTATATCCGACTTGGTTCACCAGCAAAGTTTAACCCCGTCACTACCAACTGACGTACACTGTGTTTTTATTATTTTCATTCAGTGATTCAACGCAACAACAAAAAATATTCCCATTCGTCCAAGCAAAACGGCGGATACAAGAGTTGGTCTAAGCAAGAGGCGTAGATCCTCATGAGCCCCCTGCAGTCGTGGGGGCATCATGAATGCTCTATGTATCTTGCAGCTGCATCACGTTCACGTTTTCTCGACAGTGAAGGGGTTATGAAGGGTGCAGCTGTATCAGTGTTCTTTACTTTCTTCTGATGCCATTTTTCTTGTTGGAATTTTTATTTTTTTAAATTTTTACTGTACATGTGATGTGAAATGTGCTCCACTGACAAAAAATAAATGCGTTGAAAACAGTGACTGGTAGGTGTTATGTGAAGTTAGCACAGTACGAGTTAGCAAACTTTGCTGGCTGCAGCGTTCCCTTCCAGAACTGTGTCAAATATCTGGGTGTGAAGATTGATTCGACGCTCTCCATGCATGATCATATCAGTAGCGTCTGCCGAGCTGGTTTCCTTGAGCTGCGCAGAATTTATTTCCTCAGATCGTATCTCACAGAAGGTGCGGCGTCAAGACTTGTAAATGCATTCATTACGTCCAGGCTTGATTATTGCAATTCTGTACTGGCAGGTTTACCGTCAGATCAGATTTCACGCTTGCAGATGATTCAAAACAATGCGGCGCGTCTCATCTTGAAGAAACGAAAGGGGGACTACGTTACGCCTCTACTGAAGCAGCTGCACTGGTTGCCCGTAAAATTCCGCTGCCAGTACAAAATTGCAATTTTCGCCTATCGGCATTTTGACGGATCTCTCCCGCCGTACCTTTCTTCCAAGCTGTCTATTTATCAGACATCACGCACCCTCCGTTCCTCCAGTGTAAAACTTTTAAAAATCCCGAAGCTTAACATGAAAACTGTCGGGGAGCGTTCTTTCACCTTTTTAGCCCCAAGTGTGTGGAACTCACTGCCAACTGAAATGCGGAATCTGCCCACATTGTCACAGTTCAAAGCTCACTTAAAGACTTTTCTTTTCTGTCGGGCATTTAACACTTAGCTCATCTGTAGCTAATTGTTGACTGCCCTTTATTCTGATCCTAGAGGAAGTGAATGTAAGGGGTTTGGAAGAGATGGAGTAGTTTAAAGTAGTGTATAATCGTGTGTGTGTCTGAGAGAGAGGGTGTGCTGTTGTGCATGCGCAGTGAGTCCAGTGTTTTCCTGGAGAACAGCGCTATCGATACAAGAACTATGTACTGTATGCGTGAGCGATTGCAATCGAACAGTCGTTTCACTCAATTCGAAGTATTGTGTGATTCAAAGAAACGGAAACGGACCACGGAAAACAGCACTTAACGCATGGTCAGAGCTTGCGGATACAGTGAGTGCATCAAGTGTGCGCACTCCTTAGCTGTGTATAAATAAATTTGCAGCGTGAAACCACTGACATAATGATGTCCCAATCGACTGATGAACAAAAGTGTTATAGAACTGTACAGGATTTAGACCTTGCTGGACGACGGCAAATAAGGACCAAGCGCAAGAGGGATAGATCCTCATGAGCCCCCGCATTCGCAGGGGCTCATGAGGATCTATGCCTCTTGCTGAAATTTCATATACGTGTGTCTTTAAGCATACAGGGTTAATAGATGTGATTCTGTGACGGCCTCAGAGGGACAATTTTTTTTATTTTCTTTTTATTTTTTAAATTTTTTTTTTTTTTTTTTTTTTTTGGGGGGGGGGGGGCGGGGGGAAGGCGCACCGCTAATCTGACATTACTCGCTGAGTATTATGGTCGATCCATCTCCAAGTTTTGGCGCTGATGATGGAAAGATATACATGTAGGTTACAAGTATTTTTCTTCCGCGTCAAGTTACAATATACTAGATACTAACATAGCGTTCACAACGGCGGCGCAGCTGATTTTGAGCTGCGTGACAAAGGCATTCGTTTAATAACTATGTGTGTGGTTGGTACTGTGCCTAAAATTGCCCTCAATACAAGGGGTCTTGAGTGCTAAAGTTCGCCAGTAAAACGGGTTCTCAATGTTTGTCCTGCCTTATCTAAGACTTTCCTATCCTTCTTCTTCACAAGTGTGTGACACCGGCGAAACCAAAGTGTTACTGCCCTTTCGCGGTCCGTGGCGCAGTTGTTTAGGCGCCTGCCACCAATGCTAAAGGTGCGAGGTTCGATAACTGAAGGCGCCAAGCTAATCTGGCACTACTCTTGAATTATCATAGTCGATCCGTGTCCTGCTGTAGTGCGTTGGGACTTAATGGGTTAACCTCTTAGAGACCCGTTACTCCGTGCTTCTGTATACACCAGTCTACCATTCTGCTCCAAGTCAGTGTCATGGTCGCTACATCGCCAGTGACGTGTACGTAGAGCATAATCTGTTATCAGGCGGTTTAACCCCTTCTCTGCCAGTGGTCGCACAGTGTCCACCTCAAATCATTTGTTAATTCGACGCCACAGCCGTCAAACGATGGTTGGTTGTACATTGCTTAACGTCCCGACAGCAACAAGACTTTCTCAGGACGTGCCTGCACTGCCGGCTTGAAAAAAAAAAACCCAACTAAACAGAATATTGAATGTATGTCGCCAGCCGGTCAAATACGCTAAATAAACCTAAGACCATTTAGCAACACACATCCAATACCAAGAGGTAACTCTTCTTATTGTATCCAGCTGCACCTTGTAGCAGCCTTGTGTGGTGGGCTGTGATATTGGACCTTACGACTCTAGGCCGTCAGGTGGCGCTGCTCTTATTACGGCTATGGGCTTGTGCTAAGGCTCTGGTCCAAAATCACAGACCAGCACAGTTGATGACACCTTTTGGTCCAGCTGTCCTTTTACGACCAGTCAGAACGCATTCAGGCCGTACCAGTTTAGAAATTAAACAGAAAAAATAGCACAAACAGAAAGAAAAAAAAATCCCCCCCCCCCCAAAAAAAAAAAAAAAAAAAAAAAAAAATTAATTAAAAAAAAAATATATATATATATATGAAATGTGCTGGTCTGTGTCTTTGGACCTTACGCCTGAAGGTCCATAGCCAAACACCAGCTTAACTCATTCAGCTCGACAATCTATTTCCCAAATTTTGGAGGCGTCATCTAAAGACTATGCGCCAGTTGCAGGAGTTGGATCGACCATGATAATTCAAGGGCAGTGCCATATTAGCTTGGCCATCGATCCATATCCTGCTGTAGTGCGTCAGGGCTGAATGGATTAAACACTATATCTGCAAAGAAAGAAACACCAGTTAATAACTGGTCACCAACCATCCTTCAGTCGTTCTACGGTCTGAGACAAAACAGAACCTTCAAGCGTTTTATTCAAACAACACGCGCTGCACGCACACGTGAATTATCAGTAGTTTTAATTAACCCGTTTGCTGCCAAGAAACGTGAACACCGTCCAACTGCACGAGGTATAGATCCTCATGAGCCCCCGCATTTGCGGAGGCTCATGAGGATCTATGCCTCTTGCTGACACCACTTTGAAGCCATGTCTCTGGGACAGCTAGGGTTTGTGTGTGAACTGAATTAACAAAGATTGCGGAAACACAGTGTGCGTCAGCAGGCACTGAACAGGTTCATCAGTCTTACATGAAAATCAAACAACGCGCTGAGACCAACTAAAATCATTTACCCCTTCAGCCCTGACGCACTACAGCAGGAGATGGATCGACCATGATAATTCAAGGGTAGTGCCAGATTAGCTTGGCGCCTGTCGGCGCCAAGCTAATCTGGCACTGCCCTTGAATTATCATGGTCGATCCATCTCCTGCAACTCGTACATAGTCATTAGATGACGCCTCCAAAATTTGGGAAATACGGCCGTCGGGCTGAATGAGTTAAAAAGAAAATTATTTACATTTTCATTTGACAAAAATGCATTGCGGAAAAAAATGTATGTTCATAGATTTTCTTACTGCATATCTTTTGGAGTGGGTAAAATACGTGTTACCCTCCTCCGTATGAGGATCAAGCAGGAAGAAAGACAGGAATGAAACAAGGAATAGGTTGGCTGATTGTACATTGCTTAACGTCCCGACAGCAACAAGACATTTTTAGTACCTGCCTGCGTTGCTTGTGAAGAAAACAAACAAACAACAGAATATTGAATGTCACCAGCCGGTCTAACATGCTAAATAAACCCTATACATGCTAGGGACGCTGCACCCTCATGCTAATTTATGGTACTCTAGTTTATTAAAAAAAAAATCATTACAATTACAAAATATGTAAAATGTGTACATGGAAATTAAATATTAAAATGCATCAACTGCAAAAACATAACTTATCAACTCTTACGTGCAGCTGACCATTTAGCAACACACATCCAATATCAAAGACTGCAGGCAGTGCAGACAGTAGGGAGACTTTGAAAAAGGGTATTACAGGTGACTGGACCAAAGGTAGACAGAAACATAACTTGCAGAAAAGAAGAGAAACCCCACCCTGTGAGTCTGACCATGATGACTATGGAAACTAAAAAGTAGTTAACCCGCCAAAGTCCCCCAGGGCACACCCCGTGGGGGTTAAACAAGGAATACATGGGTGGGTGGATGGGTTTGTGGATGGATGGATGGAGAGATGGATAGAGGGACGTGGTAACCTGTACAAACCTCTGACACTCTTCACCGCGAGCAAAACTGCATTAAAAATTATTAAGAAAGTTTGTGTGAGCTCAACAGAAGAGAGTGTGAGAAGAGTTATCCCTTGTCTCCCCTTATCTGTACACATATTACTGGTATGACTGATACATACCGACGTGAGATATCATAAATGCACAGAGAGAAATACATTGTGACGTAGCCTATCTTATCTTAGAGAATTAAAACATCCCAGTGTAAAGACTCTATGTCAGGGGGTCAGAAGCACATCAAATATTAACCCCTTCACCGCCAGTGCACACATACTGTATTTCTGAAATCTGTGTTTATTCGACGCCAAACAGCACCGACCGTCGATGGAACATGGATACAAAGTAACGTCGGCAAGAGGCATAGACCCTCATGAGCCCCCGCAACTGCGGGTGCTCATGAGGATCTATGCCTCTTGCAGTAGGATCATGATCATGTTAATTGGCATTGAAGAGGTTAAAGCTAAATCAATGTATGCAACACTTTCAAACCTAAAATGATTTCCCCATTTTCCTCACCTCTAACAGTCATTTTTAATGGCTGTGTACCAGCGGTGGGAGATGGCTCGAACATGACAGTTTAAGGGTAGTGCCAGATTAGCCAAGCTAATCAGGCACTGCCCTTAAACTATCATGACTGAGCCATCCTTCACTGTGGTGCCTTTATGGTGCACGTGTCAACATCATAAACTCCACACCATTCACATTAAGTGTAAATCTGAAAAGGTTTCTTTTATCAGTCAAGCTTCTTCTTCCTCTGTACAAAATATAATCTTTGATCCACATAAAATCGAGTCCAAAAAGGTTACTTACAAGCGTGTGAAATTCAAAGAAATGGCCAACAATGAAAGAAATACGCTTTTAAAGGACGCGCACAAGACAGTTTGTATGTACTTATTCAAAGTAGGCCAACGAGAAGAACGCGTTACTTACCTCTTGAAAGCAGACAACGTTAGCATTTGCCTCCAGAAGATAAGTAAAGTATTGTTCTTTTTTGTTTGAAGTGTCGAATTTGAACAAGGATTGATCTTTAGTATACCGTTTTGTGCTCATCCACATCTGACCAGCAACTTAAAACACAAATCGAACAAAACCAAAGCAGCAAGATGATATTAACATGGCGAATAAATATATTCCAATTTTTAAAAAAAATGCACAAATTTAAAAAAAAAACACCGAAACACCGGAATTACAGTTTAACCCATTCAGCCCTGGCGCACTACAACAGGAGATGGGTCGACCATGATAATTCAAGGGTAGTGCCAGATTAGCTTGGCGCCTGTCGGCGCCAAGCTAATCTGGCACTACCCTTTAATTATCATGGTCGATCCATCTCCTGCAACAGGTACATTGTCGATAGATGACGTCTCCAAAATTTAGGAAATACGTGCGTCGGGCTGAATGAGTTAAAATGCAAATAAAAACAAAGCATAAAGCAACACTGACGCACCGTTTCACCTGCACCTTTGTGGGCGACAGCGTTGGTGTGTATTCTTTCGTATTTAAATAGAGCATCGTCGATAAATAAATTCAGATTGACTGCGAATGTGTGAAAATGACAATGCTGGTTAACCCTTTGGGTGTCGGTAGTGTTTTTAGTCGTGATGATTCTTGCAGGAATAACAACAACCTGACATTCTGCAGGAATAACAACACCCTGACATCCTGCAGGAATAACAACACCCTGACATCCTGCAGGAATAACAACACCCTGACATCCTGCAGGAATAACAACACCCTGACATCCTGCAGGAATCATCGCGACTAAAACCGCTACCGACAGCCAAAGGGTTAAAAGTTTCCACTACGTCATTTATAAATGATCCTGGTTTATCTTGCAATACGGCAGCACACAAGGATTAAGTAAACTTGCGTAGCATCATGAAGTTTGAATGGCGTTCTTCCAATCTTTAACTACACGTGAACGGTGAATAACAAACAATAGAAAAGCTCTGTTACGTGTGGATTGAAAAAAAACAGAAAGTCTTAGATGATGCCGGACAACACTGATATTGATAACCCCTTGTATCGGAGATGTCACGGGGACTGATGAGGGTTTATGTCTCTTGCTAGACCCATGCTCTTTCTGCCTACCTTTGTCTCATTTACATCTGTGTTCTTCACGTGAATGTCGGTCAGTGTGCAGTCATTTGAGATGACAGTCAGCCAAGGGGTAAAGGGTTCCTATGCGTTGTCATATATAGAGTCTGACCTGTATTGAACGTTTTGTCCTTCACAGTACTCAATCCATAATCAGACTGTTTGTTCATCGTAGCTTTTAGAGCAGTTCTACGTACTCAGCAAGAGTGTCGTCTGCCTGATCAGCACCGAGCACAGACCTGGGTACCAAGTACCCGTCATCATCCACGCTTGCACCTCCAACGTGTGTATTAACGTAGCTGTGTGCATCCACCCCTTCCCTGCACTGGGTCGAGCCGCTCATATTGACGTAGTCAGAATTTCCGGTGACTTGTGTTGTCACTCTTGAAGCCGATGGGTGTGCGGCGGGTCGGTTGCCTGTACAAAGAACATGACATTTCACGCTGTGGCAGGTGTTAGGGAACTAAAGCCAGCATATGGCAATGGCTTTTCTTCGTTTTTCTTCAGAAACTAAAAATAAATCAAGTCCGAGTTGCTTAGTGTCACATTTTGGGGTAAAGTACGCAGATAAAGACAATTCTTTTGACTGACACCTAAAACAGGATATACAAACTTAAACACCCGGACCAGGGCTAAACTGGTGTTACCAAGCGTGCAAAATGCAAAGAAAACCCCCAACAAAGAAAGAAACACGCTTAGAAAAGACAAGTAAAAACAGCTGTGTTTCACTTGTCCTTTCTAAAGCGTGTTTCTGTCTTCATTTGTTCAGATTTTAAAAAAATTATGCATTTTAATGAACAAACACACAGCCCAATGCGCGAAATTCACAGCTGCTTAAAAGCCAATGGCGGCCGACGTCGGCCCTATGGCCTTTTGCGCACTGACAACTGATGCCGATGAACAGAAGAAAGAAAGAAGGGATGCGGTTTACTGACCCTCTCCTATCACGTCATAGACGCGCGAGTTAGTGTCCGGTTGCCTTTTGTTGGGTGCGGGACGGTGTGAAATCAGCTCCATGTGGAAAGCTGGTGGCATCTGCCCCATGGGAACAGGGTGTGCGCTTCTCCTCACTTGATAAAGAAACAACCAAGCGACATTGGTCTATGACATGAATGTGAAAATCGCGCCTGACAAGATTAAAGATAATTCCTTGATCTTTCAAATTAAGATGTCTAGTCTAAGTACGCGGTACACGTCATGTATTAACAACATATAAATTGCATACAACATTAAAATTTTTTTTACATATTAGGAAAACAATTAGAGCACATATCGTGGATTGTAAATCTCTTACTGTTTGCCAGTCTGTGATTTTGGACCTTCCGGCTCGAAGCTGTGAGGTTAAAAAAGACAGATCAACATGCATATAGCTTTCATCATGACCACATGATGAAAGTCGCTATCGTTTCTCAACGTCATCAAAATCAAGAGTATCGTCGACATTGATAATTGTAGTTAATGGGTAAAGGTAAAGGTGTTAATGCAAACACTGATAAAACAGGATTTTATGTTCTTCCAAGCCACAACCCACATGCCCCGATCAAAAAATGAAAGTCGATTTCCACTTTCCCTTTGAGCAAAAGGCCATCGGGCCGACGTCGGACGCCGTTTGCCCGCGCAGTCGTGCACCGGACAACGGCGGCAGACGTCGACCCGATGGCATTTGCGCACTGGGTTCATTCTGATCGGGACGTGTGGTTTTTGGTACTCATGTTATAAATTTCAATTTATCAGTGGTTATAATTCTAACCACTCTGATTTTGGACAGGATGAACACGGCGGCAATGCATACTGCTACAGAAGACCCACATGCTGATTTGGGTCATGAACAGCAGGCTGGGTGAATAATTGAAGTTGGCAAATATAAAAAAGACAGACAGGCAGGTATTTGTTAAGCATCGGTGTGGATGTTCTACCGGAGTAGAGAAATGAAACTTCTTTTTGCTATTAGTCTCAGAAAGGTTGATTTTGAAAGTAAGGACATTTCCGTACACGAAACAAGTATTTTATGGTCGCCTTTCCGTCTGTTAACATGTACCAAGTATTTTACGGTCGCCTTTCCGTCTGTTAACATGTACCAAGTATTTTACGGTCGCCTTTCCGTCTGTTAACATGTACCAAGTATTTTACGGTCGCCTTTCCGTCTGTTAACATGTACCAAGTATTTTACGGTCGCCTTTCCGTCTGTTAACATGTACCAAGTATTTTACGGTCGCCTTTCCGTCTGTTAACATGTACCAAGTATTTTACGGTCGCCTTTCCGTCTGTTAACATGTACCAAGTATTTTACGGTCGCCTTTCCGTCTGTTAACATGTACCAAGTATTTTACGATCGCCTTTCCGTCTGTTAACATGTACCAAGTATTTTACGGTCGCCTTTCCGTCTGTTAACATGTACCAAGTGCGCAAGACCACCGGGCCGATCTCGGCCTTTTGCGCTTTGGGTACTTCGTTCTGGTGGGAAATGTTAAAAATACGGAACAAGCGGCCACTGATTTTGCTCACAGGCTGGGAAAGGCGAAGAAATATAAATTGAATTGTCTTTTGTGAGGTATTTAACCCCCGCGTGTATGACCTATACTGTAAACAGTGGGCTCCAGCACGAAGGGATTTCTTACCTCGTTTTTTCCACACGAGAAATGCGACAAATCCTGCAGAAGACGCCAGGAAACCTCCAACCAGTCCGATAATGAGAGCGTGTGTGCTCTTTAGGCCGAAACCTAAATAAAATGATAATAATAATAATAGTAATACTACTACTACTACTAATAATAATATAATCATCATCGTCGTCATCATCATCATCATCGATGATAATGATGATGATGATGATGATGATGATGATGATGACGACGACGATACAATTTATATAGCACCAAATATAATTTCAAAAGTCAGTCGTAAGCGCTTCGCAGACACATACGCAAACACCAACAAGGGGAAGGGGAGGGGGCTGAAACATAATACAATGATGCAAGCATTACAAAGATACGATTTTTAAAGTGTGAAGAACAGGCTGAGTTTGAGATGGAGTGTGCTCCATGTGGATAGGTCAGAGTGACTATAGTTACTATTACTATTACACATACGGAGCCTGTTAATGTTGCAGTATGATCATATTTCGCCTGTCCGTTTTGAAAATGCAAGTATCATCAAGATCGAATCTTCTTGGCGCGCAAAGGATTTGGTGAAAGAAAAAATATATATAAGCAAATTCATGAATATTAATATATTAATTTGCTTGTTATACAGTATATCAATACATGTTTTGGGATTAATTTCACGGCTGATTGTGGTGTTCAGACAAAACACAAGAATGGCAGACAAAAAAATTTATTGCATATCACTGTCGACTCAGCGCGTAGATTTCGTCTGAATATGAAGACATCAGTGCTTTGTATAACCGTGCGTGTTACTGTTAATTCTACTTGTAACTAGATCACGCACAACTGCAGAAAATGGCAGCAGGTTTGTTTAAATGCCAGACGGTTTGTTTATTTAGCTCTTTTCTCAGGTTGTCCATATCGCCAGCTGACATCTCGTCAATTCACTAGTAAGTTCAGCAAATCTCACGTTTCCTGGCGTCTGTTCTCCGTTCGTGTGTGTGTGTGAAGGATGCAAATTTCCAACGTTCGTACACACTAAGAAGTGTTTCATTACTACTACACATTAGGAGCTTGTTAATGTACCGTATAAATACCGTAATTATTAATAATTATTATTGTTGCAGTATGAAAATATTTCGCGTTTCCGTTTGAAAAAAGCACGTATCAAGTTCGGATCTTCTTGGCGCGCACGGGATTTTAGGAAGGAAAGTATATCAAGCAAATTCATGAATATTAATTTGCTTGCTATACAATATATCAAAACATGCGTCCAAAAAGGAAAAACTACGGCTGCGCGGGTCTACGGCGCCCGACATCCTTTTGCGCATTGGGTTAGCAGTCGCCTTTATGGTCTGGATTTTGGACTTGTTCCGATACTGAGAATACCATATCTCATAGGCAATGACTTTCTTGTACATAAAAATTTGACATTAAAATGCTGGCATGATATTTCATTCTGGATACGTGGTACATGTAACTGTATTGACCCCTTCACTACCAGTGGAGGCAGATCGCGTTTTGGGATATCATTGTATCTTTGGTATCAGTTTCAGCCCACTTAATCAAATTTCAAATACAAACGACTTTGAATTTCCAAAAAACCACAGTAGCTCGCTTGAGCTTGCCCTTAGCACCACGTGAATGTTCTGTGTTTATGTACAGTGTGTGAGTGAATGCGCGTGTTTCACGTGAGCGTGCTTGTTGGGTTCAGTTCGCGGCGGCGCTTTGAACCGATTTTCAATTGGGATAAAGCGCCTATTTAATGCGCTTATTATTATTATTATTATTATTATTATTAAATTCCATGTCAAACACTACGTCGTCCAAGGAACATGCATACAAAGCGGTTTCAGCGAGAGGTATAGATCCTCATGAGCCCCCGCGACTGCGGGGGCTCATGAGGATCTATACCTCTTGCTGTTGGATGTTGTTCAATTTGTGTCGGCAATGAAGGGGTTAACCTCATTTTGCTTGCAACCGCCGGTGCCGTCAACAGTATCGTTGGCTGCAAAGGGGTCACAATCTTGTCAAATGTGTGTAGGTTGTACGGCACTGCACTCTCGGGCCGCGCACCTTCCGCGAGGAATGCTGCTCAGATTTCACGCAGATAACACACATTTAACGCATTCGATACGAACTGCTTCAGCGGCGTATCCGAATGCAGTTCGTCTCGAATGAGTTATGAAGAAGACGAAGAAGCAGAAAAACAAAACAAAAGGTAAACCTGAGTACACAGTTTGTTATGATAGTGTTTCCGAGTCCTGACTTTATTCACTGCACATGTTCACGAGCACTTACCGCTGTCTTCTTCGTCGTCATTTTCGCACATTGTCACGCGGGGCGAGGTGGGTCCCCCGGTCATAGTGAACCCCTGGATCACGGTGGTTCCCTTGTACGTGGTGGATCTCTGGGGCGAGATGGACCTTGGGGTAGTGGTGGACTTTTGGGTCGAGGTGGATCTCTGGGTCGAGATGGATCTCTGGGTCGAGGTGGATCTTTGGGTCGTGGTGGATCTTTGGGTCGTGGTGGATCTTTGGGTCGTGGTGGATCTTTGGGCCGTGGTGGGTCTTTGGGTCGTGGTGGATCTTTGGGTCGTGGTGGATCTTTGGGTCGTGGTGGATCTTTGGGTCATGGTGGGTCTTTGGTTCGTGGTGGATCTTTGGGTCGTGGGCACGAGTCCTCTGGTCGAGGTGGGTCTTTGGGTCATGTCCATGAATCTCCGTGTAAATGTGGATCCCTGGGTCGAGGTGAAACCTGTAGTCGTCGTAGTAGCTTGGTAGCAAGTGATGTTAATTACAGCATCTGACAACAGGAATTTCAGTTTTAACAGAAACTGTCAGCTGCTCGGTGTCAGACGTTACATGGTGCATACAGAAGGGGCAGCCGAGGGTTACGGAGGATTTTTCACCCGAACGTATTCTTTGTCAGGCGCGAGCATTTCGCCTTAAAAAATATAGTCCTGTTGCCTAGGCAACGTGTATCACATACCTTCTACGTACGAGTTTTAGGGTGAAATCAGTTTTCAAAGTTGACGCGGCCATTTGCATCGGCCCGGTCACATTCATAACTTCCGAGTGTGCTTCTGGCAAGAAACATAGGTCTCTCTTCTACAATGTCTAGTGTTCAAATAGGAAATATGATATATGTTACGTGGTAGTTGTAGTCGTAGTATGATGCAATCACTCCAGACGCACTCACGTAGGGTTCTTGTAAAGAAACTTCACTCAGCTGTGAATCGTCACACGTCGCACAAGGTTGTAGACCACACTGGAGTAACAGTTCCAACAGTACTGTATTCTCACGATGCACTCTAAGCACAATGCGTCCACAGATGCATCCACACGTTGGTACACTGTCTCATACAATGCATCCACAATTCTGATACAATGCACATCACATATTTCCTAACACGCTCTTTTATACTATTACAGATTACGGCGTGCCCGGGTCAACGGCGGCCGACGTCGGCCCGACATCATTTTGCGCATTGGGTTACCAGTCGCCTTTATGGTCTGGATTTTGGAATTGTTCCTTAGTCTGAGAATGCCATATCTCATAGGCAATGACTTTCTTGTACATGTACATTTGACCTGAAACTGATGGCATGATATTTCATTGTGGATACGTGGTACATGTAACTGTACTGACCCCTTCACTACCATTGGAGGCAGATCGCGTTTTGGGATATCATTGTAAATTCCATGTCAAACACTACGTCGTCCGAGGAACATGCAATCAAAATGGTTTCCGCGAGAGGTATAGATCCTCATGAGCCCCCGGAGTCGCGGGGGCTCATAAGGATCTATACCTCTTGCTGTTGATGTTGTTCAATTTGTGTCGGCAATGAAGGGGTTAACTCCAATTTGCTTGCAACCGCCGGTGCCGTCAACAGTATCGTTGGCTGCAAAGGGGTTACAATCTTGTCAAGTGTATGTAGGTTGGATGATGGCACTGTACTGTCGGGACGCGCACCGTCCGCGAGGAATGCTGCTTAGATTTCACGCAGGAAACACACGGCATTTAACGCATTCGATACGAACTGCATCCGGATACGCGGCTTCAGCATTAAATGTGTGTTTCCGGCGTGAAATCTATGCAGCGTTCCTCGCGTAAGGTGCGCGGCCCGACAGTACACGTGACAAGATTGTAACCCCTTTGCAGCCAACGATACTGTTGACGCATCGGCGGTTGCAAGCAAAATGGGGTTAACCCCTTCATTGAACAACATCCAATAGCAAGAGGTATAGATCCTCATGAGCCCCCGCAGTCGCGGGGGCTCATGAGGATCTATACCTCTCGCTGAAACCACTTTGTATGCTTGTTCCTCGGACGACGTAGTGTTTGACATGGAATTTACAATGATATCCAAAACGCGATCTGCCTCCACTGGTAGTGAAGGGGTCAGTACAGTTACATGTACCACGTATCCACAATGAAATATCATGCCAGCAGTTTCAGGTCAAATGTACATGTACAAGAAAGTCATTGCCTATGAGATATGGCATTCTCAGACTAAGGAACAATTCCCAAATCGAGACTGTAAAGGCGACTGCTAACCCAATGCGCAAAAGGATGGTGTGATTGCATCATACTACGACTGACTACAACTACCACGTAACATATATCATATTCAAGTTCCTATTTGAACACTAGACATTGTAGAAGAGAGACCTACGTTTCTTGCCAGAAGCACACTCGGAAGTTATGAATGTGTCCGGGCCGATGTTAATGGCCGCGTCAACTTTGAAAACTGGTTTCACCCTAAAACTCGTACGTAGAAGGTATGTGATAAACGTTGCCTAGGCAACAGGAATATATATATATGCTCTTGCTACGCTAATGCCATGGAATTCCAGGCTGGTTAGCTTGCATTGTGTCATCAGGGCATCAGCTGCCCTTTTTTGTGACTGCATCGCCTACTAGTTCTAGAAAGAAGAGAAGGAATGACAGACCTATCATTTTAAGCCTTCCACTGAACACCTGCTACATAAAGTAGTAGGGACTACCCCCAGGCGCCCCGCAACCCGCTGGAGAATATCCAGTCCTCCCCCCCCCCCCCCCCACAGGGGAGGCTAGTTCATGAATATTCCTAAACAGATCTTGGACCTGCTGGATAGATTTAAGGTTTTGCCGCCTATAACCGGTTTTGCCCCAAGGAGGGGGGGGGGGGGGGGCTCTTCAGGTAGGCATACGGCGTAATCTGAAATTGCAAACACAACGCATGTACGAGAAGCTGCCTCCAGAATTTGACTGGTAGCACCGCCAGTACAGCGTGGATTGCATCCCAAAAACTTTATGAGGTGTTGCAGTCGAAGAAGACAGACTAATTTTGAAAAGGCAACACCTAGGCAATTTTGTGGTGCAATTATTCTTTACTTTTAACAAAGGCGACGCCCAAAGCCAAAACATGCACTCAATCAGAATACTCAAGGGACGTAATTTTTCATTAAATTCTGAGAATGCTCTTGCTACGCTAATGCCATGGAATTCCAGGTAAGCTTGCATTGTGTCATCAGGACATCAGCTGCCCTTTTTGTGACTGCATCGCCTACTAGTTCTAGAAAGGAGAAAAGGAATGACAGACCTATCATTTTAAGCCTTGGGCTTATGCGACGCCTTTGTTAAAAGTAAAGAATAATTGCACCACAAAATTGCCTAGGTGTTGCCTTTTCAAAATTAGTCTGTCTTCTTCCACTGCAACACCTCATAAAGTTTTCGGGATGCAATCCACGCTGTCCTGGCGGTGCTATCAGTCAAATTCTGGAGGCAGCTTCTCGTACATGCGTTATGTTTGCAATTTCAGGTTACGCCGTATGCCTACCTGAAGAGCCCCCCCCCCCCTCCCCCCTTGGGGCGAAACCGGTTGTAGGCGGCAAAAACTTAAATCTATCCAGCAGGTCCAAGATCTGTTTGGGAATATTCATGCACTAGCCTCCCCTCTCGGGGGGAGGACTGGATATTCTCCAGCGGGTTGCGGGGCGCCTGGGGGTAGTCCCTACTACTTTATGTAGTAGGTGTACAGTGGAAAGCTTAAAATGATAGGTCTGTCATTCCTTCTCTCCCACTAACCCTCTCCTTTCTAGAACTAGTAGGCGATGCAGTCACAAAAAAGGTAGCTGATGTCCTGATGACACAATGCAAGCTTACCAGCCTGGAATTCCATGGCATTAGCGTAGCAAGAGCATTCTCAGAATTTAATGAAAAATTACGTCCCTTGAGCTATTCTGATTGAGTGCATTTTTTTGGCTTTGGGCGACGCCTTTGTTAACAAGTAAAAAATATATATATACACACACACACACACATACACACACACGCCCGTTATTAGATCAGGTTAGAAGTCCCACAAATTTCGTTGTTAGGTAAATCTCACATTGTTTTTCCATCATTTGTATAACTTGATACATCCATTCTCGTGCAGCCATGATGTCAGCAGATATGTGTTTGCATGACAAGTAAACTTCTGACAGAACAAGATGCCCGAGAACCCAGCTTTCTCCTTTTTAGTTTTTTATAAGCGAAGTAACTTACATAGAAAGCGTACTGTAATGACCTCTGAAAAAGTGCTATTATATCCGACTTTTGTTATATCCGACCTTGTTTAAAGCAAAGTAGACAATAATAAGTATACTCTCTCTCTCTCTCTCTCTCTCTCTCTCTCTCTCTCTCTCTCTCTCTCTCTCTCTCTCTCTCTCTCTCTCTCTCTCTCTCTCTCTCTCTCTCTCCTCTCTCTCTCTCTCTCTCTCGGGCTCAATACAGTCTGTAAAACCATTGCTAAAAACACTTTCCTGTTGTCCCAGCTTAGACAAGGAACGGATACATAAACTCGTAAACTGTTTTTCATGCCCATATCAAGTCTCACGTTGATTATGTCTCCACAGTGTGGGACGTTTGTAGTGATGTTCACATGAACAGGTTAAACTCTATATATAAAAGAGCTGTCAAAATGATAGATACGGGGCCCATTCCTACCACAGACAAATTTAAACATCTAAACATTGTCGGCCTGCGTCAACAACTTAATTTCAACAAATGCATCTTCATGCACAAGATATTAAATAACATGACACCGCAGTATCTAACCACCAAATTTATGCCACAGCAAAAAACGCGAACGGACCTCAAGGAACAATACTTTACCCCTACCTCTGCCTAGAATTGACCTCTTTAAAACTAGTTTATCCTTTTCTGGACCGTTTGTATGGAGCACTATTCCTGCACATTTGAAGACTATAGCCTCACTTGGAATCTTTAAAACGAAACTTTTTGATTACCTGATGAGCCAAACATAACATCACTGCGCATTTATTTAAACAAACCCTGATGATTAATACTTTCATGTAATACATGCATTTATGTATAGTGTGTGACTGTGTGTGTGTGTGTGTGTGTGTGTGTGTGTGTGTGTGTGTGTGTGTGTGCGTTTGTGTGTGTGTGTGTGTGTTTGTGTGTGTGGTTTAAGTTGAATGTTAAGTGTTACTATTATTTTGTGTATATAATTTTTTAATTTTATTATTATTTTACTTTTTTTTACATTATTGTTGCATGAAATAATGTTTGTAAATATAATTCTTTATTATATTATTATTATTATTATTATTAAACCTATTTTATGTTGTACATGTTAGCAACGGCAAGTTTGTAAAATGACGATTTGTCAGTTTCTGACAAAAGTTACCCTTGATAAATAAAGTTTCATCATCATCTCTCTCTCTCTCTCTCTCTCTCTCTCTCTCTCTCTCTCTCTCTCTCTCTCTCTCTCTCTCTCTCTCTCTCTCTCTCTCTCTCTCTCTCTCCCCCCACATCATGCTCGCGTGAGTGCGAGTAAGTCGCATAGTCACATCGCTCCGTCTCCAGTGACAATTGTGTTGGCAGTGTTTGGTTGTGATGTGCGATTTTTAGCCTCAGTGACTTGTGATAGTGACTTCTATTGGAATGTGATTTTTCCATTTGTGTAACATAACTCTGGCAAGTCATGAGATCGTTCAACATAGAGGAGGGACTGATCCAAATGATAGAAGCGCTTTACAAGAACGCCTGCAGCGCGGTTCTACTTAACAATCAGTCAGGCGAGTTCTTCAGGACGACGATCGGTGTCCGTCAAGGATGCCTGCTCTCTCCTGTCCTTTTCAACATATTCCTGGAGAAGATCATGCAGAAAACCCTCCACGACCACCATACTTCAATCTCTATTGGTGGCAGATCCCTGTGCAATCTTCGATTCGCAGACGACATTGACCTCATGGCAGGCAGCAATAGTGAGCTCCAAAACCTGACAGACAAACTTTCAACTAGCGCAGGGTCTTATGGCATGGAGATCAGTACGGATAAAAGCAAAGTGATGATCAACACCACAAGCGACAGCAGCAGCAACATTCACATGAACGGCCAGAAGCTAGAAGAGGTCAATAGCTTCAAGTACTTGGGAGCCACCTTGTCCAAAGACGGTAGTTGCATAGCAGAGATCCGTATCAGGATAGGTACAGCAACATCCGCAATGGCCAGGCTGGACAGGATATGGCGAAGTAACTCCATCATCTTCACCATCAAGTACAGGCTTTACAAGTCCCTCGTTGTGTCTATTCTACTCTACGGCTGTGAGACTTGGACACTGCTTGCAGACTCAGAAAAGAAAATCCAGGCCTTTGAGAACAAGTGCCTGAGGAAGTTGCTCCGCATCTCGTACCGCGAGCACAAGACCAACGAATATGTACGGAGCATCGTCACTTCCCTGGTGGGCCCACATGAACCCCTTCTGGCAACCGTGAAACGGCGCAAGCTTGCTTGGTTTGGCCACGTGACCCGACACAACACCTTGTCCAAGACTATCCTCCAGGGCACTCTCGAAGGAAGTCGTCGGCGAGGTCGTCAGAGAAAGAGTTGGGTCGCAAACATAAAAGAATGGACCGAACTCGAGATGCCAGACTTGCTTGCCACCACCCAAAATAGAACTCAGTGGAGAGCACTGTCTGTTGCTGCTGTCTTTCAGTCCCCCCAACGCCCAGTTCGGGCAAGGGACTGATGATGATGATGATGATGTAACATTCATTTTGCCAGAGTTATTAACGTTTCTCTTTTTTTTTTCTTGAATACTTCGGGCAGTGGAACATGGACTCTCCCGTTTCTGTGTCGCTTGGCGCCAGAGTGGCCGGCGTGCCTACTACAGTCGTATTAAGCAGTCAGTCTCCAGATCCGAGTCTGCTGTGAACCTATACAGAGATCCTTATGGTGCCCGCAGATGCGAAAGCGCATGAGAATCCTGGCTGCGCGAGTAGATTCAGTGACTGCTTTCATCGAGTATTAGACCTGTTGACAGCAATTATAAACAGACCGCTCTGCTAGTGCGAGCTCACATTCCAGCTTATCAACTGTGGATTATTAAGGCATTTCGGAGTCTGAGCCGTTAGAATTCTCTTCTATTGCAGATGTGTGTAAAAGGTGACGCTAGCCCCAGTGCTTGACAGTCGCTGCCGCGTCACTCTTGAGCGCAGCAGTGAGCTATCATGGCAATCGGCATGACTCCACGAGGCTGGCATCAGCTGTGTAATCTGCCAACCACACCCCCTCCACCCGCGCCAACCACGTCAGATAATTAACTATCCCACCATCTTCCCTCCACCACCACACCCTCCCGGCCTCAGTCCACCTTCTTAAGTTTCACCATGGGCTGCTAGCTTTATGCTGGCACTTCATGTGTAGCATACCACCACCACTTCCCTCCACCACCGCCGCCCCCCTCCCCTATCAGTCACTCCACCACCGCCATGGGCCCTGCCACCCAATCTGCAAGTGCCAAGCACACCATGGACACTTCCATTGAGAAAATTCGCCATACAATGGATCCTATTCAAAAGACTTTCACTAGCGATAAACTCCCGCTATGGAGATAATACTCCACACACGGTACGTCGCCGGGTGTTCAGCCGCCATTACCGCCGACTGGTTCGACTATGAGCAAACCAGCAATCAGCTCAGCATCATCACCATCCCCACTCCACTGTGCAACCCTTCCTCTCCTAATCTCTACAAGACGTTTCTCCAACTCTACCTCGAATCGAGCAAGCTCATCACTATCACCCTCTACCATACTACAGGCGCTGTGCTTGTGCAGTGGACCGCATGCCGACAGTGGGTGTTTGACAAGATGAAAACAATAGTGAGCACAATGTCTGATGAGACAACCACCCCTGCCATTGAACCCCCGATATCTAAATCCTCGTCCGAACACCCCCTGATTACCCCGTGAATACCTGCCATTGAACCCCCCTCGTCTGATTCCTCAACTTCACCCTCCCAGGCTCCACTCGCATCTCAGCCCGGCCATCCAGTCTCAGTTAAACGCTGTAATCGCCACTAGCCCTGCCCCCTTCTACACCCCTCCC
The DNA here is from genome assembly GCA_036245525.1 of Semisulcospira habei. Lineage (NCBI taxonomy): Eukaryota > Metazoa > Mollusca > Gastropoda > Semisulcospiridae > Semisulcospira > Semisulcospira habei. The sequence continues at coordinate 179,941,035 of BTPG01000006.1, read as the reverse complement.
CTCCCTGTTGATTCTTCTGGTCCCCAACACATACCGGAATCGGAACCCCTCATTGAAACCATGACGTCATGTGTCAATCATCATTTCATGGCCATCGAGTCAACAGATGAGAGGAGCGTGGCGATGTGCAGTGAAGCACACCCCAGCCCCTCGGACACTGCTACCTCCTGTGCCCCGCTCTGCAACCACACCATCATCATCATCATCATCAGTCCCTTGCCCGAACTGGGCGTTGGGGGGACTGAAAGGCAGCAGCAACAGACAGTGCTCTCCACTGAGTTCTATTTTGGGCGGTGGCAAGCAAGTCTGACATCTCGAGTTCGGTCCATTCTTTTATGTTTGCGACCCAACTCTTTCTCTGACGACCTCGCCGACGACTTCCTTCGAGAGTGCCTTGGAGGATAGTCTTGGACAAGGTGTTGTGTCGGGTCACGTGGCCAAACCAAGCAAGCTTGCGCCGTTTCACGGTTGCCAGAAGGGGTTCATGTGGGCCCACCAGGGCCCACATGAACCCCTTCTGCCACCAACGCCCCACCCTCCGTCTCAAACACCCGTGACTGTGACCAACATATCTGCAGCCAGCATCGAACCAGCCCGCCATGAAGGACACAGCGCCCGGATTACTCTCCCCTGCCAAGCTAGCGAACTCGCCCAGGGCGTGTCCTCAGCTGAGATTAACACAGTTCTAGCGGACACACCAAACACACCGAATATTACTTCACCGTCGTCAACCTCACTCGGTCCTGTATCTGACAGCACGGCCACGAGACTGATCATCGCTCTACAGCACCAACTGGCTGAGTCCTCAGCCACCATCACCACTCTCCGCTCAGTGCCTCGCCAGTGCCGTGCGGAGCTGCAGGGAATCAAGAATGAGTTTGCTGACCTCAAACAGGGTCACGACACCTTGACCTCACTTGTCCTGGACAGTGAGGTGAAGGCCAAGAATGAGATCAAGGCTGTGGAAACGAGTGTGAGGGAAAACATCGACAAAAGTGCAGAGGTGCTGAGAAAGAGTCAAACAACGCTCAGTGAGAAAATCAGCAAGCGTTTTTCCTCTAGAGATTCTCACGCTGGGAAATTAGAGGAAATCTGCAAGCGGCTAGATACATGGACCCCATCACAAACCACGAGTGGGAAAGTCAGTACGACTGAACATTCATCCACCAATCTGTCCTCGCAAAATAAACCCCCTTCTCCGCCAGCCTCCGGTACTGCGCCTCATCCACATCGAGTTCCACTCTAACAATAGCAGAGTAGGGCCAACTATTCCTGTTGCTAACAGGTACCACGTGTTAAACCCGGAGCAAGAACTTGACTCTCCTGAAGAAAAAAAAACTAAACAAAAAATAAACGTGCGGGACGGAACAAAAAGACTCAAACTCGGCTTTAAACACAAAGAACTAACTTAATATCTAATATTATCACCACCGACAGCATGCATAAAAGGAACATAAACAGTAACAACATGACTCATTGAAACCTACCCTCGGTTGATATCAAGATCAGCACCACTAACAGCAGTTTCTTCCTCGCTTCCTTTCTTGCAGCCATTGCCACCAGAGACCCACTGATAAATGCACGCGAAAGTCGTGTATCAGAGCAACAGTCGTGTTAATTTCATTCTTCACTCAATCAAAACGAACAAGGAAGATGAACTGAATGTGCACGACGTAATGCTGTTTTCATTGGAAATATGTAGGCGAGGAGGAACCCTAATGTGTGACGAAAAGAAAGCTAAATATTAAAAGTAGCAGTGCATGACTGTGGAGCAGGAAGACAGGCCTGATGTACAGGTCAGCATCAGTACCGGCTTCGCTCTCCCGTATACTGGCTTTTAGTCGTGCGTGGGCACCCCCCCCCCCCACCCCCATCATCCCCCCCCCCCTCGCCCCACGAGGACATTTTGCATTCCGAGTAAGTTAAAGAGTGTGGTATAGTATTTTTGTTGTGCCGATAGGCGCAATGTGATACTTATAATGTGGTAGGCGGTATGTGACAGAGTACTCTATATCCGGTACTCTATGTTCTATTATATGGTGCACTGTGTATATTCAGGCATGTAGTTGCATTGTCGACTTGCATAACATAATTTTGTTGTCCATTGCTGTATATTTAAAAAAAGATTAAAAATACAATGCACAATTTCCCTAGTCTTTCCATGTCTACGGTATTTTTCTTTTTGTTGTTGATGATATTTAAGTTCAATGTAGTACAGTAGTACTAGTAGTACAAGTTGTACTCAAAACTAAATCTGGTGTTGGTAACTCAGCTTTATTAACAAATGCAAATTTCCCTTATTTATAGCGCAGCAAACCAGGAGGTATATATTATATGTATGCTCCTCTCTTGACCTTTTTTCTTCTTTTTGGGTAGGTGAAAGATATCACTCCATGCAGTACCTGTATCGAATTGGACGGTCAACACTTGGAACCATTATTCCACAAACATGCAAGGCCATAGTCAGTGTCCTGAAAGAGAAATATCTCAGGGTAGGTATTATTACTGTATTTAACCCATGACCTAGTCAGAGCTTTTAACATAACTGATAGTTGATACATGCACAAATGCAATAATACTTGTCTCAACTCCCTCCTCCCGCTGATGAAAAATCGTGTCTTAGCTTTATAGCTTATTAACCTTTAGTTTGCTGGTGGTCACATTTGCTGCCATCCACCATCTTCCACGATGTATGGAAGGCGATTTATGTCACGAGCTGGAGGTCTGCTTGTAATGATGGGAATGACATTGATAATTCCACATGAACTAAAGGGTGGTGTATTATAAGTTATTGGTCGGAGGGGTTCGCTACACGGACCTTTGTAGGCCTGAGGGAAGGCCTACAAGGGTCCGTGCAGCGAACCCCTCCGACCAATAACCTATTTGTTTTCATTCCTCCACTATTTTCGTAAAAGAAATCAAGAAGACATCTTCCGACCTGGATCACGCCAGACATGACTGACGTCAAAGGAATATACATTTAAACATAATAGACTCATGACGTAAATTAAAATATTTCATGACGTTGCCGTCTCCAGTACTGAGTGTGCTTGTTGTTTCGAACATCACTATGCAATTGTTTACTTTAGAACGTTTTGGTGATCTTTTATAGAACAAAACTCGCATCCAAGATGCGTCATAGAGAGGGCTACAAAAATTCCGCCATTTTTTGCTACATGGGTTTTTATATCACGGTCACATGGTACGGTTTGCTCTAAAGTGACTGGTCGTGTGACGTAGCGAGGAAAACAAAACATATTATAAGATGATTGGTGGGTTCCAATCCAAATTGTCAAAGTAAGACCAAGGTCCAACAAGTCCAAAATAAACACACCTGGTATTCATGGGCCAGTGGCTACTGCTGCAGACACTGAACTAAGATAACAGAGATTGACCAAATCAGCAATAAGCTGCCAACCACACGCAGTCACATACACCCTCACACTACTTTACATATTATACAAACAAAAGGTGGATTGTTTTTTCCCCTTCTTTTTATTGTAAGCACGCACACATACCATCATAAATATACTGAAAATACTTATAAGCACAGTTTTAAAAATAAAGTAAATGTCCTGTCACCCATGAAAGAAACCAGTGTGTAACAAAGAAGAAGAACTCTCTGTTCATCTGTGGCCATAATAGTTTACTGTTTTGTTCGAAATACAGAATGCTCTTTTTTTTAAATTTCAAACTTAATCAAACAAAACACCATTACCAGCACCGCATACAAAAGTGAAGTAAAAATTAAGACTACTTTCATTTAGAACTTTTGATATGTCTATCTTTAATTTTTTCGACCTTTCTCACAAGCTATATCATTTAACATGTGAGAAGCCAGGTTGCTGGCCCATAAATAAAGATGGTCTTCTCTTTTTTTTTTCTTTCTTTTTTTTTTTTTTTTTTTTTTTTTTTTTTTTTTTTGGGGGGGGGGGTGAGGGTGGGGGGAGTGACTGGAGGGGAGGTAGGGGGGGGGGGGGGGGGACTCACGTGTGAAGCAAAAGCGAGTATGTTCTGGGCCAGTGGTCTATGTTCTGGGCCAGTGGTCGTCTGTCCGTCGTAAAAACTTGAACGTTGGCATTTTCTCGGAGACTATTCAAGCAACGTTCTTCTTCAAACTGGGCCCTAGGATGCTTTGTGGCAAGACCTTTCTAAACATACTAATTTCAACAACCTCTCACAAAGGTCAAGATCACATGGGGATCAGGGGATATATAAAAAAAAGCTACATTTTGACATTTATTTTTTTTTCTCAAATACTATTCAAACCCAAACTTGGTACAAAGATACCTGATGATGATACAAACTTTATATGCATACTAATTTGGTTGATCCCTCAGAAAGGTCAAGGGTCACAAGAGGCCGGCGAAAGTGTGTAAAATGCAAATTCTGCATAAAATTGTGGGTATACTGTATTATCAATAATTTTGCAAAATTGTTCCAAAATATTTGGCACAAAGATAGCCGACGATAAGACCTTCCTAAGTTCCTGTGCATACTAATTTAGTTGACTCATCGCAAGGGTCACAGGGAAGGGGGAAGGGGGGTGGGGTGGGTGTGAGGATGGGGGGTGTTTTTTTTTTACAGACCTGTGAAAAGTGCTTAAATTTACAAGGCGATCCCTATCTAATCTAAGGCGATCCCTATAAAATCCTCTTAAATTCTTTCAATCACAAGTTTTGATACGTCTATCTTTAATTTTGTTCGACGTTTCTCACAAGTTACATCATTTAACATTTGAGATGCGAGATTCCTGGCCCACAAATAAAGAGGGTCTTCTTGTTTATGTATGTTTTTTTTTTTTTACCATGTAATCTATCATGGCGACAGACAGTTCATCTTTGCTACACCCTTGTCTCTTGCGTCTTCCAGCGGTGGTGCACTGCTCCACAACGGGTTGTTCGAAGGCGATCCCTATTTCACTTCCTTCTTCATCATCCTCTGCTTCCATTGCTCTGCTAGTGCCGGCTTCGGAATCCGGTGGCGCATTTTTTAACTATTTCAGGCATTTGTAGTACAGAAAACAAGTTAAAATAATCAAAATGTCAAAATTTGATGAAGTTATGTGAATTGTTACATTTTGTGTTTACAGGTGCCCCAGACAACCGAGGAGTGGGAAGCAGTGGCCTGTGCCTTTGATGAAACATGGAATTTTTCACATTGCATAGGTGTCATTGATGGTAAACACATATGGTGGATCAATGTTTTTCAACTACAAGGACTTGCACAGCATTGTGTTGATGGCTGTTGTAGACGCACAATACAGGTTCATTTGGTATGACCTGGGTGCAAATAGTCGCAACAACGATGCAGGGGTGTTCAGCTGTTCGACTTTCGCTTCAGCTCTAGAAAACGGGTCCCTCAACATCCCAACACCTTCTACGATAAGAACTGGGGGTGTTCCTGTCCCATATGTGCTTGTTGGCGATGAAGCTTTTCCCCTGAAGGCCAATATCATGAAACCTTATCCCAAGAAAGGACTTGACTGTTCAAGACGCATTTTCAGCTACAGGCTGAGTCGAGCACTGTGTGTGTCTGAGAATGCATTTGGTATACTAATCAACCGGTTTGCAGTGTTGGCGAAAGTGATGAACCTTGAGCCAAATGTTGCGACCACAGTAACTGAAGCATGCCTGGCCTTGCACAATTTTCTTTGAACTGAAAATGATGTCCGGTATGCACAAGAGGTCCGCCGATCAACTGGAGATTGGTTCAGGGACAATGGCAGGCAATTCATCACCGGAAACCACAGCACGTCATGCCAGAGAAATGAGAGAGGAGCTTTTGTTGTTCTTCAATAGTGAGGGTCAAGTGCTGCGGCAATGGGAGAACATAAAAAATGAGTAGAGAATAATTAATAACTCCTGCCTGTGAACGAGGAAGAGGAAGAAGAATTTTTATACTTAGCATTTGAAGACATAAATCTAGCAACTATTAAATTGTATGGTGCATGTAATATGCTTTCAAAATTCTAAACATGAAAAAATCAAATACTCCTCATTCCTCTTTTTATTGTTGCAACATCATTTTCAGTTTGAAAAAAAGTTGTTTAGTGCCAGGCATGCATTAGTTACTGTGGTATCGCACAAGGCGTTGGGATGTTGAGTGACTGGTTTTCTACAACTGAAGTCAACATTTTTTTTACTCATGTGCGAAGCAAACGTGAGCATGTTCTGGGCCAGTGGCCGTTCATCCGTTGTCTGTCGTCCGTGGAAAACTTTAACGTTGTCATTTTCTCGGAGACTATTCCAGCCAGTCTTAAAAATTGGCCCAAGGATACTTTGTAGCAAAACCCTGCTAAACATATCAATTTCAGTGACCTCTCACAAAGTTAAAGGTCACAGGGGATCAGGAAATGTATCAACAGCAAAGTGCTACAGTCAGGTCTCATTGCAATCAGAAGTGTATGTATGTATATAATTGCTCTGCCCAAGAAATTCCCTTGTTTACGTACAATGAGGAAATAAAGTTTACCTTATATTGTTTAGGTTCAGAAGGGGGGTGGTGGTGCTGGGGTGGGGGATGAAAAGTCAACAGAAACATAGGATAGGCTAGCGATGACGGATAAATCGGCGCAAACTCTTAGAAACAAACAGCAACTTTTCCGTCACCATGAGCAAAGTTTGCCATGTGCACAATACAATAGTAGCAGATTGATATACAAGTTAAACGTTTGTACTGTTTGTTTCTTTGAGTTTGCGCTGATTTATCCCTCTTCGCTGGTTTGTATAGATCTGTATCTAGCGCCGCTGGCTTCACTTTGGTCTGTATTGACTGGTTTACCTAGGCCTAAGCCAACTTGTATTTCAAATTGGAATATTTGGGACAAGATGCAAGAAACCCGTTTGTACAGTCTATTTGCTGAAATGCAGCCCAAGAGAAATTGTGAACACTGGGTTAATGCAACTAAACTTTTGAAAAAGTAAAACAAATTGCCAACTGTTCATACTGAACCTCACTAGCAAGTATGGTTGTATATGAAAAAGGCCATACTTTAATTGTGTACAACTATACTGTCAAGTTATATCTCACCAGATTGGAACTGGTAGCCCCAACAATGTTGATGATGGGGATTAGGAATTGGAGCCTTTCAAAGAAAAGTCACTTAGGCGTGTAGACTTCCTCCCTCCCTGCTCCACTTTTTTTGCTGTCCCGCATCTTTCTCAGCTCCCGGGTGAACTGATTGCGGATGGCAATGATTTTTGCCTGAAGTTGTTCTTCTGAATAAAAAAGGACACATGTCATGAATGCACAAAACAACTTTTCAAATTTGTTTTTGTTGTGTGTGTCAAGTTGGTGTAATGAATTCACAATGAATGAGTATCTGTGATGAGATGATCGCAAAAGGGAGCAGCGTTTACACCTTAGCTTTATCGTGTTGATGTTCAACAAGTACACTGATGAACCACATTTACAAAATAACACCAATAGTGGTTAACTAAGGCAGATGCTAATGGTTGATCTGTCCAGATACTTGTAAAAGCAGTACATCATACTACATGTATACTACAAAAGAGCATTATAGATTTGCCTGTGTAGGTTTATATTCTGTGTCAGCTCAATCTGTGACAAATCTGAATGAAAATGTAATTGCTCTGAAAATAGTCATAGATTGATGGAGTGATGGGCTCCATGTATGTCTCACTCTCACAGTTTTCTTTTGAGTAGGCATGATTACACAACACAAGAAGTAATCTTAAATTAAAAGACGTTGCAATCACATTCACACATTATCCTGCTGCACTCAAAAATTATTTTATCGTTTATACTTCGTGTGTGTGTGTGTGCGTGTGTGTGTGTGTGTGTGTGTGTGTGTGTGTGTGTGTGTGTGTGTGTGTGTGTGTGTGTGTGTGTGTGTGTGTGTGTGTTTATAAATACACTCCAATGATACAAGCTGACAGGCAAACAGTTTTGTCTGTCTGTCTGTTCTTTTTTCATCTCATGTCATCAGACTACATCAAAAACCTTAACCAAGATGTTTTCTCACACGAATTTTACGAACTTGTCACTTGGAAAGACCGGACTTCAAATTCGTGTGCGGAAACAACTTGTACTCTTCTTCTTCCTTTTTCGTAGCTGTCTACCCTCATCGAGTTTATGATTCTGACATTACATTACATTCCGACTTTTCAATGCAAAAATAGTACGTGCATTGCTGACTAAACCCGACTCACAAGGCAAGAAATGCGCAAATCCTAGCTTCTTTTTTTTTACCATTTGTCCCTTGACATTTTACCGTCTCAACACACATTTGGAACTTTAATGCAAACATAAAATCGTAACCCAACTGTGCACTCGATGCGCGTTGCTGATGAAAAGTTAAGGTGAACGGTGGCCCATGACGCCGATTTCACCGCCCGATTCTTGAAACTACGGCTTCTTGCGTCCCATAATGCCGCGTGAGATTGGTAGAGATCAATTAATCTGTCAGTGTAATCGTCGGACAAATCCGACGTCACGTGATCTTTTGTTTAACGTTGATTGGTTCCAGCAGCAGTGTTTTCCGAAACAGTTGCGAGATTTTAGGATCGGTTGTAAATTCTGGAAACAGTAGAAAACTGTTTTCAAAAACAGTTTTGTGTGCCATGTCACACGGTGTGTTTTCAAAACAGCTGTGTTTTTGTTTTTGAAAACTGTTTTCAGCCCCCGTCTGACATGGCCTTTAATCTGCAGACATACAATTTCACCATGATGGATAAATAAAGTGTATTGTATTGTATTGTATTGTATTGTATTGTATTGTATTGTATTGTATTGTATTGCCGCATTGTTTTTCCTCACGATTCTATATAGATGCAGCACTACAATGACGCGATCGCGAATAGCGCGGTGTGACTTTATGGCTCCCGTATATCGCGATATACTGAGGCTGACCTGTATATCGTGCGTGGGTGTATGTTGGGCATATACTCCTGGAAGAGACATTACGTAGCTGAATCGTCAAGAGCCATAATGTGCATGTGCGCTGGTCTGTGATTTTGGACCGTACGGCCAAGCACATTTAGATTCAAAATCACAGACAAGCTCACTTACATCAGTGGCATACGATACTTTTAATCCATTCACTGTCGAAACAACGAAATCCGGACCAGAAAGCTGACTCCCGGAACATCCCACCCCAGCGTTGTTTTTCGAGAAAACATCGCAACGGAGAAAGAAACACCCTTAGAAAGACAGTTACAACACAATTCATTAATATTTCGGGTTAAACCCTTTTACAAATAGACATCCAAAGAAGTACACAATTTGCAACTTGTCTTTCGTGACTCACAAACCAGATAGGTGAGGCTACCGATGTTGTCTTTCGTGAGTGGACGATGCAATATCAATAAATTGTGTTGAAAACTGTCTTTTCTAAGCGTGGTTTTTTTTCCTCGTTGCGAAGCTCTCTCGAAAAACAACGCTCAGCACCCAAATGCAAGAGGCATAGATCCTCATGAGCCCGCCTCAACTGCTGATTTGCTGACCTCACGATTCACGTCGGTTTATTTGACTGCTGCAGCTCTATGGCGTTGACTAACAAAGATTTCAGAAACACGGTCATGTCGCTACGTCGCCGGCTACTTGTACGGAGAGCAGACTAAGGCGGTGTTAACCCTGTAGGTAGACTATCATTGTTATTTTGTGCACGAAGCGTGTAATGGATCCCGAGATAAGAACCGCGTTAGTGAGGTGCATGATCAGCTGGGACCATCTCTAGACTACACAAATGCCGTTGGCACACAGCACAGTTGTGGCGTGTTGTGCATGCTGTCTCGGGCATGTAGCTTGGCGCGAAATTAATTAATACTTGTAGCCTGCATGTATAACTTTCCATCTTTAACGATGAAACTAGGAGATGGATCGACCATTATGGCTAGCGCCCGGAGTAATATATGATTAGCTTGGCACCTTCACTGACACACACCGTGACACACAATTGTCCTCGACATACAACCATCATGCCGGTCACTAGAATTGTTTCTGAGACCGTCACAGACTCATGTCTGTTAACCCTATATGCCTAAGACACACGCATGTCAAAGGCCGACAAGAGACATAGATCCTCATGAGCCCCCGCGAATGCGGGGGCTCATGAGGATCTATGCATCTTGCAGTTGGGCGTTATTCGCTGTGGTCCGGCTGCGGAGGGGTTACATGTACGAAAAGTACAGTGAATTCCACATGTGTAGAGCATTCTTCTACATCCATCTTTATGACATTGTCATTTGTTTTATGCTACAAGTTACAGGTCGTTTGACATCGGAGCCTGCAGCGTCCTTCGCAAATATCTTACGATACGATACGATACGATACGATACGATACGATACGATACATACGATACGATACGAAACGATGCCACGCCATAGTGTGATATGTCATGTACACGACACGACACAATACGACGACGCGCTATACGCTACGATACGATACGATACCATGCCATGCCATGCGCATGACATGACACGACACTTCATGACACGACACGACACTTCATGACACGACACTTCAGGACACGACACGACGCTTCAGGACACGACACGACACTTCAAGACACGACACGACACGACACTTCAAGACACGACACGACACGACACGACACTACACAATACGATACGATACGATACGATACAATACATTACAATACCACTTTATTAATCCCTCTGGTAAATTTTCTGTCTGGCTGTATACCACATGGCAAATTATATAACACACAACAGTGCAACACTCGATCATTTCACCCCTCAACGAGTCAGCTGATGTTTGTTTGTTTGTTTGTAATCCTCACTGAACCATTTTTTTTAATCACTCCTAGAACAAATATTATTCAAACCAGTTGACCTGGTAATAAAATTTACTTTCAAGAAAGTCGTTTAATTTGCCAGTTCTGCAGTAAGGTCGTACAAAATTCGAAAATCTTTCATGAAATGACTGCTGTTACGTCCCTAAATGTGCCTCAGATATATTCAGCCCAGTACAACAAAGGTCCATTTTCACGCGAAAGAGTAAATTGACCAACCTTTCAACCGTGGAACAGCGCAGGCACACATCAAGTCGGCACGTTTGACCTTAATATTGAGATCTGGCCGTTTACAGCCATGGCTCTGTCTTTTGACCAGATATTTACGACTGTACAACAAAATCAGCAAAACGCATTTAAGTGTAAAAATAACCCATATTGAATCAAATTTCACTAAATGATACTTACTCCTACAGTGGTATAGAAAAGTGTTTCTTTGCGGAGATATTTGGGGGGGGGGGGGGGGGGGGAAGCCGTTGCGCGCTTCTGTGTCAAACAGCCTATACTCTATACCCAGTGCGCAAAGGCCACCGGACCGACGTCCACCCGCCGTTGGCCCACGCACAGCTGTGCGCGGGCCAACGGCTGCCGATGTCGGCCCGATGACCTTTTGAACATCAGGTACACAACTAGAAAGTGCACCCACTCAATGTATTCATTGTATCCACATGTGTGTGTGTGTGTGTGTGTGTGTGTGTGTGTGTGTGTGTGTGTGTGTGTGTGTGTGTGTGTGTGTGTGTGTGTGTGTGTGCGGCGAGAGCGTGCGTGCGTATTTGATTTCAGTGAAAGAAGGAATTTTAAAGAATATCTTCTTTTTTTTTGGCCATTCACATTATTAGCAATCATAATTGGTGCCCTCCATTTTGACTTATCCATCTTTTTTGAACGACTTGTTATATTATGTGCACTTGTATGTTAGTAGCTTTGTACCTTTGTATGTTAGTAGCTTTGTACCTTTAGCAGAGTTGTACCATTGTAGATTAGCAACGGCAAGCGTGAAAAATGGCACATGTGCTAACTGCTTCTTCCGTTCAGAAATAAAAGTTTCATTTACAGAAATAAAGTTTCATTTATAGTTGGATCGCGTTCACTTTTTCTCGGGGTAAAGGGGTTAAAAGGGTGCAGTTGTATTAGTGTGCTGTATTTTCTTCTTGAGCCATTTTTCTTGTTGGAATGTATTGCTTACTATACATGTGATGTGTAATGGGCGCCATTGACAAAAAAAAAAAAAAAAAAAAAAAAAAAGCGTTGAAAACAGTGACTGGTGGGCGTTATGTGAAATTAACACAGTACTGTATGCAGCGATTTCACTCAATTCGAATGTTGTGTGATTCAAAGAAACCGAAACCGACCACGGGAAAAAAACCACTTAAAGCATGATTAGAACTTGCGGATACAGTGAGTACAACAAGTGGGTGCACTCTCTAGCTACGTATAAATAAATCCAAACAAAAAACGTTTGTCGGTGTAAAACAATGGCCAAAACTCATTATTTCCTCACATACACGATGAAATCCCAATGAGGAATCTAAAACGAATATCGACGTAACAAGATTTACTCATTCCGAAAAATCTCTGTCACTCGTTGAACTGTTTAATTTCTCTATGTGTTTTGACGGTTGTTTCATTCGTTCTGAAACAACCGCCAAACACATACAAAATTAAACAGTTGAACGACTTAACGTCCACGCCATGCGAGTGTTAAGAGTCGGCCCAAGGGAGCGGGTTATGACAACTGAATTATGGGGGCAGGGGCAATTGTGTCGTTGTTTATTGTTGTTGAAATTTGTTAGAAGCGATTTAATTGCAGATAGAAAATGTTAAGTGAGAACTTCCCTAGCAGCGTTGTTATATCCGACTTTTCATGGCCGGCCTTAACCCTAGTGCGCAAAAGGCCATCGGACCCGATGGCCTTTTGCGCACTGGGTTGTTATCAGCCGAAGTCGACTGGAATGTACATTTCGGTTCAATGTAGATACTTGTAAGCACTTTCCCGCGTTTCATGCTTACTGACAATAATGCGTTGTGTTCTTTGGGGAAAAAAATCAAGGGATAGGGACCTCTGTCAGACAGAACAACAACATTGTCCAAAACAGAGGACGCTCTCCGCAAATCAGCAGGCCGAACAAGAAAGACGCCGACCAATCAAATCCCCCGGCCATTCCCTCAATATCCTTCGCCGCGCCCTCCCCTCCGGCCGGTAATAGCATGTCCGTTGAAAGGTCCTGGTAAATCAAAGTGGCACAGTTGGGGTGCGCCTGAGTTGATCAGTGTTCAGGTCGTACTCCATAGGCAATAGATTTCCCTGTGCCCCATAACCCACCCATCAGGGCCGTCCATTATCACTTCGGTGCCGTGGACGTGAAACCCCGAACTAATCGATCCCCTCCGCAGCCAACAAATCGGAGCAAGGGCAACACATGGTCGAGGCACCAGTTAAGACCTGACACCCGTTCGGGGAAAAGCAGCGATGGCATGAACATCAGCAAAGACTCGGAAAGTGACTTCGGCATTTACATTGACCCATTCTGAGTCATGCATCCAACTCAGCTTGAACTTAATTTAAAATAATATTTTTTTTAAAAAGGGAGATAAAAAGCAGGTCAACACTGCTCATGCGTTTCGACGAAAACTGTGGATTAACCCATTTAACCCCAACGCCTTACAACAGGAGATGGATCGACCATGCTAATTCAAGAGTGGTGCCAGATTAACTTGGCGCCTAAAGACGCCAAGCTAATCTGGCGCCACCCTTGAATTAGCATGGTCGATCCATGTCCTGCAACTACTCAGTCGTTATATGACACCTCCGACATTTTGGAAATGCGGTCTTGGGGTTAAATGGGTTAAATGCCCGCATATCGAATGCTTGTTCGAGATTTTAATCCACGGGTTTCGTCGAAGAAAGTGCAGTTCTGACCTACTTCTAGTTTTTGGCAATCGTCTATTGTCTGAAAAATGAATGAAAATGTAAATTCGTCTATAAACCCCAGTCCTCAGAGAACATAAGCAAAACACGACGTGTCTGATTTTATCCCATCCGTCTTCAGGTGATATGAACAAAAATAAATGATGATGATGATAATCATCATCATCATCATCATCATCATCATCATCATCATCATAACAAGAATAATCATCATCATCATCATCATCATCATAAAGAGCATTTACTATATCGCGCCAAATCCCCAGCAGCAGTGGCTCTAAGCGCGTTACAAAAAAATGTATGTATGCATAATCTCACACTACGTTTACGCGAATTTAATCTACGCACACACATACAAACACACGTGTACACATACATGTACATTCGTGAACAGGAACTTAAAAGAGAAACAAAAGACTCATCGGATAAAAAGAAGCAACAAAAACAGAAAATGACACACAAAACATAAATAGGATGAGAGAACATAAATTGGATGAGAACACACACACACACACACACACACACACACACACACACACACACACACACACACACACACACACACACACACACACACACATTTTATTTTTACTCGTACACAGACTAAGATTCTATCAACATTTATGTATCACTGCATGTAAAATGTTGGCCTTATCCATTCTTACGAGGTATGATCAAAAAGTAAGTTGGGCGGCCGCTCGACTACTTGAGCATATGATAAAATGTCAGGCTTTGTCCTTTATTCAAGCACAACACGAGACCGCTGTATGACATCATTTGCAATAAGCGATGTAAATGCCTGAAATTAAAACAGTAACTCTCAAAGATAACACATTTAAGTTTCTACAGTTTTAAAAGAGCGAAACTCGTAGAGTATCCCTCTTTAACTGCAAACAAAACTGAAAGTTGTTGGATAGAGTGCTTGTGTATTGTCCAGCTCTGCCTGTGAGTGAATTGTGCAGTTCAACTGGAAAAGAGATGACTTTGATGACGTGTAATAGCCCAATTCAATTCAATTCAATTCAATTCAATTCAATTCAATTCAATTCAAATAACTTTATTTATCCCTTAAAGGGCAATTACATTTGTGTGAACGGGGGGGGGGGGGGGGGGGAACAATCAAATAAAAGACATTCAATAAACATTAATTAATATCAGGACATTATAATATCCCATTTGTACATGATATTAATATGCTAAATCTGTAAGACTTAAAATACTAATATTAAGACATATTAAAACTCTAAACTAATACAATTACTAAAACATTATTTAAAACTTAAAAAGCATTATTAACGGCATTATCAGTGAACACATTAACGTCTTACTTTCCACTTACACCCTCTACAACTGTCCATCGAAGATTTGACAGTCGGCTTCCCAATGCGCAAAAGGCCATCGGGCCGACGTGGTCTGCCGTTGGCCCGTGCACGGTGATCTTTTGCGCATTGGGAAGCTGACTGTCAAATTTTACCTGGGAGAGAGCAAATTTCTCTCTTTTTTTTTTTACACATTAATAGGAACTCAAATACACATTTATCCTATTTTGAGAGGTAACCTTCACCTCCAAACCTTTGTTTCGAAACAGTTCAGAGGGTAGCTTACCATGACTTTGACCTTGAAAAGCTATTTGCAATAATGATACCCCATGCCTTCATAGAGGCCCAGAAGAAACAGAAAGCAGACCCCTCATGAGCTACTCAAAACGTGTAGAACAAGAGGTCCCAGATGACCAAGTGATGTCATCACTGAAGACGATATCTGCTTATCCTGCAACAACAAACGATCAATCAAAACAATCTTCGATTCGCAGACGACATTGACCTCATGGCAGGCAGCAATAGTGAGCTTCAAAACCTGACAGACAAACTTTCAAGTAGCGCAGGGTCTTATGGCATGGAGATCAGTACGGATAAAAGCAAAGTGATGATCAACACCACAAGCGACAGCAGCAGCAACATCCACATGAACGGCCAGAAGCTAGAAGAGGTCAATAGCTTCAAGTACTTGGGAGCCACCCTGTCCAAAGACGGTAGTTGCATAGCAGAGATCCGTATCAGGATAGGTACAGCAACATCCGCAATGGCCAGGCTGGACAGGATATGGCGAAGTAACTCCATCAGCTTCACCATCAAGTACAGGCTTTACAAGTCCCTCGTAGTGTCTATTCTACTCTACGGCTGTGAGACTTGGACACTGCTTGCAGACTCAGAAAAGAAAATCCAGGCCTTTGAGAACAAGTGCCTGAGGAAGTTGCTCCGCATCTCATACCGCGAGCTCAAGACCAACGAATATGTACGGAGCATCGTCACTTCCCTGGTGGGCCCACATGAACCCCTTCTGGCAACCGTGAAACGGCGCAAGCTTGCTTGGTTTGGCCACGTGACCCGACACAACACCTTGTCCAAGACTATCCTCCAAGGCACTCTCGAAGGAAGTCGTCGGCGAGGTCGTCAGAGAAAGAGTTGGGTCGCAAACATAAAAGAATGGACCGAACTCGAGATGCCAGACTTGCTTGCCACCGCCCAAAATAGAACTCAGTGGAGAGCACTGTCTGTTGCTGCTGCCTTTCAGTCCCCCCAACGCCCAGTTCGGGCAAGGGACTGATGATGATGATGATGATGAATCAAAACAGGAGTGGGTGGCCTCTGATAATGAGACTGGTGCCCAATGCGCAAAAAGCACTTTTGTCAGATTTTCAGAACTGACGGGAACATTTTCTACAAGTCCTAAAACTTAGAGGCTAACAGTGGAAAATAGTCCTACAATAATCAAGTAAATGGCACAGTTATCATAATTTGTTGATCATACCTCGTATATAGAGTCACTAACTAAACTATAGCATGTCTACTATTATTGATCATATCGCAGTTTATGTATTGGGGTGTTTTGTATGATCTGCCATATTGGGTTGTGTGCATGTGTGTGACGCGTTTTTATTGTAGGCCTGTTTAAGTATTTAACTCATGTAAGGCACCGTGCATCAATAGCTGCAAAAGTGTCGTAAGCGTTGCCACCGGCAACGCTTTACGACACTTTTACAGCTATTGATGCGTGCCCCTTGAATTAAAATGTTTTCATATTGTACCCTAGTTCATGCCAAACAGAAGTTTCCAGAGCTACATTGGTTTGTGTGTGTTTGTTGTATTTGCGTGTGTGTGTGTGTGTGTGTGTGTGTGTGTGTGTGTGTGTGTGTGTGTGTGTGTGTGTGTGTGTGTGTGTGTGTGTGCGTGCGTGCGTGCGTGCGTGTGTGTGTATGTGTGTGTGTGTGTGTGTGTGTGTGTGTGTGTGTGTGTGTGTGTGTGTGTGTGTGTGTGTGTGTAACTTTGATTGTGTTCTCACGATGAAGAAAATGCAACTGGACAAAATATAACGAAGAGGAGCCGGAGTAGTTAAAATTAAGTCACACACACACACACACACACACACACACACACACACACACACACACACACACACACACACACACACACACACACACACACACACACACGCACGCACGCACACACACACACACACACATGGGGACAAAAGCGTCAGAGTGGGTTACCTACCATTAATTTTTATGTCAAAATGGGTTCCCATATTTCTATTTATTCTAGGGCTCTGGAATTGATGCGAATGTTTAAAACTCACCTTATAACCAAGCTCTATAACTTAAAATAAAATAGACATTTTCTAGAAACAGAGCCACTAGATGGAAAAAAAATGGGTTTCTACCAATAAAGTGGGTGCCTCTCTCACAAAAACTGGCATTACAGTCAAAATGGGTGTCTTCACAACATTAGGCGTCTGTAATAAGTTCAAGTTCATGGAATACTTCTTTTTCACATTAATTTTTTTCCCAACTTAATGTGTATGTGTGCTTTAACATTTTTAACATTGTGTGGTGCAAAATTCAATAAACACTGGCCCGTAACCTTTCGATTATGATTTTTACAGAGGAAATCTTTTAAACATTGCTGCGTTTTGTCCTTCTGAAGCAAAACAGTTTATCATGGCATTTATGTGAGAATCAACATAATGTATTCTGGAAATTAAAGGACTTTTTTTTGGTTTTGGGTACTCTGGAGTTTCAGACAAACAGCAACAGAGCATTTTGAATATTAACCCTTATCATTCGGAATACACCAGTGTGTGCAACAAGTGTGACTGAAATAGTCAAAAGGTTAGTGCCAGAATAGCTTGGTGCCTCTAGGCGCCAAGCTATTGTAGCAGCACCCTTGAACTAAAGCCATTGGTCTATGTCCTCATCTGTAAGTGTACTGTAATGTAGCTTGCATAGAATTATGGCAGTGAACAAATTTGAAGCTTTTAGCCTCAGTATGATGCGGGTCAAAAAGTGTGGAAAAATATTAAAGACAGAAAAAGACCCAGACGAAGAAACTAACACTTAACTTATTCTACCCCAGACACACCACAGCAAAATAAAGATCCACCATGATAGTTCAAGGGTGATGCCAGAATAGCTTGGCGCCCATAGGGCGCCAAGCTATTCTGGCATCACCCTTGAACTATCATGGTGGATCTGTGTCCTGCACTGCAACGCAGTCTTCTGAAGACGACTTCCAACATTTGGGGATTCCGGTCTTGGGGTAGAATGAGTTAAAATGACAGAACAGAACACTGACATTAATTAATTAACTGACAACATAAGAAATCTCTTGAAACTTCAGCCTTTATTATTGTCTTTCGTCCCCCCAACCAACCATTCTTCCGTTTGCAGATTTTTAAATGGAATGCAGTATACAAAAATGATCTAGGCAGAGCACCCCCCCCCCCCCAACCCCGCCCCCATAATAACACTCTTGTAATAAATCTTTACGTTGTCAATGGTTTTCTTATCTTATTATTGTCTTTTGTCCCCAGCCGGCTGTTTCGTTTTGCAAATCGAAAGGTTATACAGTATACAAAATGATCCAGGCGTCCATCAGATAAAAAAAGCAGGCTATACATGCTAAAACCACCCCAATAATAACACTCTTGTAATAGATCTGTATGAAACCGAAACTGCCGCGAGTGGCGGGGAACCTCAATTCATTTCTTTTGTAACTTTTTCAGTCTGTTGCGGACGTAATCCTTAATGTTTGTCCAGCGCCTATGTCTAAGTGCAGGCTCTTCTGCCATTGCGTGCTGTATCTCGGCCTTTCCAGGAAGTTTGTTCATGACGAGGTGTATCTTGAAACGAGTTTGAACAGCTTTCTCTTCAGCTTCCCCCCATGGTTTCCTTGTAAATCTAGCTTTCTTTCGAACAGGAGCTGACGCAGTACTGTCATCATCAAAACTATCTAGATTATCATCAGGCTCTGGATGTCTTTTCTCCGTCATGCTCATTGATTCCTGTGTTGTTGACTTGCTACTTGCTTCATTCACAGGTGCTGTTCCCCCCGAGACCTCTCTGCCAGTTTCTGATGTGTCTTCATTGTCAAAGTCAATCTCTTCATCATCGCCCAGCTCAGCTCTAATGCAACTCTCAAAATCTGTCATCCCATTGTTAACTGACAGAAGAATCTTTGCCACTTTTGCCTTTTGAAGGACATCTTGAGGTTGGCGGTAGATATGGCGATGTATCCGAATATCATGACCAAGGAAATCTGCCAGCTGATCCTGGTCTAACTCCGAGATGGCCATTGACTGAGCCAAAGTTGTAACCTGCTTCCGTAACTGAGTAAATGTGAACATGGCTGGGTATGACACCCGTGCTTCTAGGGCATGGGCCTTCAGAACATCATGGCCTCTGTAAGGCCTCTGACCAGAAGGTGTGGCAAAGATGTACTGGGAATCAGCGAGAGCTGGCACTGATTGCCTCATTTGAAGGATTCTGTCCACAGTTGTCATCATCTTCTTCGTCAGCAAAACGGGAACACTCCTATTAAACTT
>BTPG01000006.1:179884613-179920945 GCA_036245525.1 Semisulcospira habei | reverse complement strand
ATTGATTATCCTTCTGTTGACTTCCTCTTAAACACACACACACATATATTTGTTTAATGAATAGTCAAAACGCAGAAACGCAGTGCGCTTTGTAAGCGGCTCATTTAAGTGCCGAAAAAGCCTTGACTTGAAACTGGACATGTAGGGAGCTTCGGTAATATTGGCCGGAAGCGAATTCCAAAGTTTAGCTCCTAAATAGGACAGGCTAGTTTTGAATATATCAAGTCGTGCCTAGGTACTGACAGATTGTTCCCCGTCTCGTAGGGTGTGTTAGCATAACTAAACAAATCCGAAATATACGGTGGTGTTCTAGAGATGCTGACTTTAAACATTAACACGCCCTTGTTGTACATAAGGAGGTTACGTAAGAAAAGCATGTCAAGGGCTTTCAGTCGCTCGTCGGTGGTGTTCCTGCTGTTAGGAAGGACTAGCTTGGCTGCTCTCCGGTGGAGGAAATTAAGCCTCTTTAGCATGCATCACTACACCCATCCTAGACTGTAGATGCGTAATCAATGTGAGACTGAATGTGAGCGGTGAAAAACAGTTTTCTCGTCTGTGAATCTGTAAAATAAATAAGTTTTGTAAGCAGAAACAGATTTCTGGACACAGTTTTGCATACACTGTTTACATGTGCATGCCAAGACAACTGATTGTCTATAATGACGCCGAGCAACCGGTGCTCGGTGATCTACCTAATCGGCTCACAGTTAAGGGAAAGGCTAAGTGGAGGCGGGTTTAGCTGATACTTTTGACGAGTAGCGATTAACATACACTCTGTTTTAGATGGATTAGGCATCATGTAGTTGTCTCGGCACCAGTTTGAGACGTCTAATAGACAATGTTGCAAAGAAGACTTAATTGTAGATATTTTTGCTGACGACACGTCGAGAGTAGCGTCGTCTGCAAACAAACTGCATCGCACATTTGGTTGCGAGACACATAAAGGCAAGTCATTAATAGAGATTAAAAATAAAAGAGGGCCTAAGATAGACCCCTGGGGCACTCTATGCTTAATCGCACCTTCTGAAGAACGCTTACCGTTGACAAAAACATACCGAGATCTATCGCTTAGATAAGATTTAAAGAAGGAAGCGGAATCTGTATATATGTGGTATGCCAACAGCTTCTGTAGTAACAGTTCATGGTTGACTAAGTTAAAAGCGTTAGAAAATTCTAAAAATACCGTGCCGGTCATTTTAGTATTGTTGATGAAAGTAAGCCAAGTATTTGTTAGGTGAGACAATGCAGTGTGACGGGGCCTAAAGCCTGACTGTAACGAACAAATCAACCTATGTCTCTCCAGGAAATGACTCAAGTGCCTGTGGACATGCTTTTCTGTCGGTTTGGACAGAGCTGACAGGAGTGAGATTGGCCTGAATTTATTAGGATCTGTGAGGTCTTTATTTTTTGGCAGTGGAATGACTTTTGCTATTTTCCAGCCTCTTGGAAAAGTACATTGCTGGATTATGAGATTATAAATACATGTTAAAGATTCAACCACATACGGGGCGGACAGTTTTAAAAAGAAGCTATTAATGCCGTCATGACCAAGGGAGCGTTTATTTTTCAACTGACAAATAGATTTTCCTACGTTAAAAACCGTTAAATGATGAATACTAAAGAAATCGTTTGGCGCCAGTCTCTCATCGCAAAAATTTTTCAGTTTTTCAGAAGCAGTCGGTGTGTTCCGGTTATTATTACTTTTAATCAAAAGTGAGTCGGCAGCAGACAGGAAATACTGGTTAAAAGTATCAGCGGATATAGGAGTACACGATGGTGTTTGTCGTGATATGGTAAAGGCATTGAGGGCTCGCCAGACAGATACGGTATCAGTTTTATTATCCATCAAGCGCTGGAAGTGTTTTTTTCTGGGCCGCAAACACTAAGTACTTGACAATGTTACGCTGCTTGCGGAAAGCAACATAGTCTTTGTCCCGCGTCAGTTCATTTCGGAGGGCCATGGCGTCTTTAATGTCCTTACTTAACCACTGAGGTTGACTCTTATCTCACGTAGTGGCACATGCGGGTCAAGTACACCAAGGAACAATCTGTACCATTCGGCCAACGCTTCTTCAGGAATATCATAGTTATAAACTGACTGAAAAGAGATTCCGCTCAGGTCGGCGAGAAACGCGTCCCGATTGAAGTGTTTAAAAAACCTGTAATGAATAGTGGTATGCTGGTTTTTACGGCATGGCTTGTCCACCTTCAGAGCCCAACTACAGCACACAGGGTAGTGGTCGCTGATCGCCACTTGAAGAACACGAGAGCTAAGGACCCTTGACTTGTTGGAAGTGTAGACATGATCAATTAGAGTGGCAGACGACTCTGTAACTCTAGTTGTGGAAGTGATAAGCTGCTTGAGGCCTAACAAAGAAATAGTAGACTCCCAAGCAGGGTGTGGGGAAAATATGTTAATATTAAAGTCTCCGAGCAGTAAAACATCAGAACTGCACTTGTTAACTTTGTCTATCATTTTTTAAAAGTCGCCGTACCACTCGAATGATGCAGAAGGATTTCTGTAGACAAATCCAACAAGCAAAGGGGCCGATTTGTCTGTCTTAACTTCAACCCACACACTTTCAACAGAGTCTGACTCAAGGTCTTTTCTTCTGCGAGTAAAGTGCTCAACAGAGTTGTGAATGTACACAGCTAATCCCGTCTGTTGGGGAAGGACAGGATCACGCCGTACAACGGAAAAATGATTGATTGATTGATTGTACATTGCTTAACGTCTCGACAGCAACAAGACTTTCTCAGGACGTGCCTGCACTGCTTGTGAAAAAAACTAAACAGAATATTGAATGTATGTCGCCAACCGGTCCAATACCGTAAATAAACCTACGACATGCGGCCTAAATAAAGCCAAGACCATTAGCAACATACATCGAATATCAAGAGCTACAGGCAGCGCAGACAGTAGGGAGAATTTAATAAAGGAAAATACAGGTGAATGGACCAAGGGTAGACAGAAACACATGCCCCAGAATAGAGGGGAAAACCCACCCTCTGGGGCTGACCAGGGTGACTGTAACGACGGTGTTTTTAGTGTTACTACTGAACTAAATTGTTACATATAAACGTTTATGGAATGAGTGTGTGCGTGGGCTTTCTGCCAATCTGTATAAAGGTGGGTGTTCTATCTCTGTTTACTAGACTCTTTCATCCACCACACACGCGCTTACAAACAAGGACAAAGGCCACACAGTTATCTCTCTTTGCCCTCTGTTTAACTTATTCTCATACACTCATAACATACATTAAACCACACAATTCACATCATATAAACCAATCTACACAAATAACTATTCACATCATATAAACCAATCTACACAAATAATTATTCACATCATATAAACCAATCTGCACAAATAACTAACAAGTGGCATATAGGTTATTCACAACTTCAGCGCTCACACATTCACTCGCTACCGTAGAGGTCGTTGTCTCTCTCGAGAGACGTCACTCGACTCCTCTTATACTAGTGTCGACACAGTCAATATCACATTGACGACTTGACGGAGATTCCCGAACTGAATATTACTATTCAATGACTACTCACAGATTTAGAACATTCCTAGGCGTGAAATTTACGGCGCTAGGCGACAATAGCTACACTGACGGAACACTGCATGTGGTCCTGTAGCACGAATCTGTGGCTTACTTTGCTACCGTTGCTGCTCGTAGCACCAGTGATGGTAGGACGAAGGAGAGATGAAGGCTTGATGTCCGCACCTGGTCACGTACGTGATGCCTTCAGGACAGCTTCATCGGCCCTACACCAGGGGTGTCCGCTCCGTACCGGCCCCGCTGTACACAACATTTATACACTCATAAATGTTCGCTCTTATACCCAAAAGTCTGAATGTGTCTTCGACACATTATACTTCAGAGCGCTCTAGATCATTTCCTCTGAAAAATGTCTTCTTTATGCCACCATACTACAATCACTAAATTCTTATGACAATTCCTATAGCCACTTTAACACAGTGCACACAATTCCTATAGCCACTTTAACACTGTACACACATTTTACGTACCTACACCCAATGGATTATGAGCCAAATATTACAATCACAGCTCACCTTCAATTCGTAACATATTACTGCACATTTCATCATTAGATCACTAAATATATACTGAATTCTATTCCTATTTCAGTTCCACATCTTCACATATGAATGAATACAACATGACATCCTGGTTATAAACTATATCACATAAGTACATGACTAAACAAGTATTGAAACGAGCCATCGCATTTCCTTCAAACATGGCTCTTCTGCACTCTAATAATAATTCATAAAACAATACTTTCTTTTTCATCTGAATAGCGTTACAGGTCATTATAAATACCGGTAATAAACGAATAAATACATGTATTCAATATACAGCTATCGAATTCTCTAGCCAAAATTCTTCCTCAGAGCCCTAGCAAAAACGACCCGGCTCGGCTCGACTGGTGTAGCATCTCTAACTTGCAATTATTCCCGATCCCACACCGTCACTCCCACACGTGACACGTGAACATCGCTCACCTACATTACCGCACGTGAACAATGCTTATCTATACATTACCGCTCGTGAACAATGCTTATCTCTACATTATTCGCATGTGTACATTCGGTCCAACTGCTAATGACGTCACACCATCGTCCGACCGAAACCTGCACTAAAGGCGTTCGTTACAGTGACCCTGGGAACTAAAAAGTAGTTAACCCCACCCAAGTCCCCCAGGGCAGACCACAGTGGGGGTGTATAACGGAAAAAATTGGTACCGAGATAGATAACTAACTGGCTTATATTGAGTGTAGGCGTGACTCTGAGATTCCAAAAATGTGCGGGTGTGGGTTGAGTTAAAAGGACGGACAAGTCAGGAACCTTGTTCAACAAATGATAAATATTCAAATGTCCAATGTGTAAATTAGTAAATTTACCCGACATTTTGAAGGGTTAAAATAAAGAGCAAAACGACGTGAAATGAAATACAAGAAAATTTGTAGTAAAACAAATGCACGCAATACATACACTGAAATCTCAACGGCCTGAGATTATTTACATCTGTTATTCAGAGCGTTAACAAAAGTTCTTTAGCCGAGGCAGAATAGCGTCTCGGGAAATAATAAATGTTCGGCGGTTACAATTGAAAAAAAAAAACACTGGCGAACACAGCCAGAATCAGTTAAAACCGCACACTAATGTGTACCATAGTTTGTTGATGTAAATACAAGAGTGCATTTTCTTGAAGCTCAAATAAACTAGTACGTAGAGAGACAGTTATTTAAATATACGGCTACTACCACATTAATTTTCAGCCAGCACTCGCGGACAGGACTTAAAAGTGGTTTAAAAGTGGCAGCTGTTGTTTGGGTGGAAATGGCCCCAGGGGATGAGTTGCCGCGGCGACGTAGGGTTGGGCCGGCATCCCGCTGTATGGACTATAGTAGTGCTGAGGCAATTCCAACATTCGGGGGTCAACGTTGTACCCCGCACTGGTCGACTTCCTCCACTCGCGACACTGATCATTGTAGCGGATGGAGGGAGACAACCAGTGTCCGCCGTAACCCAGCCAGCGGAACAGCTCATACGGGCCGACTGGGTATTGCAGCATCCCTGGCTGTGGGAGAGTAGACACACCCTGTGTCGGGGTTTCGCTGGACTGCTGCAACTGCTGATCCGGGGACTGCGATGACTGAGATGACGAAACACCACAGTCAGTGTCACGCACGGTGCCTCGGGAGGGTGGCTGCGGTTCCGGGCTTTGCCTGGCAACGGCTCTATACAGCTTTGCTCGCGAGGTCGTCTGGTGAGAGTTGTGTCCGCGGGGCGAGACTCGAGTGTTGACCGGTGGGTCGCGTGGCAGGTCGTCGGCAGGTCGCCACGCACTCTTTATGTTGGCCGCAAGCCGGGTCATGTCCTTGAAGCTGGGGTGGATTAGGTCACGTATCAAGGCACTTCTGTTCAAATCGAAGTAGAGTTTGTTTGAAATATTTTTTTCGAGCTTCCTAACTACTTAGCGTGATGGACACTTCCGCTGCTAACGCCTCGGACACTTTAACCCTTATCATTCGGAATACACCAGTGTGTCAAATAAGTTTGACTAAAATAGTTCAAGGGTAGTGCCAGAATAGCTTGGCGCCACTAGGCGCCAAGCTATTCTGGCACCACCCTTGAACTAAAGCCGTTGGTCTATATCCTTATCTGTAAGTACTATAATGTAGCTTGCATATGGCAGTGTACAAATTTGAAGCTTTCAGCCTCAGTATGATATGGGTAAATTCGGGTCTCGTAGTCACATCAGGCGGTTCTCGGCACTATATAAAGCAACATTTGGCTCAATATCGTTTCATGTGTCAACATGTCGTGCTGTTTTTGTTGGCAGTGTTCAGTGTGTCAGCAGGTCGTGCTGTTTTTGTTGACAGTGTTCTGTGTGTCAACATGTGCTGTTCTTGTTGACAGTGTTCAGTGTGTCAACATGTCGTGCTGTTCTTGTTGACAGTGTTCAGTGTGTCAACATGTCGTGCTGTTCTTGTTGACAGTGTTCAGTTATAACCATTGATTAATTCCTGTTCAGGCATGGAGACTGGGGGAAGTGTGGTCACGCTGACGCCCAGTAACGTGACGCAGGACGCGAGTAATGTCAGCACGGACCTGTCAGAGTGGCAGACACTGGTACAGCGCTTTAACATCCGGGTTCTGCCCCCCGCTGGCAATCTGGCGTGCGCCATCTATCTCCTCACTGTCGGTAGGTTCAGTCACGTAGCTACACGAGTACACTGCCCTTACAGGAGTACACTGGTCCGTGCCCACACTGCTACACAGTTAAACTTTTACACGTTTACACTGATACAATAGTACGCATTACTCAATGCGCAAAAGGCCATCGGGCCGACGGCGGCCCCTGCGCACTGGGTACGTCACACTACACAACACGTTTACACAGTTACACGACTACTCTGTTCCACGCTCAGCTCGTTCAGTCCCAAAGCAAGGCGGCGTTACCTGGTTGTGGAGTTGGCCTAACATGACTGCCAGCTGTGCAAGATGATCCACGCAATATACTTCGTGAACTTTGCTGACGCCAGTAAGCAGAATCTGGGACCTGATTGCGTGGTGCACATTCCATGATGATGTAGTGCACAATCGTGTCACGGTGAGGAATACAAATGGTGACGTTGTGCACATACCACGAAGATTGTGTACATTTCATGATTACAAACTGCACATTTCATGATGACGTTGTTCATATGTTATGGCGTGGTGGGGACTGTTGCCAACACAACGAACATCATAACGCTGATGTAGGACGCATGTTGTGATGTCGTTGTTTAAACGTAATGATACAAATGGCCACCGCAGTCAACATGACGACCCCGATCATGATAACATAGTACACGTGTTGTGATGACGTTGCAGGTATCGTGGCGACTGTAGGCAACACCACGACCCTGGTCATGTTCACGCGGAACCAGAAGCTGCGCCGCAAACCGCACATGCTGATCATCAACCTGGCGCTGTCCGACCTGGGCATCTCCATCTTCGGCTACCCCCTGACCACCGTGTCGTGCTTCGCGGAGCGCTGGGTGTGGGGCATGGCGGGCTGTACCATACAGGGCTTCACCACCTTCGTGTTCGCGTTGGCCGACATGTACACCCTCGCCCTCCTCTCTGTGTACCGCTGGATCGCCGTTTGCCTCCCCCACTACAGTCAGTCGTAACCCCTTCACTGCCGGGGCCAGGAGAACGCTACCCAGCTGCACGAGACATAGATCCTCATGAGCCCCCGCGAATGCGGGGGTTCACATGAGGATTTATGTCTCTTGTTAGTCCTGAGTTCTTTCTGCCTATTTTTGGTCCCATGTGTGTGTGTGCGTGTGTGTGCGTGCGTGCGTGCGTGGTGTGTGTGTGGTGTGTGTGTGTGTGTGTGTGCGCGCGTGCGAGCGTGGTGTGTGTGTGTGTGTGTGTGTGGTGTGCGTGCGTGGTGTGCGTGTGTGTGTGTGTGGTGTGTGTGCGTGCGTGCGTGCGTGCACTGACCCGACACCCTTTCTATTTTCCAGACCACAGACTGTCCGTCGCGGTGACCCAGAAGGTGATAGCGGGTCTGTGGGCGGTGTGCGTCATTATCTGCGCGCTGCCTCTTGTGGGTATGTCGGACTACGCCCCGGAGCCTTTCGGAACGTCCTGCAGCCTGGACTGGGACGACCCGCAGACAGCCAGCGTCTTCTACGTCTACCTGCTGATCCTGGTGGCCTACATCCTGCCCGTGGCCGTCATGTTCTACTGCTACTACAAGGTACACACACGCGCACGCACGCACACGCACATTCGTGAGGTTGCGTTGACCCCAAACGACTGCCGACAACAATGGAAAGTGAAGTCACGGTGGATAACCAGGGTGCACCGTAAGCACAGACTAGACTCTAAACATCACCAAGAGACATAGATCCGCGTGAGCCCGGACGCTCTGAAAGGCGTATGCGTTTAAGCCATAAGACCGCATTTTGCAAGTGTCTCCAGTTTATAACTGGGAGCAAACGTAATCAGATTTACAGTGCAGTATATATTTCACAACATAATGACTGCTTCGAGAAGTACTTGAAGAGCTGAGTGAGTGAATGAGGCGATTGACGTCCGTGTCTGAACCAAAACCTTGCCATCAAGCCCTCCCCGTCCAAACACTTCTTGAGTACACGATGATTTCTTGCTGCAGGTGGTGCTTCGATCAGAGGAGCTCATGAAGACCCTCAAACAAACCACGGCCAAAACACTCAGCATAGGCGAGGCGGAGACTGCCAACATGAACCTAGCCGAGAGCAAGATCACCTGGGTGAGTCAGGGTCAAGGTCACGTTTAACATTGAACAACGTTATTAAAGGATTCAACCAAGGTCACACTGGGAAGGTCACACTAAGGCTGAGTTGGTATACCTCGCCCTGTGCCTAGGTTAAACGCACCAGCGGCGCCATTGTTGCACCGTCGTAGTTGAGGTACGAGAGATGATCACACTACAAGTACAATGGACTTGATTCAGGGGCATGGGGCGTGATACAAGCCTCCGTCATCTCCGAGTCTACATAACACTGGCGCGCAGTTCTGGTGCATATGACCGGTCCGAGTGACCGGTCTCGTGCGACGGTGCAACAATGTCAGCCACACTAACAAGGTCACACTAGAAAGGTCATAATGGTCTGTTGGGAAGGGTTATCCCCCTTGTTCAGCCAAGGCTTCTGTCAGCTGTCCAATGAACTTTTGGCTGCGCGGTGCACATGGCGGGTAAAGTGTTCATACGCCATAGTTTGGATAAAGGACCTCAGTCCTCGACTGCCCAAGACAAGATGGAGTCCAGACAAACACGGGTGACTGCCAAGCGCGTCAAATGCTAAGAAAGAAACTTCCAAGAAAGAAACGCGCTTCGAAACACCGAGAACAAGGAACCGTTTAACCCATTCAGCCCTGACGCACTACATCAGGAGATAGATCGAACATGATCATTCAAGGGTAGTGCCAGATTAGCTTGACGCCTGTCGGCGCCAAGCTAATCTGGCACTACCCTTGAATGATCATGGTCAATCCATGGTGTATATTTTGTACTTAGTTAGTCGTAGTTTTAGCAACGGCAGGTACGAGAAATGACATAGTCACTGACTGTGTTAAAGGTCCTGGTTCAGCAATTAGTCAGTTGAGGACAGCGAAAAAAAATTTCGAAGTCCCTACCTGACTTGAAGTGCAACCCTGACAGGGCCTCATCAGATGGGATCCCCGAACATTCACGTTACTATAGCTGCTGTAGAGTGTCAGACGTCCTTGACGGCTGTCACAGTTCATGCAAACAGGTATACGCCACTCAGCTGCCAAAGGTCACTTCCAGTTGCATCTGTCCGTACACGGTAACACCCACAATTCTCGTGCAACAACAACGAAAGATGACTATCCAACTTTCACTTCTGGGCCGGTACTGGGAAGCACTGAGCGACGTCCACAGCGTCCAAAAATGGCCCAGGGAATGGTGACGGTACGTCGAACATGCTATATCGTGGTCTTCTCATTTCTTATGTCCTCGCATTTATCCAAAACAAGGTTTCCTCGAAAGCGTTTGCAAACAACAAGTCTTTATGGTAGTCGCCATTTTTACGAAGGGAAGCTACTAGATAATGTTTGTGTAAGGGACAGCACTCCCGTGCTAAGCAACGCGCAAACGCCCACCTCAAAACGATTTTATTTTTCACAAAAGCCTGGGAGATAATTTACAGGTCATCATGCAACAATGTGATGTGCATGGGTGACAGTGCGAGAATATGAAATGAATGTAAACGGGACATAAATATGCCCCATAAATCCATGGCCAGCAAGCGATATACATTCCCATGAGCTCCTGCGGATGCAGGGGCTCATGAGAATGTATGACGTTTGCATTTGGAACAGGCTGGCTGAAGGCCTGTTCTGTCTGAACCAAACAGCTGAAATTCAGCTTTTCGGGATTTTGAAAAGCTGAATCAGCTTCTAGGAGTGAAGACGGTCACCCATTGATGTGATTGTGCCTGTTCGTGTGTGTTACACGGACATAAAATTTGATTCCATTATAAGAATCTAAGCACTAGGTAATATTTTGCTTTGTCGTTTACTTCTCATCTTGTTTTTTGTTTTTTTGTATCACAAAAGATAATTACCGTCTGCAAACTTGATGAGTTCAGTGATAATATTTTCTCCCCAGACCAACTGCTGTCTATGCACACGCAATGCACCCTGCCCAATGCATACCTCATGCAGGTGCCTGACAGCAAACACCGATACACCAACTACAAGCTAAAGGGTGCACGAGCAAACGAGAGGCAAGTTTCAAAATAATTAGATACAGGGCCGCAGCAGATGGTTCCGGCCTTCGCCATACCAATAATGTATACATTTTCTTGACAAGACCATATAATTATGTCTGTTTATGCCCTCGACCCAAATTAATTTAAATGTTACTAATTTTTCCATTTTTGGGGGGTTGTGCGAATTCTTCCCCCCCCCCCCCTCCCCTGCCCGATTGACTTTAGGAAGCAGATGAAAGCAAGCTGGCATCGTGCAGGCATGCACCCCTTCGGCTGGAGCATTAGGTTTCTTACACCTCGTGCTATGGTTATGAGATATGAAATAAATGTTAGGAAACAGATATATATATATATATTATGTAATTGGTATTCTAACCACAATATATTTCATTCATAGTTTATCTATGTTTGCACTGACAGCAAACCATGTGGGATTTATTTCTGATTACTCCATATAGCAATGTTCTCTATCAGAAAACTGAAATGACTCAACCTGCAAAAATAAATATCAAGGAAATATATCAGTTCACAACAGCAAGAGGTATATCTCACTTGATCTTCATTTTGTGACAAAAACATTGTTTTCAAATACACTTCAACGTATGGCTTATTTGTTTATATCTGTACTGAGTGAAACTGTTAAAAATGCCTTTCATTGTGAGGCTTCTCTTATGAGTTTACCAAAATCGTTAAGTACATCAATAAGTGTCTCTTGGCTTGACTTCACGAACGAAGATTCTATAGGGCTTGCCCACGTCGTCTGCAGGCATTTTCATGGCTGCGGAGGCCAATCCGGGACAGGCAGGTTTACATCAATAAGTGTATACATAAATAAAACACAATTACCATGATTGTCATAATTCCTAAAAATACAGCTGATTTTTTTTATGAAATGAGTATGTCTATCCTCAACAAGACCAAGTAGTCTATGTACCCTACAGAACCACATAGTCCAGATCAAAATGGTGACTGCGAAGCGTGTGTAATGCAGAGACGAACTCAACGAAAAAAAGAAAGACGCTTAGAAAAGACAGCCACAACACAATTTTATTCATATTATCTAGTAATAAATTGTGTTGTAACTGTCATTTCTAAGCGACGTTCTTTCCTCATAGGGTTCTTCTCTACAGAACAACATACATGTGCACTTTTACTTCCTGCACCATATATAACTGTAATAATACATGAGGCAAAAACACAAACAGAACAGAGACAACCATTTTAATTATAAAGAAACAATTTCAGTGATGTCATTGAATTATATGCATGGTATATTTTGCTTATGATGCTGTCATTCAAACTTGGTCACTGTGTTTTGGTAAGTGAGGGAGAGGGGGGGGGGGGGGCTGGAGGGGGCGGGTACACATGCAGGCATATATATATATATATATATATATATATATATATATATATATATATATATATATATATATATATATATATATATATATATATATATATATATATATATATATATATATATATATATATATATATATACCGCAACGATTTCCTAATGTAATGTTACATATGGCAATATAGTTCTATCATCATATGCTAAATTTTGCTATCCACCAAAATGCTAATATTGCCATGATTCCACAGCAGACAGACAGCCTTCATGGACAGGTCCAACCAGTGAAGAGACAACAGACTGGCCAGTGTCAAACATGTCACCAAACTGCAGGGGCGTTAGCAGCAATGTCACACAGAAACTTTGGAACAGCAAACAGCCTGATGCAGTGCAGTGATCCCCAACTTGCTCTCAGCAGGCAGCTGCAAGACAAGAACAAAGGTCAGTTAGTACATGTGAAGATGTACTGCAAACACTGTTCTAGATGAGTTTACTTGGCTACCGGGTATCAGCCAGTATAATCTACTCAACATGAAACCAACCGTAATGAATCAATCACAGCCAGTGTAATCAATAAACTCCATACAAGACAGATTTGCAAAATAACTTTTACAAACAATTTCTTTGTCTCGGTGATGGTCAAACGATTTATACAGTTTTGTTCTAATAATAAAAGACATTGTAGCTTTGCAATGCTGCTTGGTAACATGATATTATATGAATATGTTTTCAGGCCAACATAACCAACTTTTCCCTGGGGGAGACTAAAGATGCACTCAACCGATGAGCAGCCCCTGGTGACCATATCGAATGTGGGAGTAGAGGTGACACCTTATCAGCGCGTGACCAGTGAAGACAATCCGGCCTACTGTTTGTGTGGGAATCATCTAATAATAATGGACAACAAGAACTACTGAATTTGATCCAGCTGATCGAGTTAACAGAAGAACCAACTTTTCTAGATATTTGTAAGAAGCAGACCGAAGTCAAATTTTGCAGCGTCAAAAATTATAGCATCACATTTGCAAATAAAATTCCCACATTATAATAGCAATCAAACATCACCAACACTCTACATACAGATTTTTTTCAGTTGTGGCATGAGAGCCATATGGGGCTTGGCAACAGCAAACACTGTTGCTCTTGTCAGGTGGCCATAATCAGATGGCAGTTTCTAAGCCCCAATCTAAACTACCTGAGGGCACTATCTGGTTGTGTTTGTGTGTGAAACCAACCTCCAAGTCTTTACTTCTGCTGAAAAACCACATCCACTCGTCGCTCAATCTTGTCATCTGTACTGCGTAGGTAATGTAACAAACTGGAGAGCTTCTCATCAGTGAGGCATTGGGGATACAAGGCCACGGAGCACATTCCTTGATGAGAAAAAACAGAATGAAGAGAACATTTTCATTAACTTTTAAAATTTACTTTCTGTCATGGAGATTGTTTACATCTGTTTGTACAAGTAGTTGGGACATAAATAAATGGACACATGCATGTAATATATACTCCATATTGTGCACTTTGTACTCTCTATACAAGAAAGTATTAAAGTTGAATGTAAAAGCAAAATGTTGGACATTTTTTGTTTTCAATACATTTGGACATTCTTCTTCATAAATTGCATACATGTCTGCTTTCATTTTTCATCCTTGTTATAATTACATACTGTAAACAGTGCACATGAACAGGAATTCTGCACCTGACTTGCCATAAGAAAGAATTAGTTTTCATGGTCAGTGTCACAATCCTAAATAGTATATTTCTACAAATACATGTACTGTAATGATACTGAAAATGACATGTACAATACTGCACTTGTACCAGAAATTGCACAAGTGTGTAACATACATGTACTATGCATATTTCTGCTGTGCTACCTGGTATGCCACAGAGTGCCTGTTGCTAATCTTGGTATACTGCTTGCATACTTGGTGGTTGAAGTCAAGGATGGTAAGCCTGTTGCGCATTGTGTAGCCTTTGTAGCCAATGAAAGTTTTTTTGGGGGGGCCATTTCATTTTCAGCCACATAGATACATCCCCTTGACTAACACTCAAAACACTCAATGATGAGACTGAAACATATCTAAACTCTAAGTCAAAATAAGTGCATAAATAAGACATGATACCTTGATCATGCCTGGCAAGGACACTCGTAATGTGTGGTGATGGTTGATAACAGGCTTTATCCCTTGTTTCAAGTGGTGTTTAGCCTTTGGCAGCAGCAAAGAACTGAACTGAAAACAGATGGCCAATATAATAGATAAAGCAAAACCTGAAAGTAAAAAAAGCACAAAAGTGAAAATGTACCAGCAGCAGTTTATACTGAGTAGGTTATTTCGATGACAGGACAGTTTCGTGTGTTTTTGTTCTGCATACACTCAAGGATATAATCCTCCATGTAAACACACAGCTCAACTCAAACCTTTTATGCAGTTCGCTTGCCTTTGTGCCACACATCAAAGTAATGATCCAGATGTTTCAGTGGCTGCGATCAAGTCAGTAATAATATACAAATCTATTTCATACTGGAAAAAAGATACATGCATTACAGAGTGGCAAACTGACCGGTAGCTAGCACTAGCTGTTATGAAGACTTGGGAGAAAAACCACCATGGCACCATGATAATAATGTTTACTGTCAACTTGTAAATATACTTACAGTGTGGAGGTAGCAGTCATATGTAAATCATAACTTAGTGTTGTGACAGCAATATTTCCAGGACACTATAAGCTACTTTATGTGTGATGCGATAACACTTTTACAAACAAAAATGATTTTGTGCAAGCGCACGGGTGTACCATACTTCAAAATCAAATGCCACCAAACTGATAATTACCTGAAAGTAGCAGGAGATTACAGTAGAACTCTGTCGGTGACAACTTATCGGACAGGTCTTGCTGTCTTCAGAAACTCGATGCCATGCTGTGCATTCACCAGTTTCAAGTCACCTGACCTTGTGACAGCCCTGCTGTCTAGAAACAAACCATAAACACAGTCATGGATGGACAAAACCTGTTGAAAAAGAAATAAATACAGAAAATAGGCATGTGTGCACATACGCATGTGCGTGTGGCTTTCTAAAAATGGCTTAGTCACAAAATAGCAGCACATTTGAGTGTTATGATATGGAGCAATATATACATACATGTATTTACATGATTCACAGAAAAACTAGCAATAAAATATTTTGGTATACAAGAATGATATTATAAGTTTTTGTCACTCATATTTCTCCTGTTCATAAGCTTGTGGTTTCAGGAAAATATGAGAAATACATTGTATCAGTGGCAAGCCAACTTACAATAGACCACTTATATACCTGATTGTGAGTTTCATAATGAATTATGCACATACATGTATTGCTCTATTTCATCACACTGAAATGTGCTGTTATTTTGTGAACAAATATATTTTAGGTTGATTATAGTGGTATATTTTATCCTTACCTAGACCTGTTGATTATATTCTCATCCAGACAATTGCTGATGTTGTTTTCATACAGCGAGCAGCTGTACATTTGTTTTCATTCAGACAGCTGAACATTTTGTCTGTGTTCAGACAACTGCAGGTATATTTTGTTTTTTATTCAGACAGCTGTATATTTAATTCTATTCAGACAGCTGTATATTTTGTTCTAAATATAAGCCAGCTGTACATTTTGTCCCAAGCATACACACACACACACACACACACACACACACACACACACACACACACACACACACACACACACACACACACACACACACACACACACACACACATTTTAGGTTCACAACTTACCTTGCCACTGCGATTATCTGTTATGTATTGTGATGAGATTGGGCGTTGTTCCATTACTGATGCACCTTCACTTTGTACTAGCTTCACAAATGTATCCACAGAAATAACACATTAGCTGCTTGCTGCTCTGTGAGCTCATTTGGTGTGGCACTGAAAAATAATCAAATGACTGGTATTTGTATAGTTATGTAATGCACACACGGGTCTTGTACTAGAAAATGGCGTGGCGTTCTGAAGATATTTACACAAAAACAACCACCACGAACCCCCAAAACAAATCGCAACTAAAAGTGGAAACTTCTAAATGTACATCAGACCAGAGCTCAGAATATATCGCATATTTCATTATGTATATAACACAAATATGTGTAATAGAAAATTGCCCAGAAACTATTACACTTATTTATAAAGGAGAGAATATTT
Source organism: Semisulcospira habei (assembly GCA_036245525.1). Classification (NCBI taxonomy): domain Eukaryota; kingdom Metazoa; phylum Mollusca; class Gastropoda; family Semisulcospiridae; genus Semisulcospira; species Semisulcospira habei. The sequence goes on along the minus strand of BTPG01000006.1, from coordinate 179,904,567 downwards.
AAAAACAAAGTTTCAGGCTGTTACTATAGTGACGTATATATATAGTAACTACAGAAGAGACGAACAGTGAGGCTAAGATTTCCAATCTATTCTTCGTCTTGTTCATCGATGTATTCTGCCTACTTCTCACCACTGTCGTCTGCTGTTATTTCCTCAGTCATCATTTCCCCCGAAATTAGTGTCCTGTACACCAGAACACACATAACATTACGATCGCTAGGGCTTCTTGTTGTTGACAAGGAAGTGGTCATTAGAGTGGTGTCCCCTGATAATACATATTTACGAGTACCTTCCCTTTGTAAACACGACGTCAGCTACACGCGCATAGGTGTTTGTTGTTGTTGGAAATATACTTACCAACAAAAGTAATATTTGTACCACAAAAAGTGAAAAGACCACACCATATCATGTTGGACTTACCGCCACCATTCGCTGGACCTTTTTTGGACGCTCTGGACGTCGCGGCTCGGTGCAGGCTTCACCAGTGCGGCAAAATGAAAGTTGGATATTTTTCAGTCGTAGTTGCACGGGAATTGGATGTTACCGCGCACGGACAGATGCAACTGGAAGTGACCTTAGGCAGCTGGATGGTGTATACCTGTTTTCGTGAACTGTGACAGCCGTCAAGGACGTCTGACACTCTACAGCAGCTATAGTAACGTGCGTGCTCGGGGATCCTATCACACGGGGCCCTATCAGGGTTGCACTTTCTGTGTCAGGTAGGGACTTTGAAATTTTTTTTTCGATGTCCTCTACTGACTAATTGCTGAACCCGGACCTTTTTTATCTACACCGTTGTAAAATAAAGATTCATTGATTCATTTGATTCATTGATTCCTGCAACAGGTGCATAGTCGTTAGATGACGCCTCCAAAATAATTTGGAAATACGTGCGTCGGGCTGAATGAGTTAACTGTCTGGGCAAGGTGGACCCCACCCATCTGCAAGAGACATAAACCCTCATGGGCCCCCGCAGTCGCGGGGGCTCATGAGGATTGATGTCTCTTGTTAGTCTAATCTCTTGTTCCATTTACGTCTGTGCTGTCGGCGTGAATGTGGGCCAGTGCGCAGTCTTTCCACACGCGAAAATCGTCATCACTAGCAGGGAAAGGGATGCCTAATCGTGTCCCATTTACGTCTGTGCTGTCGGCGTGAATGTGGGCCAGTGCGCAGTCTTTTCACACGCGAAAATCGTCATCACTAGCAGGGAAAGGGATGCCTAATCGTGTCCCATTTACGTCTGTGCTGTCGGCGTGAATGTGGGCCAGTGCGCAGTCTTTTCACACGCGAAAATCGTCATCACTAGCAGGGAAAGGGATGCCTAATCGTGTCCCATTTACGTCTGTCGGCGTGAATGTGGGCCAGTGCGCAGTCTTTCCACACGCGAAAATCGTCATCACTAGCAGGGAAAGGGATGCCTAATCGTGTCCCATTTACGTCTGTGCTGTCGGCGTGAATGTGGGCCAGTGCGCAGTCTTTCCACACGCGAAAGAGGGAAAGGGTTCACGTTTTCTCCTCATGTTTTCGAAACGTGTTTCTTCTCCTTTAGTTCGAGGCAAGATGGTTGCTGATACGTGGCGGCAATTTCCCTGACGAGACCTTCACACCCAGACTGTGGTGTTGTTGTGGTTGTTGCAGGTGTCGTTGCTGATGGTGGGGGTGTTCATCCTTTGCTGGTCGCCCTACACCTTCCTGAGCGTCTTCATCATCAACAGCGCCGACATCCCGGTCTGGCTCAACACTCTGCCCACCATGAGCGCCAAGGCGTCGTGCATGCTCAACCCCGTCATCTTCTACCTCACGAACCCCGTCTTCCGCCACACCTTCAAGGCCACGTTCCTGAGGTCACACAAGGTCACACCGATGACGCAAAGCAGGTGGGTTTGAATCGTCCTCATGATAACGCCGTTGACCCATTTAGCCCCAAGGCCGCAATTAGGAGGTGTCGCCAAACGCCTATTTACCAGTTGCAGGAGATGGACGACTATGACAATTAAGTCAAGGGTAGTGCCAGATGAGCTAGGGCCCTTGTTTCGTGGCCAGAGAAGAACACACTGCAAGGTAGGTAAATAACAGCTATGTAACAGAGTCCAAAGCAGCTCAGGCGGTTAAGCGTCGGAGCAAGAGAGCGAAGGGAATCGCCGGGTCGTGGGTTCGAGTTGGACTCGCAATCCAGGGGAAAAAGACGGGCTTGTTCCATAGCATGTCCGTTGAAAGGTCCTGGTAAATCAAAGTGGCACAGTTGAAGTGCACCTGAATTGATCAGTGTTCAGGTCGTACTCTATAGGCAATAGATTTTTTTTTGTCCCCATAACCCGCCCGTCAGGGCCGTCCATTATCACTTCGGTGCCGTGGACGTTGAACCCCGAACTAACCTAACAGCTATGTAACGCGACACCGACTTTGGTATAATGCTGTTCACGGTGTTTCTATTCCTGGTGCCCTGTAGGGACCTACCAGTTGTTGACAATGATTGTTCATCACTCTCTGACTTGAGGAAAGAATTAAGACATTTTTTTTAACACGAATTGGGCTGACATCGGACGCTGTTGGACCGCGCACAATTGTGCGCGGTCCATCAGCGGCCGATGTCGGCCCGAAGATTTATCCGCACTGGGTATCTTGAGCGCTGGTATGTTGCGGCTGTGTGCAGGGCGGCCCACACTTTCAAAGTGGACAAAACGCGGGACGGCGTGTTTATAGGGGAGAACACTGTCACTTTTAACCAAGCGGACACCACCATGTTTTGACGTCACGTCCACTTTTCACGTGCTTCGATGTCACGATCAGGTGACGATTGATTTGACGTCACAGCCACTTGGCACGTGTTGACGTGCATCTACGTCACTAACAGGTGACGATTATTTTGACGTCGCAGCCACGTGACACGTATGTTAACGTCACGACCAATCGACACGTCGTTTGGCGTCACCACCACCAGACAGGTATTTTGACGTCACAGCTACTTACACACGTTTACGCGTCAAACCACCTAGCACATTGTTTACACTTGTTGTGCGGGACGTCACAGCTAGTCGAGACGTGGTTTGACGTCACAACTAGTTGCCGCGTGTTTTAGACATTACGATCAGTTGACACTTATTTTGATGTCACAGCTAATTTACACGTTTCGACGTCACGACCAGCTGACACATGTTGGACATCACAGTCAGTTGACCTTGTTTTGGACACCAGAGCCATTTGGCATGCATACCGCAGTCAAACCAGTTTGACATGAGGTCAGAGCCAGCTGGCAGAACCCTGTACTGACGATGAACGCCATCATGTTCAAGATGACGTCATGTTCAAGATGATATACCAATGCGCAAACGGCCATTGGGTCAATGTCGACCCTATGGCCTTTGCGCAATTGAATCATCTGAGGGCTTACACCTCAGTCTGCTATCACAACCATGTCCCGAAACATCCCTACGTTATCCCTGTGGCTGTTGGTAGCGCTTTTTGTCGGCAACAATAGGATAGTGTTCCTAGCTAAAACATTGGTCTTGCGCGTGAACAATAGAATAGTGTTCCTAGCTAAAACATTGGTCTTGCGCATGAACATTAGAATAGTGTTCCTAGCTAAAACATTGGTCTTGCACGTGAACAATAGAATAGTGTTCCTAGCTAAAACATTGGTCTTGCGCATGAACATTAGAATAGTGTTCCTAGCTAAAACATTGGTCTTGCGCGTGAACAATAGAATAGTGTTCCTAGCTAAAACATTGGTCTTGCGCGTGAACAATAGAATAGTGTTCCTAGCTAAAACATTGGTCTTGCGCGTGAACAATAGAATAGTGTTCCTAGCTAAAACATTGGTCTTGCGCGTGAATAATAGATAAGTGTTCCTAGCTAAAACATTGGTCTTGCGCGTGAACATTAGAATAGTGTTCCTAGCTAAAACATTGGTCTTGCGCGTGAATAATAGATAAGTGTTCCTAGCTAAAACATTGGTCTTGCGCATGAACAGTAGAAAAGTATTCATTGCTAAAACATTGGTCTTCCGCATGAACAATAGAATAGTGTTCATAGCTAAAACATTGGTCTTGTGCGTGAACAATAGAATAGTGTTCCTAGCTAAAACATTGGTCTTGCACGGGTACAAAAGAATAGTGTTCCTATCTAAAACATTGGTCTTGCGCGGGAACAATAAAATAGTGTTCCTATCTAAAACATTGGTCTTGCGCGTGAAATTTGCTGTTTTGTTTCAATCCGGATGTGAAGAGTATGGTGGGGGTGAAAGTTAGCCTTGTTAAGCCTTTTAGGTCGCGGTGGGGCGAATTTAATAGCATGTCTATGATGTCAACGGCGGGCAGGCTAAACCTCTAACAATTGAAGTAACAAGATAAAAATTACGTCATGTCTAGTTACGCTAACCTTGCTGCTGAACATACATTTGGCGCCAAGCGCCGTGATGTGCGTATGTATGTATGTGTGTGTGTGTGTGTGCGTATGTATGTGTCAATCCAGACCAAAAAGGTGACTGCCAAGCGTGTAATATGCAAAGAAGTACCCAACGGAGAAAGAAACACGCTTAGAAAAGACGGGTACAACACAATTTATTAATATTTCGGGTAAATACCCTTTGTCAAAATAGACAAACAAACAAACATAGAGATTAGCCGCTACTTATCTTCAATGGCAGAAGGAATGTGGCAACTGAAGGAGGTGACGTAAAATAAAAGAAAAGGAAGAACAAAAGTGCGGAAAAAGTAAAAATGACGTCAACGAAAAATCGCGTAAGAGAGAGACTCGGAAAGAACCTGAACACGAGAGACAAGAGTTTTTCTAAGCGTGTTTCTTTCTCCGTTGGGTACTTCTTTGTATGTATGTGTGTATGTATGTGTTATGTGTATGTGTGTGTGTGTGTGCGTATGTAAGTAAAGAGAATCTCCGATATTTCTGTACACACAAGCTTGACACTTGGCGAAATACTTTCTTAAGTGGGTGGGTAAGAGAGCCCTCGAGCATATTGTAATTGAATGTTTCATTGAAGACACAAACAACCGTTTATAAGAAGTCGGTTGACCCAGATGAGAGTCCCTAATTTTTGTCATATTTACTTGAACTTTTGAATATAGCTAGTTTGGACGAGTTCGTTAGCCAGCTTTGTATCCTTTCAACTTTTGTAGTAAAAATTAATTCTTTTCAGAAAAGAATTAAAACACTAAAAAACCTTTACTTCTAGCCTAAAGTCAGACAGTGGCGGTGACGTAAAAGAGGCAACTCCATCACCACGCAGACACTGACATATACTCTAAATATGACGCCATTCTCTCTTCCGCGCGCGGCTCTCTCTCTCTCTCTCTCTCTCTCTCTCTCTCTCTCTCTCTCTCTCTCTCTCTCTCTGTATGTCTGTCTGTCTCTCTCTCTCTCTCTCTCAAACATACGCGCATCTCCAGGAGGAATAGATCATCATGCGATCTCCAGGCGCATGAGGATCTATGCCTCTTGGAGATGTTTGGAGCGCGCGCCCACTAACACGCACACACACATCGACGCGCTTTCAGAAGAGCATGCAGGTGACCCGTGTACTCAGTATATCATGTAGCTAGGTAAAGTCAACCTGCTTTCACACAAATTATAGCAAGACTGACATTGTACCGCGACGTTCTAGTTTTGTCACCATTTTCTCAAGCCTATGAAGCGAAAGTGAAACTCATATCACGTAAAATATAAAATTACGTAACAACTAAAACTTACGTCATGACAAATGACGTTTGACAAATCAATGACGCGTATGTCCTGCGCCCCTTATAGAACTCACCGACGCAATGGCAGATCTGCAAGACTTTTTCAATAAGAGACAAAAGGTAGAGACCATTGACAGCGAGGACAGCTCTCATATAGAAGGGACTTTGTGGGTTATGATTGATCGCTTCTCGTCTTTGGTATTGTTATGACCCCTTCACGCTGCACAGTGCCGCTCATAAGCTGCACTTTCACAACTTTCTGCTTTCTCCGCATGGCCTGACAGTGAGGGACTCCACAGTCAAGGTATGACTCGGCAGAACACAAGGCATGGCCAGTCTCTTTGACAAGACGCCTGTAAGGTTGGGTTTACTAACGTCAACGCGCTGAGGACATCTACCTAATTTAACCCATTTCATGCTGAAGCTGGTTTTGAAAAATTGTGCTTATCGTTCTATGAAGTCTACATTACACATTAGGAGATAGATCAACTTTTTTAGTTCAAGAGTGGTGCCAGAACAGCTTGGCGCCTGAGGTGCCAAGCTGTTCTGGCACCACTCTTGAACTAACATAGTCAAATTTATTTCAAGCTTAGGTGTGCCAGGATGAAAAGGGTTAAAACAACACCCAGCTGGAAATGTGTTCCTTCACTCTTTGCGATTAGTTTCGTTGAAACAGTAGCAGGTAACACGACCAATCATATCACATTACACAGTTATAACGGATACAATTTAACTTGTATTTTTGGATGTTTTTCTTCGAGCTCTTTTGAATGTTTATCCTGAAAACTGGCCATTTTACATTCGCCAGTTCCGCATGTAAAGTGTGACGTCATCTTTACAAAACAACGGCCTTTCAGGTTTTGGGGCGAAATGTTGCGATTTACTTTTGAAGTCTAAATAAATGTCATGCTTAGTCTGTACGCCTACTGTTGCAGTTCCTTTTATTTTCGTGACTCACTAGGCTAGAATTGGGGGCTTGCCAGGATGTAGCTGTCGTGAGGATAGCTTGAGCAGATTGACGTCACAGTGACGTGAGTTGTGAAAGTGTCACCAGATACACTTGCCTTCCTGTGTGATGTGTCCTCCTTTGTGATGTGTCTTTTTGTGGGTTGTGTGTCATTCTTCGGTGATGTGTCTTTTTGTGTGTGGTGTGTCATTCTTCGGTGATGTGTCTTTTTGTGTGTGATGCGTCATCCTATGTGATGTGTCTTTGTGTGTGTTGCGAATTTGTCAGATCAATGAACTTGCGCAGAATACGTGTATAAGAGTAGACGTTAGACAGTGTTATGTGTTCTCATAGTTTAACCCACTTTCTGTCGGGGCCAGGCGAACGCCACCCATCTGCAAGAGACAAATCCTCATGAGCCCCCGCAGTGGCACTAACTTACCGCTGTCGCACTAACTTACCGCAGTCGCACTAACTTATCGCACTAACTTACCGCAGTCGCACTAACTTACCGCAGTCGCGGGGGCTCATGAGGATTATGTCTCTTGTTAGTCCTGTGTTCTTTATGCCTGATTTTGTTTGGCGCCACTTACGTTTTGCTCATCGGGCGAATGTCGGTCAGAGTACGGTCCGTTCTGACGCGAAATTCTTGGTCACAGTAAAAAATGGTGTAATGGCTCTGGCACGTCAGTGTGACTGCCGATTAGCGGTTCCTAACGGCGCCTAGTTATCGAATTATGGAACGACTCGAAGACTCGCTTGCTCTTTACATCTGTGTAGATCAACATTCTGACTTTTAGTCGCATCTCCACTGTTGCCTGTGTCACCCACAGCGAATACTTGTCGTGTGTTCAGTGACAGTCTCGACGTGACAAAATAATGTTTTGGCAGATCTGGCCTTTGGTTGACGGTAGCGTGTCGATTCCTGTGGGATGTTGTTGTTCCTGTCGGAATCATCGCGACAAAAACCGCTACGGACAGCCAAAGTGTTGATAATATACAGTAGGTGTATGTATGCACAAAATGTCACGTGATCTACTGCCACTGGCGACTAATACAGTCAAGTCTGTGTGTTAGCGTCTACAGCTGTACCTGTCATTTGTCTGTGTATGCTAAAATGCATGTTGTACAATGCAAACGGTCGCATATTTGACCGTGTTTGATTTGCTGTTGTGTCTGTGTGGAGGTCTGTCCGTCCATATATCAAGCGGTCTGCTTCGAAGCGGGCTTTTGAGTGCCAACATTTTGCCGATCCAACAGCATGGACTGGATTTTCAATGTTTCTTTGCCTCAAGCAGGGCTTGCCTACACTTTTTTTTTTTCACAACCCACGTGAGTGGGCATGCGTAACAGAGGTTTTATACTGCCGATGGTCTGCTGCCCACCGAGTCGGCGGAACTCATTCTACGTAAAAAGGCAAAGAAAAGTAGAAAGGTCTTGCATTTGCCGACATCGAACTTTCGATAGTCCCTTCATTCTGTCCGCGACACACCACGGCACGATTTGGCTCGACCATGATAGTTCAAGGGTGGTGGCAGAATAGCTTGGCGCCTATAGGCGCCAAGCTATTCTGCCACCACCCTTGAACTACCATGGTCGATCTGTCTCCTGAATGCAGTCCTCGGAGGATAACTCCAAAATGGGGGGATTTCGGACCTCGGGCATAGTGGGCTCAGTTGACCCTTACAGTGGTAAGACACAGGCCTATCAACTCCTTCGCTGCAGAGAAAAACATTGAACACGAACTGCAAGAGACATAGATCCTCATGAGCCCCCGCGACTGCGGGGGCTCATGATGATCTACGCCTCTTGCTGAGGCCGATTTGTATCTATGTTTCGTAGACGGCGTTGGCTTTGGGTCGCTGAATGCACCAAGATTTCAGAAAATAAACGTATACCACGATGGCAGGGAAAGGGTTAAAAACACCAATGCAGTAGATATGCCAAGTATTATCCCTGGAGCAGGTCCCTGTAAACAATGCAGTAGATATGCCAAGTATTATCCCTGGAGCAGGTCCCTGTAAACAATGCAGTAGATATGCCAAGTATTATCCCTGGAGCAGGTCCCTGTAAACAATGCAGTAGATATGCCAAGTATTATCCCTGGAGCAGGTCCCTGTAAACAACGCAGTAGATATACCAAGTATTATCCCTGGAGCAGGTCCCTGTAAACAATGCAGTAGATATGCCAAGTATTATCCCTGGAGCAGGTCCCTGTAAACAATGCAGTAGATATGCCAAGTATTATCCCTGGAGCAGGTCCCTGTAAACAATGCAGTAGATATGCCAAGTATTATCCCTGGAGCAGGTCCCTGTAAACAGGCCACTCGTTGAAAGGAAAAACAGAAGATAGAGGTTGAAAACCCTTTAAATTAGAAACAAGGAACGACGTTTTGTTTCCATGTCACCTGAAGAAGGATCTTTGATCCGAAACGTCGTTTTTTGCTTCTAATTTGGCGGTCCGTGGCGCAGTGGTTAAGGCGCATGCCACCAATGCCAAAGGTGTGAGGTTCGAAAACGGGTTCCGGCATCGGACTTTTCTCCTCTGGTAAGTGTCACCATTAATTCGGGCGGACCGTCGGGGGTTCTTTCTCCGGGTACTCCGGTTCTTCCATCCCCCCACCCCCACCCCCACCCCCACCCACCCCCCACACTTTGGTACCGGTTTCAGGCCACTTTACAAATTTCAAATACAAGCGATCAAAAATCTCTGTAACTTCAGTAGCCGAACTGGCCCTTCGTCTGTCTTGTACTGTGTTTGTCTTAAATGGCGTAAATCCGTGTCTGTTACGTGAGTGTGCGTGTTGGGTTTCAGTTCGCGGCGCTTTGAGTCGATTTGCCCCAAAAATTGAGAAAAAGCGCCTATATAATAACGGTATTATTATTATTTAAAGGGTTTTCAACCTGTATCTTCTGTTTTCCTTTCACGTGAAACCCTAGCGGCAACAGTTAGACTACAGTTAGACTACAGTTTGACTACAGTTAGACTACAGTTAGACTACAGTTAGTGTTACGTGGTGGAGTTGTAGTCGTAGTATGATAAACACACCAGACGCACGCACGTAAGGTTCTTTTTAAATAAACCTCGTTCAGCTGCAATCCGTCACACGTGGTTTAAGGATGTAGAGAAGTACCCAACGGAGAAAGAAACACGCTTAGAAAAGACGGGTAGGCCAACACAATTGGTCTGGATTGCTTAAGGATGTAGACAATACTGGAGCATCAGTTCCAACAATATTTAATTCAGCGATGCGATATTGTTACACTATAAGTGTATACGACCAATATCACGGTCGGGTAATTTTATAATTTCCCTTGATGTGAAAATGGTGAGGGTGTGGTTAGTACCACGGACAGAGCACGGAGAGGGTAATGACACGGTCCACTTTGAACTGTCATGATGCGGGCAGTAGCGAACGAGAAGCTGGGACTAATGAATGATAATTTCGAGTGGAAATACATCAATCTCACTTTAGCGGTCACGATGCGGGCAGTAGCGAACTGGGAGCTGGGACTAATGAGTACATAATGAGAGTCCGTAATAGGTTCCTGGTCAGCTAGGATCAGAGGGCGCTATCCACCAGAGCAGATGGGGGATAGATTATGGGTGACAGTAATGGCTCCTTTGATAGCTAGGATCAGAGGACGCTGACCACCATAATATATGTGGAATAATTATGAGAGACAGTAATGGGTTCCTTTGATAGCTAGGATCAGTGGACGCTGACCACCATAATAGATGTGGAATAATTAGGAGAGACAGTAATGGGTTCCTGGTCAGCTAAGATCAGAGGATGCTGACCACTATAATAGATGTGGAATAATTATGAGAGACAGTAATGGGTTCCTTTGATAGCTAGGATCAGAGGACGCTGACCACCATGATAGATGTGGAATGTTATGGGTGACAGTAATAGCCCCTTTGACTGATTGAGACAAAGGGGCGATGCCCTCCAGAACGTGCATATATAGTGGGGGGGAAACACCAGAACGGGAGAGCTCACAATGAAGGGAACGAGATAGAGAGGGAGCTCGCACAATGAAGAGAACGAGGGAGCTCACAACGAAGGGAACGAGATAGATAGAGAGCACACAACGAAGAGAGAGAGAGATAGATAGATAGATAGATATAGAGGGAGCTGAGAAGCGAGAGACCGAGCTCCAGATTTTAGCCATTTTAGTATGTCATGCTGGTAGGTTGGTTGTGCCCAACCTATTAGACGAAAGATGATGACAAAGAAATAAAAGACTCTTCTGGAAACACTCTTGTCTGGCAGCGTCTTCCATCAACGACACCTTGCGTGTGGTGCGGTAGTGTAACACTACCTTATCTTCTTATTTGGTGCCGTGAATCAGGATCTCGGAACGGGAAGAAACAGAGGAACGAAGAAACAGAAAAACTAGACTATCAGCACCAAATCGACAGCCAACGACGCAAGGGTGGAAGAGCAGACCAGAAAGAGAAGAGTGCAAGCCAACAACCCGAAGAGAAGAGAAGAGTTCGAGCCCACATCAAGAAAAGCAGAGTTCGAGCCCACGTCAAGGAAAAGCAGAGTTCGAGCCCACGTCAAGGAAAAGCAGAGTTCGAGCCCACTTCAAGAAAAGCAGAGTTCGAGCCCACTTCAAGAAAAGCAGAGTTCGAGCCGACGTCAAGGAACTGAAAAACAGAGTTCGAGCCCACGAGACGTCTGCGACTCATTCAAGACCAACAGCCGGAAGGATCACGGGGTAAGTGACTTTTTCGTTTAACCCTTGTTGAGTCTTATATAGGAGCCAGACCAGTTAGCTAGGGTTGTGTTGTTGTTACATTTAAAAAGAAACAAAAATGGCAGAGGAAGTGTTTAGGATTTTAGGCGAAAAAGTAGAGGAAATGAGTCAGGCGATTAACGCCCAGAGTATAGGGCAGATGGTAGGAACGTTTGACGGAAAGCCTACCAAATTTAGGGAGTGGATAAAAGAAATTGACAAATATGCAGTGCTAATAAAAGCCCTCAACAGGCGCCCCGTCATTGCTTATCAAGCAAGCTCGGGGGTGGTGAGTGATTTTATCCATCGATTCTTACAAACGGAAGCAGCAGGGGATTGGGATGAACTGAAAAGGCAGCTAACCGTAAGGTTCGGCGAAATCGCCGATGAAAATCATGCTTTTGCGTTGCTACAGCGGGTGAAACAAAACCCGAGGGAAAGTGTGCCTCTGTACGCAGAGCGACTAATGACTCTGGCCGGCGAAGCCTTCCCGAGTCAGATGGGCGCGGCTGTGGTACAACGGCAACTAACCAATTTCTTTGTTGACGGATTGGCGCATGACTTTCTTAAGATGAAAGTCCTGAGGGATAACTCAAATACGTTAGATAGGGCCGTGCAGGTGGCCATGCAAGAGGAAAACCTTCGCCATAGGTTTGAGCTACGCACGATAAACAATCGGCCACTTAGTCAGCCGAGAACGACAGCTAGGGGTGGAAAAGAGGCTATGGAAGTAGACCATGCTCGTCACCGTAATTGTTTTAAATGCGGGAGAGTAGGGCACCAGGCAAGAAATTGCCGAGTGATAGGGGCGGTTGGTCAGCAAACAAGGCGTCCCCCGATTCAATGCTGGAAGTGTGGGGAACGAGGTCACATTCAGCGGGAATGTAGAAAGGCCGGAAACAGACGGCCACAAGGTCAAAGAAGGTTTCCGCCGAGGCAGGAAAACTAGAAGGTTCTGCGGCACACGAAGCCGTTATGCAGGACCGGAAAAGTAGAAAGAGTCAGTTGTTTAGCATTAATGTAGCGGGTAGCCCTAAGTGCATAGTGTTCAAAATTGGGAAGCAACGATTTCGTAGCTTGATCGATACGGGAGCAGAGGTGTCTTTGATTAGCAAGGGGGCTTACGATAAACTCAGTCATAAGCCAAAGTTAGGAAAGGGAGATGTGTCGTTACAGTCAGTTAGTGGAGAAGCTTTACAAGTATTGGGGAGTTCAGAATTAGAATTTACGGTAGCGGGGCAAAAGTTTAAACATAAGTTCTACGTGGTATCAGGGCTCAACAGGAACTTTATTTTGGGAAATGACTGGTTAGACAAAAACGGGGTGAGGATTTATTTTGACTTGAAGAAACTCAGAGTCGGAAGTGTTTATGTGCCCTATAAACAGGACATCCACATTTCGTCTTTGGTCAGAGTGACTAAGACGAAAGTGATAAAACCTCAGACGGCAGAAGTACTCCAGGTACGGATGAAGAATGCTCCGTATTTTGCAAGAGAGACACTCTTAGAGATTTCGGAAACAGACAAGGGATTTATAGCACAAGAACCGGGACTGTTAGTGACAAGCACGGTAGTCAGGCAAAATAATCACCAGACGTATCCCATACTGATAGTAAACAACACAAACAAGACGTATAGAGTTAGAAGGGGTTGTGTTGTAGGGAAGGTAACAGCAGTTCAGGAAGTACATGAAGTACAGATAGGGTCGGTTTATCGGCAGTCGACTTGACGGAAGTCACTGCGCCGGAGAAGATGAAAGGTGTAGTGTCAGAGCTCATTACGAACAATCAAGACTTGTTCGCGAATAGCGACCTTGATTTAGGGGCTACTGACACTGTCACGATGAAACTAGATACCGGCGATCATCCTCCCATTAGGATAAAACCGTATAGAATCCCGCTTCAAGATAGAGAGATTGTTGACAAGGCTCTAGAAGAGATGTTACAGGCAGGTGTGATAAGACGTTCTCAGTCCCCATGGTCTTTTAGCCGAGTGATTGTAACCAAGAAGGATGGGTCGAAACGTTTATGTGTTGACTTTAGAAAACTGAATGAGGTTACAAAGAAAACATCGTACCCACTACCGCTGATAGATGACATTTTGTCACTTATTGGAAAGGCCAAGTATTTTACCAGTCTGGACCTTAAGTCGGGGTACTGGCAGGTCAAGATGGCGGATCAGGAGAGTAGGGATAGAGTAGCATTTGCATGCCACAAAGGATTATTCGAATTCACGAAAATGCCTTTTGGTTTGGTGGGAGCACCGGGATTGTTCATGATGCTTATGAATATCGTGCTAGCCGGTTTAGAAAGTTTTGCCTGTGCCTATCTCGATGACATTTTGATCTTCTCAGAAACAATAGAAGACCATCTGTGTCACCTTCAGACAGTCTTTGATCGATTGAGACAGCATGACCTGAAGCTGAAACTCAAGAAGTGTCAGTTCTTTGAGGAAGAAACCAAATACTTAGGGTTTGTCATTAGTAACCAGGGGATAAAACCGGATGAGGAAAAGGTAAAAGTCATTAGGGCTATGGCGGCTCCGACCTGTGTCAGAGAGTGCCGTTCGTTCATTGGTATGATTGGGTTTTACAGGAAAATGATTCCTAATTTCTCCCAGATGGCTGAACCAATCATAGCACTGACACGAAAGTATGCGAGATTCAGTTGGACAGAGGAATGCCAGAAAGCGTTTGATTTGATGAAGGAGACGTTAGCCGTAGCACCAGTGTTAGCCTATCCAGATACACGGCGTCCATACATCCTTTACACGGATGCCAGCGACACATGCGTGGGGGCATGTCTCGCGCAAAAATGCGATGAGGATTCAGACATTTCCCCAGGCTCAAAGGTAGAAAGACCTATTTACTTTCTATCCCATAAACTTAGTACCAGTCAGAGGAAATGGTCGACAATAGAGAAAGAGGCTTTTGCGATCCATTATGCGCTTCAAAAGCTAAATCACTACTTGCATAATGCGGAGTTTGTAATCCGCACGGATCACATGCCTCTTAAGTATTTGCTTAATTCACCAATGCAAAATAAGAAGGTGCAGATGTGGGCCCTAGGCATTTCGGGATATAATTGTACGATTGAATATATCCCAGGTCCCCAAAATGTTTTGGCAGACTTACTATCCAGAATGCCGAGTGGTACTCACATGCCAGAGCATGAGGAAGAAGTAGAGGTAACCAGAGAGGTCAATGACAATGCTTTTGTCATTGGAGTCATAAACTCCAACCAATTCACCCCCAAGCAGTTCGCTAGTTGTACAGTAAGGGCAGGGTGTGACGAGAAGCTGGAAAAAGTTGATCTTCCAGGGTTTGATATTATTGAGGAACAGGAGAAGGATTCTGAAATAGTGCGCTTAAAGGACTTATTGATTAGTGAACAAGGAACCATGACAGTCAATAGGAGGTACATGCTGATAGAGGATGTTCTATATTTCTTGTCTCATCCTGATGATGAACCAGTAGCCAGATTGTATGTTCCGTCTCACTTGGTAGAGTACGTAGTCAGACAGTACCATGACGAAAATGGTCACTTAGGAATAGACAAGACGCATGACACAGTCAGTAGAAAGTATTACTGGCCTAACATGTACAAACAACTGTATGAATATGTTAGTGGGTGTGTCATCTGTCAGTCTAGAGTGTTACAAAAGAAAAGGGCCCCCGTACAGGAAATGGACATTCCTCCATACCCATTCGCTAAGTTGTCATTGGACTTAGCAGGTCCGTTTGACCGCTCCCTTAGCGGGAATCGCTATGTCATAGCATTCATCTGTCATCTGACAGGTTGGGTAGAGGCGTTCCCTGCACCAGATAAAACGCCGCAGTCAGTGGTACAGCTGCTCGTAGAAGAAATTCTACCCAGACATGGCTGTCCATTGCAAATAGTATCAGACAATGGATCTGAGAATGTGAATAGGGTTATGGCAGAAACGCTGGCAGAACTGAACATAGACCATGTCACGACCAGTCTTTATCATCCACAGTCCAATGCTAAGGTCGAACGTTTTCACAGAACTTTTAACGACATTCTGTCCAAAAAGATACAAGAGGATTTTTCGACATGGGACGTGCATATTAACCAGGTACTAGCAGCTTATAGGGTTTGTGTTTCGGAAACTACGCAGGAATCTCCTTTCTTTTTACTGTACGGTCGCGATCCAGTGCTACCGTTAGATAACATCCTTAGACCCCGAAGATAATACGCTGGTGAAGATCTTCACAAGATAGCAGCTTGAGCAGCAACACAAGGCCTTCACCCAGGTGTATCGGCGAATTAAGAAAGCACAGAAGAAGGGGGCTAAGTATGCTAATAGAGGTGTACAGCCTGTCGAGATTAAGGTCGGTGACCCAGTGTACCTTCGTAATCACCGTAGACACAATAAGTTAGACAGTAAGTGGAGGTCGCACTATAGAGTGGTGGAACAATTGTCGCCTGTCACATTCAGGGTGCGACATCAACTCGATGGCACTGAGGTCAGTTCACATGCTGAACACTTGCGGATAGCCAAAATTAGCGAGTGGCCTATTCCAAAAGCCAGGGGGAGAACATTACGTAAAGCCACACAGGTTGTAGCTCCAGAATCATCCGATAGCGACAGTGACGATGCAGTAGGGCAAGAGAACGCACGAGATAGACTGACTAGGGGTGTGCGAAAAGAGCGTGAGAATTCTTCATCCGAGGAGGACGTTCCGTTAATGGAGTTAAGAAAGCGCCTAAAGACAAGGGAGAAAAGATCTCTCTCAGCAGTAAACGTTATTTGTAACAAGGGCACATCAGACAGTTCTGATGATGGGGAGATCGACGACAATCGTTCGATTCAGCCTAGTTTCCAGACTAATGGGGTTAGGGAAATTCTTGAAGCGATACTGACTCTTCTGCCAAAGAAGGCTTCAAATTAGAAATGCGACTCTCAGGCGGTATCTGAGAGAGGACTATTGTAATGTGTAAATCATGAAGCATGATTTGAGTTTTGTCAGAGACAGTGGTATAAGTCTCTGGTGGTATCTTATATGTTGCAGGCAACAACAAGATGAAGTTTTTCTTAAGTCTGATAGTATTGGGGCTAGCGCAGGGTTTAAATATTAATCACAATGTCGTATTTCAAAAACTTGATGAAGTTACCACGACGAGGTCGCGATGGTTGGTAACTTTTGTTATTGATCGACAGCCATATCATAATGCGATCAATAAGCTCTATAAAGACATGCAAGGTATTACCAACAGCACTTGGAATATCATTGCGCATTATTTTGATGAAAGGAAACAGTTCGGGAAGAACTTCGCACAGTTAGGTCAGGAACTAATGGTAGTGATGGATACATACAATGGAATCACTGACAGTTTTGCAGAATACAATACGTTGGATGGCAGAAAAAGAAGGTCACTAATTCCGTTTGTAGGTAGTGCCCTCAATTTCCTTTTCGGTACTGTTTCTGAATCGGATTTGAGAGCAGTGCAAGAAAATGTACAAGTGTTAGCAGATAACCAACAAGAATTGGCACATGTGGTGTCTGAAAGTCTGACCATAATAAATGCTTCGCGGGTTGAGATTTCGGAGAATAGACACGCAATTAATCAGTTGATGGAAGGTGTGACGCAACTTGATCAGAAATTAAGAGACGTAACGCAAGAAATGCAGAAGCAGATATACGAGTTAGAAACATTTATTTCGACTTATCTTCAAATCGTTCAAATCGATTTGGTAATCGAAGAAGTTAAACAGATGATACAACGCCTGACGATTTATTTTGAACATCTTCAACTTCAGTTGAATATGTTATCTCTTGGACGTTTAGCTCCAAGTACGATTACTCCGCATAACCTTCGAAAGTTGTTAACGGAGATTGAATTATGTTTAGAGTCACCCCTACACCTACCTGGGGATCCAAAGAAAGAGTTGTGGAAATTTTATCAGTTTCTTACGTGTACTACCATTCTTGAAAACTCACGAATGCTAGTGATCGTACCCATACCACTGCTCGATTTTAATGAGAAATTTGAAATTTATAAGGTACACAATTTACCTGTACCATTAGTAACTGGAGATTCAGGTCAGCCTGCGCCAAAATCAATGACGGCTCAGTATGACTTAGAATCCACAACAATAGCAGTAGACGCGCAACGTACGCGGCTCGCGTTCCTTACGGAGGCTGAACTTGAAGCTTGTTCCAAACCCTTGATAGGATTCTGTGCGATTCGAAGTGCACTATATCCTATGAACATTAATCAGTTTTGTGTTACGGCGCTGTTTTTAAACAATTCAGACGTAATTGCAACACACTGCCAAACAAAGGTCAAGTTGGGTACAGTGTTACCTATGGCACGGTATATAATGGATGGGCTATGGGTCATTAGTAATCATAGTCCACTAAAGATGAGTATTAGTTGTCACGGTAAAGGGGTCACGGACCAACAAATCAACCCACCACTATCGCTAATCCGCCTCAATGAATCATGTACGGCTATTAGTGATAGATTGATGTTAACCCCTTACTACCGACAAGAGAGCCAGTATCAGGTGGAAGACAAATTGATAGGATGGATGGAAAACTATGCATTTTCCAATATAACGTTATGGAAACCATTTCATAGCGCTTTACCAGTTTACGATCCCATCTCTTTGCCCACCCCACCCGGGTCTGCCCTGGGGGACTTGGGTGGGGTTAGGTACTTTTTAGTTCCCAGGGTCACCCTGGTCAGCCCCACAGGGTGGGTTTTCCTTTCTATTCTGGGGCATGTGTTTCTGTCTACCCGAGGTCCTTTCATCTGTATTTGCCTTTTTAAAACTCTTCCTACTGTCTGCACTGCCTGTAGCTCTTGATATTGGATGTGTGTTGCCAAATGGTTTTAGCTTTATTTAGGCCCCATGTTGTAGGTTTATTTAACGTAGTGGACCGGCTGGCGACATACATTCAATGTTCTGTTTAGTTTTTTTCACAAGCAGTGCAGGCACGTCCTGAGAAAGCCTTGTTGCTGTCGGGACGTTAAGCAATGTACAATCAATCTGTTTGCCCAAAGAGTTAGATGAAATTAAGGAAATACCAATGGATCATCTAATTGCTCGACTTCAGAGCATACGATTCGTTAAGCCAAAACAAGAATGGGCGATATGGAAACAGATCATCATTGTTTCTATCGTAGGGACGGTTGTAGTGATCATAGTTGGGGTAGGGTTATACGATATAAGAAGAAAACTAGCGCATGGTTTGGCTCCATACTATCACGACTCAGGAAGGGTGAACGTGAGGTCACTGTGCCTACGTTGATTTCGGCGGCTGTGCAATCAGCAGACGTGAATGACGTCGCAAGAGCGAAGGACTCTACGCCGATGATGGAGGGAGGAGTGCAGTTACTCCCCGCCTCGAACGTTGTCAAGTTTTACCCGTCGCTGGGGTAACCAAGGATCAACGCTGTGGCGATCCAGGAAGGATCGTGAAGAATAACGAACACATGTGCAAAGACATAACTGAGTCGACGATTTTGATGTGAACATTTATTGGCGTGATTACGCTGGACAATAATAATTTTTAATAAGGAGTGACCGATTTAAATAAGCGGTCATTCCGAAAAATGATGTATTTTGTGGATAACATGTTTAATTGTTTGAGATGATTTTGTGGTCTGAATATTGTGTAATGAAAAAAAAAAAAACGAATCTTGTGAATTAAGATTCCTTTTTTTTTTTCGGGTAGGTTTGGGAGGAAATGTTACACTATAAGTGTATACGACCAATATCACGGTCGGGTAATTTTATAATTTCCCTTGATGTGAAAATGGTGAGGGTGTGGTTAGTACCACGGGCAGAGCACGGAGAGGGTAATGACACGGTCCACTTTGAACTGTCATGATGCGGGCAGTAGCGAACGAGAAGCTGGGACTAATGAATGATAATTTCGAGTGGAAATACATCAATCTCACTTTAGCGGTCACGATGCGGGCAGTAGCGAACTGGGAGCTGGGACTAATGAGTACATAATGAGAGTCCGTAATAGGTTCCTGGTCAGCTAGGATCAGAGGGCGCTATCCACCAGAGCAGATGGGGGATAGATTATGGGTGACAGTAATGGCTCCTTTGATAGCTAGGATCAGAGGACGCTGACCACCATAATAGATGTGGAATAATTATGAGAGACAGTAATGGGTTCCTTTGATAGCTAGGATCAGAGGACGCTGACCACCATAATAGATGTGGAATAATTAGGAGAGACAGTAATGGGTTCCTGGTCAGCTAAGATCAGAGGATGCTGACCACTATAATAGATGTGGAATAATTATGAGAGACAGTAATGGGTTCCTTTGATAGCTAGGATCAGAGGACGCTGACCACCATGATAGATGTGGAATGTTATGGGTGACAGTAATAGCCCCTTTGACTGATTGAGACAAAGGGGCGATGCCCTCCAGAACGTGTATATATATAGTGGGGGGGGGGGGGGAACACCAGAACGGGAGAGCTCACAATGAAGGGAACGAGATAGAGAGGGAGCTCGCACAATGAAGAGAACGAGAGAGCTCACAACGAAGGGAACGAGATAGATAGAGAGCACACAACGAAGA